>JBBBDQ010000469.1:0-662359 GCA_037127315.1 Ascarosepion bandense
AAAGCGACGGTTTAATACCTTTCCTAATGGTATTTGCATGTAAGTGAAAGCAATGAATTCAAATCCGATTTCTAGTTACAAGCTGATACATATATCTCTTTACATCTTATTTTGAATCATTTTTCCCTAAGCAAGGTGATAAAACCAATAAAATGAAAGGGCTTAATATCAGAATGCGATAGTGTTATGGGGAAACACACCTATTCCTCAGATAATGGACTCTCCCTCCTATATTAATAAGAGTTAACAGAAAGTTCTGGGGAAGTTCATAAGAGTTCTTTAGAACTACTAGGCAGTTGATATTAGTCAATGAGTTAGCCAAATACTAAGGAGTCAGCTTTCAGTGGAAGATTACCAAGTTCCTAACATTTTGAGTACGTTAAGTCAATTAGCAACCGACATAGCACGGTTATAACCTTCAGTGTGAAAGCTACTCTACAACAGATAGAGTTTGACAAAAAACATTATGAAGAAGAGAGGACAATAAACGAATAGACTTCAAGGAAACAGATGACAACAATTAATATCTTGTCTGTAAATGTGCAGATCATAGTCTAAAAAAGATTAAATAGATTGGAGCTCTCATTTCCTCCTTATCATACTGATGAGGTTTGAAATATTTACATATTGTGGTTCTTGCCAGACATGTATGATTTTGTGAACTGTTATAATTCCCCTAATAGATTGATGCATTCATTACAGTCAGAGGATAGAAATATGATTTCTAATGGATGAGAAGAGGTCTCTATTGATGTGATCATATGCTTCTCTGAAGTTGATATAGCAGGTGAAGTGTAGGGAGCTGGTTAATGTTTTTTTGTTCAGCCTTGTGTCCTTCTTAACCAAACTCCCTACGGCTTACACGTTTTTATGTTGAGTTGATATTCATCAGAAGGGTTTTCATCAGAAAGTTGGTTGTCAGCAGTTGGAATATGTAAAATTCATGCAAAAGAGTGGAATAATAAAATATATACTTTGTAAAATAGAAATTTATTAAAAGAAGGAATAACAAGAGTTGTAGAAATTAATGTTCAATTATAAATCTTAGAAGTTATTTGTAGAGTTCGTATTCAATGATGAGGTTGAGGTATTAAAGAGTTCGTACAAAATGTTTGTAGCAGTAATTGTTGAGAGAGAGAGAGGTAGGACAATGTCTGGGTCACTTGAAGTTGAGTGTTGCATCTTTGATGTATATCAGCAACCTGCCTCCTCTGAAATGACTGCTGTGACCGGTTAGAGACCATTCTTAAGTATTCAATCCAGTCATGTGGTGTGGCTCAGAAACAATTTTTTCTTTAGCTGTGGAAAAACCATTTCTCTGATGTATTTTAAATTTTTGCGATTTGATGACCAATCAGGATCAAGAGTTCCGTTACAGGTCCGTAAAAGGAATTTGATATTTATTTATTTTTGGTTTAACTCCGGAACTTCTGCGTGGAGTCCAGATGTGCAAAGACCAGTTTCGGTCATTTGCTTTCTGGATCTCTGAAGGCAAACATCTGGTCCTTCGCTTGCTTGGTATCACCACACAGGTATACAATTTTCTATTGGAGAGATATGCAATCTCCTGGAGTTATTTAATGACATATATATCATCATTACACTCCTTACCAGAACAAAAACAAAACTAGGAGTTGATTTTCATAAAATGATAAGAACCTTAATTACATTATACTTTCACCATAATAGATTCAACCGAGATACCTATGTATGTGTGAGGGTTTTAAGGGTTACCTATTTACATAATGCATTAATTCATGATAAACTCAAATCTTTGGGATGCATTTTCAATTCAAGACATCCTTCATGAGATTAAGAAACTTATTATTGAATTTGAGGAAAAGGTAAGCTATTTTCAAAAGTCCAGTCTCAATGTCAAGTGATTCTTTATCATCTCTTGGCTTTTTAATAGCTTTCTTAACATCCTCATCAGTGGGTTCACCATTGTTTGGAGACAGGATTTATAACAATTGGATATATATTGGTATATGTTCTATTTCTATGGCCATCTTTAAAGTGTTTCATTTAAAATTCCCTGAAGGTGATCTAGATTGACAAACACTTGATAAAGACTGAAGAGAATAATGGTCAAAATATTTGTGATAATAACAATTAGTCTTATTGTAAATAATATAAACAAATACTGCATTATTTATAACTTTAGTAATGGAGCGTAAAATATTTTTTGCAGAAAGTCGTTTTATAATGACATTACTTTTTAACTCCTGGAATAATCATTTGAGGCTTTATAGAAAATAAACTCTATTTCTAACACAATCACATACCCACATATATACCCCAAACAATGGCAACCCGCAACAACAAATCTGATCTTAAACGAGAACACATTTATTCCATGCTTTAAACAACCAAAATCACTTGGATACATATGAACATGCATGGACATATTGAGAATATTTATTTTCTGACCAATGAAAGGAAGCAATTTGCAAAACTGAGAAAAAAGTTAGCAAGCCTACTTGAAAAACTAAATTGCTATAAAGCAAAGAAAGTTGATCCAATCAGTAAGATGGGAGCAGAAATAAGAGATAGCATGCTATGATGTGACAAAAGAAACTTCAAACCTGACTAAATTCCCGTTACACATTCATTCTCCTTCTTCAACTTCACCATTCTTGCAGTCAATCAAGACGATGACAACAACAAGATACTTCAGCTGACTCCTAAAAATCAAGTTTCATAAGTACTTTATTGGTTCACGTTCCCTTTCACTTTCTCGCAGGACATATAAAATGAAAGGAACACAGACTTCAATGAAGTCACTTCATTACTATCCTGTTAATCTTTGCATACCCACAATATGACCTGCTACTTACAACTACGAATTCTTGATTCCTTTAACTTCGTACTGTGGTGATACCGAGCAAACCGAGGGACTGGATGTTTGCACTCTCAGGACCAGAAAGCAAATGACCAAAACTGGTCGGTGTGCAGCTGGCTCCACGCAGAGTTTTTGGCAGAAAGCCAAAAATTGATTAAATATCAAATTTCAGTTTGCGAGCCTATGTGAATTTTATTCATTGGCCAATGAGAAGCCCAGAATCAAATACGAGTGTGAATTCCCAAATGATCTGCTGGGATTCAGAAAGACGATATAAAAAGCCGAAACAGAAAGCATTGCCATGAGACAGAGACACCGACAGAGACAGAGAGAGACTTCAGAAAGCACTAGCGTAATTAGCACTTCCCTTGACCCTGTCAAGTGATTTACTATGCTCGCCGCCCTTCCTTCTCCTTTTCTTCTTCGCTGTCTCTAAACTACTTACTGACCAAAGGAGCAGAAACATCACTTGTATTTGATTCTGGGCTTCTCATTGGCCAATAAATAAAATTCGCGTAGGCTCGCAAACTGGAATTTGATATTTAATTAATTTTGGCTTTCTGCCAGAAACTCTGTGTGGAGCCGGCTGTGCACTGACCAGTTTTGGTCATTTGCTTTCTGCTCCTGAGAGTGCAAACATCTGGTCCCTTGCATTGCTCGGTATCACCACAGTACTACACTTTCTTTTGAACATTTTTACATAGTAATTTCACATAGTTAGTAATTAATTTCACTTTTTATGATCCCCCCCCAAAAAAAGAAAAATCACTCAACTTTTTATGCTTTGAAAAGAAATATTACTCCATTAAAAATCAAAGTAAAAGTTAATATACATTTTTAGACTATTAAACTTTCTAAATAATTTCATTTAATTTTTAATTTCATATCATTTTTCAAAGTAAGTTGTTTTTTTTTACAATTTACATTTTTACAACTTTAAAAAAAAATTAAAACTGTCAATATCAACAACTTATCCATTAAATAAATTAAATACAACTTTTTCAAATTAAAAAAAATGGTTGAAGTCACTGGAGTTGTACTTTTTTTTTTACTTTATTCATTTTTTTAATGTTAAATAAATATTAAAAACATATAAATCTTATTTGAAGAGTATTTATTTCCTTCGGTAATTTTCACGTTCACTTAGTTATATTCAAAGAATTCAAGTTGAAACCAACAAAAACGATATAGTGAACTCTATGGTAACTAACGCAACTCAATACCTAGCAACCCCACTCCCACAGAAAAAAAAGTCGTCCTAGAAACTTTTTTGTAGCAAATAGCCGATATGAGCATTATTCAAGCTGATGCATATATAGTTTAACTTTCAGATCATTATTTGTGATCGATTTTCAGTGTCATGCCGCCAATAAAAATAAATGTTTTTGTTCAATAAGAAAACATGATAAAAGTAAAACCTACCTTGCAGCGAGAGGGGGGTAGCTTGTTTGCCATGACAACGATGAATGCATTACCCACAATTCCACTTAACTAAACACTAAACAGTATTAAAAAAAAAAGTATACGCGTCTACATTAGAAACGCTGATAAATAAAAAGAGAAAAAAAGTTAAGGTGAGTTGGTTTATGCGACAAAATTAATTTAATTATTACTTTATTGAAATAACACTCTTTTTGAACACGCATTTTATCTTTGTTTTCCAATAATAAAAAATAGTCATAGTTTTTGATTTGCTATGTTATGTATGAATCAATTTTGGATTTAGGGATTAGTGAAGTTCTTAAAGAAATTTTCACGTCATTCACTCGAAACAATTTAAATTTTCTGAATTTATCATAAAAGAAAATTTGAGAATTTGTAAATAGAAAAAGAAAATGAAAAAAAAAAACTAACTAAAGAACTTGACAGTTTATTTTTTCTTAAAAAAATATTGCCATTAAAATATATCGCTTTTCGGCTCTTGACTCTTAGTCTTAGTTTTATAAAAAACTAAATGGATCACTAATTTTTAAAGAAATTAATCATTCTCGAAAAGTAAGAAAATAAAAAAAGAAACATGAAAATAGGCATTGATAGTGACAATTGGAAAACTAATTATTTGTTTATTGTTTTCCTCGTTACTCAGCAAAACATTTTTTAATTTAAAAAACAACATTTAACAACCAAATGCGGGTCGATTTCCACTCTCTTCTGACACGTTATTTATTTTATTTTCTTTTACTATTTAATTAAAAAAAGAATTACTTATATTAAAAGTTGTCTTTTATCTGTTGGGAATTAATGCTTTGCTTTTTTTTAAATTTGATTTAGACAGAATTTAAGTCAATTTTTGCTTAATTTAATTTATTAGACAAAGATGCCGGTTCTGTGCTGTTTTAAAGTTGTTGAGATGTACAGAGATACAGGACATCAATTTTAAATAGTTTGATTATAGAAAACTTTGAAATTTGTTTAAGTAATCTCAGAAGAAATTTTAAAAAATGTCTTAGTTATTTTAAGCCGTTTAGAATTTGTTAAAAATGTTGCTTTTTGTCTGAAATATTTAATTTTCTTCCAGAAGTTAGCAGAGATTAAGTGTTAGCAGATTAGAAGAAAATTATTATAAAAAAGAAAGAGGAAAGCCTACATCTTTTCATAATATTTGATCAGTGAAACTGCATTGAGTTGGCCGGAAGTTGCCATCTCAAAATTAGAAGTCGAATGACCAAATTACAGACATCTATTTTCTTTAGGCTCCAAATGGCACTTCTGGCGGCATTTTGAAAGATTTAGTAAATAAAACTGATATTCGACCACTTATAGTCCTTCCCTCGCATTTTTGAAGGGTTTCATTTTTTGAACCAGCTTCTGTTAGCTAGAAACTATATGGCTCACTCATCAATTGAATTGGCATTTCCCGCTTTGCCGACGTAGATTTTCCAACAAAGTTAAGTCACTTTTACCTTCTTCTCAAGTTTTATTAAACACACGACAACGTGTATATGTTAACTTTTCCATCATTCTCAAGGGTTTTAAACTTGTAGGGACTTCGATTATGTTTATCAAATTGGCCTTGTGAAACGCAACTAAAGTCCCCACTTTGAAATTATCAGAAGGTTGAAAAGGTAAAACTGCCTCATTTGTATAAGTGAAAATTTATTTATCGAGCTGAATAACATCCAATTTGTTAATAATAGTTAAACCGTGAAAATGTTTTAAGAGAAAGTTAGAGTTGTAAAGAGTTTAAAGAATTCAGACTGAGGAGTGCATTTGTTTTTTTTAGCGATATGTGATTTGTGCTGAAAAAGATATGTCTGCGTTTTGCTGTGTGTATCAACAAATAGTAGTAATGCCTTTGTTCTTCGCTTTCTTTTTGTGGATAGCGAGTAAATTAAGAAGAGAAGGAGAAGTAAAGGAAGCAGCATGAGAGAGAAAGTGAGAGGGTATGACTGTGAATATGGGTTGCTGGGACATTTGTGTCGGAATGGTGGCTGAGAATTTTCTTGGTACATTGTGACAGGTGTACTCTCTGTTCTCTTCTCCTTTGTCTCTGTTTAACCTAATTCTTTTCTCTATTTATATCAAAAAGTGATTTGACATCGGCTTGTTACTTTTTCTCAGTTTGTAAGTCGTTCCCTTTTCATTGATTAGAATATATTTTACACAGGCTCGCTAAATTTTGCCTTGGTCATTTCTTCAGCACAGAGACAATCTTTTTTTTATTGGTCAAAAACAGATTTTCATACTGGCTTGCAAATTTAAAAACTGACAAAAAGTAATTTTTATCAGGTAATTACCACAAACTCATTGCAAGAAGTGGAAACATCAAATAAATTGTTAAAAAAAATCCTTGTCTTGTATTTAATTCTAAATTTGCTTGTTTAATTTTAATGCCTTGCATAAAACATTACCGCCCGGTTCACACTCCACCCACGTCTATTGAACAGGTGAAGAGGCTCATCCCTTGTTTCCTGTTTAGGATGCGGTTTCCGGTTTTCTCTTTTCCAATCTTTTCACTCCTATGTAGCCCCCTGCACATCAGTGGCGTTACCGGCTTGCTCAGGGTGATATGATTAAAAAAAAAAACATGTTAAATTGATTTTAAAAGTATGTATTTTCAAGATTGTCTTATTCTGGACAATACCCAGAATAATTTGTAATCACAGCTAACTAAATTAGATAATACGCAAGCAGCTTATTATGGATCCCCAACAAGTGGTGACATACTGATATGAGACAAACTTTTAGAAAACATCCTGTTATTTTTTTTTTCACTAACAATTAAGGATTACAGACAATCCTCATGCTTTTAACATGAAGTTTATTTTATTGATCATGGCTCAGAAGCACAGTATATAGAAGTGGTGATAACCTTAAATCTTCTTTCTTTCAATGCAAACAATGTCAGTGTTTGGTTTTTCAACTGCAAGAAATTTTTAACATGAAGAACATTACTTTCCAGCGACTGTAATACTGCTATATATTTGAGAAACTACCCACAGAAGTGTCTAAAGAAGTTGTAGACCTCTTGGATATTTTACTACAAGATCTGTTGTATGATACATTAAAACAGGCAGTAATTAAGTGAACTGGCAAGTCGGATGAGAGCAAGTTTTGAGATTTATTCAATAATGTTGAGTTGGATGATAAAATGTCTGTGCAACTACTATGTCATATGAGATCCTTGCTGGGACCAAATATAATGTCCAATACTATGGTGTATGTGGATGAACAAGCTACCCACAACCTTATTTGCTTGACAAATTGACTAACATGAATTTTTTTATAGACCTGAAAGCACAGGTCATTGCCATTCCAGTCACATCTAGTATGAAAAAGCAAAATACTTCAACTACAGTGTATAAGCTCCAGTCAGCAAATGGAGTGGCTATAACAATGTATGGTGAAAAAATACTTAGGTTAGATCTTGATTTAAGATGAGAGTTCAATTTATAGTAGCAGATATTAAAATACCCATTATTGGAGCTGACTTTCTCACACACTACAAATTATCTGTGAATTTGGCAAAAATGATCTTGTCAGATGAAACAAAGTTGAAAGTTTCAGGTATTCTCACTGCATACCTCACCATTTAAATTGCTGCTGCACTTTCCCCAGAAAGTGAATTTCGCCACATTATTCACCAACATCCGAATACAGGCTGTCCTTTATTACAATCTACAGTTGTTAAATACACAATTACTCATCACATTCAGACAAAGGAACAGCCTACTTATGCAACACCACATAGACTCCAGCTGGATAAGTATAAATTTTCCAAACTAGAGTTTCAGACCCTAATGGAACAGGGAATGGTCTGTCTTTCTAAAAGCTCTTCGGAATCTCCAGTTCATTTGGTTCCAAAAGGAGATTCTAACTGGAGATCATGGGATGATTTCAAACGAGTTAATTCTTTGACAACCCTTGATTATTATCATTTACCATTTATTAGTGATTTCACTACATCACTGCAGGGAGCAACAATTATAAAATTGTAGAAAGCTTATTAAATTTCAGTTGCAGAGGATTATGTATGCAGGATGGCTGTCACTACACCATTCAAATTATTTGAATCTACCAAAATGCCTTTCGAACTTTGAAATGCAATACAAACATTTCAGGGATTTATTGACAAGGTTGTCAGAGGACTACCTTTTTGTTTTTGCATATATTGATGATTTTCTGATAGCAAGTAAGGAAAAATCAGAGCATTCTGCACACTTGCAACAAGTGTTTGAAAAATTGGCAGAATATGAATTAAGAATTAATCCAGAAAAATGCCTGATTGGAGTTTGACAATTCAAATTTTTAGTATATAATATCTCACAAGAAGGAGTCACACCTATTTAAGAGAAAGTTAAGGTCATTTCTGATTTAAGAATGCTGACATCTGTGTGACAGCTTAGGTGTTTCGTTGAACTTAACAATTTTTACAGAAATCATATTCCTAATTGATCAGACATTTTATTACCACTCACTTCCTTATTAAAAGGAAATAATAAAAATATCAAATGATAAACTAAAGCAGTGATAAATGCGAAAAAAGATTGAATTATGCCAAACTAAGTTATTTGTGTAATGGTGACAACGTCAAATTGATATTAACTGATGCTAGTGCAGTAGTGGTTGGGATAAATGATGATATCTCTCAGCCTATTTCATTTTTTCTTCTAAAATGACTCTAGCTCAAAGTAATTACAGTGCTTTCTCCAGAGAATTTTTAGCTATATTTTTGACTGAGAAAATAGCAGCATTTATTAGAAAGCAGAGACTTTGTGATTTTCACTGATCACAAACCTTTAACATATGCATTGAATTCTACTTCAAGCAAATACTCAGAGAATTGTGTCAACTTGATTTTATTTCACAATTCACCTCAATGATTAATTACATTCAGGGACATGTTAACACTGTTGCAGATACATTGTTTAGGACATCACTTTATCATTTAGATAAAGCTGTTTTTGATTTTGATACTATTGCCAAGGAGCAAGAATCAGACAAAACCATGGGATTAACGATACAAAGAACATCACTCCAGTTGACTAAGTTCTATCACATTTTAGCCGCAAAATGATTTTGTATGATACTAGTCTTAAGAACCGATGACCTTATATTCTGCTAATGTTGCACAAAGTTATTTTCCAGCACTTTCATGGCAACAGTTGATCACACAGCAATTCATGTGGCCCAGTATTATAACTGACATATGAGACTGAGCTAAAAATTACCTATCCTGTTAGCATCATAAAATTGATAGATATGCTAGGTCTCCTATGGGTGTTTTTAGTGTCCATATTAGCTTGGTTAGTCCTTTTATATAATCTATCAATGCATCCAGACTGCTGTTGATCGCTACACATGATGACATATATGGTCAAAGATACCAGTACAGAAAAGGTCATTACCACATTTCTTGCTTGTTGGATTTCACAATTTTGTGTGCCAATCATGGCAGATCATGGTCTTCAGCTTCAGTCTAAGCTATTTAAGGACTTCACAAGTGTTCTAGGCATACACAATATCAAAACAACAGCATAATGTCCATGCATAAATGTTATTGTGGAGAGGTTTCATTGTCAGTTAAAAGCTGCATTAGCAGCTAGAGATAACCTAAATGATTGGGCAGAAAACTTGCCATGGATTTTATTATCAATAATAATAGTATAAAACAAGATTTGCAGTGTACCTCAGCAGAAATGGTTTTTGGTATTCTCATGGCCTTCAGTCAGTTAAATGCCATACGTGATACACACTTGGGCGATCATGTCTTGAAAGAGACATGACTGACTGGGCAGAAGATTATCCCGCAGTAGGTTGCCATTGCTTTCTGCGGTAGACTGGTTGCCAGCCAAGGCTATAGAACCCAATATGTTTTGTTATTTAACCCATAACTGGAAGAAATAGACGGATTAATATCTTTCCCAAGGGTATTTGTGTGTAAGTGAATGCAACGAATTCAACTGGAATTTGAACTTGGCTCCTCAAGTTGTCGTTCCGAGTGGATATCCACTGCATCGCAACGCTTATCCATTTTTCAAAAAATTGGCCCAGTAAGGCCAATTTTTTGAAAAGTGGTAAAAACATTTAACTGTGACAATATTTGCCCAAGAATTAAAATAAAAAAATGTCACATTTGCAATTTTCACCAATCAGGCAAGTGGCTACACAAATTTATATCCCAAAAGACTTGTACAATTGTAAAAAAGCATTTCTAAGCAACGGTTTTGTCAAGAAACCACTTGTGCCTTGTTATAATAGTCCCTATGCCATTCGTGACAGCAGATAAATATTTTACATTTTTATTTTATGTGCAATGATAAGAGAGAAACTATACCCATTGACAGAATCAAACCAGCTTATATAGACACAAAATATGATTTCACAATCAATAACATTTTCAGGTGATATTGCATCACTGACATCACAGGCTGATTGCTCAAAAAAAAAAAAAAACAGCACTGCATTCAACAAATCTGGGAGAAGAGTTTTGTGGCTTAAACATTTTAAAAACTGTTCCTCACAGCTAACAATCTTGCTGGGGTATTGTCAGGTTGACTGGCAGTTGCCATTTCAAAGTCATGAGTTGAATGACAAAAATCAGACATCTATGCATAGGTTCTGAGTAACACTTCCAGCAGTATTTTGAAAGATTTGGAAAATAAAATTGGTATGATTATTCAACCTCTGACAGCACTTCCCTCACATTTTTAAAGATATTCATTTTTGAGCCAGCATCTGCTAGCTGGAAACTATAAAGACAAAATATAACAAATGTAGATCTGCCAACAAATTTGAGTCACTACTTTTCCGTTTTTCTCAAGGTTTTATTGAACACACCTCAGTCTGTAAGGGAACTTTTCCCTTCTGAAGGGTTTTATTAAGCTCAACATTTATTCATGTAGAAACAGTAAATTAACTGTTATTTTTTATAAAAAAAATTCTTGTCTTGCAGTTCATTCTAAATTGTTTAATTTTAATGCATTGCAAAAACATTATCGTGTTACTTTTTTTTTAAAAAGCACATAGTTTCAAGATTTTCTTATTCCAGAAAACACCCAGAATAAATTGTAATCACAATTACCTAAATTAGATTGTAAACTAGAAACTTATTATGAACCCCCAACAAGGTATTATATATTTGGACTAATACCCTCATTTTTGTTATTACCATCGTCAGTGTTCCCGCCATTATGCCATCTGGTTTTCTCTAAATGTCTAATGATCCAAGTAACTTTCAGAGAATTTCAAACTGAACCTTTACTTCAATCTATGGAAGTAGATTGTTCCGTTGTCTGCATCTCAGGATATCTCATCTTGTACTACACGGTTATTACTCACTTGTTTCCACTGAGTTTTTGTTTATACTACTTAGTCCAGAGATTGAACTTGTGGTGAGTTCAAAATAAAAACTCCCTTTTCCCACTCCCTTCAAATTTGAGTGAATTGAGGAAAAAGATGGAAAGAAATTTGTGAGCCTATGCAAAATTGTTTTTGATATAAATGAGGAGAAAAATTAAGTTTACAAGAGAAGAGCATTTGAAGTCATATGAAAGGTTTTGTTTTTGTTCACTGAGTCCAATGTTGAAGTTTTTACCAGTGTCAAATTAATTACCAATTATATTATTGGCTTTTAATTAAGCACATGGCATTTCAAAGAACTTTCTTTCAATAATCCAAGAAAGCTAAATATTTCGAGCTATGTCTCTTTGTCTACTTTTGAATGTAAACATTTTTGAATATTGTGCCAAATCATTTAATCTGTTGTATGAACATTTCCTTTCCATTGACAATTTACTAAAACTACGGATTTTAAAAAATTGTGATTTTGTTTCCTGAAACAAGTTACTGACACAACTTCAAATGGGTAAATTCATAAATAAATTCCTTATCTTGTTTTGTTAAAATTATCCATTTGTTTCCTCATTATTACCATTCTCCATTAATCTTCTTGGCATGAGTAAATCAAGTGCTCATTTTAGACCCTAAGCCCCATGCCATTATAAACTCTCAATTTATATGCTACCAAATTCATAAACCAATGCTTTACTCTGCTAGGACATTTTCCCATGGCATTGATTATTTATAACTTTTAAGTTGTTGATGGAGAATTGATAATTTTGTAATGTATAAATTGGATTACACTCATGCTAACCAGGTACAGAATTCAAATTGTTTAAATAGTGGTACAAACTGTTCATGGCAAATTTTTCTTTACACTGAGAGGGAAATTCAGGAAAGAAAATTAGCAAAAGAATACCCACAAAAAAAACAAACAAACAAAAAACATTACATCAAAAAGACAGTTATTGTCTTGACACTGCTATTACTGTGTGTACACTTTTGTCTCTCTAAGCAATATCTATTTACAAGACTATAAAAATATGTGAACAATGTGATATTTATCTTTTATAAAGATTTATTATTTACAATTTCATAAAAAATGTATTTGGAAAGAAATCTTCTTATTCAAAAATTCATAGAGAAATTTCAAAATTATCCAAATACATAAACTAACATCAGTGTAATATTTACAGTAAAAAAATAAAGACATTCTTTAATTATACACACAGAAAACTTTGTCAACCCAATGAATAGAAAGATACTTAAAATAATGTGTGTTTGTGGTCTCATCTAAAATTAAAAGGTCCAGAGGAAGCGATGCTCTCAATTCATTTTAGTAAATTTATGTGGTGAGAACAAATGAAAGAATTGCCTGAAAAATACTTTTTTATTATTACAGTTACTCATCATGAGTTTGTTTTCTTGTTCAGAGATTTTTATAAATTCATAAATAAAAATATTTATTTTCATTTATTTCTTTTTAAAATGGTAAATAATAAATATTTCATTATAGTTGATTCAGATATTTTTATAATCTTGTAAATAGAAAATTATTCTTGTAAATAAACAATTGAATAAGTAGTGTATGATATCTTTGTTCTCAATTCCCAAAAATAAAGAAAATGTATAAATCCGTTTTCATATGTTTGGATTTTATTAAAATTTTAACAATCATTTTAAAGAAATATTGTCAAGGAAATAATTTTCCTTTTCACGAACCAATTTTTACAGACACAAAGGTAAAACATTGCCAGAAAATCTAGCACAGATGAAAAAAATAAGTTAGAGAACTAACTAATTGGATTGTAATTATGCAGTGAATCATTTGTATATTTTGCCCTTACAGATCTCAACAAAGCCATCAAAAGAGAACCCTTCAAGTTAATTATAAAAAAAGAAAAGATCAGGATACAGTTCTCTA
The DNA here is from genome assembly GCA_037127315.1 of Ascarosepion bandense. Taxonomy (NCBI): domain Eukaryota; kingdom Metazoa; phylum Mollusca; class Cephalopoda; order Sepiida; family Sepiidae; genus Ascarosepion; species Ascarosepion bandense. The sequence goes on from JBBBDQ010000469.1 coordinate 13,548, forward strand.
TGCTTAAGTAGTTTAGTAAATAAACTTGGATACATTATGAGGCTTGTAATATATAAAGCTAAATTAGGTTAATCCACATTCGGTATAATTGAAGGAAGATACTACTTTTTTGTCTAACATCTGACATTCAGTCCACACTAACAGAGAACTGCAAATTTATCTGTGTTTATGTATTAAGATGAATAAACTCATCATTTAAGGGGCTATGGAAAAATACAACCAAGAACAATATCTAACATGATACAGAAAATTAATTTGAGACTGAACAAAAACAAATAGGATTCAGAAGTGAAAACTAATTTCACTAACAAAGTCCTATCTGAAAAAGGAGTTGAGCTCGACACTAAAAAGTGATCAGGTGTGCCTCAAAGATAAGCGGGTGATGTTTTCCTGGGATAGTTACTTATCTGACAAAATTTGTTCCCAAATTGCCTGCTGGGTCAATGCCTTTGAAATTGGATTAGAAAAACAAGTGGGCATGGCTCCATGAACAGGAACAGTATTTTCATTCCCTGAACAGCATCAACAGGAGTGCTGTGCTTTTATCAAATACATATTATGATGTGGAACATTATTACTGCATTAACATGCATGTTGGTTATAGGTAAACTCAACACAGACAAGTAGCCCCAACAAAGAAGCACACAAAAAATATGGCCATTGGTTTATATTAAGAAAATATTTTTTCGACACAACATAAATAAAAAAAAAGCACTTTTTAATAATTTCACCACAAGCAAGGGGTTACTCGGTGAAAGAATAAGAGAAAAGGAAAAACATTATGGCAAGAGAACAATGAAAGAACAGGAATTAAGATAATGAAGATCAAAGTTGATTCATATCCCTATATTGATATCCATTATGTCATAGCCTATATCATGTTGAATGCACTGGTTCCTCTCCGATCACTGAAGTTAAGCAACATTGAGCCTGGTCAGTACTTAAATGGGTGACCATTTGGGAATACCAGGTGCTGTAAACGTAAGGACCAAGAATGGTCTACCGGTCCTCCAGGTTTGGGGGTTGGGTGCAGGGCTAACAACCCTGCCCCGTAAAAAACAGTTTGTTACAGAAACAGCAACCAAAAGTTGCTGCCCTATGCGCCATTGGGTGTGATAGATAAATGATGATGATGTCATAGCCTAATACTAAAAAAAATCCACTTTTTTATACTAGGCTAGGTAACATAAAATCATATTAAGTTGAAAAGGCAGATAAAAACATTAAAATTTAATGCTTCAAGTTTCCACCAATGAATTGTCTTATGGAATATTACCACCTGAACAAAGAGGGCACAATGGCTAACATATTGTAACTATAACAACCAAGATGAAGATGAGTGTGTCAGTGTTTGATATATTGTCTGGAACATTCTGACAAAATGATTAGGAAATATATATGGATTTTATTACATAAATTTTATAAAGATTTAACAAGTTTTTATATTTTAAAAAAATTCAGTATAACTTCCCAGTCTGTTTTTGTTTGCCCAGGATTGTTCAATAAAAGATAAACTAATTAAGTTGTAAAATGAGTGAAGTGCTTTAACAATATTTTCTATTGATATGATTTTCTCTCTAAAAGCCTTTATTATTAATATAATAAATTTCTCATAATATCACTTCCATCTCTTATCTGTATTTGTGTAAATGTGTGCATAATATGTTCTTAAGAGTTTTCTGAGCATAAAAGAAAATAATATCCACTTGGGTGTTCTTAAATGATTCTTCCTACTTGTTTCATGATACAAATCTAAATAATCTCCCCTTATTTCCTCCTTTATATGTGGACTCATTTAAAAAGGACCAGGCTCACTACTGAAAAATAACGCCTAGAATTCCAGTTAATAATTTGCTTTCAACAAGATTAAAAACATGTGGGATTAATAGCTTGCTACCAGCTGTCACACCTTCTAAAAGGGTATTTGGAAAAGAATTTTGTGCATGTTTTTTTTATTGCTTTTTATTGGAATGAAGACAAAACAAACAAAATCTTTGTTCACTTGGATCTTATTCTTCTATCTTTTAGTGTGGGATGCACAATTAAAAAATAAATATGAAGTTATTTCTTGAATTTATTTTTATTCTTGTTATGTGTTACTGCAAATATTTTGTAAAAATCTCTGAATTTAAAAAATATTTGCAATTCTTTAACAAAGTTAAATTTTTCTGGTTTGTTCAAATATATTTTTCTTTTTTTGCACATATCTTTATATTTTTATTTGTTATCTTTAGACTTAGTTTTTTTCTTTTTTTTAATTTGTATTAAGAAGGCTGTTCTGCTTATTTTTTTAACTTGAAAACAAACATTTATTTTATCTTTAGGAACATTCATTTTACAGCTTCAGTAAAAAAACAATATGAAAGATGAAAATAACTTTGAATAGGATTTTTTTTTTGTACAAACTCTTTAATACAGTTATGAAAAAAATCTTTCTGTATAATATGCCAGTTGTATTTTTATATATTTTGTATTGACTATTAATGTTGTCAACATACAGAAGATAGTATGATTAATGGATTGGAATTATTATCTTCTGTACTGGCAATGCTGGGTGGTAATATCTTTGTTATAACAATGGTATATTTATGAAGCCAGGATGTGAAGATTCAACTCTGGGAAAGAAGAGATTACAATAATAATACTGGAAATTTGTTTTTTTAAGAATTGTTTCATCCCAAGCAAGGCAGTACTGTCACAGGTGTGCAGGGGGTTACATAAGAGGTGAGTGATGAGAAAGAGGAACAAGTTACAGAGGTGTCAGAGAATGGATAAGAGAAGGTGAGAACACTGGTGTGAGGAGGGCTGCATGTAAGTAGAGTGGAGAAGAACATGATACGAGGGTTGTCAGGGAAAGGATGCGAGTCAGAAAAGAGATGGCAATTGACATTGCATTTAAATTCTTAGAGATTGTAGCTGTCAGGGAAGCAAGTATACAGAAGGGAATTCCACAGGCGGGAAGTGTGCGCAGAGAAGCTGCAAGAATAGAAGTTGCAGTTACATTTGATCGGTTTCACTGTAAAAGGTGGGGGACCTAGTTGCTGGTCTAAATTCCTGCAGAGGGGGCACCAGGAAGCTAAGTTCATTAAAACAGAAGCTGTGAAAGTATTTGTAGAAGAGACAGGAAAGATTCATACATGAAAACCTAACAATAGTAAGAACTTAGCCCAATATCAATTTTATATTCGATATCATTTTTGACAAATCATTAGTAAATCAATAAACCACTTGTAGAATGGAAGTAAATTCATGAGTTATCTATTGCAATTGAGATTGTAGAACCATTGTGAACTCAATGATCATTTCAATAGCTGCACAGTATATGTTTTGCCAGGACTATATATAGCTTTGAATTCATGGTCCTTCTTATTGACAATCACAGCTAGAGGGCTCATTCTGATCTGCTCTTTAACCTAGATATAAGTGGCAAAGAAATTGATTCATACTTTTCCCAATGTTATTTGTATGAAACTAAATGTAATGAACTTGACCTGAATTTAAACTTGGATTGCAGATTTATTATTCGGAGCCAGTAACCATTACACCCCCCACCTTGCACATTCAAAACACAATACATTAAAAAAAACATTATAAAAATAGACTTTCTTTTAGAAATAGTTCCTGTAGACACAGTATCTCTGTTATTACTGCAGTGAAGTAGAAATCCTAAATCATTTGAGTTTTTATTTCAAAGTCTGTCAGTTATCTAGATCTGCCATTAAATACTTTTTGAATATATTTTGGTTGGAAGCACATAGAAAATGGTATTTATGAAATACATATAAGTGGATACATTTGGTTGTTGACAATTTGAACACTTCGTTAATTTACATTTTTGTCTTTTGTAACATTTAGTAATCAAATATTTTGTATTTTTTCTATAAATGATTTTTAATACTACAATGTTAAATTAAAACTTTTTTGTTTTTATGGAATAAAATTAATTACAGTTGTTCTCACATAACAAGAATGGTTATTTCAAATTCTAAATGGGCATTCATAAGATATTTAGCAAGCAGATTTGGTGAGTTGACATTTAATATTGTTGGATTTTGTTATATATTTCAGTAGTCTGAATGGGTAAATAAAAGTTTAATAATGCTAATTATCAACTAATACATGTTTGTATTTTATTAATTAGATTGAAGTTTGTTTCCAGTATGTTTTATGAAATCTTTTATTCAAATACATTCATAGCATTTATTATGTAGTTATCAAAGTGTCTTACTTGGCTTTTTATGACCTTAATGCCATTTTCCAGGTAAATTGTACATTCCTTCAAAGAATAATGATTCCAGTTTGGATTCAATGAATTTGAAGAATTTTTTAATATCTTATTGACTAAAAAAAGGATTGTTGGCTAGTGCAAAACAAGTGATAGAAGGTGGCAGGTCTTGGAATAGTGATAGGTGACAGGAATTAGGTTGTATATCGAAGAACTTAAAGCATTCCACCTCACTTTTATAATCATTTGCTGTATGAAATTTGCAATATGTAAATGAGCATTGTCATGCTATAAAATCGCTAGTCAATTATTTTTTATTAAAATCTTTTTTAATGCTAATGTATCCTTTTAATGTGCCAATTGCTCTGACTGGAGTATTGTGTATATAAGTTCCAGCAATATATAATAAAGAATTTCTTTTAAATCTCATCAAACATTTTTCTGTAGTAGATTTAAGTTGAAATGATAAAGGCTTTCTTTGATCTTGACATGTCTGTCTTTATTTTGGATTCTTATAATAAATCTGTTTTTCAACACTAGTAACTTGTCTAAAAATAACATTTTTCTGTGTCAAGCAAGAAAAGAAAAGCAAGTGTTTAAAAAGCTGACTTGTGTTCTTTTTCTAAAATTTATGTGTAACCCATTTTTTCCTAGATTCTGAATATTTCCTGAGGTTTGTAAATATTACAGTTGACTGATTTGCTTCTAACTTTCCTAAGAGGTCACATATTTTTCACTTCAAAAGTTTATCTAAGTTTTTTGTTCTTGAGTTCAAAATATCCTTTTTTAAACTTTGCAACCCATTCCTGACAAGTGCTTGCACCTAATGTCTAATAACCATAAACTTTAGTTATACATTGCTTAGCTTCTGCTGCATTTTTCTTGGATTAAATATGAAATGTATATTTAATATTCAGCTGTAATTTTCAACATAAGATCAACATCACTTTTCTCCAACCTGTTTTTCAAGACTTAGTTACACAAGCAATAAAGAATTTGGCAAGTCAAAGATTTCCATAACATTGTGCAAAATATGAAACTATGAACATTTACATCAACCTAATGGTTTGGAATATCAACTTAAGAATGAATGATAAACTCAAAATTAGCCTTTTCAAGTTGTCTTAATGTAATTATTTCTCGTAATATTTTTAAAATGTAACTTGTGTGTTAAGAAAGAAATTGAATTTCAAATAAAAGTAAGTTTTATTTTAAAATATACTGTTTTAAGTTTTCATTTTTAAATTAATATTTTTGCAGGCATTGCTTAAGGAAAATGAATAACGACCACCAACAATGGGAGCGGTACCAATTGAAACAGAAAGCACTGAAATATTACCAAGAAAATAAAGTCCCTCAAAAGATGGAACATGTTCTCAATCTCATGTTTTATGAAGATCCTGTTGATGTGTTTGGCTATTTGGTATGTAAAGACATTTTTTATATTTTGTCATTAGAATAATTTGAAACCCTTACTAGCCTCACATTCATATAATGCTCTTTGAAAAAATACATTCACATATATTACTTAGAGCATGAGAACAAGGATAATATTTTGCACAAAATTATTATCTTGTGAAAAATATCTGCCCATGTGCATTGGTAAATGCTTTAAATGACAAATTACTCACTATTTTGAACACAGGAAGGTCTTTTCCTTGCAGAAGAAATTCACTTACCTTAAAAAAAAAGCCTGTGAGTGTGCACATGCTGATGTTATTGGCTCAATACTACACAAGAAAAAACTGGGGAAGACTTTATTTTGTCATTTCTAACAAACAGTGGCTGAATTGATTGTGGCATCCATGAAGCCTGAGCAATTAGCTACATACTCACTTTCTGCCAATGATCTGCAGAGTGATATCATTTGTCATAGATGTAGTGGTGCTAATCATTTGGCTAGATGTTTGAGTTGACAAGCTGGACAGAGTGGGAGCAAGTGACATGAAAAAGACATGTTGCTGTTGCTGTGACAAACCAGGCTATATATCACAGAAATGTGCAGAGAAAAGGATCACTGGATCAGACATTAGCACAATCTCATTCCCTTTCTAGATGTAAATGCAGCACTGCCTGTAGTCAATATATTGGTTGATGGGAAATGGTGTTCAACACTCACTGACTCCAGCTGCTTATGGTCAATTGTTAGTGCAGAGCGATACTGGTCATAGATTCGGAAACACATGGATATATGTTGGCAAAATGTGGGTGTACTGTGGTGTTGGGACCATTAATATCTGCACAGACATTAGCAACTCAGTTGAAGTCCTTGTGGTACATGATAAGCCACTAAGCTTTGACTTGTCAAAATCAATACAATAACTGCACTAGGTGGCATTAATATAATGCAAACTAGAGCTGTATGGTTCAGTAGCAAAGAAACACCAACATGTAAGGTGATCCATATTGACTAACCTAGCTTTTCTGTGGAATTCAACCACCATAAAAGGGTCTAGACTACAAAATGAATGTGGACAGTAGGGGTGACGTGGGTCCAGTTATGCAACGAGGATGTTAAAGAAGCTTATGAACAAGAACTCCAGACATGGATCAGCAATGATTGGCTAATATCATATCCCAAAAAGAAACTGGGGCCACTGAAAGGCTTAGTGTCAATAATAACAGTTGTGCAGTGCAACAAAGAAAAGATTCACCCAGAAGTGGACTATCACAAGCTCAATGAACATGTTGATGTGTTCATTGCAAGTGCAGATGTTTGTTCAGTCAAACTGTGAAAGTACATAACTTACTGTGTACATATCAAACCGTAACAATCGAAAGGAAGCGGTTTTGCATAATGCATACGTTGATGATGTGCATGTCAGTGAGAGCATCATGTCTGCAGAACATGTCGACAAAATTGGCTGAGTATGAACTGATATAAAAAGACCTATAACATTTGAAGGATGAGACTCGTGTGCTGGAGCTGAAAGTTTGGTGGGAGTGTAACACTGTGATGGATGTGGGGAAGTGTCATTTCAACCACTATGTGAGAAGCTGGTAGAACATTTTGCTGTGTGATGATGCTGTATGTAGTGCGCAGGTTCATCAAGCAGCAGGCAAATGCAGTCACAAAGGGATGGGATGATCAAGTTGGTGACATCCTCCTCAAGCAGATGGTGAAGGAAACTGAACAAAAGGAACTGCGACAAAAAGATCCTGCCCAGGGTAACTGGTGTGTGAAAGATCTGAAATCAACGTATGGGTTGATTCAAGCTCTATAGTGATTGGGGTGGTGCTGGAAAAAAGATGGAAGATTGGATGATGCATGCTGTTTTCGGCTAACAAACAGCAACCAACATATTAACTTGGCTGAACTGGATGCTGCTATCAAGGGCATCAATTTGGCTCTCCAGTGATTCAGATGTGTGCATGTCCTGGCAATGAAATGGAATAATGGAACAGTCTCACAGAAGTGTCTGGAGGGTTGTGGCCAAAATGAAATGTACTGTTGAAGAGGCCATCTACTGTTACAATGTAACCTCCCAAAGATGAGACCTCACCACTGACTGCAAATCAAGTCGACAGATATAAGGTTTGGCTTAAAGGGATTGATTCAGTACCTTTAATTATATCCTAGGTGGGCCACAAAGTGTACAAGGTGGGAGACCCTGTGTGAATAAAGACTCCACACAGCTGGTGTACAATAACTTTTGGAAAGGGATGAATTACTGGACTTATTAGTTTACAATCTGTCTTGATAGATGGAATGCCATGGACCTTCATTCTTCCCTGAGTTTACAATCTTCAACAAGTAGTGAAGGTGATATGTTTGAAAGTGAGGAGAAAATCTTTGTTGGGGTGATTAGGCCAGATGATCCCATAGAGTAAGAATCACATATCTGTGAACAGGAGATCAGGAAGGACGCGTGACAAACGCACATAAGTACAGGCACAAAAAATGCCCTGGACCATGTGTGAACCTGTTTGTCAACACCAGTTACATCCAGCTTTTCCCCATTAGCAGGGGAGCAGCTTGACATGTCTAAATATGGATCTCTCTGCAACTGGTCAATATCTGGGTTTTTGTAAAATGCCTCATGTTAATAAAAGCAACAAGAAAACTAGCAGTCAACAAGACACTGTCTTGTGAAGTTGGTCCCATGAGTACTTTGTTCCTAAAGTTGCTATAGTTTCAGAGACTGTTATCTCCAGTGTCTTTCCCCTCTCTGCCTATTATCCCCATAGTTGTTGGGGAGCAATCAGTTATGTGTTTCCTCCTAACCTCAACTCATTCTTTGTTTATATAACAACAGAAACATGCACATAGTTTCATCCATTTCTTTGTTGAATTAGAAAAATTACAGATCATTTTAAACAAGATTTTTATAATAATTTTTTAAAAATGTTAATGTCATTATGTAACTCTACTAACTCTACTCTAAGGATTGTTTTTATTATAATTTGAAAACATTTTCTGGCTTCTAATTACATGCTATTTTAAGAGCTGATAAGTTCATCAGAGTTGCTATGGAAAATAAAGCTGTGTGCTCACAAACACACACATAAAATTTTGTAATTTTCTGATTGACTTTATAGGATGATTTATTTGCATTTGGACTTGTATCTTCATGTTTAATAATAAAAATGGCATTAGTCTGACTCTAACTAGTATAAATAGAAATTTGTTTGTATTTATCTGCATGTATTGACGTGTGTGTGTATTGCTGTAAAGATGTATAGGTGAATATTACTTGACAGAAAAATAATAGGAAACAACTGGCTTTGCTCTCGCTCTTCAATATTTTTAATCAAAAGAAAAAGAGTAAAATACAATAAATTCAAGAATTGAATGATTAGTGAGAGAGAAAAAAAATGGGGGTAGTACTAGAGATTAATGATAGCAAGCCCCAGTAAATACTCATGCTGTTTACAGAGGGAATGTTTTTGAGACTTGATATACAATGACTCTAGTACTTTTAGATGAAATAATGAGTGTGACTGGAACAAAACTGTAAACCAGTCAACACTGAATTCAGCCACATACCTTCTGTTCTTTATAGGCTGCTCACAAATTGAAGATCCATAGGTATTTGGGAACAGTTCATTTGAAACCAAGATATGATTCCTGATCTTACTTGGCATGTGTTGTTTTATTCTCATATCTAGTTGCTGGGTTATCCTCCCTATGTAGTTTACTCCACAACCACAATTATATTGATATATAACCAAATTCACTTGATGTGGAGGAAAGAACATTCTTACGAATAGATGAGAAGATTGGCCTGGTATTGAGTATTGAACACGACATGAACCTCAGCCACAAAATAACAATCATGGACACTAGATGAAATTTGCCTAGGGAGAGGCTTTCACATCCAGCTCCAACCCAAGGAAGTTGCAAATAAATAATTGGTGACCTTAAAGCTCAATTAAATGATTATGTTCATATGTTTGGTAGTTCATCCATTGCTTCTTTTGAATTAAAATGGAGAATTGAACACTGGCATATTATTAGATCACTGAAATTTTATCTTTTTGTGTACCAAGGCTCATATGATGGAGCCAAATTTTCAGAATTGATGGGAATATGCATCTTAAATAAAATCATCAAAATAATCCACATAGACGACCTACAGAGATGATGGATTAATGATAGCACTGGACAACAAAAGTGAGAATGATAGAATAAGGAAAATACTTTACAAACTCTTCAAAGATCCAGATTTTGAAATAGTAGTTGAAACAAATAGAAAAGTAGTCTAATATTTGATATTTAGATGTAGAATTAAAATTACAAATTGGCAATGTCTCTCCGTATACAAAAGCAAACACAACTTGAAAGTACATAAACACAAGATCTAACCAAAAGCATAATCAAGCACATTCACAAAAGAAAAGAGCACAGGCTATAAAAAAATCCATCAAACAAAGCAATATTTGATGAAAAGAAAAAATATTATGAAGATGCCCTGAGAAAATCTGGCCATAATAACATTTTAGAATACAATCCCCAACCAAGCAGACAAATAAAAAACAATAATAATCAAAATCAAAACATTATCTGATTCAACCCCTATTTAACTTAGAAGTAAAAACCAGATTAGGACAAATATTTTTTTTTAAATGATCAATATACACTTTCCAAAAGGTTCAGAATTAAACAAAATTTTCAATAGGAATACAATCAAACTAAGTTATAGCTGTACTAGTAATTTAGAAAATTACATAAACAAACAAAATGTCAGAAACCTAAATAGCAATGTACAAAACAACATCATTAATAAAGAATGTAACTGTAGGGACAAAAATAAATGCCCACTTCAAGGACTTTGTAATACAAATGAAGTTATTTACAAAGCAAAAGTACATGACTTAAATGGCTAAAACAAAATTTATCAACCAAAGACAGTTTTAAGACTAGATGGAATAACCATAAGTCCATTTTAACTAGAAAACTTAAATTGTACAAAATTGGCTAGCCATGTGTGGAAATTTAAATTAAAATATAAAAAAGATCCAGACGTAATGTGGAGCATAATAAAAACAGCCATATATATATATATATATATATATATATATATATATGTGAGAGCGAGGTATGGCAAAAGTAAATAATTTTGTTTAGAAAGGACTAACTATCAATTGTAAGAAGACAGAATGAGGAAAAGCCCAGATGTCAGCTACGAATTAGAGGTATCAAAATCATGCTAGTATGAAAATTTAAATATTTGGGAAGTGTTTTAACACAGGATGAAAAATGTGACACTGAAATCTATTGGTACATTGGAATATCTAAAATTTGTATTTCCAAAGCTAATCAAAGTGTGAGGAAACAGAAGCATTATATTAGCAACAGAAAAAAAAAGTGTGCTTAACTGCTATGTAATATAACTCCTAAATGGCTGTAAATGCTGGACAGTTTACTCACAAAGGAAGGCAAGACATGCTGAAAAGGCAATGGGCAGAGTATATGAGTAATGAGGAAGTTTTAAGATAAAGGGAAACAAAAAGGATGGTTATGCTTATAATTAGAAAGGAATAGGAATAGTTGAAATTTCTTGGAAATAACATGGAAATAGGGCTTGGAAAAATTGACATTCAAGACCATATTGAAGGCACTAGGTAAGGAGGGAAACAGCAAATAATCTACCTACTGATTTTATGCAAATGAATGGTAGAACATGGACTGGGAATGATAGTAAAAAGACAACTGTTACCAAGAGTTATGTAGGATAGAATGTTGTGGAAAACTGATCACACACATCCTGAGGGGACATAACACATATAAGAAGACTTATTCAACAATCTGAACAATTAAAGAATATTTAAAATTTGGTAAACTTTGCAAAAGCAAATTAAACCGGCTTCACTTCTCAGGCATGGAATTTAACAAGTAGTTTATCTTCTACTTGTAGTGGATAACACATAAGCAAGCTGTATCGAAAATGTGAAGCAAATCTCTTTTTTTTTTAAATATAGAAGTTACTTTGAATCTTTTTCTCAATAGCTGGGAAATGTTTAAGATTCAGGTCAAGAGATTGTTAATACCCTTTTTGGAAATGTTTTTTTCTGTATACCAGGGATAGACAATCTGCGGTTTGCGAGCCACATGCAGTTTTTTGACCTTTAATATGCGGCTCGTGGAAATATATTTGTTGAGCTTCTTTTTTCATCGCAGTTAGTATAAAAGGTAAATAAGGAAAATTTCAAGCTTAATAATTATGTACTGGGTATGAAATGGGACCCCATTGGATTAAAATGTAAGTTTAATGTTTATGGTTAGTAAAAATATTTAAGAAATTAAATTCTAATTTTAGTGCTAGATCTGAGTGAAGCATTGTTCTTTAATATTGAGCAAAGGGATGATGGGAAGCAGAGGGATTAAAGAAATTTCTGATCAGTAAGGGTTACAGAGGAATGTCAAAAGACTGAGGTCATGGGTAAGGGGATTAAGGGGGACTGCAATGAAGTCATGTATATTAATGCAGTATAACACAAGATGTTGAGCTGTGCAGACTTAGTTGGTACACCTTTTGGACATAAATTTTGTTTAAAACTGAAGATCTTGTGAAGGAAAATGACCTCCTCAAATTGTAAGAAATGAAAATATGAAGATGAAAACAAAAATTTAAGCCAGAGTGGTGGGGAGTGAAGATTTTATATTTACCATTAAAAGAGGTAAACCTTTATGCCTTATCTGCTATGTCTCACATGTGTAAATTTTATTCATGTCTTACAGTTCTTAAACATCTGAACTTTATCATATGTAGCTCTTATATTAAGAAAGTTTGGCCACCCCTACTATGTGCTATCCTATATAAAAAAAGTTAGGTCTTTTCTTTTGGCCACATAGACATCAGTTAATATTGAGAAACATCTCTCTTGTAGAAAGGTTATGTATTTTTCTGAATTGAAATTTTATATACACTCAAATTTTGAACATTTTGTTTCCCACTTGTGAGTTTACTTGAGTTGCAAGCAGCTCAAATAACATTCTTGGCTAGGCAACTTTCAGATATAGACACTTCAAATGTTTGAAAATTGAGCAAATGAAGGCTCATTGAAAAATATGATATTGTATCAGAACTTTGTCATTTCAATTGCTCACTTCTTTCTGTGTAGAATCTTGACTTCTATTTCTACAATAATTCATATCATGAACTAATGCAATTCTTGGGCTGATATGGAAATGTTTTCTTATCTTGCAATGAGAAATGTTTTTCAGTAAATTATTCATAAAGACATCTTTCTCATGTTGACCTGGACAAATGAAGTAGCTTTTCTTATTTCATTAGTAAATTATATGATCATGTAATTTACTGTTGAAAGTAGAATTCCTAATTTTTATACTATTTGATTATAGCCCAGTTCATGTTTTCATTTTCAAAAAATTTGAGAGCTCCTGTAGTTCTAAAATATGATGCACTGTTAAATGATTGTTGAGCTATTTTTGTACTGAGTATATATATATATAATAATAATAATTAACTAGACTCCGTAAGTTTACACTAATCTAAACCTTCGAAAAAATGTTAACAAACAGAACCTAAATCCGTTAAAATCCGGTGTACTACGTTGGATAATGGGGGAGAAAAAAAAGAAACCAGCAGAACAAGAACAAACTGTCAAGTATCTGCAGTAAAGAAAAAAAAACACCAAACGGAACCTAAACACTAGAAAAGTGCTCAATACGAAAGTACGAAAATACAATAGTAGAGCAAAAACACGAAAAAATCTAAAGCGAGTCACAACCTACCACGGTTTCATCCTACGGATGAATAATTGCAAACTTCAAAAAAATAGATTCATTGCTTAATTACTGTAATTTTTTTTTTTTTTTTTTTTGTTGTTTCCAAATAAAGTTTGTTTTTATAATAAATTTTGCACCCCCCTATCTTTGTGTTGGTATGGTTTTTCCCTCTCTTTTCGAAAATCTATTTATTTGCTAGATGTCTTAAGTACTTCAGCCTCATTCCCTGACGATCCGTAGGGTGAAACCACGGTAGGTTGTGGCTCACTTTAGATTTTTTCGTATATATATATTAATCACTTCAAGAAACTGTTGGAGTAGAAGTGATGATTATATTTAACTATTTCAATGGTAAAAGGATGGAACCTGGAAGCCAATCTTGTAGTAGGCTTAATTTCATGTTGTCAGGGTACGTGTGAAAAAAACTTGTCAGAATTACCATGAAAATATTTGTAGAAAAGACAGAGGAAAGCTACGTCATGTTGGTGCGAGAATGACTGAAGTCAAGATGTTAAGTCAGGATCGATTTCATTGCTGATTCGTCTTTGGATTTTGTCAAGAACCTTGAAATGCATAGCAGGAGCACCTGACCAAATATGGCAACAGTATTCAATGCACAGACAAATAGTAGATTTATAAATGTGCAAGATAGATTCTGACAAGAAAAACTTTCTTGCACTACACAGTGATCCAACTTCCTTGAAGTAGATGCAGCTATTGATTTATGTAGTTGTTCCACTTCAGGTTGGTTGGAAAAGTGAGGCCAAAGAGGTACAGTGTGTTGCTTTCCAGGAGACTAGCATCAGCCACGCAGGATAGTTTGTGGTGGTTAAAGGAGAGCAGATTTGTTTTGGAGGCATTCAAATTTACGATCCATTTACTGCCTCAGTTAACCACTGATTGGATTTTCTTGTCAAGAGCACCACCCAGGTTTACTTTGTTAGTTTTAAAAAATTTCCTTTTGACATGGGAGTAAATAGTAGTGTCATCTGCATAAATGCCTACTTGGGACTGATGACATTGAGCCTAGACAGACACCCTTATTCATGTGAAAGGAATTGGAAGAGTGCCTGTTCAAAACGACGTGGACATTTTATCAACTTCAGTTTGTGATTGATTGATTCATATTTTACAACTTATCAACCCTTTGCAGGCTATTTAAAGCCAAAAAATATTTTTACATTGTAAGAATTTTTTTTTTCTAGAGATAATAATGATATAGTGATAGTTGTACTAATTAACCAATAGTTAGAAAGAAAAGTAGTGGATTCCTACCTTTTCCAAGGTTATTTGCACATAAGTGAATATAACGAAGACAACTGGAAATTGGAACTCAACTCTATAATTAACAATTTTCAACTCATTATCAATTGCACCATCTGCACATCCAAGCTTACTGCACTTGGCATTCCCAAGTGGTCACTCATTTATGTACTGACTTGTCTCAACATTGCTTGACATTTGTAACTGTATGAGAACCAATGTTTCAACATATGGCTGCAAGCTCAATTTTATTATGAAAACATTGGTTTGTATAATAAAATCTGACCATGTATATTGGTTTATACAATTCTATATGTTTATATATTTGTTTATTTTTTATTCTTGTTTCTGTGCAATGCACAATAAAATTGGATAGCAATCCCCAGATGCACCAACACACATACACAGAAAATAAAATGCACATCATCGAATGAAAAATAATGTTTAAAATTGTTAAAAATTTCCAGTATGTGGTAACATTCATTTTACGCAAGAACTAGGGAAGTATATACATATATATGTATACACACACACACACATACAGGGTGTGATGGGTAAATAATTGCCATTTTATATATTTAATTTTGTACACTGTTTGTTTTTGATTTTGTCAACTGCAAAGCATAGTAGGGTCAGTTGGGCACCATCTGTGAGAAAAAGAGTAGCATGACACTATTCACTCCACCATAAATTTGGAAACAGCATGCAGAGTTAATTGCTCGACATTTGCTTTGGAAGCTATAATACAAACATTTCAGAATATTTGGGTGTCAATCTGAAAAAAACATGCAGAGGATTTGGAAAGAGTTGGATGATATATCCAGTCAACATTATCGTGTTTAGAGTGATCAATAGTGATGGTGATATTATGCTTCTATTGATATTCTCACAGGGCCTTAAACTCAACACAGAGAGCCTTGAGGAGGTAGCGTTGCCCTGAGTCAGGAGGATGGCTGCTGGAAGACTTTGTCTGGCAACAGAACTCTGCACCATTCCTCACAAGTAGAAGAACCCATGCATGGCTGTCAGACAATTTCTGCAACCATATCACCCCTTGTATCTGGCCACCTAACTCCCCAGAGTGTAACTCCCTTGATTATTATGTGTAGGGTGCTTCTTGTAATATCAAAGACGAACTGAGGGCACAAGGATTATGGCAACATTCACCAACTTAAACAAGGAGACCTTACAGAGAAGTTGCAGGAAATTCTAAAATCATCTGAAAACTATAGTTAAAGTCAATGGCAGTTTTACTGAATAAATTTACTCTTTAGTATTTCAAAATATTTTTGTATAATTTTGATAAATATATCTGTTAAAATGATATGTCAGTGTTATTCATTTTTGTATAATTTAAATAGTAATTTATCCATCACATCCTGTATGTAGGTATGTGTGTGTGTGTGTAAAAATGTATAAAAAACATACTTTTGTAGATATATTCGTGAATACATATATGCAAATATATACATTTTGTATATATGTATGCCTTTTTATGACTCTCACTCAATAAAGATAATGTACATTCAGGCATCTGTTCACTCATGTGCACATGCATGCATTGAAATGCATGTGTATATATAATATCCATGCCATGATTTATAAACAGATATATACAGGTGTATTTATGCATATACACATATGTATATGTGTGGGCATATGATCATCATTGTGCAGCTAGAACTAACTGCTGCCATTGTAACACATACTCTTTGAGTCCTGTTTTATCTAGGATATTGAAAAAGTGCTGAATCCAGAAACACATTGCTATGTTAGTAATTTTGGTACTCTCAGTGCTGGCTTCTGTGTTTGTGCAATTTGATCCTTGGTCTGGCAGGTTGGCTTGGAAGCAGGCAGGTGTTGGCACACAGTGCACAACTGACAATTGTTTGCCTATTACTTCAGTGGTATACATACTATAACTTTAACTTAAACTGTATATGCTATTTTGACATATTTCTCATTTAATTGATGCTTGTGAAAATTGTAATGTGTGCCCCCAGATTTGTATAATCGTTTTATGTTTTTGCTCTTTTAATTAAAATCATGGATTATATCCTTAAGTGAAAAAAAACTAAGCTAAAATGCTTTGAATGATTCATTATGTTTTTATCTTATACTTTGCTGTTGTCAAGTGATTATATTTACAAAACTGGCAATTAGTTTTGTACAGGTTATGTGCAAAAATATTTTTGGGCCAATATTAATTGATACATATGGCTTTAATTATTTCTAATGCCCAAGGAAGATTTTTTCTTAAGTTACATTTAACTTTATGAATATGACTGAAATGATTGATAGAAGACAAATTTTAAATATTTTTAACAGGTAAAGAAGTCATTTTATGTCTGTATATACATGCCTATGTGTAGGCGATCATGGCTCTCCCTATCCTTTGTAGTATGACTTAAACATCTTGTACCAATAAATCATCTGAATCATTATCAATTATTTTCTTTTATATTCAGTTGTTCTCCAATTATCTGCTAAACTTTAACACACTAAACTTTTTATTGAAATAGTATCATATATTATTATACAATGATTTATTTGTACTAGTGTTCTCATCTGTTTATATAGTCACAATATTTTCACTGTTGTACACTAGTTTTCAGATAGATTTTATATATGAATTATAAACTTGAATTTGTTTTTAAAATTATCTGACTTTTAAGAATGAAGTAATTTGGCATTTCCAAAAAGGAATATGCTAAAACAGGCTCCAGAATCTTATCAATAATTACAAAATGTTTAGTACTTATTTTTGTAGTCATCTTTGAGATATGCAATGATAAATAGTTTAGACTAAAAAGACATTTGTTAAATTATAGTAAGATTATACACTTTATATATTTGTACTAGTTTTCTCACCATGGTTGTTATAGTGTTTCTGACATTGTATACTTAGGCCTTCTTCAGATACTTTTTTATATTTTTAGTTGGGATATTCATGTGCACATTTACGAAAAATGATTAACTATGTGAAATTTTGTAGTATTTTGTAGTAAGAAGACATAATGTCAACCTACATTAAAAGAATTATATTTAGTCCCATTAACATAGTAAAAATAATAATTCAACATGTATACAAGTTTCTAAGTGGATAAATACATTGAGTTCAATGACTTTTACTAATGAGATAATATAATTTTATCACTTTTTGGTCATTTCAAGTAAATGTGAGTCCAATTTCTGAAAACTGTTTTCAATATATACTGTAATTTATTTACTATTTATATATTTCATAAAAGTTAATAGACATTCACCAATGTGTGTGGGTTTATGTTTTGGAAGTTTTATTCATGTATACACAACACTAGTCCTTAACAGAGAAAGTTTGGGGGCCATATAAAATAACTTTATACACTGAATAATTGTTTAAAAATAACTTGATAGATTTGAAATTGTTGAAAACAAATTTTAAAAAATCATCATGTACAAACAAGTTTTTGTTTCTTATCACAAGAATATATAATGATTATATTTGCTTTTATATATCTTGCAAACAATTTTTTTAAAATTGCTATTACTAATGATATTTTTGCCACAGAAGCTTTTAAGAAATTGTTAATTTTGTTCTCTTAGATTAATAATTTCCTTTTGATGAAAACAATAAAATATCACTCAGCTTTTGTTATCAAAAGTCTCTTGCATTACAAAAGTTTACATTCAAACAAATTTATTGAGAATACTTATTTCTTACATTTATCAATGATATCTTGTAATATAAATTTAGTTAAGATTTGGGAAAAATAAGATGTAGGTTATGTCAATTCTTCGTATACACTGACACAAGTCAGCTATAAAATGGTTTCTTTATTTTTTCAGTTCACTTGTCATTTTTCCCCAGTTTTATCTGTTAAAAATTTGGTATTTTGTATGTGTTTGCATGTATAAAAGAGAACCAATTTAATTTTTAGACATTCTTTACCATCTACTTCTGTTTGCTAATGTTATAAGATCTTTGTCTTTAGCAGTGAAAAACAAATCCTTTGTATATGTTATATTCTCTTTAAAAACAATCATTGCCATTGAATAACTGAAGAATTACAATTATAACAATATTTAACATGGCGTACGGACAGAAGAGCTAACTGATTATTATATTTATTTTTATTATTATGGATGAAAAAGATTTAACTGAAAAAAAAAAAAATTATTTTATTCCGACAAGAAAGGGTTAAAAAGAAAGCAATATTTTTTTTTTTTTTTTTTTTGTTAGAAAGAGATGCGCTTTCCCAAGATTGCAAATTGACTAAAAATAGGAATGGAATGTAATCATATGATTAATGTTAACCAGTGAGATGCAACTGAGAGGTCAGGTGTCAAACCCACCCTGTTGAAAGAAAGGAGACATTACTAAACAATGCTTAGATGAAAAACGATTAAGGAATTTTGCATTTTTTTTTTAGATTCATATTTTCCCAGTTAAAAATTCAGTAAAGGATAGCTGACATGAACGAAGGTCATATGCCAATTAACCGTGTTGAGAGATGTACCTCAGGACCGCTATCTGGGGCAGAAAAGAACAATTGAAGAAAAATCTTTGTTTTTTTTTATTTTTTTATTTTCCTAAATCTTAGGTGAAATATGGCCGATAAAATTAGTAATCTAATGTCAGAACCATCATGTTGATATCAGTGTAATAAATCCACAAAATGCAGAGGTCAAAAAACAGTTGAAAAGAAAATTTGATTTTCTCTGTTCCCAGCAGAATACAGGTGATATGCACCTGCATGGTTAAGAGGTTAAAATATCAGGTTCGTTTTACTGAAAATTGTAAACAAGGTAATTCTTAAGAGATTTTTATTCGTATTTCTCCAGATGGAAATTCAGTCTAGAGCAAAGGTTAAGTTGATTGTTGAGAGAAGAAAAAGAACAATTATTAATTATGGAAAAATGACTAATTAGAATTTCCCTGAGAGAAACTGACATCATGGTAATAACTCTGCCCAAGCATAGGGAGAAAATCTTCCATAATTGGAAGTGAGAAATAGAAGACGACAAAGAGGCTGACATCATGCAATAACCCCGCTCAAGTGGAGGAGAACAGTCCATGACTGGATATGTGAAACAGAGGCTGGTTGAATGTTAGGATATTTGCATAACACCTCTTATGCATTCTCACAACACCAGTAAAAAAGGGACATATAAATACAAGAGTCCTGAGGGGCCAAAGACAGTTCCCGTGAGATCCCGGTAAGGAATGAGACAAAGTTAGTTCGAGTCACCGTGCTGCTGTCACCAACCGCAGAGCTGCGACCAGAGATGAAGTGATTTTGCAGTCAATTGAAATTGCCAGCCAAAGTTTGAAATAATAATAAAGTTATCTGCTGAGGAAAAGAAAAACCCCGATGAAAACCTTGTGCCAAACTGATGATGATAATAAGAAAAACGCTGATGCATATTTTCGTAAAATACTGACAGTAGTGTTTGAATTACCAGTTACCTGATTAACAACTCTGGCCCGACTTAGAGAAACTGGTTGAAACTTTCATTCCGTTGCCAATTAATAGAAACTGGTTTGTGAAAAGACAACTGTAATTATTTTTCTCCATATAAATTTTATCTACAGTTTATGCAGGCGTCATTCATTTTATTTCCACAATTGTGTGTGTGTGTATCCAACTTGGTTTAGCTTGGCAGAGATACTGCAGAGCAAATTCAGCTTAACTCTCTTAAGATCAAAATCACAACATGGTAAGAGAGATTACAGTTGAAGTGGTCAGCCCAACAACCACTGCTGTGTCAATGCTATCAACGATTGACAAGTGTGAGCTGATGGCTTCTTCTCAGACCAGGATCGATCCTGACACAAGAGACAACAGGCCACAAAGACTCGCTGGGGTATGCCGCATCACACAATTTATATGAAAGTTAGAAAAACTATATTGCTGATCACTTAATATTCTTCATATATCCTCAGATGCAAGCTGATATTTCTAATCACTTTGTCAAGAGTATTCAAACAGCTTCAAAGTCATAAGTTGATACATAGTTTATATTGATATGATGTTCATTAACTGATACTAAATTTAAAAGGTGATATTTTAAAGGGAATTGTTGTTCTAAAATGAAAGTATCAAATACTTAAATATATGGCACTTGTATTCTAAGTAGCTTTTTGTGCTATGTATTAAAACCTGAAATATACAAACTTTATGGTTTACATATTTTATATATTAGTGTATACTTTTTTTTTTTTTTTTTTTTTTTACTGTTAATAATAATCATTCTATTCATATTTTGTTTTACATTTTTTATTTTATTTCAGGCTAATTATTTTGAAGCTTACACACAACCAATCACAATCCACAAAGTAAGTACTTAGTTATGGTGATGCTTGTTTATATTACTTTTTATTCAACAAATTCTTTATTAATCAAAATAGAAAATAATAAAATGTAAGTTCATTCAGTTAAAAAAAAAATTTCCAAAAAATATCTCTTTAAATTTTCTTAGTTTAAATGTATATAAGAAAATATCTAAATTTACATACAAAAATTAGTAAAAAGCTAGATTTGAATTTACAGTCTAATAGTTTTTTAAATTTCTTTTTTGTAAATTTGATTATTTATCCTTGATAATGAAATTAAAGTATTTTAATGAGAGCACTTTTATGAGAAGTACCAAGTGTCATAGCAGTTATCAGCATAGGGAAACAGAATCAGTATGCTGAGACTGTTTATGTTCATTTCACAATTGTACATAAACTTGTATATCTTAATTTTTTCACAAACTGCACAAAGATTTTGATGATAAAATTTACTTTCAAGCAAGTTTGTTTTGTTTTCCCACCTCTACATTACACAGACATAATGGAAAGATTATTTAAGTATATATTGGTGGTGGAGGGAAGAGCATATGCAAGTACTACATTTTTCTGCCAAAAAAAACAAAAACAGATTTTGGTAACCATTGGGCAGTCTTGGAATTGTGGAACTTTTTGAAAATATTTATTTTATTGAATAATTTACAATTAATATTAAAGTATGTATCTACAATAAAACACAAAACGTCATTTTGATTAATTATTTTCTTATTTCTATTCAGAGCACAGTAAAAAAATAATGCCTATTCTAACTTAATTTTAAATGTATATTTTTTTTTTAACTATAAAAATAATGCATGTAGAAAACATTGTGGAGTTACTTTTTTTCATAGCTATCATCTTTCTGGATACAAGTTAAAAGCAAAGTGCTGCTATAGAATTTCTGTTTACAGAAGAAAGTGCTGCAAACATTCGCAGTAAACATTTATAGGAATGTTGCACTTGTGCAGTAACGAAATGGGTCAAAGTTAATGGCAATCCTTGGGAAAAAGGAAAAACTGAGCCTTGTGACAGGCATCATAGTGGCAGGCCAGCTACTGTTGTGAATGAGAATAAACAGGGTATGCTCACATTAAATTTTATGTTGCTGATTAGATTTGGAATTTGCTGTAAATTAAAATTTTAAAGTGTATTTTTTTTTTAATAAATTCTTACAATTTCTATTTTTTCTTGATTTCTATAAATAATTTGTCTATACTTCTGAGATGAGGTAGTATTTACATTGTTTGAACTGTTGTCCTTTATTGCCATATTCACAATGTTTTGGCCATTGTATGCTCCAGCCTTCTTCAGGTGCTTAGAATTTCGAACCAGACACTTTATTTTGATCACTGGGTTATACCATGCTACTTCTGGATATCTCTAAGTTATTTGTTCACCACTGCTGTCAATTCAACTTTTTGGTTCAAGTCACCGGATCTAACCAACATTTTTATCCACTGGGCCATGTGTCCTTGAGAACATCAGTGTATGAAATTTTGGAACTTTTAGACCTAATGTCTCAGAAACTATTTTGTTTTTTTTGTTTTTTTTTTTTACCTGAGCTCATATTGCAGTCTTTGAAGCTGATGATTGTCTCTAGCACTCCGGATTACTGGTTCCCATATTGTATTCATTTCTATGCTTGGCCAGATTAGGAGATTTTTGTGGCCTAGCATATACACTGATTCCTTAAGTTTACCTAGCTTCCAATAGTGTTCTCTATTATTTCAACTTTATCCCATAGGGGACAGTGATCCGTTTTCTCCTTTATATTTCTTTCCACAGCTATATTGAATGGTGTACACACAGTCTTTTGTCATGATCTCCTCTATTGGAGGTGTTACTTGGGAGTGGTATCTGCAAAGTGTAGAACCACTTTTGAAGTTTGTTGTTTGTGTGCAGAAAGTCAGCATCTCTATCAGGTTATCTAGTAGTATCCTGGTACATTCTCCTAGGGATGAGTCAGTGCCCAGTCCTTGACTACCAATATTGCCTCCACTGTGGATACCTTGGTGAACAGACGTGCCACATCCAGGTTCACCATCTGGTTACATTGGATGGGAGCATTTTTGATTAGTTCCATGAAATGAGCGGAGTTTCAGACATATCATGGGGACTTTTCTATCAATGAGTCAATTATATCCATAAGGAAGTGACTTGAAGAGTGGCACACAGAGCCTTGGCAGCTAATAATCGACAGTTGTCATTCTATTCTCAACATTGGATCTTTCTTTACTTTGCTATAGCTACTACTTCTAATGAGGTCTTCCAAGTTCTTGGTGTTTTCTGTTTTGTCTATCACCACAGCTGCATTGCCTATGCCATTACCTGGTGGTATGACAGTGTTGTCATTCCTCTGTTGGGTCTTAATTGCCAGCCTTTCCTCTTTTGAAATGCTTGATTTGGTTGGCTTTGCTTTCTCCAATATCTATCTCATTTTACATCTTAGATCATTTGCCTGAGCCTGAGAAATGTTCAAAGTTATTTCTTTGATTTGGGCAATGATGTCTAAGTATCATATCTGCTTGATGGCTGTTATGAAGTTGAGACTCTTGATCAGCACTGACTCTTCAGAGGCACTCTGCTGAAGTTAGCTAATGTTGATAGCTGCCTTCACAGTGGGGTGATGGACCTCATGTGTCACTTTCAGATCTTTTAATCTATTTAATTTCTGTATTTGGCAGACCTTGACTGCATCAAATTCTTGCCTGAAGGAATTTTCCAGCTTGTGCTGAATGCTTTTTCAGCGTTCTCCGTCAGTGATTCTATTGAGAAAGGCCTAGAGCCTCTGGGAGATGTTGGACTGTAATTTATGTTTCATCCAACAGTTGTCCTGCTTTTTCTGTGACCAGATGTGCTCTCTTTGAATTGCCGGTAAGTCTCGGTGCCAAACCTGTAGGGATGAGTCATAAGTTCCTGTAGGAATGTTAGGTGGTTTGATATTTGTGCCAGCTTCTGGTGGGACTTTTATGTTTGTCTCTAGATTTTTGGTATATCAGGTTTGTACTGATCCTTCAGTATTTGTGCATACTTCTTGGTTTGAAATTCTAAGCACTTGTAGAAAGCTGGATCATACAACGGCTGAAACATTATGAATATAGCAATAAAGATGAGGACAATAGTTCAGACAATGTAAATAATATTCTATAAATAACATTAATAACTAAATTTTCCTGAATATCTTTCTAAAATATTTAACATTTTCAGAAATTAAAGTTAAATTTTATTGTTCAAAACGTAGACAGAACACATCTGATCAATTCATGATACTCAAGAATAGTAATAAGAATAAACATGATTTTCTTCAGTGTTTTTTGTTTATCATTGCAAATGACTAATTTATTTCAAACTTGATTTTTGTTAAAAAAAATGAATAGGAATTATTTTGTCATTCATTCTTCTTGGTCATTGTGTCATAAGTTTCTCTGTTGAAGAATGTATCTCTGCACAGAAGAAATTGAGTTTTAGATGAATTAGGATATATCTTTGTGTGTTTCTAATAAAACTGATTTTTGTTTATATTATTTGTTTTAAGGGCAGGTACTTTGATTTAGTGAAAGATTTTCAAGCTTGAAATTTATGCTGAATTAATTATCTTTCAATCACCATGAGGCAGATATTTGAAAGTTTGTTGTTTCCTTTTTTAAAAAAATATGGGTATGTTCAGAATTTTAAAAAAATCTAATTATTGATATGAATACCTCTGAACTTCAAAATAACTTTGTGAACATTGGCAAAGTTCCTGAATTATTGAACTCACTACTTAAGTCATAAACAAACATATTCTGGATGTTACTCTGTTTATGTTTTGCATGATAAAATTACATGATTTATCAGCATTTCTGTAGCATTTGAATTATATTTTCCAGTATATACAAAAGAACTATTGCAAGTTCATTTCATCATTATGTATATAAGAAACATAAGATTTCAACTCATTATTTTAAATGAATGAACAAAAAATGTTTCAATACTCTCTTTAAAATTGTTCTTCCTGTAAATGGTGATGATTGTTGATAATGATATAAACAGTTGAAGATTTTTAAAGCATGTTTAAATTGAAGTGGTCAGAGAGAAAAATTATTTTGACTTGGTTAGACATTAGCCAATTTTATTCATTCTCAAAATTCATCCATTTTCTTTTTTTGTTTTTTAAGTTCAGGTTCAAACTTGGAAACAGCTATCAGTATTTTTATGGAAATAGACATGGTTTTATATCTTTCAAAATTATTTGTTTTATCTTTAATGCCGGAGTGAATTTAGTTAAAAACCATAAAAAAAAATTTCATATAATATCTTGCAAGGTTGTTATATCCAGTGATATAAATACTATACATTCATGCATGCAATTCTCACATAATTTTCCATCACCTTTTTATATATCGACAGTTATTAACCCAAACAAATGCATGTGATCCCTTTTGTTTGCTTAATTTGTCAAAGGTTCATTTGTAAATGCACTGTGCTGGTTGACTAAGCACCAGGGGTGTGTGAGACCAGGAACTTGGATAAATAGTACTCTGACCTCTAGTAATCATCTTCTCAGCCATTATTTTTCTTTTATAAAGATATCTTTTCCTTTTGTTCACTATCATATCAGGTAGGGATGCTAAAAACAAGAAGTTCCATCTCTGGCACTTGAACAAGCATCAGAAGTAATTAGGTTGAAGAGATTGTTATTCAGAGTGACAGCTATTAGAGAAACTAACTCCAATAGTTTTCATTCCTTATGAAATAAGTAGTGCTTTTGGAGAACAGAAATATTGCTGATTTTTAGCTGACTGTTTTGGAATGGCAAATGCTATTGGTATTTAGGATGGAAACTGATACAGGTTTCTAAAGAAAACTATTATAAAAAATAAAACATCAAGAAAGAAGATGCTACATAATAGTTATAATTTATTTGGTGGTATGAGATTTTATATATGCAGCTCAAGTAGTTCATTAGATTGCAAATATAAATAATTGTGTAGTTACTGATTTTTTTTTTTTTTTTCATATATATTTTTGATTTTTAAACGAATTATTATGCGACCCAGGTTTCTACCATGAGTGGTGTCTTCAGGTGATTTTTAATATATATATATATTGCTATGGATTATGAGAAAGATATAACATCAGAAGAAAATCAAGATATTGTAAAGATATTGATTAATGAGAGTACAACATTAGAAATTGCAAAAGCTTTTAACAGAAGCTATAAAACAAAAACAATTGAACAAATTGGCAAAAACTTCTGGGAATCCCCAATGTCATCACTTGCTGAAGAATCTTTGTGTGGAAAACTAGCAGGTAATTTTCAAGTGTGTGATTGACTCTACATGGTAATGGCTTTTGTACAATGCTGAACTATTTGTGGTTACATCAGACTGGGATAATGAAATGGAGGATAATGGACACCATCAGTAAGGTACATCAAGATGATCTTGTACGAAGTGATTTATGCATAAATGGAAGCAAATTCAATGTGTGAGTTGGTGTAAGTTCTCTGATCATCACAATCTCATTAAAAGTCAACAGATCCATTATCAAAGATGCATTATGTTTGCATCCAGTGAATGACACTTGACATTAATTTAGCTGAGCTTAACACAGCATTGAAAATCATCAACCTGCCATTCTAATGGTGAGTGAAGGTACTGCTCCTGATCACTATTTCGATGTGTATGTATCACTGGATCTCTGGCACACACCATGACCACAAACAAGATGCTGAGAAAATAGATACTAAATCAGGGATTACTTTTTTGTCTATAGACATGACACTGGTCATGTCTAATCAAAACTGAGCTCACAATCTGACCTGGGTACCAAAGAGATGGAATAATGTAATAAAAAAATTGAACCCAAATACTACTACTGTGGACAGGCTAAGTCCAAGTCAAACAATTATGATTTGCTAGCAAAGTATGTATTCCAGTGTGAAGTGGACTTTGTACTTTGTATGGCAGAGCAATCCATTAGTGTCAAAATAGCTGTTGAGGTATGCCAATTCATAAATCAAACACCAATGTATTAGCAAAGAAGAAAACTGGATATAAGTGACTCTTGGAGTGGGTTAGGTATGGATATCACCCATTATGGTAGAAAACATTACCTGACTCTTTAGATTGTAGCTGAGCTCACTTTTCATTTTGGCAGCCATTACTTTGGCAAGTTTCTGCTAATGTTATTTACTAACAATGGAGTCACTGTTTTATGAATGAAACTTAACAGCTCAGCTGCTCAATGACACTGCATTTTGCAGTAGAATGTTTAAGTAAGGCATATGAATTTGATTTCATTGTGCATGCATACTAGCAGTGAAATAGAATTGTGGAAAGATACTATAGGAGCATAAAAAACATTGCTGTTAAAAAACGGTGTTCAATAATGGAGTTAGGATATTAAAAACATTTGACTAAATACCTAGAAGTAAAAGCACTGCTACCTTTAAGCCAAAATCATGTGACAATTGTTATAATGAGCATATGATACAAAGGAAACAGCAAACAAGGATTAAAATTTCAACAGCATATATTAATCAGTTTTTAGAATATATACATAGTTATGAGAAAATGTGACAAATTTATTGATATATGGTTCTTTAATGTATGGGTGTTGTTGGTGGGATTGGAAATTGATAGATTTGTTGGGTCATGGTTGGTATCTGGAGAGAGGCCTAGAGAGGATTAGTGAAGCTATGTGTGGTAATGTGAGTTTGGTATTGTTGGCAGTATTGATCCATCTATCTTTAAATAGCTGTCTTATAAAATCGATATGTTGAGCCAAACTACCTGTTGTCAATAAGAAATGCTGTTCTTATATATGTGATTTTTCAGGTATTTAATTTTTTTTTTTTTTTTCCAGCAAAGTTTGTAATTGATGATTGTATTTTAGATTTTTGCAGGGATTTGTTTTGTGAACTGGATGTGATGCTCAGAGGCCCTTTGCAGAAAACGACTTTTTATTTTGGGTTTTGTTTTCTTGGTGCTCACATCTGGCAGACATTTCCAGTGAAATTAGTGAATCAGAAAGAGATCTTGATCAAAGTAGTATAACACTAATCATCCTTTACACTTTTGATCAAATTCTTTGTGTGTTCATTTTATGGAACTAATATGTTTATCAACATATGAATGTTTACACATATATAATAGCAAGAGTACAATATAACACTGCTGAAGGATGATGTTTCAACCTTCAAAGTGACTTCCAACATTATATACACTTACCAAGTCCAGATAAAAGATGTTGACACTATATTTCCACCTGAGCTCATGAAGACATATGGAGGCAAATCACTTGCAAAGAAGCACCATGTGGGAAAGATCATCCTGTTAATGTGATTATTAAATCAGGGAATACTGTAGTGGAAATGGTAGGCATGACTGTTACAGAAAAGTTGAAAAACCAAGGATTTATTGCTTTGCTCCAAAAGAGACACCAAGTAGACTGCTGCAGTTACTTTAAAAAGAAACACTAGACTTTGGAGAAGGAAGTATTACTTTTATTTGAGGCATACATTTGAATATTCATAGCATCCTTCGTTACAAAAGAAAAAAAAAAGAACATTGACTTAGGCAATTTTTCAGTGGTAAAAGAACAGTAAGTTCAATGTTTAGGAAAGTCACAAGTTTTGTGGTGATAGATGTGAGGCTTACCATTGGTAGAATGGCTGTCAATATTTGTTTTTCTTTTTCTAAAATAAATATTCAAACATTACATGTATTATCATCTAATAATTTCAACCGATCTATTATATACGTAATTTTATTAACAGTACTTTGTTATTTTTACTTTTTATATTCACTTTGTTTTCATTAATATTATTATTACCATCATGAGATACATAATTTTAGATGATATCCACTCTATACATCTATGGTATTTGTTTTTTAGTTATTAGATTAAACAACAGAAAAGTTACTGTTTCTATTCATACCAATATGTCTGGTGTACATTAATTATCAAGTCATGTTTTAAAATCTTTTTGTGTTTATTTTCTCACATTTCCTGAATAGCTGTTCTAAATTGTTGAAGCAGGCGTGGTTGCTAGTAGAAAGAGTAGGTGAATACTTTATGAATTGTTAAAGTTTTACATCTTTTTATATCAGCAATTTAGACTCTTTTACTGCTCATCAGAATTGATTATTATTAAAAAAACTGAATTAATATTTTAAATTCCTAAAGTTTTTTCTGGTTATTGCAAAATACTTCCCCAAAATATGCTATATTTCTTGCTTTATAATGTAGATTTATAATATGAGAGTGGGCTGAAAAGTTCATAGGTTGACTATGAAGAAGCTAGAGCTGTGAAATCTTGCATGCATTCATGTGAAATCTTACTAATAACTGTACGTTTATGTCCTGGTAAACTGATATCTGACTGTTCAAAGAAAACTGTTTATGTTGTTGGTTGAAAAAGTCATCAATAGCAGATATGATGTTGTCATCACTATGATACTAGTTTCTGGCAAAGTTTTTTCATGTTGGGGAAGAGATAATAGTCAAGTCAGGCAAATAGGGATGGTGTTCAACCAGTTTAAAGACACAGCAGCCATTGAAACCAAGGATTAAAAAACTCGATGCCTTTTGCATCCCAAAATACTGAAGCCATCACCTTCCTTGCAGATGAGATAAACTTGGCTTTTTGGAGCAGGTGAGGAGGATATTTTCACTGCATGGATTGTCTTTTTGTCTCTGGCCCAAAGTAAGGAGCCTACTTATTTTGGATTGGGAAACATTCAAGGAAACCAGCTGGATCTCCCTAAAACAATTTCAAATTTTACTGTGATGTGATCTGTCAGGTGAGCTTTTGATCAGGTATCAGAAAACCCACTGAACAGAAACCTTTGCCATGCAAAGTTCATTGTGCAAAATATTCTCAAATCTCTTACAGTATATGCTAATAGCATTGACTACTTGATGTATAGTCAATTGCCTATCATCCATCACGATGCAGTGAAAAATAATGTTTTTCTCAGTGGTGGCAGTTGCAGAATGTCCCGACTTTGGGCCATGTTCAAGACACCTTTCCTATCCTAAATTTAGCAGTACACTTTTGTACTGTGGATAAAGCTTAGAGTGTTGACCCCTAATGTAACAACCATGGAAGCTAAACCTTTTTTTTTGTAGGTATATAATATACCACAAAGCCAAATTTTCTCCATTTTAAGAGAATTTGCTACTAGTTAATTTTGTAATCTTCTTCAGTCAGATGTCTGTTTACCTGGAAAGAAACAATAGTGATATTAATAAGAAGAGTTGAAATTAATGTATGCAAAATTTCATAGCTCTAGAATCACTCCTTCATAGTCGGCCTATAAACTTTTCAGTCCATCCTAGTATTTCTGCATCCTTTTTATGATGTATATTTTTTCATTTTACTTCATAAATCATTCTTTGTATTATACTATGTAAGTTATAGTTTTGTTTTGGGTGGGTGGCCTATGGGCTGAAATGACTGTTGCTCATACACTTTTGCCTTGTTTTCAAGAATGACCCCAAGACAATCCCAGAATAAAACGTGTTGTAGGCAGAAAATATAATATAGAGGATGACTGAAGAACATTCTTAGCCTGATCTATTTCCCAAAATCTGAGTTACTTTGTCACTGTACCAAGAAACAATGTTCTTTTTATATTGTAAAGTACCAATTTTTGAATTTGTTTCAGATCATTGACTAAAACATGTCAATGAACAGTGGAATTTTCAAGTGCTCAACTCTAGGTTGTCATGAATTTCCTGTTCCTGCAAAAGAAAATTCCTAAGGAAATCTATGCATGTATAATGCAAACATTGGGTGGCAAGTGCCTATCATATTCAACTGTGAAGAAGTGGTGTGCCAACTTTCAGCATGGAGATTTTGAGACACAAGATACAGCACTGAGAGGCCTTCAACAGTGTCAATTCTTGAAGTTGTTGATCATGTTTCTAACCTTATTTTGGATGATTGCCAAATCTCAATCAAAAGAATTGCTGACAGTCTAGAGATATTCAGTGAATGTGTTGAACTTAAAATTCATGAGCAGTTGGGTATGCAGAAACTGTCAGCCAAGCAAGTGCCAAAATGTTTGAATGCTTACAGCTGATCTCTCCTCTGACCTAGCTTTGACAGTTCAATGAGGAAAAAAAAACCCCAAAAATCTTGCTTGTAACTTTCAATACCTCTAAAACCAAGCTCATATCATTTCCTCATCAACAATCAGGGCCTCCAATTTTTTCCATCAGAATGAATGGTTGCACTATCAATGAGGCTCCATGCTTTGAATATTCATTAGAACTTGTACATATGATACATTGCTAAAGATGTAAATGCTTACCTTATTTTACCACTCCAGGAAGTACCTAACTCTTTCTGCCATAAGGATAAAGCATGGAAAGAATAAGACCAAAATAGAGTATTACTGCCATGTTTGGGCTGAAGATGCTCAGTCCTCCCTTTTTAGCCTAGATAGAATTCAAAATCATTTATATGATTTTGCATGAAATGACTTATTTCCCACTCTTCAATATTTTTCCTATAGACACAATGTTGCTAGTGTTAATTGGTATGCCAATTAAAGAAAATCAGTGTGAGGAAACTATGTAAAGGAGTTCTTTTTGGAAGAAATTAATTTGGGGTTTAGAACTCTTACTTTCCAGTTTTTGCTCCAGTTGAGTATTCCCTGTTTTCAAATCTTAGAGTTTAAAAGTGAAAACAAATTTAAAAGGATTCTGTGATAATAGCATCAGGAGAACACTATTCCAAAGACAAAATATCAGAATTTTTGGGAGGGAAGAGTTAAAGGAACTTGGAAAAAGATGTGTGTGTTGAACTGTGGTATAAATATGTAAAATAGAAAGTACATTTCAAAGCTCTTGGTTATTCCCTTCTTGGTTGGGTTTAGAACTTTTCGGCATTCCCTTCTACATTTAACTAAAAATCACTTAAAATCATTGCTACATAAATAATCAAGCAAAAGAAATTATGAAGAAATTAATAATATAAATATAAACTCAAGAATTAGAAGACTTTATGTATTTCTCATGTTTAATCAAACAAGCTTTTGTTTTAAGTCTATTTCTTCTTTGAATTCATAGTTTGTTTGTTTTTTCTAATTTATATTGGTCTGATTCTGTGAATTTCTACCTTTTGTGTGTCAACTCACAGTTAAATATATATTTAGTAGACAAAACAACACTATCACTCTTTGAAACTATAGTGTTATTACATGTCAATATGTATTCTTAATTTATCTGCTGTAATAGGTTTATAGTCATCCATAACTTGGTTGAAATCAGTATAGGTATCTAAAGAGTGCACATTTGCTTAACCATCCCATATGCCTTTATTGATATAGATACATCCAATTGAATAGGAAGTTTCACCTGTGCTTTTCAAGTTTTTATGTTGTTTTTTATACAGGGTGCAATGGACAAATTGTTGCCATATATTTTTCATTTCATACATGTGCATTGTTCGTTTTTGATTTTGTTGATTGCATATAGTAAGGTCAGTTGGGTGCCGTCTGTGAGAAAGAGACAACATGACACAATTCACTCCACCAGAAATTTGGAAATGGCATACTGTACTGCTTAGCATTTGCACTGGAAACTCCAATACAAACATTCCAGAATGTTTGGGTGTCAATCTGGGAGCAGTTCAGAGGATTTGGAAAGAGTTGAATGAGTCTAATGTTAATTCAAAGGTGTTTGAACTGATCACTTGTGATAGCAAGGCTATGCTTCCATTCATCTTCCCACAAGGCCTCAGACTTGACATGGAGACTTACATCAAGTGCATTGAGGAGGTAGTGCTGCACTGGGTCAAGAGCGGGACTGCTGGAAGACCTTATATCTAGCAATAGAAGTCTGCACCATGCCACACAAGCAAGAGAACCCAGTCATGGTGGTCAGACAATTTCTGCAACCACATCACCCCTTACATCTGGCTATTTAATTTCCCCAGACTGTAAACCCCTTAATTATTATTGTGGGGTGCAGTTGAGCGAGAAACCAACAAAACTTCTTGTAATCCCAAACACGAAGTGAAAGCAGCATTCACCAACTTAAATAAGACGACCCTCCAGGAGAGTTGCAGGAGATTCTAAAGCTGTTTGGAGGCCGTATTTGAAGCCAATGGCGATTTTATTAAATAAATTTACTCTTTAGTATTTCAAGATATTTTTGTGTAATTCTGGTAAATATATCTGTTAAAATGAGATGTCAGTATTATTTTAATTTTTGTGTAATTTAGATGGCAATTTGTCCATTGCACACTGTACTTTTGCTGATGACTCAAGATGTTGTTAATACTTCTTAAGTGCCTGTTGTAAAATAAGTATTTATAAAGGCAGGCCAGGTTAAGCAGAGACTAATGTAGATAGAATATTGGATTAGTTTGAGTTACTGAGAAACTGTATATTGTTGATCTCGGATACCTAACTAGATCATTATTTCTTTAAAGAAATGCAGTCTAGCACATGTTCTTTACCAAACTTCGTGACAATAATTTAAATCTTAAAAGAGAGCAAACACTCAAGGGAAAGTAAATAAAAATAAAGTAGATACTTCAATTTCATCATATTCCAGTAACAAACAGAACATTGCATTAGCATTTGTATAATTAACAGTGAATATGTGTAATCAAAAATTTAGTCAAAACAAAGAACTTGTGAAATTGCAAAATATTTCTTTAACAAGCTTCAGATGAAATACAAGATAACATAAATTCTTGTCAAAATTAAAGTAGACCCATTTCAATTTTGGCAATAAGATATGACAGTTTTGTCAAACAAACTGATTTGACCAATAAACACATTGCTTGAAGTGCTTTTTACAATGCATGTGCTTTGTTAAAATGTGAACAAATAAAACAAATGTCCATCTACAGAAAAATAGGCATTTTTCCTATTGTGCTTTTGAATGTGTTATACATAAAATTCAGTTCTTTAAGTAACCAGTAAGTTTTTAAACTAACAGTTTTCCAAAAAGGTGGATGCATAGAAGAAAACAATTTAGAACTGTGCCTCTGAGGGGGACACATTTCTTACCTTGGGTTGCACTTTTAGCCAGTGTCTGAAGAGAGAGAAAAAAAGAGTTTTTATCTCATGTATAAAAAAAAGTTAAAATAATTACATGAAGACCACATTCATGTAAAAAATTTAACTCCCCACCAAATCTAAGTTCTTGTGCCAAACACAAAACCTAATTGGTTGGAATAGAAAAGAAAAAGAGAACATATAATCTCTTCTTGAAGTCAAATAGGTACAAAATATAAAGAAGACTGTTATAATTTTCTGTTGGTAATAATAAGTCTTGCTTAAATATTTATTAATAAAAAGAAATCTCAAAGGGGAGATTTTGTGGAGTAAATAATACACCCCTGGTGATGCAAATGGCCTAGTCGAGACGCTTATATAAAGAACTCCAGTGAGTTTAAAAAAGCCATAAGAATCAGTCTAGTGCATTTCTAACAGACATCACAGTAAGTAGCCTAACTCATTGTGATGTCTATTCACTATATGCATAGAAATTCCTTTTTTTTTTTTAACATTAAATTGATAAAAGAGGTCTGTCTGCAGCTGAAAACTCCCATGTATAAATTTGTGAATTTTTTCATTGAAAATTTAATTTGCTAATACCTATTCTTTAATCTGGCTGTAGTTTTTTTTCTATTGGTAGTTGCAAACATGAAGCATGTACAATAGCTTTCATATTACCATCATGGTACTTATATAAAATTACTGCTCTTATACCATAGTAAAGCCATTATGATTTCTGCTTTTGGATTCTAGTGTGCTAATAAGTCTGATGTTAGTATTTTTTTATTTCTTCAAACGCTTTCTGACTTATCAGTTGAGTTCCACTTTACACCTTTTCTAAGTAAATTGTTCATTGGAACTCTCAAATTCTATATATTAGGTACATAAATTTGATTATAGTTGGCTAGTACCAGGAATGCTTGTAAACTAGTAATGCTTGTTGGTGGACGCATTCTTAATTGCACTTGTCCTCGACAGATCTGGTTGATAACCATTTATGTCAATGATTTGTTCTAGGTACTCCACTTTAGGTAAAAAGAATTTGCACTTTTCTGCAAGCATGGTATCCATTGGAGCTATTTTTTATACCAAAAGGAGTCCAGTTGAACTTATGTTCCTTATGTGTATTTGTACATTCTTCTTCAATCTGTATTTGTAAATACACTTCAGAAAGATCCAGCTTCAAAAAAATTTTTCCACCATTTAACTTCACAAAAATTTCATGTGAACTTGGTAATTGGTAGTTATGGGGGTTCTAAACACTTGTTTAAACCTGTCAAAAATCAGCACAAACAACTTTTTTTACTTTACATGCACTGCTGGTGTTGCCCATTTTGAATGGCTGATCTTTTCAATTATACCTATTTTTTTTCAAATTTTTTAAATTCTTCATTGACTTGATCCAAGGCTGTGAATGGTACACTTTGTTTTGGTTTAATTTAAATACTGGCATAACACCATTTTTCACTTAAAATTCAGCTTTGAATTTGGAACACCAACCCAGCTCATCCGACGGAACATTCAGAAAACATTTTTTCAATGCTTCCTTTAAATGTTCACTTTGTTTTTTAAACTGATTGCTTGTCCACTTATATTTTTTTGCAGTAAATATTTATAGGTAAATTCCACAGCTCAAATAATTCTATCCAGTCAGTACTGAATAAGTTTGTAGTATCTTTTAACACATAAATCTTAGCTTTTACACACTTGTTACACAATGAGACATTACAAGTCATTTCGCCAATAAAATAATTTCTCACCTGAGACACTAATTGCAACCTTCGTAGTCCTTAATATAAGCTTTCTGATTTCTATTTGGCTTGATTAATTATTGTGATATCACTATCAGCATTTTTACATCTACATTATTAATTTTCAGTTTCACAAATTTTTTTTGCCTATCTGTGATTTTTTTTTTCTGTTGCAATGTTGCATACAAGTTTTATCATGTGAGAACTTTTTTCTTGGTTTAGTTTTACAGTGTGATTTTATATGTCCTACTTTACTCCACTTTTAGCATTTTGAATTCTTAAAGGGAAAGTTGTCTTCAAGATGTAAACTTCCACTTTTGAAACATGGATGAACTTTCTTTTTTTTTCTTTTTTTTCATTTGTATTTATGCACATCTTTTTTCCTGAATTACTTTATCATCACATTTCGTATTTCTGTGTCTTTCTTTTGCCATTAACCCTTTAACCCTGTTCGGAGTCAGTTTGTTTAATATGAATCTTCCATATTCCTTGTTAACAATTCCAGCATATGTGATAAAATCTTTCTTTTTTCATCAGATCCATACATTTCCAATGAGTGATGAAAAAATAGCTTTTTTTTCTAAAATTATTTGTCAGAATATGTACTGTTTTTTTCAAAACAAATTTCTCCTGTTTGTTTTTTTTTTTTTTCAGTAGTACAAAGTTAAAGTATTTTTCATGTTTTACCAGTGCTAATTTTCTTAACAAAAGTCCTGTTTTACTCTCATCTTTCCAATCGCTACATTCTTGTCTGAAAATTTGTATTTTCAAAAATAAGCAGGAAAAGTAATTCCATCATGTGGATCTTATGTAAATTCAAATATGACTTTTGCCACAGCATCAGGAGTAAAAGAACTTTGAGAATTTTGTTTCCTTCAGAATTATTTTTATTAACTTTTGTTGTTGTTTCTGGAGTTTTAACACCTGCCAATGTTGCTGCTGTTAAATTTTTACCACAGAAGCCAATATTTCCTCCATATTTGAAGAATATCTGCTTTTTTTTCTTACTACAGACACTAAAGAGAAACAAATATGGCTCAAAATTCATTATCGCTTGATATCCTGTGCACCAAAGCAACAAGTATCTTTTTCCTACTTGTTATACTCAGTATCAGTTTCAATATTCTTGTCACTCCTGTTATTCTAGCAATTATAATATTAAATCTTGCTTAGGTCAGGCGTGTCAAACACGTGGCCCACAGGCCACATGCAGCTCATTGGCAGACTCATACCTGTATGCGTATCAACGGACAGAAATCAAATCTTTGACATTGATTTCTATTTTTTTTTTTTTTTTTTTTTTTTAGATGCTAAGAGTGATGCAGTTGAAAACATATCAATATCGTTTGATGATTGTTCGATTTCTAAGAAATGGCTTGACGAGATAATAGTGATAACCGACATTGCCTTGGCTATGGAGATATGAGAGATATAAGCAAAAAAGCCATAGTTATGAATATAATTTAATCAAATACTCTGGTGGAGTTATCCATAGAATTTTGAATTGAATTTGAATTTTCATTGAGTTTATAAATAAGTCAGCAGAACGCATTTAAGCTCTGTATCACGTGATTCCTCCCCAGTGTTTTGCATTTCCGGTGAGTAGACTTAAGGTTACATATCTATTTTGTAATTTTCAATAACTCAGAAATATTCACATTGGATAGGAATTGTGAATTTTCATTTACTGGGGCTGATGTTGCAGGGAATATGGTTGGTAGACATAATGGTGTTGCAGCCAAGTTACAAACAAAAATGCCCAATTTATGCCCAGATTCAACATTTACACATTTTCACTGCATTATTCATCAGTAAAATTTGTGTTCAAAGATTCTGAATTTAGATCATGTGCTGAGTTTAGTCACAAAGACAGTGAACTTTATCAGAGGTCGTTCTCTCAACCATCGTCAGTTCAGGCAGTTGTTGAAGCATCTGGATAATGATTTCACCGATGTTCCATTCTATACAGAAGTATGCTGGTTATCATGCCACAAAGTGTTGAATAGATTTTATTTGTTGAGACAAGAAACAATTACATTTTTGGAGATGAAAGTTTGAAGCACCGATGAACTGAAAAAACGAGAGTTGGCTGCAGGATCTGGCTTTTGCTGTGGACATTACTGCACATTTGAATGATCTCAATTTAAAATTGCAAGCTGATCACTGCTTTATATGATGATGTCAAATGTTTCTTTTTGCAATTGAATTTATGGAAGTCTCAAGTCTCTAGTGAAAATTTGGTTCATTTTGCTACATACAAAGAGCTGCAAAACAGTGCTGATACGAAGTCTGCATTGAGTTTTGCCAAGTATGACACTTACCTGGAATCATTATCAAAAGAGTTTAAGAAAAGATTTAGTGATTTCGCATCTTATGGACGCCAGTTTGCATTATTTTCAGGACCATTTAGTTTTGATGTTGCTGAAGATGAAGAAAACCTGCAAATGGAACTATTAGAAATTCAGTCAGATTCCTCACTCAGATCAAAATATTTGGTCGTGGGAATATCTGATTTCTTTTCATACCTTCCAGAAAGCTTTAGAAACTTAAGAAAGTTTACCACAAGGATCATGGCAATGTTTGGCTCCAAATATTTGTGTGAACAGTTATTTTTTTTCATGAAATCAACAAAAACATCTCAAAGAACAAGACTGACTGATCGACATTTGTCATCCCTCATCAAACTCGGTACTACAGAGAGATTTCAACCACACATATAAGAAATTGTCAACAAAAAGAAATGTCAAGCTTCAGGGCAAAATAGTGAAAGTCTTTCAATTCTTGTTGATGAATGTCAGTTTTGAATTTATGCATAATGCATTTTTTGCTATTGTATTGAAATAGATGAAGATCGCCAAAATTTTCATTATATTCTTTTGTTGGACTACATGTACATTATTACTTACCCATATGTTTCTAAATTTCTAAATTCTAAATTGAAAAAAAATCACAAAAATTTTTATTTAACGTGTTCAACTTTTGTGGCCCTCATGACGATACAAATCGACTCCTAGGGACCTGAGGGGACTTTGAGTTTGACATGCCTGGCTTAGGTTACTCCTTGTGATGTCTGTTAGAAATTCACTAGACTGACTCACTGGAGTTCTTCATTTAAGCATCTAGACTAGTCCATTTGTGTTACCTGGGGTGTATTATTTACTCCACAACAAAGGCTCAAGCATTGTATAAAATTTTAAAATAAAAACATTTACTACACAAGTAGAGGTTAAAAAAAAAACAAAAAAAAACAAATTTGCACAAAAGTTTTCTTTGTACAACTATTATGGCAGAGTAAATTTTCTGACATTACAAGAAAGAGATTACCATCAAATATAAGGATAAAAAAATGTTACAATTTCTAAAAAAAGACGATTCAATGACAAAAAAATCACACCTTTCAAAAAGGGAAAAAATTTGAGGAAGTAAAAAAAAAAAAAAATTATGCAAGGCAGAAAATACAAAGTCACCCACTTGATTTCTTCAATTGAATAGGAATGTCTCAGTCCAAAAAGATTTTCTTGTTTTCCACAGATTGTTGTCTCAATAATTTTATGCAGTAATTTACTGGAAAGTTAAACTTGAATGTTCGCTTTGTTTAAATTCTTCTTAGGAAGATGCAGAAAAGAATGTTCTGTCCTAGGACTTGAATCTGCCCTGAATCTGTTGAATCTTTCTTTCATTGTGTTAATTTTATGACTCCTTTGACTTGACTCCTCTGTCCTTGAAGCTCAGGCACTAATGTTTTTTCTTCAGTAGTTAATTGATTTCTGATCTTATCCATTAATAGCTGTGCCATTTATTGAACAATGAAGTGTCTTATTAGCTCTATATCTAGGTTTTCACAAGTGCTTGGGAGCATTTCTTTCATTGGCCAGTAAATATAAAAACTTAAATAAAAAATATTAAACTGGTTAATTTTGTTTAAATATTCGTATTTTATAGGGGAGGAAGTATTCAGTCTGCACCTTTCATCAAATTACCCAAAAATTTTAATGAGAGAGGTTCAGTTTGCTATATAATTATAATACAAAACAGACCCTGACAAGTGAAACAATTTGGAAATCCTTTGGAACCACATCATTCCTTTAAAGATAATAGAAAGTAACATAAGATGACAAATTCCTACATTCATACAAACTTTAAAAACTTTTAATTCTGAATCCAAAACCATCCTAACTTTAGAATATAAGATTCATATACTTTTTAGAAGCACTATGTAATTTTTACAAAATAATAGTTAATAGTTTTTTTATTTCAGTAGCTCAAAATCTTCTGAAAATAGTAGAAAAGTACTGTGTAACAGTTTGTCATGGTAACTATGATAGACAAAATACGGTTTGTGTATTTTTCTTCCCTAAAACATGAATGAGTTAGAAAAATGGTTAAAGTCAATACCTCAAGACAACGCCACTGTTGTTTGTGAAAAGCATTTTCTATATGATTATGAAACTGTGGTTATTACAGGAAAAGTGTGACCCAGAAATCCATCATAAATATTTGATTATTTGTCATGTGTATATTACCTAAAACCAACAAACAAAACTTCTGCTTCCATGTGAAATGTTCAAAATGATGAGTTTGCACAGTTTCTAGAGAAAGACAAAAGCTTTTTTGAAAATTTGTGTCAGAATATTGATCAACAGGATTTTGTGTCAGCAGTTACTTGCTATAAATCAAACAATCAGCTGTTTATCCAGTCTGATTTTTTTTCACTGGAGGTATTCCAACATTTTTAATTAAAATTTTTGAAAACATAAGATTTGAATGTTAACATGCTGGTATATATACAACCAATTTTTTCTTTTTCAAAAAGTCAAATATAAATGTTTCAGCACTGGTAACAGACCCAATAAAGCAATTTATCTTAATATTGTAAACTTAAAAATTGATGAGAAAAATTTTTTAAGAGAGTATATTAATAAAGGATTGGAACCAAACATGATTCTGATATGCTTTCTGGGCATTTGAATATATTGTTACATCTCAATCATTATATAAAAGCCTTCAGGATGATTTTAAGTTACCTGGTGTGAGAACCTGATTAGGTCCTTTAAATATGTTATCTGTTGCTTTCCCCTGTCTCTTTTTCTCTCTATCTGGTCTGTTAGTATCAAGTTCTCTAAGCCCTCCTTCCTCATTGCATGTCCCAGGAACTTCAACTGTCTCTTCCTGATGCTCAGTATTAATTTCCTTTTTGTTTCCATCATTTCTAAGACCTCATCATTGCTCACATGCTTGATCCATGGAGGGTTGCATGGTGGAACAGGAGGTGTGCTAAGAGCCACCAGGGATAGGGACACGTGGAAAGCCATG
The DNA here is from genome assembly GCA_037127315.1 of Ascarosepion bandense. Classification (NCBI taxonomy): domain Eukaryota; kingdom Metazoa; phylum Mollusca; class Cephalopoda; order Sepiida; family Sepiidae; genus Ascarosepion; species Ascarosepion bandense. The sequence goes on from JBBBDQ010000469.1 coordinate 54,613, forward strand.
ATCACCTACATTTTGAAGGGACAGGGCACATAGAAGAAGTGTGAGAACATTACCAGCTTTGACATAAGTTTCAGAATTAGATTACTTTAATTTTCTTGATATCTTACTGAAATCTCTGAAAATCAGAATAAAGTGTATTCTTTTAGTTGATAAAGTGTATACTAAGGTTGTTCTACAATATCATGATAAAAACTTATTTGATGTGGCTGAAAATTTTGAGGCATTTACAAAAACTGTATTGGGCATCATGGTAAAATGTTTACTTATGGTTACTTGCAAAATTGTATTTGTGGAAATAAGTCAATAATTATAAGATGTTTCCTAATATTATATCTAGTTGCTTATTAATTAATTAATTACTGGACATTACTAACAAGTTCATTGCTAAAAATGTTTTCACTAATTGTTATTTTGTAGTAATTTATGTCTTCACATATCTGTCCCAGTTGCATGGTAACCAGGCCTGGTTTAAGGATCACTTTAGACACAGTACATAAATGTTTTTAGTGATTGATTGTATTATGAATTTTCTTTTTCTTTTGTTTAGCTTATTTGAATCTATCAGTCCTAAATCTGTGTAACCAGTAATGAGATTTTGAAACTGGTTTTTCTTGCTTTTGTAGTAGTCAAATTTTCACATATGTTGTGTTGGGAATCACAAGTCCTACTGATCTGTTTAGTGGCTAGAGGAACACTAATTATTGTATCTCACAGATTTTGGCAGTAAAAGAAGGGAAAGGTTTATTATTTTTAGCTGTGATGAAATATCATCACTTAGAGATCACTACACATTCTCAGCTTTCTACATATTCTTTCTTAAACATCATGAATTCTTTTGCCTAAATTAAATGTCATTTCAGTACTTCTAAACAAATATTAGATTTACAAGTGGTAGATTTTTATCTAATTATTACTTTCAAATTGAGAGTATTTAAGGGCTGTGTGTTAAATATTTTGCCTTTAAAATCTTCTTTGATGGAGAAAACTGAATCAGATAAAAGTATGAGTAGTATGAGACATCGTAAATGATGGAAATCATGTGTGCTAATAATCACTTTGACTCAATATCAGTATAATTAAAACAATTGTAAACTTTTTTTGTCCTGTCAAGCTGTTAATTTATGCAAGAGTTCATGAAAATACAATTTTGATTGATGTTCAATCATAAATTTGATTTTTTTTTTTTTTTTTTTTTTTTTTTTTTGTGGTTCAAATAGCAATATATTTCTGGTTTAACAAACAAATAATTATCACTTGTTCAAAGATAGAAGCCTTGGTCATCTGCTTTGGATTCATTAGATACATTCTTTCGATAAATCAAACTATTCTAAAGTAATTCTATTTTGACAGTTTAACATTCAGCTTTGCTTTCACTTAGGTGAAAAGTTGAGATTTACTAAGTTCAGCTTTACATAGGAAGACTGTGCCATTCCAAGTGTTTACCTATATAATCAGCTTTCAAAATTCTGCCTTTATTTTGGTTCAACTGCAGACTTTTAACACCCATAGGGAAATATGTAGAGCAGGTCATAGGTTATAACTTAGAGTTTTCATTTGGCAGGCAACCTGGCTGTAAATCTGTATGTTAGAAAATTTCCAAGATAAGGTTAAAATATTAGGAAAAACTGTGTGAAAAGTAAAGATGATGAGGAAAGAGAAAAAGAAAAAAAAAAGGAAAATGTAAATTCACACTAAAGCAATTATTAATATAAATAATTTTTTTCATTTTTTTTCTATATCTCTATTAAAAATGAATTAATCACCCAAAATATTTTTCATCACTTATCAGATTCAGATTGTAAAATACATGTCTAAATATTTAGATAATTTGTGTCTTTTCTATTTAGACAACATTTGAGTTTTATTTGCTTTATGATACACATCACAGTCGTGTGTATATTTATATTTGTAGGTAAACTTTTAATAAAATTTACTTCGTAATAAGTTATCACCTGAGGAGAAACTAACGTTTCATAAGTGTTTACACTGGTTTGTAACTAAAAATTACAAAATAGTGAATCAGTATTTTCACGAAAAAGTTATCTGCTTATAGATTATCTTAAGTTAACTATAAATATTTAAGATAGCTTCATTAGAATCTGTAAATGATGCAAAGATTTAGAATTCTTAGCCTAACAAGCAAACACATCTGGTCAGATAAAGTCTTTTACCAAAAGAAATAGCAAAAAGAGTGAAGGGCAATAGGTAGGTTACATGAAATGCCTTCTGTAATGATTTAGCATCATATTAACCCTTCAGCATGTCAATTTATAATTGTTATATTGCATTGTGTTTCACTGAACTCTCTTTTATATAAATTTTATGACAAAGTAAAATGTTAAACTATAACTTAAGAGACAAGTTTGTTTGTTTGGGAGCCACTGTGTATTTATGTACAAATTTAAATGTTTGCTTACAAATTTATGTATACATACTTTTTTTTTCTATGGTATTTATATTTAACTGTAAAGTGTTTGATTAACAACTAAATTAGAATTTTTTTTTACCAACCTTATTGGTATTTATGTACGTACCTATGGACAGTAATCGGTATGTCCCAATCCTTATATAATACGTTAGACTTTATTGAGAGTGTGGTGTTTTTCTTACTGCTCAGCTGTTCTCTACTAGCAGTGGTTATTTACTTCACACAGCTTGCGAGTTTTGTATTTGATAATATTATAAATATTGCTATTTATTTCCAACCTCTGTTTGGGCTATTACTCACACAGTACAGTATTTTCATCTATCATACCATTTAAAACTTTAATAAGATAAAGAATATATCTAGCAAAGTGTAAAATTGAAAATGTAATAGTAGTTATATTGTGTAGATTTATTCTATGATAACAGAAGACTAAACTAATAATTAAAAGATAGTCACATTTGGGTAATTAATAAAGATATAGAATTTATGAAAAAATAGCAAAATAACCTGTAATTAATGCAAACGCATTTAGAACTCTCAGTTCATTTTTATAGTGAATTTTCATGTATCTTGATCAATGAATATTAAAAAGCATGACACACATTTTTGTAAAAGCATGACACGTATTTTTGTAAAAGCACAAATTTTTTGGCATGTGGGCACATGGGTTTATACTTTCCCTATCACTTTCATCTTTCCCACATTTTTTTCTTTTAATGTTTGCTGTGGTTGGAGTTTTCCTTCTTAATGTACATATTTATTTTTGTAAGTTTTAATCTAAACTTCATCTTCAATGTGTTGGCATGCATGTTTATATGTTTAAATAAGTCACAAGGTCATACATTCAGCGGAATTTTTATCTATTTTCTTTAGGCACATTATATATTTTTTTGTTTATTTTTCGTGAAAATTTTTTAATTTTTAAAGGAAATCCCAATGTAGTGATGTTAATCTAGGTCATTTTACTTAATAAATATAAAACATTCTTTAAAAAGTGCTTCAAGAAAAGATAAAGCATATTCTGTATAAATTCTTTTAATATTATCTCATAGAAATTGTTTAGTTACTGTTATAAAATATTTGTATAACTCTTGAATTTTATTTCAGCTGTATGCTTACACAGCCTGGGACAGCAAAGGAGAACCAACATTAGGTATTGATATCTACTGTATGCTAAAAAATAAAAAAAAGGTTAGTAAATAATTTACAGTATTTTCTTGATTAGTTATTAATTTTATTATTAATTTTACTAGATCTAGATAAAAAACATGACTAAATGTTTATTTTTTTAACATGTTCTTTTAAGAGGAATATACTATATTGATTTTTAACCCTTTCACTGCTGTGTACAACCACAGTGACAAAGTGATATTGTGTATGATGCTAGTTGAAATCCTAGCAATGTGCCATCGGCAGCTATAACCAAATTTCATACTATGTTACATTTTCTACCTGCAGGGAGGTTTTGCAGAGACGTTTTTATTTTGATATCAAATTTGATTATTTTTCTCATAATTTTTATTTAGATTGTTACCATGGAAACTTAAAAAGGTAAACAATATTATTCACTTTATATTGAGCAGGTTCTGGTAAAAATTATGCATGATTCAAGCCTGAAATTGAGAGAAATTAGTGACTATAAAGTTGATTGTGATGACTCAAGTACAGATGATACACATGATGCTGTACATAATGTTAGTCAAGTTGGTGGCAAGGATAATGATGATTGTAATTGCCATTGCCACATGAAATGTGCGTGAGAGAACTGACAAACTGCGGGTATATATTGTAAAAGGTTTTATTTCCTTTACAGTGCTTGTGCAGCTGTGAAAACTGCAATTAAAACAAACAAATAACATGAGCATATGGAGGAAGAATGTACACAAGGATAGATAATTTCAAAATTCAAAAACAATAAGAAAACAATGAAGTTTACATAAATAGTTGTAACAAAACAGGTAACTCATAACAAGTGTTTAAATCAGCAAGAATCGTTTGAATCGCCAAAGCAATACATTTTTACAAATTAAAGAATGGTCTAAAAAGCAATAAAAAACTTTAGAAGAATTAAATTCATTAAGTATAAAATTTGTCTAGGGTTTGCTGAAAATTGAATGGAAAAAAATGTTAATTGCCTCGTTGGCACCTCGTGTGGTCTATGGCAATTGAATTACTCCCTAAACAGTATCGAACGAATGTGCTGCCACTGGAGAAAACAAATTTACGTCTACCCTCTAAGAAAGTCTCAATCCAAAAGACTGTTAAGGGGGTGGGGGGGGTTCTATTTCTTACGCAGAGACCAAAAATCCTATATTTTAGAAAAGTTTGCCGTAAGACAGCTTATTTGTTATATTTTTATTTACTTACTTTAACTTTTACTGTTTTGTCTTATACTTCGCATTCAGACTTTATTATTGTTTTACGTTATCTTAAAAAATAAGGAACTATATTTTTGGGCACATTGTCCAAAGGGGTGACAAGGCCGCCGGTCAAGAATACAGGGCTGGCTTCGGCGAGAAAACGAACCTGCTGATTTTTACATTGGGTTTAGTAGCAAATGGTACCTGGTGGCAGCTACAATGATCATCATGGAATACGGCAGCTTGACGAGAATAATGATAATTTTCTTCCCATTTGATGTCCTGTCTACAATAGAAGACCAGTGCCTAGGCTCTCTGCAATGTCTATGAAGAATTGCCCAGTGAATTACTTTTATTTACTATTTTTATTTTATTTTTTTATTTAAGAGTCATTTGAACTTATAATTGAAATGACAAATCTTTATGCATTGTATTTCTTAGATAATCCAGCTGGCTTCACTGAAGTTCAGAAAAAAGATGGCCTGAAAATTATCTTAATTCAAGGTGATAAAAAAGATCCTTAGAAATTTTGTGGAGATGGGAAATTGTCCAAAGGAATGTCACTACCCAACCATGTTTCTAGACCACAAAACTAAATGTATTATGTACAGTAACAGCCTACAAACAAGTAGAGATTGTAAAGATGGAAAAGTACAGTCTTTTTCCATATACCTTCTAAAGTACTTTACAAAATTTCACACTGTCAAGTATTTCAGATGTTATTTATAAGAAAAAAACAATGAATAAGAACAATGCAGAAAATTTCCTGATTTTAGCCAGAAAATGTTCTTTTTATTGTTCTAAAACCAGTTCATAACATTTACCTTTATAAACTTCATGTTGATTTAAATTACATTTTTTTGAAATAGTGTTTTTGCTGAGAAAATGCAGTAACAAAAGTTTTAGTTATATATATCCCTCAAAAATATCTTCTTGAATGCTTTAATAGTTGTCAAATTCATACTACTATTTTAATCAAAATCACTGTTATTGTAACATACCCAGAGGCAAAATACAAATTTGTGCAACTAGCTGGTAAATTTACACAGCTAAACTGTCCTTGCTACATTGAAAACAAACATGCCTTCTTCGTGGTCAAGTAATGGCTATTATATTTGAAAACATCCATAACACACACACACACACTTAATAATATCCACAAAGCATAACCGCCGTAAGTGGTAACCTGATGTAATTGATGCATAAAAAAAAAAAATGATGTCCATTCAGTACAGGCTGTATCTATCAAGCCACCTAATTTTATTGAAGCCATAATAATCTTGTATGAGAAATCTGAACCAGAGATACTCAACAAATTGACGACAGGATGTCCTTCATTATATTGAAGTGAGCTTATATTACTAACCAGTTACATTGTAGTTGATGAGGATATTGTTCAGTATAAGTTCAGACTTATTCAGGTACAACCACCCTTCATCAAGTTAGTCATAGCATCAGAAACCAATATAGAAACAGATTACCTTGAAAAAAATGGCAGATGATCTGCTGCTATATTTTAATAAGCAAGAGGTTACACAAGTTCAGCAACAAAAGTCAGTACTATAGTAACAGAAGTACAGATTCATCTAGGATAAAAAAACAATAGCTCACCTAGTGTTTGCCCTATCAGCAAGAAAACAAAAATTCATATTTTGCTGAATGTACAAAATTCTGGAACTTTACTGTAGGTGCCTGGAGAAAAAGGATGTTAAAATATAACTTAGCTCCCTGTTCACTTTCACCTGCTGATATGTTTGAAAACCGATTTGGCAGGATGTATTAGCCTCCACTTATCTGTTGCTTCTTATCTGCTCAACTATGGGTTTAAGATTAATTTTGTTGTGGACACAGGAACCGCCATATATCGATTATAACTAAGTATTTAGATAGTGTAGTTATCTATCCAACAAAAAATATCACTATTGTGACTTAACGGACAGAAGATTGAATGCTCAGAACATGCAACGTTGAATATGGCAGTGCACGACCTCAAACTCACCTTCACTTGGAAATTTAATATCGCAGATACTACAAAAATTTTTAAAAAGTTATACAAAATTTCAGTGTGTATGACCTCAAAATTTTTTTTTTCAGAATGCCTGTTTTGTGCTCACAAACTTGAATTTTGGACATTCGGCATTTGTAGTGATAGTGTGAAACCTAATGTTAAGAATCTTGCTGGGTCAAAATGACTTTCCTCTGTCACATGACTCTAAATCATTGCGTTGATTGCTTGACATGGCGAACTTCTATAGGAAGCATGTTCTTAGGTTTAGCATGCGATCTCAAAGTTGAAATACTTAACACTAAAAAAAAAATGACAGAATCTGTTGAAACTATAAAAAAGAGTTTATCATGTGTATCAAATGTTAATAACTATCAGCTTGTTTTAATTATGCTCAAGGTGAGGCATTAAATCAAATGATTGGCACTCAACTCATCCCGATTCCTTTTTTTTTTTTTGTTTTTTTTTTTTGTTTTTTTTTTTTGTTTTCAATGATCACAAATGCAGCAAAAATGTTGCACCATTTAATATGAAATTGCTAGATGCCTACTTGGCAGTTTTGCATTTTAAACATCAGGTAGAAAGCAGGAATGTGTTAACGGATCACAAACCTCTTTGTAATGCTTTCAAAAGTCAACTTCATTGAACTCTGACAGACAACAACGTCACCTTTGTTAATGAATAGTGTTAGTGATATTTTACATGTAAAAGGTAGTCAGAATACAGTAGCTGATTGTTTATCTCAACCAGCTCATATTGTTACTATATAAAATGTATGTGAAATTCAGCCATTTGATTTACCTTTTAATCATTTTGAAGTGGTATACCTGGATATAGTGGGTCCCTAGAGAAAAATCTTACTGACTTCTATATCTCACCTTATTGATAATTACTAATGTGTATTAATAGAAACCCTCCTTCCTATTAACAGAATATCTTTCTGTCACTAATGCACTCATTGGGACTCATTTCATGTTTTTTTCTTCAATATTCTTTGGAATTATATTTTTAATCAACCTGTTGAGAAACGTGTTTCTGAGGTCTCTTCCTGGGTGCAAACCAATACTGAAGCATTTGCGTCAGCATGAAAATACCAAGCTAAACCACAATTTTCTACTTGGTTCTCTCTTGCCTGTTCAATTGCTATAGTCCACAAGAATCACTTCTTCCAGCTATACCAACATCACAGGTTTGATTACAGTAGACGCCTCTTTTGCCTCTTTTAGAACATTCCTGTTACTCAGGAATGTTCTAAAAGAGGCAAATTTGCAGACAGAATGAGACACAGTATAGCCTCTCTATAATTCTGGCTCTAGAGATTACTGGTGACTCTGTAAGAATGTACTGAGCAAGTGCAAATCATCAGTCTCTCATCCCTTCAATCAATTTGAAATAGTCATACTGCAGATAAAGCGGAATGCTTTGCTTGAAAATTCTCTTTCCACTCTCGACTCATCAGGAGTATCTTTGCCTGATTTTCCCCCTAAAACAGTGTCTGTGCTGAGTAATAATAACTCTATGCTTTCTGTTATCATTTCTAAACTAGATCACCTAAGGTTTGTGGATTTACTGGTTTCCCAGCAACTGTTCTCAAGAAATTTGCTCCTGATTTGGCTTGTTGTCTCTAAACTTTACAATAAATGCCTTGCTGCTTATTGCTTTTCAGCTTGTTAGAAATTCTCCTCTGTACTTCCTGTCTTTAAGAACTCTGTGGAACCGTTTAACACTTCAAATTATTGTTCTATCAGTTTCTTACCTCTTTTAAGAAAGTACTAGAGGTTCTAATCAATGTCAAATTAGTTAAGCACCTCACTTCACATGGATAAACAATACGGATAAATATTTTGGATAAACAATATGGCTTCTGTTTATCCAGTTCTATCACTGATGTGTTAACAGCTATCACTGAATTTGTCTATCAAGCTTTAGATAAGAATAATGAAGCTCAGGCTGTGGCTCTAGAAATCTCTAAGGCATTTGGCATGCTGGCCTCCTCCACAAACTCAAGGCTTATGGTGTCTCTCAATTAATATTTGGCTTAATCCAATCATTGTTAACAAATTGTGTAATGAAGGTTGTGTTAAATGGACATGTTTGTAGTTTATTTCACATTAATTTGGGGTCCCCCAGAGCTCAATCCTTGGACCTACATTTTCATCAATGACATTCCCAATGTCATCAAATTTTCAAATAGGAATTTATGATGATGACATGACTATTTATTCCTGTCTTAGTAGCAAGCACAACAGGTTCAACAAATTAAAACTGATAACTATTTATGAAAAAGACCTCCAATCAGTAGATAACTGGGGCAAGGAATGGCTTATTAATTTTAATGCCCTCAAAACTTTTCCGCCTGCCATTAGCATAGCTGTTGCTAACCTCCAGGAGAGCTACTCTGCACCTTCTTGGACTCACATTTTCCACTGAAATGAAGTGAACTGATTGTGTTGAATCAATTGCTAAGTCTACTGTTAGGAAAGTTAGTTCACCGTGTCATGTCAGACAATTTTTCTAGTCCTAATGCATCTTGCACATTTATAAATCTATCATATTACTGCTAAATCTTGTCTGGTGTTCCTACTATATATATCAAGATTCTTGACAAAATTCAAAGAAAGCTCTGTAAGGTTATTGATGCTGACTTGACATCTTCAGTCACTTCTCACTGATATGACATTGCTTTCTGGTCTTTTTTACAAATATTTTTATGGCAATTGTTCTGATGAGCTTCCTTCCTTGGGACTTCGACTGCATGAAATTAAGTGTGCTGCTAGATTGGCAACTAGATCTTACTGTTTTACTAGCGAGAATAACTATGTTCTATTCTAATAATTTTTGGAATAATCTTCAAAAATTTAAATGCAACAACAATTGCTATCTTGTCTCTTTCTGAATCCTGTTCTTTTTTTTTTTTTTTTTTTTTTTTGGTGCTTTCTCTTCACTTCTCATTTTCTTTTACTCCTCATAACCCCTTGTGATATTATCACCTTACGTGGGGTGTAATGATTAAAAATAAAAAAAAAAAGAACTCAGTGGACTTCAATTTCGGCACAGTCATTAACATTCATTAACACATGGATATCCAGATTTGGAGTTCCCCTGCATGTTGTTACAGACGAGGATAGTCAGTTTGAATCGGAATTATTTTCAAAGCTGTTGAAGATAATAGGTTTCTAGCTCTATCTATTGTCCTTCTTGGAATCAGTATAACGTCTAATGAGTTAAATTGTTCCCTGTTTACTGCTGTAACAGGAGGCAAGAGACAAGTTCTACGAATATTAATCAATGTAAAGAAAGATCAGGAAAATTGGAATAATAAATTCACAAATAAGAAATTTAGATAAAGAAATGCAAAAATTTGAAACTGAAAAACTATCCAATGGACGTTTGCATTCTTTACCTAATTCATATGTCCCAAAAGATTTAAATACTTGTTAGTATATTAAGTTACAAATGAACAGAATTTGGAAACCACTGGAAGCATTATATACAGGTCCATTGAGATAGTACACTATAATCAGAAATACTTTGATAACAATTTCTGACGAGGTGGAGAATACTTTCTCAGTTGACAGATTAAATCTTGCATTAATTCAGAAAACTAAGACCACTAGAGATTTCGTCAAATCACAACCAGAATCAAACAAATCTCCATCAAATTCTGGAGGATGTAATACAGACAAAATATAATAGCCAAATCTAAATCTAGAACAATAAAATGGAAAAAAGAAAATAAATATTTTTACTATCAAAAATAAGCAAATTAAGCACACACACATACAAAAATATATATAAAAATAAGGCTTACGGCCGTATCACGTTGAATACACCGGTTCTCGCTCAATCACTGAAGTTAAGCAACGTTGAGCCTGGTCAGTACTTAGATGGGTGACCACTTGGGAATACCAGGTGCTGTAAGCATTTAGTGACGGATGTGCATTGTGGTGCAGTGGATATCGGCTTGGAAAGAGAAATCAGTGAGCCGAGTTCGAATTCCAGTTGAATACCCTGCATTCACTTCAGCACTGGTACTCTTGGGAAAGGTATTAATCTGCCCCTTCCCTCCAGTTATGGGTTAAATAACAGGGTAGGAATTAAGGACCCTGCCCTTAAAAACAAATCTCAATGAATCTTGATACTCAAAAAAAAGTATCACTAGACACAAAACTTATATAAAAACAACAATAAATTGTTGAAAAAAAAAGGTATTACCAGCAATAAATAAAATTTAGTTGGCAATAAATGACCCGCCGAGGTTGATATGCCATAAAACAAAGATAAGAAAAAAAAAAAAGATATAAAAATAAATAATTTTATAAAACTTTGTTCTCTAAAGTGAAAAACATGTGGTGATAGAGAAATAAATAAAAATAAATAACAAGTAGACCAACATTTTACCATGTCTAAAAATAGATGGATATTAAAAATCATCAGGTAAGCAAAGTCATAGTTTGACCAACCAGAAAGCTTTTACAACCAGTATGTGAGAAAAGAAATAAACAAATAATAACAAGTCTGAAATTTCACTATCTTTTAAAATAGATAGCTTTCAGATTTGTTGATCAAACTATCACAAACATTATATAGGGCCACAATTCAATGAGAAGTGGGTGGCCTTTTTAAAGCAGATTTATAGATGGAAAATCAACCAAAATCACAGTTGATAAATTAATTTGTCCATTCACCAATGCTGTGGTCATCATAACATACCCAAAGACAAAATACATTTGCATGACTAGGTGGTGACCTTATATGATTAAACTGTCCTTGTTATATTGAAAACAAACATTTTCTTTTAATCATTATACAAGGCCAATATATACCCAAAGCTATTATACTGATATATGGAGGTAATGATCTTTGTAAGAAGATCACCTCCTATCCACCATAGTTATACTCTTCATTAGCATCTGATTTTGTGTATCATAAGTGGTTCTATGATTTTTATTAAAGTAACAATTTGCTTTCCTTTATTTGAAAAATTAAACTGAAATTTTTACTGGGGTAGTAGAATATTTATATCTAACCAACACAGTTGTTTTTTATGAATGTTTTAGAAACATAAGAAAGAAAAATACTGTCTATAATATGATTTAAACGAGTGTCCTCATCTCTAGGATGTGATATTTATCTGCAGAAATGATCAGCTGAAAATTGGTAACAGCAAAATGTTATAGATGTCAAGCTCGAGATACTATCACAATGATGCCTTATCTCAGAACTTAAGGCAATTGTCTCTGCATGTTCAATGCACATCTCTTGCTGTTTTATTGCTCTCAGGTTTCATGTTTCATTCACTTTTAATCATTTTACAATTTGGAAGCTCCTTCTTTTTATCATGTCAAGGAGCAAATGACTGAAGACCGAGTGGTTAATCTTATTTCTTTTAAATGAGTGGCATAATGAGACTTGTTTATAATACACCAAGAGCAATCTCTTGTTTTCTGCAAAGGACATTAGAGAGAATTTGGATCATTATTTTGAAAGGTGGGGAATCTATGTATATAACATCTTCGCGCCAACTGCTAATTAGTATTACATTGCGCTGGAAGTTAAAAATGACTTAAGATCATCATCCTTTCTTGTGTTATTCTGTGTGATTCACACTAGATAAAAAGATAATAAGAAGCTAAATATAAGAAAATAAGCTGGGAACAGCAATTAAGATCACTTATCTTAATGGTTCAAGGAGAAATCCTATTTATTATCCTTTTTAATGAAGATCATACAGTTTTATCTTATTTCAGTTTATGGAAAATGTGATGTAACTTTTAATTCTGATTAGAAAATTCCAAGGTGTTCAATTAGAAGAATTTATCATAAAAAGTTTTACTACTCATAAAAATGGTGATGTTTTTTTTTTTTTTTTTTTCATATGAAATGTGAGTCCCCTCAGAAACTAATCCTTAATAATAATTAATACTTATAACTGGCTAATAGCAAATTTTAATTTTTGTTATCAATATATTTTTATGTTTTAAAAAATCTTCCTTTTAAAATTTGTCAGAGCTAAATAGCCAAGGAATTTATCAGTGATTATTAGCAGCTATGGTTCTCAACCAGTTGCTATAATCATAACTAATTGGAAGGAATATAATACTATAATATTAGTAGAGGTGTTAGCAATGGATAACTATAAAATTAATTGTGATTAAGATATATACCATTTTATTTTATCTATTATGTGTGTAATTTTAATTCTGTATTTTATGCTTCATTTTAAAAGTATTTGAATGCCCATTTGCTGAGCCTCTTTGTTGCTCTTTGCAAGAATTTGAATGTTTAAAAATCTCCAGAAAATTCTTTAGTTGTTAGTGACAACAAATTACAGAAATGATTTGTGATTTTTATTGAGACATTTGTTAATGATTAGAAATGTTAGTCACTTATATTCTTTACTTGTTTCTCAATATACTTTTAAATTCACATTCATTTTCTCTACTGGATTAACTTGTGTACCATGGCATATAACTCTCATACCATTTTTCTTAATTTTTCTCAGAGGGCAAGTGAAGTTGTTTAGGCATGTTCCAACTTACTTTTTTCTCTTTTACAATGAGAAGACTTTTATTAAAAACAAAATATAATCACTCTTAAAAGTTTCTTCTAACCACTACCATTTACTTATATATAAATTAAAGTCATTTGGTATTGGTTTTCTTCAGTAGAATGCTTACATAGTAGAAGCTAACTGTATCTCATCAATAACATTCTTTACAAATGATTATTAATCATTTACTTTAACACTGACTTATAACAACTTTACAAAGAATACACAACATTTTGTTTAAGTTTACTTTATCAGATGATGAGTAATACTTACTTTTACTTGAACCACATCTATTTATTGAGTTAATCTTTACTCTTCTCATTACTTATTCATTTGTTAAATGTTATGATGCCTAAATTCATATACATCACCATTCTAACAAGCTTGAGGCCAGACTAGTGCTACTGTAGTAAAGTTTCCAAGCCAGTGAAGTTGGGTGTAAAAAATAGAAGAAACTAATAATTTACATTGTAATGTATTATTGATACTGAAACAATTTACATAGTTATTGTCATGTCCATAAAAAGTAAATAAAAAATTAATTATGGTGTCAAAAATAACTATAATGAAATAATTATAATTATCATTAATTCACTCATTCTAAACTCGCAAGAACTGACCCCACTTTTCTCCTTTCAGTCAGTTAAGTGCCATACGTGATACACACTTTGGGCGGTCATGTCTTGAAATAGACATGACTGACTGGGCAGAAGATTATCCTGCAGTAGGTTGCCATTGCTTTCTGTGGTAGACTGGTTGCCGACCGAGGCTATAGAACCCAATCTGTCCTATTATTTAACCCATAACTGGAGGGAAGAGATGGATGAATACTTTTCCCAAGGGTATTTGTGCGTAAGTGAATGCAAGGAATCCAACTGGAATTCGAACTCAGCACACCAATTTGTCATTCCGAGTCGATATCCACTGCACCACAACACATATCTGTGTGTACACACACAAATATATGACATTCTCACTAGCAGTCAACATGGACAGGCCATCAACATGTGCACCAATGAAACATTTTGGCCCCTTTTCCTTTTTTGGGCCATAATAGTAACTCAATAAAAATTTGAGGTAAGAAGACCTCAGATACTTTTGTATTTTTCCAACTGAATTATCTGGACACTCATTACACATATATAAAAAATATGAGAAAAACTGTATACACTTCACTTGTTCTTTACTTTATTATTCAGTTAGATTCTAATCTATATTTGATCTCCATTTGGCACCAGACTCACAATTTTACTCATTATTACTGTCTCATGTCTCCAACACCACGTAACAACCAGATAATAAATAATACTTGTTTTGTTGTTTCCATGTCTTGCTGTTTCTCATTTTTACTAGAATTTTTTTGTACATGTAAATGTTAGGAGGTTTATAATTATTTACTCAAAGTTATAGCTTCCTTACAGCATTGACTGGGCTGAGGCATACTGGGCTTCTTTAAAACAATGTGCTAATCCTGCTATCACATGGAAAAACTTTCTCTAAAATTTGGCTTGGAACCTTCTTTAAACATTTATCATCTTTCATTAAATAAGTGCCAAGAACTTTATTATTTTTATAAGTTATATATGTGATGTAAAGACAGAATTTCTTTTTTTTTATTAATTAATTATGCAAAAATATATAATATGGGTTATGTCTTGAAGGCTGTCACAATGTGTTGAGTAAAATAAAGGAAGGTAAAGAAGTTTTTGGGTATTACCTATTTATTAAACATTAATATTTCGAGATCAAAAATATTATTGATCTCAAAATATTAATGTTTAATAAATAGGTAATACCCAAACACTTCTTTACCTTCCTTTATTTTACTCACTGCATTGTGACAGCCTTCAAGACATAACCCATGTAACTATTTTACACAATACTTCAAGCAAATTACAAAACTTTACTAAAAATATATAAAATTCACAATAAGCTCTTATCAACTATTTTCATTTTAGTTATTTACTTCAATGATATCTGCTGGTTATGACTCTCAAACCTGGAATCAATACAAAATAAAAGAAATTATAGAAGAAAAACAGAAGAAACTCATATCTGTGGAAACAGCCATTGGTTACATCAATGGAAGTTTTGGTGAACAATTTCATGGACAAGAATTATTAAATAGTCAGCAAAAAACAGATGCTATTATTAAGTAAGCCAGCTTAATATTTTTTATCATTGATTTTTTTTTTTCTTTCAAAATCTACGTACTGAATTAATGTGTATTTACAGTCCACAGAGAATCTACTCAATGATGTATTGGGTTGTCTAGAAAGTTCATGCTGATTTGTAAGGGAAATTAATATTTTATTGATATTTTGTCAGCTTATTAGCTTATTTTAATTGTTTTAGTATTGTTTTATACTTAATCAAGTTAATTTTGGCTTTAGTAGGTCAGAAAATTACATTTTGAAAGAATTTCTTGTGCTTAAAAATCATGATGCCATTTCTATCCAATACAAATAGAAATGTTATTTCAAATTTTTATAGATGAATAAAATTAATTTTACCACATTTATATTGCATATTATGGTCATAATATTCCTAATTTCATATTGAATAAATGCAGTATTTTTAAGTTAATTACTATTATATCTCAAGATTTTTTAAAATTGAATTTTCATTTTTGAAAGGTACCAGATTTTGAAACTCATAGTCTATTATGATCTATAATTGACCATGAGATTTTTAGGTCTATTTTTACTTTTTATTTTTAGAAGAAATATTAGTTTAAAAAATGTTGCAAACATTTTTAAAACAACAAAAGTAAGAAATTTTATGCTATTTAATAATAAAGCTTTTACTTAATAAAATGCATTCAAATAAAATTTTTTCAGGGTTTATCTAAAATTGTTTAAAATTAACAAAATACCAGAATTTTCATATTTTCAAATAATCTGAAAAAAACTTCAAAAATATTTTAAGGCATGTTTTAACTTTTTCTGCATGTCTATTGTCCTAAAATAAAAAAAAATAATTTAATAAGTTATTCATAAGTTTTAACATACCCTTTGATAGTCTGAAAAATGGACATTATCTTTTATATTAGCCTTTATACTAAAATGCATAAAACTTAATAGTTTTATGGTATTTTTACACTTTACTTCAAAAGCTAATTTTAATTTATAACAACATTTTTAAAATGACTTATTTTTAATTTGTGAAAATTTAGCAATGCACATATAAAAACTTTCTTAATTGGGTTATAAAAATTAGAATTCTAAATTACTTTGAATAGAAAGTAAGAAAATTTCAAGTTAGAATTTCTAACTTGTCAAAATTGATAATATTAAAAGCACTAATTTAAAAATTAATTCCTGACCTTAATGAAACCTAGTAAAATTCTTTATTCATTTTATTGCACTTAAAAAATGGAATGGTTAAAAACACATTTAACTCTTTTACAAGCCTTTTGATTATGTGTGACATAGAATTTATTTTTTAATTATTTAAAGTCAAGTGTTCTAAACTTCTGTAACATGTGACTGAATCCTGAAGCATAACTGAAAATTTCTTTATTGCTTATTGATTCATTACCATGTAACATTTGAAAATTCAATTATTTTGCAGAAAAATAAAATATGCAGCTGTATGAGATCTGATTAAAAAGTAAATGAACTGTAGCTATGGCAATGGAGATAAAATATGCAAAGTGAAGCTTCAATACTTCCATAAATGGAAGCAATACTGGATAAAATGTATGGCTTTAGAACAGGGATTCTTCAAAGGAGATTAAATGTTGAATTGATATGCATTGTAATTTTCTTTTTATAGCACAAGTCCTGATGCTTTTTGATCTGACCTTGTAGTATGATATATTTTCATCAACTCTTTCATTTTTCCTGACAAAAATCACATGTAAAAAATAAACATTTGCAAAATGTTTCTTTACATTTTTCATAGTAGTCATATCTTTAAACTGTAGCCTTAAGTCTAAATTTTCAATTAAGTTAGTATTATTTGCTCCTGTGATAATCTTAATTTGCTGTAAGCCATGACTAAACATATCTGTTTGTATACTTATATATACAAGATATATTAAATTTTCTCAAATGTTCTACACATTGTAACTGTTCATCTTTAGTAACCATCTATTCAGCAGTTACAAAGTTATTCTTGAAGATTAAACACATTAATATTAAAAACATAAAATTAAATGTTCAAGAATTATTTTGATTTATAACTTTAAAAATGTCATAATAGAACATTTTTAAACTTCTTAATATAAACCTTAAACATTTTTAAAACTCTTACATACATAAATTATTGTTCTTAATAGAGGCACATTTTATATTGCATATCTTTAAAATCCTTAACTTTGCATTTGCAAGTTTTATCTAGCTATTTTTAAAAAAATTATATGGCTTAATTTGTTATATTTTCATAGTGTCATGATGTAAGTTAAAGCATATTTTTATATTATAAACATTTAATACTGATTATATTTTTTAGTAATTATATCAAAAGACAGGATATTGACCAGAAAGTGTAATGTTATTCTGAATAATGTAAAAAAAAAAAAAAAAAAGATAGAAATACTTTAAAAAATGAATGTAATGTCAATGGGGAGTAAACTGTTTCAGGTTTGAAATTGAGGGCATCATTTAAAACTTTAATAAAGTTAAAATCTTGCAGATATTTAATAATATTTTGTTTTCACTTAGGGATTTCTTTGATGCTTTGAAGGCAGATGAAGAAGAGAAAAAGAAACAAGAAGTTGCAGTTGAAGCCAAAGTTGATGAATCTGGGCCATCAGATGTCAGTGGGATGGAACCAGACCGTAGCTCAACATCAAAAAAAGGTCCTAACAAGAAATCAGCCAAGTGAGATATACAAGTAATTAGCAGTTGTGGATGTTGGTGTGCATGATGTATGCAAAAGTGGCTTCCTTTAAAAGATATTTATAAATTTCTACAAATGTTAACATTTTAAACAAGACATGCTTATACTTTAGTCAAGGCAATACGGATGAATTGTTTTTTTGTTTGTTTGTTTTAATTATTTCATCCCAAACAAGGTGATAATGCTACTAAGATGCAAGGTGTTACTGAGTGTGAAAGAGAATGAGAAGACATTAGGGGGAATTATTAAAGAAAAAGGACCATATTCAAGAAGATAGAAGATGGCAATTGATGTTGCATTTAAATTTTTGAAGAACATAGTTGATGGAGAAGCAAGAAACTGGAAGAGAGTTCCACAGGCAAAAAAATGCAAGAAAAGAAACTATTAGAATAGAACAATCAGTATTTTAATATTTAAAAATCTATCCTGAGAATTAAAATAAGCCATTCTAAAAATGTATTTTACTCCCTTCAACTTGAAGTACATATAAAGGACTGCATTTTTACTTACTTCCTTTAAACCATTGCTAAGATGTTGGAGAATTACACTAAAGGTTATAATAATTACATCTGAAGCATTGTGAGATCCGTCTTTAGTGGCGTCTATTCAAAATATATGTTACATTGTACACTGATGTGCAAAAGTCATGGGATAAATGCCTTGTATCATGTAGGAACCACTCTCAACATTTCAATGTGGTAACAATTTCACAAGTAATTGGAAGCCTTTTGGAGAAATATTGATTCATGCCATCATGGTAGCTATCCATGTTTCCCTAATATTTGTAGATTTAGGATATTGTGTGTTCTGATAAATGTTCAAATGGGTTCATGGCTACACCATTTGTCTCTTTGTCCAGTGATGGGTGATAATGCCTTTCCTCAGATATTCCCAATATATACGTGACTCCATCGATTAAGTGGGTGTCAAATGTCTCCACAATTTAAGAAATTGAATGTCTCATCTATTTGGAAATCACTGTCAATTCCCATTCAAACTCTTGATAAATGTTCACACAGACTCACCAGATGTCAATGCATAATTTGATATAGGTTTGAGCATTTCCATGACATCAAGGTGTGGTAATGTCACCAACCATTACCTTTGCATACAGCTATCCCATGATTTTAGGCATATCAGTGTAATATAAAAGGTACATGGCATATATTCCCTTATCCAATATTTGTGGAAATAGCATTAATACCTCTAAATGTTATCAAAAAGCAAATTGTCTAAATTTAGCAAAATACAGTTTTTTTTTGTATTTCTTTTGTTCATCTGTTATGTTCATGAATTACCATTTTCCATTCACAATAAAATGGAAATTTTCTAGTTCCAATTTATAACAATCATATGGTATTTATGACAACTCTGACAAATAAAGACATGAAAAATATCATATAGAAAGAAGTATCAACACCAACACGTGTGGTTGAACACTGATTGTCAGATAAAAAACAAAACTAGAAGAATGGATTATTCCATTGGGGATCATGTGACCACAATAATGACTATATTAGGCACCAGACAGAAGTCTGGGCAGAATAAACCTGAATCAACCAAGTAGATCAACCAGCTTACAAGTAACTGACTTAATATACCAAAATCCAAGACAATACAACCGTGTGATACCACAACACACCAGTAACCTTTTAGGTTACCACAATAATCAACGAGGATACAACAAAAAATAACATCAGTTACTACTTGGTTAGGTTTTGGAAACTTGAGAATCAAATGTTAAATTTTGATTACAATAATATTTTTTTTATTATTGCTGTTTTTAATAAATATTTTTAGCATAGTTTTTCACTAATTATATTCCTCTTTAGTTGGGGTTTCAAAGGTCATAATGTGTTCCAAATGGTACACAAATATTCCTTTTATGTCAGATGCAATTGGTTGAATAAAATTCTTATGAAATCACCACTGTTAACAAATATCAGCAACATTTATATAGTATATATATTTTGAAGAAGGAGAGATTTAACTAGTAACATTATTTTCCTCTTCAGGAATAAACACATTTTTCTTAGTGGAAGATCCATAGGCTTTTGATAAAGTCTTCAGACAGCTGAATAGTAAATGATTTCATTAATTAACAAGTATCATCAATTTATATGAAAGAAATAAAAGAAATGGGAATCTGATGTAATGTGCCAGAGAGTTCTTGGTACCCAATATTTTATTGAAACTTCAGAAATATATTTTTATTTGCTTTAGAGTGTGTCCTTTGATATTGGTGTAGCAAAATGTTCGCTTAGAAGGTGAATATTGGTAGCAGTTTGGAGAAATATTTGTTTTGGCTTGGTAGTGGATAGTTTTGAAGTCAGGCCTTGCTGGTTAGTAGTAGTCATCTTAGAAATAGGTTAGTGTTAATCTATTGTAATTATTGTCCCTAAGAGGGACGGAAAATATCATTAGCAGATAATCTCTTAACTACTTTGCACATCACACTCAGTTGATTTCTCTGGCAGGTGTGTCTCTTATTCCATAGTTTCTCTTGCTGTCTCTTCTCCTGGTCTAGCTTAGAGCTGTAAGCTTATGTTTTTGATTAGGTTCCAAAAGTCTGGTGTGAACATTGGTTTTGGCTAATATCAAAAGTCTTTGTGTCAACTTTTTTTGATTGGCCAAAATTATTTCATTTGCTTGTGTTTTTTCCTTTTTCATTTTTTCTTTTTGTTGTGTGGCGGAAGTTATGTGTGGAGCTGCCATGATTCTTGGTAGTTTTCAGTCATAAATTAGTAGGCTCTGATCCTGCAAACTTTTTTGTGGCTGGGTTCAGTCTTTTCTTCCTCTTTTTTATTTGACGGTTGACTTCTTGTTAGTTGAGAGAGAAGTATAGAGAGAGTAAAATAATTATGAAAACCCTAAAAACAATTTTTATTTTTGTTCCTAAATAATAAAAAAAATGTTAGCATGAATATAAAGAATGTATGATCTAGATAGTGAATGTAATTCAAAACTCTAATGTATTGATCTGGATCTACCCGAACTTAGTAAAGGTGGCTTGAAAAACATGCAAAAATGGGCAGTGCAGTTGTGGCAGTGAAGAGGTTAAGAGTTCTTGTTCATCCAGTCTTTCCTCTCTCTCTCTCAAATCTCTTTGCATGCAGGGAGACTTGATGAGATTCCTGGTTTAATGAAGATTCGAAGATGCAATGGTTTTGTGCATATGGCAAGGATAGTAGCAGGCCAACCTGCTAACATCTGCTTTTCTCTCTTGTACATTTTCTCCACAAAAAAAAAGTGAAATTAAAAAAAAAGAAAAACCCTAAAAAAATATCTGTCATTGATTTTGATGCAGCATTGGGGACCCTAATGAGAAATTACAAATAGACATTAAAAAATCCAGAGATGACATGAAATTCAACACAACCAAAAGATTTGTAACTAATGCTTGTAGCTTTGTGTTATGATACTTAGAGAATTTAGTAGGTGTTCAATTGTAATGTATTTCATCACTTTTTAACTGTTAGAAATAGCATTTTGCAGTTGCATAAAGAAGTTAATTTTAAACTAGGTAAAAATCTACTACAAGTATCATTATGTCTCTCTTTCTAACTATGAGCAGTTTTGAATTTTTCATTCACTGAGAGTAGTAGATATTGGTAAAATTAATTCTTTAACATTGAAACTATATTTTCTCAAACCACACAAATTTCATTAAAAATGAAATTAAGCATAAGAGAATATTATTTGGCTGAATTCATCTCCATGGAGAATTTAATGTTTTGTTACTAACATTGGATCTAAACTCAGATTATTAATATACTATTCCCAAATTATAAAAAAATATGCATAACTTAACAGCTCTGCCTTCAATAAACAAAATATCTCTTAAATGTCATACAGAATACTATTTTCTCTCTAACAGATTTATGTGTAACACCTATCATCAGGTGCCTCTTTTCCTCTCAAAATTTAATGGCCTTTGAAATTCTAGGAAAACTTTACAAGTTTATTAGGCTTCTTATTTAGATGCATTAATATCCATTCTTGCTGGAGAATGATGCAACTGAAATAGCATTAGGCAGCATTCTCTCTCAGAATAGATGCTCATTAGCTTTACATGCAAGATAAATGTGTGAAGTTAAAAGAAAACTGTGATTGAGAAGCAGTCACCATTATAGAGTATATTATCACATGGTAAGGCCTATTAGCCATAGTATTAACCTTTAGAATCCTTATAGAGCAGCACCTAGTTTCATTTTGGTTTTTAGTAAAGTTTAAATTGAAGATTAAAAGTGAAAAGCTGGTTTGTTGGCAGATTTTTCCTACATTTCCTATTGACTTAGAAAGGACAACAAAATACTATCTTATCTTGTTATAGCTCATTAAGGAGTGTCAATTACTTGAAGAAACTTCATAATTGCCTTTGTCATCCAGATGTGACTAGACCTGTACATTATTATCAGTCATTAAATATATCTGTTTCATTAACAGAAATACAGGCATAGACAACAGTTGTGTTATCAGCCCTAGATTAGAGTATAAACACCATTGGACTGCTGTCCTCATCTCTCTATCTTTATAGACCATAACCTATTAGGATGTGAGCAATCATGGTTCTCTATAGTTTCTTTTCTTTTGTTGCTTTCATTAATACCTGCTCTTTTATGTACTGCCTTTGTTTAGTAATACTTGATCTAACATTTTGGTCAAGTTTTTCAAGTATATTAGTCACTGCTTTTCAGTGTTTCTCTTATATTCATTGCATCCTGTGTGTTAAAGTTTTCATACCTTCCTTTCTTGTTATGTGTCCCAGTTAAAACATATATATCTTATGAATATAAGTTAGTAAATATAAGTACTTGTTCTTCCATTAATTTGATCAAACCTTAAAGTATGTTACCCACTGCTTTCTAATGCTTCTTTTATATTTGATGCATCCTCTGAGTGTTAAAGTTTCTAAGCCTTCTTTTCTTATCATGTATCCTTAAAAAATTTGCATTGTGGTGCAGTGGATATCAGCTCAGGATGAGGAAACAGAAAACCAAGTTCAAATTCCAGTTGAATTCGTTGCATTCACTTATGTGCAAATTTCCTTGAGAAAAGTATTAATCCATTTCTTCTCCCTTTATGGGTTAAATAGCAAGACAGATTGGGTTATGTGGCCTTGGTTGGCAACCAGTCTACTGCAAAAATTAATGGCAACCTACTACAGGAATATCTTCTGCCTGGTCAGTCATGTCCCTTTCAAGACATGATTGCTCAAATGTGTATCACATATAGCACTTAACTAACTGATCCTAAAAAATTCAGTGTCATTTTCTGATTGTTAGAAACACTTTCTTTTTACTTAATCTGAAAATATATTGGTTTTGTGGATGAGTATAGTTGCTTTCCATTTGTTTCCCTGTAGTGACATCTCAACAGCCACTATAATCAAGCATCTAAAATTTCTCCTCTTCATTTTTGTGTTCCTGAGTTACATTCTGAAAGAGGAATCCAATTTGAAAGTGATGAACCATAAATTCCTCTAGATTAACAATGTAATAATAACAAAAATTACATGTTGTTCACCACATGCCAATGGACAATTTGAGAGATCTAACCAAACTAGTGAAAACCATAAAGTTGGCTATGAGAACAGCTGAACTAAGAGGAATAAGAGAACAAAAGTATTATTATTAACGCTCTCATACACTAGGATTCTCTTGCATACTGTCACTAATGAAACTCCTCTTAAGAGATTTTTCAAATTCAACTAAACTTTTTCTGAAGATTGCTGAATTTATACCAGAATATTTACCATCCAGATTTGGTTGCCATATAACATTGTCATTCAGCACCAAAACTCAACCATATGATAGAAAAAAATTATTTAAAAATTAAATGGTGTAATCACACTTTGTAGCAGCTGAATGCCCTTGCAAGAGAGTTTATAGGGTCTACAAGACATCTTTCAAGGTACACATCACCTGTGTTACCTGTTCTTTCCAAGAATAAAATAGGCAAAGCAACACCAGCTGCTATCAGTGCCATTATGGTTAAGTTGTATGGCGCTGTGAACAGGATCTGGTAAATACAGGGAACTATCTTAACAAAATAATGGTATCTGCACCAGATGGAACTCTCAATTTGATAGCTCAACTCATGCAACAAATGATAGAGCTGCAAATAGAAACAATTGCACTTTGAAAGGACAGAACCCCTAATGAGTCCCAAATGTCCAACACAAAAAAAAAAAGAATTTTCTCATTGAACCCAATACAACTGACAACAACTAGGCATTATTCCTTGACACTTGGACTCTTTATAAGGAAATGTTCACTGATGTACATTGTGGTGCAGTGGATATTGGCTTGGAATGAGAAATTGGAGAACCAAGTTCGAATTCCAGGTGAATTCGTTGCATTCAGTTACACACAAATACCCTTGGGAAAGGTATTAATCCATCTCTCCCCTCCAACTATAAAAAACCAAAACATGGCATCTTTGAATAAAAAAAACTAAAAGAAATTTATCTGAATTGAACTCTGAATGTGAAACAGCAGACTTCCCCAGATTTATAATCATTGAATCCTTGGAAGAGGTCTGTCTCGCTAAATTCTCCCCATTCTTGATTGAAAGAGTTATCTCTACACAAGCAACCCCAAAAAATGTTAAAAAATTGAGAAATGGAAACTTACTTGTCGAGGTGGATAACAGGAAATGAGCAGAAAACCTACTAAAAATCAAAAGGTTTTATGATTCTAAATGCAAAGCCTATCCACATGAGAGGCTAAACACTTCCAAAGGTATAATCAGAAGTCAGGAGTTGGCTTTAGCCTCAGAAGAGGAAACAAGATAGGCCCTGGGAAAACAGGAAGTGATAGATATAAAAAGAGTAAACATAAGAAAGGGTGACAAAAAAGTTGAAACTAATACCTATATATTGACTTTTAATCAGCCCCAAATCCCTAAAATGATCAAAATAGAATATTATATGGAGAAAGTCAAACAGTACATTCCAGCCCCCCTGAGGTGCTTCAAATGCCAGAAATTTGGACACCACAAGGACACTTGCAGAGGACAGGCATGTGCCAAATGTGGAGAAAAAGAACCAAATCATAAAGAGGAGGAACGTTCGAAACCACTAAGATGTCCAAATTGTCAGCAGGACCATCCAGCATATGCAAGATCTTGTGACGTCTACAGGAAAGAAAAAGAAATCATTGAAGTAAAACATAAAAGAAATGTATGTTTCCTGGAGGCCAGGAAAATTGTAGAGGTCTATATGGGTGAGATTAGCTATGCTTCTGTTACACGGAGAGCTGAAACAACCAATGAAGGAAAAAATATAAAATGCTAATTGAAAAACTTATGAAATTAGACCCAAGTGAGTGGACAAAATTCCAGGCAGATCTAAAGAAAGAACACACCAATAGCACTCAACAAATACTTCAATTGGAAGCCCCTATTCAGATAAAAAAAACCCATGATAAAATAAAGAATGAAAAAGAAATAGCAAAAAAAAAAACGTCACAGACACAGACCACTCCTACTAAAAAACAGAATTTGCAACGACCATCAATCTGTCTTTCAACTTTTAAAAGTGGCAACAATGGGAAAAATAATATACAAAACCCTGAATCAAACAAGAACAAAGAAGAACGCCCATTACAATCTAAGAGAAACCATACACCATCTTCCTCATGGGAACGTATAAAGATTTAAAAAAATAACAAATCAACCTACAGAACCATCAACTTAGAAGGTTGACACAGAAAATGGGTTTAGTTTTCTGGAAAGGATGGAAATCAATGAGCTGAACACTAAAAACAAATAAAAAAAGAGCAATAACCCCAATTCAGAAAAATTACACAACAAAAAAATGAAATTACAAAATAATTCAATCCTACAGTGGAATTACAGAGGAATCTGGGCTAATTAATATACCATAAAAACCAAAACAATCAACTTACTGTTGGATAATACTCCATCAGAACTTTACCCACTGTAACTAAAACTGGTAGTGGAAAAACTACACCAATTGGCCATGTAAAAAAATCAATCTACTTGATATAAATAACCAACTTATACCAGATAGAAACATCGGAAATCATTTACCGGAGTTTATCAGAGTAAGAATAAACGAGCTGTGGTTTAAGAACATTATCCTTAAATTATGTTTACAAAGTATATATATTTAATATATATGCGCAGTCTGGATTTGGCATTAAGTGATCCATAGCAGTTGATATGCCATAAAACCCAAAAGAAACAAACAACATCAGCCACACAAGATGTCACAACATTTATCACCGATTGTGGCCGGTACAGATATCTTTGTGCTCCCCAGAAATTCCACACATCTGGAAACAGATATACCTATTGGTTCAATGATATTAGTGAACATAGTTTGAAAAACTTATTGCATAGATGATAGCCTTTTTCTAGCATACAATGGAATATATAAGTTACTGTGGAAAGAATGCAGTTGTTTTAACCCTGATAAATTCCATTTTGCATAGAATGAAGTAGAGTTTGCAAAGTTCTTAATAACAGCAGATAGTGTGAAACCAACAAAGAAAATGACTGAGGTTATCCTTCATTTTCTTATGCCCACAAGTATCATGGGCATCAGGTCCAGGTTTGGACTGGTGAACTAGGTATCTTATGCATTCTTGCAAGCTTGGGTTATGGCCCCCTTCCTGGAATTATTGCACTTGAAGAATTAAAATTTTATGGGGACAAGTACTTGACCAATTTTTGGAGGAGTTGAAGTGAGTAATCATGCAGAAAATTAAAGACAGTCAAGATGTTCAAGAGTAATAAACTGACATGCCTTTTAATAGATTACAGTAAAACAGGAATTGGTTACTTCCTTTTTGAAAAATACTGTGATTACCCTGGCAGAATGAACCCAAATTACACTGATGGTCACTGAAAAATTATTTTGTCCGGATCTTGCTTTACCAACAATGCAGAATCCCTCTATGCACCCGTCGAAAGTGAAGCCCTGTCTCTTGTCTATAGACTATTTATATTGGGAGGCTCAGATTTGCTAGTGACTGTTGACTATCAACCATTTATAAAAAAAAATATCAGATTGAGTCTTTGAGAACATAAAGAACTCATACCTCTTTGATTTCAAGGAATGCACACTAATGTACCAGTTCCGCATTCAACATTTCCATGGAAAACTTGGTGCATCCAACTGTGCCTCTTGTTACCTAGCATAAACCCCATCAGAGGACTTGACAGAACATTTCCAAATATCATCTGATAATATACAACAGAAGTGTAGACAATGACCAAAACTGATGTAGTCAAACTAATCAACAGTGCAATCAAGGCTGTATACATGTCCACATACAAGTATGAGCTAAGATTGAGGACTTTCATGTGGGATAGAATCATTGCTGTGGCAGCCATTGATGAAGAATGCTGGACTCTGACAGAATATATATGAACTGGTTTCTTTAAATCATGCTGCGAGCTCCTGTTGATGATCACTCGGTTTTGGTCCATGTGTGAGGAATTCTACTGCATCAAAGGAGGACCAATCAAAGAGAATAAATCCTTATACCTGGACAACTTTGTGTGGAAGTACTTGAATCCCTACATTCTGAACACCAGGGTGTAAATAGCATGCTAGCAAATGCAAGACAATGCCTATTTTGGTCTTGTTTGGATGTCAGTGTCTGGCAGACCAGAGCCCAATGCCAGATATGTAACTTTATTGCCCTGTCACTGCCTAAGGTGCCACTGTCCAACCCTAAATTCTCATTCCAACAAACCGTGATGACTTTTTCGATCTACCTGGCAGAAACTATGTTATATACACAGATCAGTACACTGGTTGGGTGAAAACGTCCCTAATATCATCTGAGAAGGCCAGAGCAGTATGCAACAACCTGAGAACTTGGTTCTGCATATATGGTGCATCTGAAGAACTTTCTTCCAACTTGGAACCATCTCTTAATTCCCAAGAATATGACTTGTTCTTTAAGAATGTGGGAATAGAGAAATGTACATCACTGACTTACTATACACAAAGCAATGGCCATCAAGTGTATACTCATAGACAACACGAACAACTGGTTGGCTGTGTCATGATTGTACAGCCAACGCTTTGCTGATTCAATGCAACACTTTCATTCAGGATCTTGGCATGTCCCCTGATGTTGTTATATGGTTGTGTTATCAGGGACCAGCTCCCTGTCCTACAGGACAGATACCAAATACATAAGCAGTGAAGAAAAATTGGTGAGCTGAGAGAAGCAGCAATGGCTAAAAGGCACATATATAATGAGTACTTCTACAAAGAACATTGCCATGCACTTCAGGAATTACAAATTGGCAATTCTGTTCAGATTCAGAATCAAGATGGCCTTTACCCTTGTCTGTGGATAAAAACATCAAGAATCACAGAGATACAAAGCAACTGTCAGTACTGTGTGGGTAGATGGAAGTAATCAGTTAACTCTATGCAACCATTGCTTCCTCTGTAGGATCCACCCAGTTATTGACATCTCATATCATTCTACTCAGGATGCCACTCATTCAACCTCATTGCACTCCAATTTACAGCCAGTTAAAGATAGCAATATGGGAAATACATTAACCATATCTTGGCCAATATAACTGTATGATGCCCCTGGAGGTCCTGGGGTTTGGCTGCAGTGACCTGGTGAATTCTCTATGGTGATCAACAGATTATAATCCCTTATTAACCAGCATACAACATAAACCAATACTGCGAGTAATGAATTAGAAGAAATAGGAGTTGATGACGCCATGGATTCAGTAGATTTAATACAAAATAATGTTGAAGAATGCCAATATCAGCCCCAAGTCAGTGCTCATGTTGAAACGCACAAGCAATTCAAACTCTATTTCCACAAATGCAAGAACAATTGCACACATGTTCTGGGACAAACTTTCAACTGACCATGTCACTCATCCTTTAATCAGAGGAGGGAGGGGGCATGCAGAGTAGAAATGGAAAGTCTCATTAGATAATGGGGAACTTCTACAGGCAGACATAAGTTACCTCCTCTAGTGTTAAATAAACAGCTGAATGGCCAGGGGCCAAGGGTATTTTTATATTTGTATTTCATTGATATGAGAATAAAATAATTGAGAATTACTACTGCCATTGTCGTTGTAGTTATTTTACAATGATATTGCAAACAATATCATAGACGTATTAGAATATCAGTGTGATTATATATTTTCATTTCCTCTGTAGAAAAACCAGTAAGATAACTGTTGAAGTTAAGATTTTCAGTGGTGATTTTCAAGGTAGTCAGGCTTTCTCCCACTTAAATGATTGGTGCAACACAATCTTTTTATGTTACATTACTTTATAATTAACATTATACCAAACTAGGCTCAGTAAATATCAAGGCAACTGCAAGATTTCGGTTGTGTTAACATGTTAATGATAGGTACTGTTATTTAATTTTTACTATTGAGTAAAGATATCATCTTGTTTCTATATATATTTGATTTATTAATCTTTTCTGTCTGAATTTCTGTGATTAGAGTTATTATTTACACTATTTATATCTGGACTATTTTCCTCATCTTTGTTGTTGTTATCACAACTTTTTGTCTGTTATGCTTTCAGGCCTTCATCAGGTGTCTATTGATCTGGGAAGGAAGGAATTCTGAACTGTACCCTTTATTTAATTTATGAGGATAGACTGTTTTTACCTTTGTATAGAGATATCTAGTTTTTATTTTTAGTACTGCTCAGTTATTGCTTGTTTGTTTCCACACTGCCAAGCCTAGGGAATGTACTCACAATTACTATACCACAAAATTTACGAACCAACACTTTGATGTCTAGTGGTCAGGCTGAACACAGCACAATGAGTAATGCAATAATTTCACTAGCCAGTTGTGTTTGTTCCTCATAAGAAATTTCCAGAATTTAAAAGCATTAGGCCAAATTTATTAAGAAAAAGGAAAACAAATCATTTTTAAAGGTAGCATATGAGTTTCAATTTTGTATTAGGCGAATTAAATGTTGTTCCAGATTTACTTTTTTCTACAGCATTCTTCAAGCATTTAGTCTCTTATTGCTTCAATATATATATATATATATATATATATATATACACACATACGCACAAACACTAAATAATAAATGACAGGAATCATATTCAGATGATGCATACAGTTGATGTAAATTATGTTTTTTAATATTATGTGATTAAATAGTACTAGAAAATACTTTATTTAATGGATATTTTACTAATTTGTGATATTCAAAAATAGAATTAGTTTGGCACAAAATCTCCATAAATACTTTAACAATTAACTTGAATGGATCAAATGTAAAGAAAATATTTTTTATTTCTCCAGGGCAGCAAAACCTAAAGTGGATATCACATTGCCTCCTAATGACCCACCATATGAATGGGTGGCGGGAAGTCCAGCAGGTAGTGCCCTAAGTCAGGCTATGTGTATAGCTGAAGCTACAGCTAGAGATGTTTTCCTATTTGAGCACATTGCCAATCTTGCTACTGGGAACAACCAGGTAAACTTTTTACATTTATTTTCTGTTTTCATTTTTGAAAATGGAAATTTTTCAAATTTAGTTTTATTATACACTAACATGCCAAAAGTCATAGGATAGGTGTTAACTATCATGTAGATGCTCTTTAACCTGGCAGAGTGCAGTGACTTGATGTGGTATCAATTGCACAAGTGGAAGAGCTTTGGAGAAATATTGAGCTATAACAACTTGTTAGCTGTCTACAGCATCTTGATATTTACAGGTACAGGATTCTTGTGTGAAATAAGATCTCTCCACTATAAATGTGCAATTGGTCTTGTGCCAGGCAAACACCATTTATTGAAAGTTTTCAGAGTACTCTTCAAAACAATTCTGTACAATATGGACCCAATGATATAGTGTATTATGTTGCTGGAATAATCCCTTGTTGTTCAGATACATGAAATCCATGAATGGGTGCAAATGATCATGATGCTGTGCAAAATAAGGGTCATTGATCAATGACACATTTAAGCAGACCAACAGACCCAATTCATGCCATGTGAACACAGACACACCACTCAATTACAGAACCACCACCATCCTATATAATGCTGAGGTCCATTGCTTCATATAGTCCACAACATATTGGAACCCAGTTATCATCAACTTGAAACAATAGGAACCCTAACTCATTGGGCATACCAAACATTACCAGTGCTCCAGCACCCAGTGATATCACAAGCCCAAGAAGAGTGCCATGTCTAGTGTTGTAGAGTTGACAAAGGTACTCTGTTCCTATATAAAATAAAGCCAAAGAAATCAGAAATAACCTGTTGAATATGCGTTTCTGTTATAAATTTTTATTTTTCAATGGAATTATTTTAGTTGAAGAGAGGGACATGCAGCTGGATATCTGTGTTATAATCCTTTATTTACCTATGTACATTTCAGGAAGTGGTTAAAGTAACAACTAACAAAATCCACTAGTGCAGGGGCTTATCAAGCCCCTGAAAATAGATTCACTATATGTTGTTTAAAAAGATGACCTTTACTACAACAAATTGTTGAACATAGACTCTTCCATTCATGAAAGGAACATCAGCTCATAGAAAAGGAGTTGCAAAGTGCGTTGCAATAGTCACAAATTTGTAGCACATACTGCACTAAATATGATATTTGCTTATTATTGTATTATTAATCCATGTGGTTAAACAGTTTCTTCTCTAATCTTTTGTTCCAGTGTTTTCCTTGGAATGTTATTAACCAGAACTATGAGTTTATACAAGCATTATAACAGTATACAACACAATTTCAGGCCATTTTGAAAAGCTCTCTCTGATTATTAAGTAATAAAATCAATTTATTGGTTTGCATAGTTTAAAATATAATTCTTGTTCCCAACTTTTTTTCTCTCTGGGCCCATTTTTGGAGTTAAAATTTACTTGCACCTTACCAAAGGGAAGTCCTGGTGAAAAGCTACAAACAGCCCTATGTCAAAGAAAGTTTAGAGAGAGGGTTAAAGCAAGGCAACCATGGATTTGAAGTCAGAACACTATCATTGATAACTTTCTCCTCCAATTTGTGGACCCTAGTTACTGTATCCTTAATACTTGATATAATGCAAACATATCACAATGACAAAATTGGTCAATAATAATTTATAACTATTTAAACTGGGGCTTATGCATGCAATTACAAGTAATTCATAATAATATTTTCAATTTTGAAACCATATTTATTTTTGGCATACAAATTTTTTGAAACTGTTTCTAGATCTTGATTGTCTTTTAATCATTCCATCTCACCTGCTATCCTGTTTCACTGCACACATATTTGTGCTGCACCATTAGGAACCACTACTCTAGACTGATTTATTTGTTGTAAGCCATGGTTGAATTTAGCGACTTTTCACAGTTATTACTGTTTTTCAATATCATTGTCTATTCTTGGCTAATACACAACTTCTAATTAGAAAAATTAATTCTCAATATTCCAAGATGACAAAAAAAATTGTTGCTTCCTTGTAGATATATTTGACCCACTGATAGGAAAGTTACCATCATATGTTCAAAACTCTACCCATTTCATGGAACTTATCAAAGATGCTCCTATCCAATGCAACCAGATTGTGAACCTGGACGTGGTGAGTCTGTTCACCAAGGTACCGATGGTGGAGGTACTATCGGTAGTCAGAGGCAGACTGGCCTCAGACTCATCCCTAAGAGAACGTACCAGTATTCTACTAGATAACCTGATGGAGATACTGACTTTCTGCACACAAACAATACACTTTGGATTGGGATCAGACTTATATTGGCAGAATGAAGGCCTAGTCATGGGCTCACCATTATCACCATCACTGGCTAACATATACATGGAATACTTTGAAGAGATGGCATTAGAATCCACACCTCTAAAGCCAACTCTATGACTGAGATACATTGATGACACCTTCATACGCTGGCCACACCAGGTAGAGGTCCAAACACTACTGGACCATGTGAACTCAATAAGATCATCCATACAGTTCACTATGGAAAAAGAGAGTGACAACAAACTGACATTTCTGGATGTGCTAATAACTTGAACAGTGGTGGGGTTCAAGACCGCAAGCCAACATTCACCAGACAATACCTCAGCTTCAACTCCTGCTACCCATACAATGTAAAGAAAGGGATCATCTGCTGCCTGCAACATTGAGCAAAAGTCATAAGTGGTGACCTAGAGACATACGAACAGGAAATGATCAGTATAAGCAGTACCTACAACAAAACAATTATTCAGGGTACATGGCAACAACTCCAACATACATGGAAGAGAGGGTGCATGAGGATAACAACTCTCAGAAAACAGCCTTGGTCTGCCTCCCCTATGTGAAGGGGTTATCAGAGAAGGTGCAAAGGATCAGTGGTCCATATAACATCAGAAGTGGTTTTGCACTTCGCAGGTACCTCTCCTGAGTAAGACCCCCACCCAACAGAGGAGGACATGACTAAGGACTGTGTGTATGCCATTCCATATAGCTGTGGAAAGAAATATAAAGGAGAAACAGGCCGCCCCCTTAAAGTAAGGCTACAAGATCATCGCAAGGTGTAACATGAGGGAGAGATAGAAAAATCAGGTATAGCTGACCAGATATGGAGGGAGAAAGGGAATCACCACCCCCATGGGATGAAGTTGAAATTAGATAGAGAATACCACTGTAAACTATGTAAACTTAAGGATTCAGCACTTATGCTAGGCTACAAAAATCTCTTAAGCTGGCCAAGCATAGAGATAAATACAATATGGGAACCAGTAATACAGAGTGCCAGAGAAAATCATTAGTGTCAAAATTGCAATATGAGCTCTGGTAAAAAATACTAGATAAAACTATTAACATCATCAAAAAATTGCAATATGAACTCTGGTAAAAAATATGGTTACTGAACATTATAAGTCCCAAAAATTCAGTCCTTCTTGTCCTTAAGGACACATGGTCCAGTGGATATAGATGTTGGTTAGCTTCAGTGACTTGACCCAAAGAGTTGTGAGTTCAATACCAGGCTACAGTAATGATGAACAAGTAACTTAGAGAGTCCGGTTAGAGGGAGATAACTAGCAAAAGAGGTTTCATCACTGAAGAAGGCCGGAGCGTACAACAGCCGAAACATTGTATGAATGGCAAAGTCCGAATAATGTAAATAGTGTAAAAAAAAAAAAACTTGTTTTAGCATTTGAGTTTAAAGTGTTTTTGGAATTATTACATCTTTTACATGCATTAAACAATTATTACAGATGGAAAATTAATGTTTATTTTCCTAAAATTGTTGTAATGTTTATTTTTTGCATTGAAACATGCACTTTTTAAATATTTCATTATCTTTTTGAATAGTTTAATCATTTTTTTTTTTTAGATTTTAATTTTGTTCTATCCATTGTCCTTGGTAGTTTTTATTTATTTTTTATGTGTTGCACAAAATATTTCTATATCTGATTTTATTTAACAATGCCATTATTGTATTCTTGAGTGGCTCTTTGTATTTGGGAATTTATCTAGACAAATTATCTAATAATATCAGATTATCTAATAATTATCTAATAATATCATAGTCCGCCATTGTAATTTGCTAGCTGTTTGAACTGAAATTCACATTTTTGCAAGAAGAGGTTTATGGTCAGTTTGCATAACAAATCTTCTGCAATGCAACATTTTGTGAATTTTTTTTTATTGCCAAAATTAATGCTTTTTTTTTTCTTAGTATAATTTTAGTACAGATTCCATTTTTATCATTCTTTAATTTGTGCCTTAATTCTTTAGCATCAGTAGTTACTAGTATTTCTAAATTAGAATCAAAATATTCTGGTGACAGTTCTGAAGTTAGAATTCTTTTATATATCTTCAAATGATTTGTGACATTATTTTTAAGTAATACATTAAATTCTGCTCTCAAGTTATGCACATTTGGTGTATGAGAATTATGGTAGTTAACAAGACCTAGAAATGATTGTAATGTGGGAATGTTTGTGGGAACTGTCTTATTTTTTATGGATTTTTATCTTTCTGGGTCTGATCTATGCTCATTTTGGATGGCAATTTGACCCAAATATTTTAGGCTAGACATAAAATTTATATCAATAGCACTAAAATTGAATTCTGTAATATAATGAAACACTTTGTTTAGATCTTAAAAATGTTCTGCAACTGTTTCACTTTTTATTACAATATTGTCTAAATATGCAATTGTAAAAATTTAGTCCAGCTAGATAGTATTCATAATTTAGACTTGTTTTTATATCAATTTTGATTTCTGTTTCTTTTCTGGTTTTATCTGTATTTTAAGTCTGATGCACATTTCTTTCAATCATCCACATACCATAATCAAGCAATTCCCAAAATCCATCACCTGCAGATTCTGATAAATCATTTAATGAAAATTTACAATGGAGCCTAAAATAATTATGAAATAACACAAAAAGTTTTTTTTTTTTTTTGGAAAACTAACATTCACATCAAATAGAACAAAAATTGCAGCAGATAAAAAAACTATTATATGGTTCAATCCAATATACAATAAAAATGTAAAAAGGAATGTAGGAAAATATTCATTAAAATATAACACAAATACTAAAAAGAAAAAGATTAGCTATTGCTGCACTGAAAATAGGCTATAAGTCATTAAAAAAAGTTGTTAGAAAAATTACCAGTACACCACAAATACACAGCACCTACTTATAACAGCATAACAAAATCCAGCTATCCACTAAATGGTAACTATCTACAGGCCAATGTAATATAGCATACTACTGTCATTTCCAAGGGAACCACACTTTAAAACAAAATATGGTAATAACAGGTCTCTGAAAAGAGACAAAAAATATGCAAATAGCATAACACCCTCAAAAATATGGAACCTAAAAAATGCAATTCAACACAAGCCAAAAATAACATGGAAAATAAGAAAAAGAACATCATCTTACAACAAATAAATAATCCAACATTCATGTTTTGTACTGTTTCTGTTTAAGTACCTTCAAATGTCTCAGTTATTATCAAGAACTAAATGTTGTTTATATAGTAGACACAGTTTTATTGGTTACATCCTGAAATCTTTTTGATACCCTAGAATCTCCAAAAGGACATCTAACTTGACCTATGAGTTGGGATGTCAGAAATTTCTCTCCTGCAGAAACAATGTTGTTTATAAATTTTCATATACTTTGGGAGATTGCATCTCCGTTGTTAATAATAATAAAAACTTGAAATTTTTACATTGGCAATGCATGTACCACATTCTCTAGTAGATTGATTTGTCACTTGCCAAAACTTAGTGTAATTTGTGCACAGATCAATCATCATGTCACAAACAACCAAAATACAACACTTAAGACAAGGCAAATAATAGTAGATGATACCAAAATATTATATCATATTCACTGCAAGGAAAGCTTTCAAAGCTGTCATTATGTAAAAGAAATAACCTGCATTAAATAAAATATATTTCATCACAGGAGACATTATTTTAAAGTGTGTATAAAACATTAAATATGCATCTAAAAAAATAATAATGCATATAAAGATTTGATATATTATTTTACATTGCAGTTCAACTGTGAAACCATTTTGCAAATGATGTCACTTATATGCATGTATCTGAATGAATTTGAAGTCTTGCATTCCAAAAAAACAAGATTTAATCAGTTAAATCTTGTTTACCATACTGACAACACCTAGTTCTTGATAATGACTGAGATGGTTGAAAGTAATTGAACTAAAATAGAACAAAACATGAGTTTTAAGCATTTTATCCACACATTAAACAGACTTAGTTTGTCAGTTGAATTAACAAAACTTGTGTCAAATAAATTCTTACTGTGCACACATACACAAACGCACACATGTTTAGCCAGCAAGGTCTCAATGAAACAAGTTTTATTAAATTCAAGTGACAAGATTTTTCTGATTTAATTTTTTTTATGTTTTCCAATTTACAAATAAATTGTTGAACATTCAGATCAAAGTTTTGCAATAATCAACCAAACTTCATTTTTTTTTTTTTTTAGCATATTAGTTATAGTATATAGATAATTTAGTTAATTCATGTTTTTTTCTCTTTTATAATGACAGCTTAGAGTTCTTCCTTACAGTGGATAATGTATAGTACTATGACACTATCTACTATATATATGTCTACAATTTTTATTTGGATATAAAAAAATCTTATTTGAAAAATAAAAATAAAATTAAACAGACATTGTTGGATGAATTTAACATAACTTGCTAAAATGAATTCTTGCTGTCTGAATATCTGAATATTCCTTGTATATAAGTAGCATAAAGTCTGGTCACTACTGTTGGGGGATTACTTGGGAAGACTTGCTATGGTAGACAATGGCAGAGGTCATATCATCATGGTATGATTCAGACATTAACTACCCTACTTGTGTTTTACCATCAGGCTACTTGAATCAAACTGTCAATCTTGACTGGTTCTTGCCATTGAATTAAGGCTATCAAATGCTGAGAGTCTACATTGTATTTCACAAGCTGTGAATGACTATAAATAATCATGTAATTGGGGAAAGGTTCCAATAGTTGGGAAAAAGAAGTTTGTTTGGTGGCCATCTTCATGCAGTGACTGATCTGTCATTAGTATTATTGTTTGTGTGTGTACATTACAGGTAAAGTTTGGAGAAACCCTGCATTTCTTTAAAAAACATCTTAAAATGAGGTTTTTAAAAAATAAAATATAAAATTTGAGTAGCTACAGTGGATTTGCTTTTATTTTTCAGTCTTTATCCAGGTTCCTCTTACTACCAAATGTTCAAGTTTGGATTCATCTGCCCACAAAACATTTTGCTAACTTATAAATATTTTGTATGAGAAACGTTAAATTTTATTTTCACCATTAACTCAATTGAAATTTTATTCAAAGATGGCTACTCTCAAAG
This sequence comes from Ascarosepion bandense, assembly GCA_037127315.1. Taxonomy (NCBI): domain Eukaryota; kingdom Metazoa; phylum Mollusca; class Cephalopoda; order Sepiida; family Sepiidae; genus Ascarosepion; species Ascarosepion bandense. Next base: position 92,674 of record JBBBDQ010000469.1, read on the forward strand.
ACAAATTACCAAGAAGTCAAAGATATTTAGACATGGTATGCAATATTTATTACAAAGGCAGTTAGAAACTAGTGCAGATGTTGACAACTGCTACTTGATGATATACACTTAATTATTAGTAGCAAAAGAAATAGAAGGAAAACTGCTCCAGAGTTGACAGCTGAACTTGATACCTTTCAACAGCAACCAATGTTATTCTCAACTATACAAAATTAACTTAGATTAGCAAGAGTTAGGGGGTGCATAGCCATCAAGAAACTCCTGTTAAGGAAAAGGTGAATAAACAAAAAAGACTTTTATGTGAAAAAATACAGAAGAACTGGATATTGAAAGTGTGGCAAAATGTGTTGTGGAAAGACAAGTCCTTATCTGAACATTTTGGTAGTAAAAGGAGAGTATATATGAGAAGTGAGTCCAGGAGAAAGACTGAATGACAGTTCAACAGTTAAGCATGCTGGTGGGTCTGGTATGGTGTGCAAGTGTTTTAGGGGAGAGCAGGATTTGATTCAGGTCAATGAAATCATAAAAAGAGAACAATATTGATTTTGCAAAGACATGCTATTTCATCTGGTTTATACATAATTGGAAAAAAATTGACCTCCCAACAAGACAATGGTTCAAAGCACTCTACTACATTATGTCAAAATTACCTCAAGTCAAAGAAAAAAAAATTGTAATCGACCATCTATATATATATTTTTTAAACTGTTGAAAAGATACCAAGAATTTGTTAAGGGATAATTAAGGCAGATGGTAGTTTTATTGATGTAGCCAAAATATGATGCTGTTGTATGATAATTTTTTGTAGTTATGCACTTAGTTTTGATAAAATAAAAGCAAATACTTTGCAATTACTGCAATTTTATCTTTTACTTACATGTGTGTGTGTTTGTGCTGGGGATTGGATGTTATTACTAATGTTAGATACACAAAGTGCCTGGATGATTCCAAACTATGCTATTTGTTGCTGTGAAATTAGACCAATCTGGTGCATTAATGAACAATTTCTGTCAACAGTAAATGACTGGAGATAAGAGGTTTCCTTTTGTTTTTACAGATTACATTTGGGATTACACTTGGTGTGGACTTAAGAATGTATCAGTAGAAATGTTTTGGTAACAGTAAATATAGAAACGAGTACTCAGTGTCCAAACTATATTGAATATATTTCTTTTTATTATTAGTTTTTAATTATTGAAATGAATTACATTGCATTTAGAATGAAAGTGTTTTTATTGAAAAGTTCTTGGGAAATATAAATAATAAAAAAAAACTTGAATTTAATTATGTATATGATTCTTGTCAAAATTCAAGGTTAAAACAAGTCAAATTGCAAGATTTCTTTATAATGTTTTTTATCATGAAAAATATAATTACTTGAAGATTATATTCACTTTTATTTATGTAAATTAAAATATAATATTTAAATATACCATAGTTTCCATGATAAGCAGGCGTTTTTTATAATTGCTTTATTATTATAGCTATTTAAAAAAAAATCATGTCTTTGCAAATTTCGAGATATTAACTTTTTCCATGGTTATAATATAAAGTACTTCTGTTACTCTTTCAAACATTCTTAGTCTTTTTCCATTTATCCAAAAGAGTTTACTTTCTGAGAATTTTCCATTTAGGTATTTATTCCAATTATAATTTTCAGTTTTTCTCTTATAGTGATTTTTTTTTGTTCAGATATTTTACACATTGTATATTGTTTATGAAAGGTGGCATATCTAATTTTGAGCCAGAGAAAAGACATCTTCTTTAATGGCAACCATTTTACAACATATTGAATTTGCAATATTCCCAGTATTGTCAGATGAAACCGAAAATGGAGTATTACTTTCCCTTTTCAATTTTGACAGAGTTCAAAAGTCATTATGCAGCCTTGTGGGTGCTGGATTCTCTATTACTATTTGCATGGCAGATATTCAGATGATCTACAGTTCTTTAGTTCTACCAATTCGTACATTTACAGTTAGAACCTGCCATACCACACAGCATAAACTCATTCTCATTCCTTTGTAAGGAGGAAGTCAGAAAGCTTCTTCCTCAGAACTTTCGCTTTGAATAATAGACTCCTGAGAAGGTGATTCTATCTTATATATCCTCATAATATGCACTTCTTTTCTCCTCTCTTTACATCCTTACATTCTTCAGTGGCTCTTGGACCTTGTATTAGGTGAACAATAGTAAAGTATATAATCTACTTAATAATCTGGGTGCTAAAATTTCTTGGCTCTACTCACTTTCTAAAATGTGACCAAGTGACAAACTTCAGTTAAAAAAAAAAATACAAAATCAACTGATATTTGGATGAAAGAGTCTCTTGATAAGATTGAGAACTTTTCAGTACCACATTTTGCACAGGAAAATTGCTTTTTAATTATCTTCATAAATAATATTTAAATTGTCTTTTCTTTTTTCTTTTTTTTTTACCAAGAAATACTAAAGTAAATTTTACATGGGATTCCATTTTTTGGTATTGTAACTTTTTTTCTGCCATGAAAAGTTTTGATAGTATATTTATTTTAAAAGCTATAAAACTGAATATACAACATAAAATTTAATAAATCAATTTATTCATGCTGTGATGATATATATCTACTAAATAATGAGTTATATTTCAAAATTCATAGTGATTTTTGTTGTTAGTTATATATATTTTAATCTTACTTTTTATGTAAAGAAATTAAACTTTTATAAAATACTTTTTTTAACCATTTAAATTGACAGAGAGAAAATGCTTGTATAGTTTATGACAAATAACTGTCTGATATAATGATAACTTGAGTGATCTAAATACCAAATTACCTGTCTACCTGCATCTAACTTTTTTTTTTCATAAATAGGGGAACTATTTGCAAGCAGGGCTTAGCAAGTCAGTTACAAGATATTTATAAGAGAGATGATAAATCTGGCTTGCAGAAAGAAATTATTTGTGGCTACCAAAAAGGCTTGGAAATCCAATAGATAAAGTAGTTAATGCAGTCAACTCAACATATAGCAAGGCTTGAAAGAAGCCATTGACAACCTCATAGAGCTAGTGAGATGAATACTAACTACAGGCATCAGGTGACATGGCTGCTGAGAGAAGCTACCTTTCCTTCACTGCTATATCTAAAATGCAGGTGGCACACATGTGTCTGGCAAGAGTAGGTGTCTACCTTCTATCCATATAGCTACACCCCAGGTATCAATATATACTTAATCTCCCCAGATAGATTCTTATCAATTTACTTGCCAGTTTTATGGTGTCTGAAGATGAAGTGTTTTATGTAGGTTGCAAGACAACTGCTGAAAATACATCTAGAAGGGTCTTCTTAGTATGAAGAAGTGGGAAATAAATTTCACTCATTTTTAAAGAGTTTTTGAAGGTGAAGAATGGGATTGGATTAAATCACATTTAAAACAAAATTAAAATTTGTATGGGTGAAAGTAAAATATACAAACGAAAAATGGAGCAAAATTGTCTGATCTGTGAATAGGTAAATTATGCAACCTGCTAGAGAGTGGGGAGCAAAATAATTCTTTCTTTGATTCATAATAAACTACTAAGTTAAAACGGAATCTGTCTTTTCAAGTTCAGATGAATCAGACTAAGTATTTTTTGACTTGTAAATGAATGAACAGGCAAAGACATACTGATCCTGATATGTCCAATTGTATGGCTAACATCTAAGTTGTTCTCTTATATCAAATTATGTTTTGTTACAAGAAAATAATGTCAAATTCATCTCATATGTTCTTACAATTTAATAAATTAATTGTAACTTTATTATTATCAATGTTTTTTTTTTTTTTTACATGAAACTTCATATCACAACAGAAACAAAACTAAATGTACTTATATTTTTTCTTGAATCAAAAATAATTAGAGTAAATTGTACCAATTCTGACACACTCTAAAAATGGTTATGGCTGTTTTCGTCAATTTGTTTTCAGCTGTTGAAATAATCTCAATTCTTCCTAACAATAAATATTTTGTTCATTTTACTCCTAACCAAGTATTTATTTGCTTCTTTGGAGTTTCTTAGTCTTTCTTTGCTATTTATTCCAAGTTTGGAAAAATAGTAAAAATGGTGAACTTCCTTTTAATTTTCTTTTTCTTTTGTCTGTTTATAGTTGTAGTAAATTGGTGTCCAGTTGGTTTTTAAAAAATATTTGAATGTAGAATTTTGTCATTTACTTGATTCATTGGTAGACTTTACAATGAAATGATTGACATTTCATTCAAAATCCTAAAACATTGATTCATATTGGCATTGGATAAATGTTTCTGTGTTTGTATTATAGAATGATATAAAATATTTTTGAAGAAATTTATTTCCAGGACTTTCAATAACAAGAAAATATATAAGTATTAACCAGTTATTAGTCAGAATCAAATTAGACCAGTATCTAGTTGTATCAAAAAATGCTCAGTACATATTTAATGTAGAACTTTTAAATATTCTAATTCAGAAGGCCAGCCAATTATGCTACTAAAACAATGTTTTGCTGCATGTTATTTTTAAATTTTTGGCATTTTGTCTCTTTATTTAATTTTCTGAATTGCAGGTGTAGCTGTAGCTTAATTTAACTGTATTTCTATTGAATACCTTATGTAATTCTGAGTTTTTAGGGAAGTGTTTATCAATTTGAAAAATATTTTCCCTATTTTAGACTTAATGCAAAATTTCATTAAAGAAAAATGTAACTGCAGAGATAAAAGCAAATGCCCACTTGACAAAGTGTGTAAAACAGGAGGAGTTATTTATAAAGCAGAAGTACAAGATACAAAAGGACAGAAAATATATGTAGGATGTACTGAAGGGGATTTTAGAAAAAGATGGTATAAGCACAAATTAACATTCAAACTAGAAAACTTTAAAAATTGTATCAAACTAGTGAACCACATATGAAAATTAAAAAGAAAAATTGATAAAAACCTTTATGTAACTTGGAGCATATTTAAAAAAAAAAAAAAAAAAGCCAAACCTTCCAATGGTGGTGATGTTTGCAGATTGTGCCAAGTGAAGTTGGCCATGGTATCATTTCCAGAACAAGAAAGATTACGAAATGAAAGGTTTCAACTAATGTCCAGATGTAAACACCTCAGAAAATATATTTTAGGATTATACAAACTCAGATGAAAATGTTTACAATTCTTGACCAACCCCTCCCTTATTTTGAACTCTTGGTTATGTGTTTTGGAAGTTCATGTTATGCCTTTGAAAAAGCATTAAATGATCAGTTAATATAAAATGCCTGAATATATCAAAAGGTTGAAATTAAGGTCACATAATTGGCTGAACTTCCAAATTAGAATACACACACACACACACACACACACACAGAGTGATTGGTATATTGTTGCCATTTTATATATTTTAATTTTGCACATAAGCATTGTTTTTGATTTTGTTGACTGCACAGTATAGTTGGTTCAGTTGGGCACCGTCTGTGAAAAAAAAACACCATGACGCAATTTATTCAGACAGAAATTTGGAAATGGCATACTGTACTGCTTGACATTAATGCCAGAAGCTCCAATACAAACATTTCAGTGTTTGGGTGTCAATTTGAAGACAGTGCAGAGGATTCAGGAAGAGAAGAATCTAATAGTAATTACAAACATACAGCAGCTTGCAAAACTCACTCTGATCGTTCTGATAAGAAAAGAACCCCTGAAACTGTTGGTAAAGGCCTCAGACTCAACATGGAGGCTTATATCAAGTGCATTGAGGAGGTAGTACTGCTCTGGATCAAGAGTATGGCTGCTAGAAGACCTTATGTCTGGCAACAAGATTCTGCACAATGCCACACAAGCAGGAGAACCCAGTCATGGCTGTCGGACAATTTCTGCAACCAGATCACCACCTAACTCCCCAGACTGCAACCTCCTTGATTATTATGTATAGGGTCTAGTTGAACAAGAGACCAACAAAATTCCTTGTAAGCTCAACGATGAACTGAAGGCAAGGCTTATGGCAGCATTCACCAACTTAAACAAGAAGACTATCCAGAATAGATGCATGAGATTCTCAGGTTGTCTGGATGCTGTAGTTGAGGCCAATGGCGATTTTTATTGAATAAATTTAGTCTTTAGTATTTTAAGATATTTTTGTGTAATTTGAGATGTCATTTTCATTTTTGTGTAAATTAGACAATTTATCCATCGCACCCTGTACATAAAAATAAAATGTAAAACATTGGCTTAATTAAAAAAAAAACATCAGTTTTTCGTTTTTTTTTATCACACAGAAAGTCATTGTTCATAAAGAAATTTATAAAACGTCATTATCTGTTTTCTCTAGAGTGAAAAACATTTCACTAAAATAGGACATTATTATTATTCGTTTTCCTCATTTGCATGTACTGCGTTTCAGAACTTTTTTTTTTTTAAATTGTATCACCCCGAGCAAGGCGGTAACGCCACTGATGTGCAGGGGGCTACGTAATAGTGAAAAGATTGGAGAAGAGAAAGCCGGAAACCACATCCTATACAGGGAACAAGGGATGAGCCTCTTAACCTGTTCAATAGACGTGGGTGGAGTGTGAACCGGGTGATAGATAGATCTATCTACTCCATGTAGGAGGTATATAAGAGTCAGTGGATTTATGTTTCATCCAATATTTTTATCACTTCAAATGTTACTATGGCAGTAGGACATGTATTTTTATTTTTACCTTAAACCCTGTTTTACTCTCTCATTAGAAAAACATGGCAACCCAAACTCTTTTCTTTGTTATTTTTATATTCATGTTTGTGAAGAACCTAATCATCATAAATGTTTACTAAAATTGTTACAAATAGGGTATTCTGAATATTAAAAATTACAATTTTCTGGATCTTGTTAGAAAATATTGTCATCTTCAGTTTAGTGAAGTATTTTCTTTGAAATGCAGGATGCATAAATGTTGTTCTCTCCCTTTTTTTTTTTTAAATACACTCAATAAAATGAGTAAATTTCTTAATTACTAAATTAGTTGTACTGAAATTATTACCTCTTGATTTTAGTTTTTAGTATCTGAAGGCAGGGTGTGGTAGGGTATAATGACGACGAAACACGTATATTTTAATGACACAAGATGAGGAATTTATTTACAAATTTACACAGTTGTAATTGCTAGTAGCTTATTTCAAGACAAGAAATCACATATGAGAGTTTGTAGATTTGATAAGCAGCCAAAAGGGAAAATGTTCATATTAAATTATCAGACACTGAGTAAATTTCCAAAATTCATTTTTCACACAAAAGTATTACAGTTGAATTCAATATAAAAGATGTACTTTTAGGTATTTAGCTTCAACCGTTGAAAAGTCCTTGATATTCTCAGTTGTCATTAGAAGCTGATAATGGATCAGCGTGAAATTTAACACTGACAATATTCAGAAGTGTTGTTTCTGCTTTTCTCTCTTTCTCGTTTCTCCAACTCCAATTGACTCTGACCTACTGCGCACGTTAATAAATAGGCCAGTCAGGTCACATGATTGGATCAAATGCAAACTCCTTTTTGGGTGGAAAGAAACATGACAATGGTCATTGAAAGTTCAATTTGTTATTTTTTGTAAATCACTCTTTTCATTGGTTAGAAAATTAATTCACACTTGCAATCATTTTTTTATTGGTCAAAATAGATTTTCACATTTTTTGAGTTTGTAAACCATGAAAAAAGTTATTTTTATTTCATATTCACCACATATTAACCTTGAAGTAATCTTTATTATATAATTCAGTGGCAGTACAGTTCTCTTAAAGCAGTAAATTAAGTTTTGTTTTGCTGAAAAGCAGATCATTTTCAAATAAAAATATATAAAAGCTTATGATCTTTATATTAACTCTTGGTTACTATTTTTTTTTATTACATATTATATTTAAATGTAGTCTTTTTACTATAAAAGATATTGGTTGTACAATTTAAAAAATAAACCTTTTTATGAACTGATATAAACACAGCTATGAAATCAAGAAAACTTCATGAATAGTTTGTATTTATTTTTGTAATAGTATTACATGGCTTCTACCAAATTTTTATGATAGGATTTTATTGCAACAAGTATTAATAACCTATCATGTGAAATATTGCAAATTAGATTTCAATGAATTCTCAAAAACAAGGCTTCTAGAGATAGTTTAGAGCATTTTTATTTGTACTTTTACCAAGTGTCATTTAAATTTTGGTTATTTTAAGAAAATGAGTTTAACTTACTCACTCATGAAATGTTGTTTGTACTTGACAGTAAATTAAGATTCACATTATTTTATTATTTTTTTTTATTTTTATAATGAGCTCAACTCAAACTACTTGAAAATCCTGAACTGTAGACTTGAAATATGATTGATTGCTTTTGTCTTCATTCCAACAATTTTAATATGCTATAGAATTCTTGATAAATATTTATACATGGCTGAGTTTTTTTAAAAATTTCTTTGCAAGTGTTTCAATGCAAATCTAATATTAATAAATGACATTAAAAGGTGCCTACTATTTGCATTTTGCAAGAAACATTTTATTCACTACTTGAGTGTCATCATATTTACAGCTGCAATAAATAGTGCCTTGTTTTTATTGCCCATCAAGAAAAAGTTTCTTTCTAGAAAATCAAAGTACATGCATCAGGATACATTATCATCAAATCTTGGAATTGTTGATAAAATTAATAGTTAAGGCATCAGTTCATGCTTGACTGTAAAATTGGCAAAAGAAGATATTTACATCTTCTGGAAATCCCAGGGTTTTATTGCCAGAAGGAATTACTCTTTGTCCTACTTTGCCAATAGATTTTCACTTTTTTTAAGATCAGTTTACAGTAACTAATGTCAAACTTGGCACAGGAAATATAACCTTATACAGTGACATAAGTAAACAGAAACCATTACTTTATTGACGTTTGACATTTAATAAAGACAGTTGCACAATTTACTGGTAAAACACGAGAAATAACTAGATAATCACAATGTCTTGTACTTCAGAAACACGAGAGTTAAAAGAATTTGAATGAGGGTGTTTTATTGGTCAATTGGAATCGCTCAGCATGAAATATCACTGAAATTGTGGATTTCACTAGACAAAAGAATGTTTAATGGATATATAAAAAAAAAAATGAAACCATTCCCCAAATCAACATAGACATAAAAGATTATATATATATGTTTTACTTCTATTTAATTTATGTTTTATTTATATTTTCTAAAATAAAATATAAAAGAATATATAAAGGAAAACAGACAGTGGATAGGAAAAGCAAAGGGCTTCTAAAGTTCATAGGCTTGAGACATCAACTGTTAAGATAAAAGAAATATTTTACTCAATCACTTCTAAATATCCTCACTCCTGTAACTCTATTAGGAAGGAAGAAAAAAAGGATGAATCTAGATGAAGAAAAACAAAACAAGAAAGCCATAACATTAAGCAAGTGTTGTTCATAGTGGAAAGTTCAGTATACTCATCAAAGGCTACTACAACAATGATATTTTTAAGGGAAAATCTGAGATTTTTAGTAACAGGACAGTCCTGCTTATTTTAAGTTGATCTTTGATCTATATTTTTCTTTGCAATCCAAAGCTGCCCTCTGAACAGATCATTTTCTTAGAGACTAAATTTTTCTTTGGATGTACAGGTGGTGTAATGGTAGTGGCTTTGAATGAGAAATCCGGGAGTCAAGTTTGAATTCCAGTCCAGTTCATTATATTCGCTTACTCACAAATACCATTGAGAAGAAAGGATGGATCCATCTCCTCTCTCCATCTATGGGTTAAATAGTAGGACTTTAAAAACGTCATTGCTATTCTAAAAAAAACGAATACAATACTCTCTTATCAAACAAAAAACATCCAAAATGTGATAGCTTTAAATAATCTACGAAGCCATAAAAACAATCATTTCCTTTAACTTGCAATGAATATATTACATGTTGACAAAGATCTGTAAATCTGTATACTAAATATTTCTGCCAGATTTCATACTTGTTTATTACATTTTCTTATTGTCTACAGCTTTCAGCATATTTTCAAATAATGCATCACTCAATAAAACAACAACTTTTAGGCAAAATTTAACTTTATTCATCAACATAGTCTCTTTCTAGGGTGATACACTGATTCCAATGCTTCTCTAACAATTTGATGCCTTTTTATTTTTATTTTTTAATCGTTTCACCCCCAAGCAAGGTGGTACTGCCACTGATGTGCTGGAGACTATATAAGAGAGTAAAAGTTTAGGCAGGAGGAGAGTGAAGAGAAAGACAAACCAGTTATGGGGGTATCAAAGAAAGGGCAAGAGAATGATGGGAACACAGGTGTGAAGACAGTTGCGAAAGTCGAGAGAAAGGAAAAAGACATACACAGAGGTGATGTAGAAAAAGCTGGAGTCACAAGAGATGGGAATTGACCTTGCATTTAAATTCCTGGAGGTTGTAGCCATCAGGAAAACAAGTATATGGAAGGGAGTTTCACAGATGGGAAGTGCAAGAAAAAAAGCTGCTGGAGTAGAATTGTCGGCTGCATTTGGTTGATTTAACTGTAAAAGAGTGGAACCTTGTTGCTGATCTGGTTGCACAAGTAAATTCCTGTGGAGGAGGCACTAGTGACCTAAGTTGGTCAGAGCAGAAACCATGAAAATATTGTAGAAGAGACAGAGGTAAGCCATATCCTACCGGTGAGAAAGTGGCTAGAGTCAAGCTGCCAGGTTGGGACCAATTACGTTACAGATTCTCCTTTGGAGCCTGTCAAGAACCCTGAGATTTATCTTTGGTCTTAAGATACACCTCAGTTTCTGCTATCACTTTTTCATTGGAGCCAAATCTCTTTCTCTGGAGCATTCTTTTGAGGTCTGCAAACAGCCAGTAGTCACTGGGGGCCAGATCTGCAGAATAGGATGGATGCTGAAGCAATTCGAAGTGCAATTCATGTAGTTTTACCATTGTTGTGACCGACTTGTAACACGGTACATTGTCTTGGAGAAAGATAACATTTTTCTTTTTCATTTTTGGCGATTTCTTCCTTCAAATGCACTAATAATGCTATATAATATTCGCTATCGATAATTCTTTATTTCTCAAGGTAATCTATAAACAAAATACCTTGCGCATCTCAAAATACAGAAGCCAAAACCTTGTTTGCTGATATTTGCTGTTTTGGTCGCTTTGGACGGCTTTCACCTGCTGCTGTCCACTCATCTGACTGCCAATTTGACTCTGGAGTGAAGTGGTGAACCATTGTCACATATTTATGCAAAAAACTCCTTGTTGCATTGAAACAGTTACAAACAATGCTCTGAATCATCGACACGTTTTTGATTGACTGTGAGCAAACTTTGAACACAACTTTCTCATTGACAAATGTTCATGCAAAATGGTAAATACATTGCCTTCTAATATGTTCAACTCCTCTGCTATCTCGTGCAACTTCAATTTATGATTGGCCAAAACGAGCTTGTGGATATTTTTGATGTTTTCCAGAACAACTGCTGATTTTGGACAATCTGAGCATTCAGTATCATTTGTGTCTGTACAACTGTGTTTTAAGTCAGCATACCACCTCTTAAACATTGTTTTCGACATAGCAGAATCTGAATAACAAGCCACTGATTTGTTTGAACAGTATTTTTTTTTCTCATCAGAAAGCAATGCTTTATCAACACAGAAATCAGATTTTTCCATTGTTTTGAAAATTTGCAACAGTATCTTCACTTAACTGTAATTTGTAAAATAATAATCTGATTGGGCCCAAATTTTGTCACATGCCATTTGAAGGTTAGTACTTCATAAAAATCTTGTGAATTTTTTATTATTGGCACTATGTGAGGCCTGGGACTTATTGAGTGATGTGTTAGGTTTACAACTCAAAATTTCCACTGGGCTAGAATACTTTCTCTGCATGTGTTATATCTCTTCAGAATTTAGGGGATCATGATTCTCCAGTTTCCTCTTTTTTTTTTTTTCCATCGCTCACTAATACTTTTTGCTTTATGAACCCACGTTCTTTTCATTATCCATTTGCTCAAACTTGTCAAAATAGGCTTCTTATTGCGTTCCTTTATTTCTCTTCCATACTGTCTACTTTGTGAGTGTTAAATTCTACGAGCCTTCTTTCTTACTTTTGTGTTCCAACAATATTAGCTCTTATTCTCTTAAGAATTTCCTCATTCATCACATTCTCTGTTTATGGGTATTTTCAAAATCTATTTGAAAAAAATGTCTTGGTTGCCTTGAGTTTTCTTATTTTCATTTGTAATGAAATTGTCCATCTTTTACTACCATATAGGAAATTAAGCATTATATAGCAGCCTGGCACTTTTTTCTTTGTTTCTAATGTTCATCTTGCAAACAAATACTTGCACATAACTATACTTGATATAGTTAAGACAAATATCAAAACATCAGTAACTTAAAGTGAAACACTTTAGGAGAAGCACAAGTAACATTGGCAAAAGATATCATCATTCAAAAAGAAGAGACTCTAGAATAAAAGTAGTGGATGACATATGAAATCTTTAAACTAATGAAAAAGCAACAGCAGATAATGCAAATGAATGGCACAGAATATAGGATGTAAAGTAGTAAAAGACATTAGAGAAAATGTGAACTAGCAAAAGTTTAATAGTTCAACAAGAAGTATGCAGAGATAGACACAATGGAACATAAACATAACTGTATTTTCCTAATCAAAATTAACAATATTCACAATACAGTATTGTTTTTATTCCTATCCTTTAATAAAGGAATGCTTTGCATTAGTTAACAAATATTTTGTTTGACAGCTAATTTTATGATTTAATATTTGATATAATTTTCATTGAATTATGAAATTTATAAACTACATTTAAGAAAACTTGGCTAAAAAATTATAAAAAGATATAATGATCTTCAGATGATAACTTTGTGCAGAAATACTTTTTATGAATTTGTAAGTTATTTTATGTTTCAACCTTATATTAAAAATAAATGTAAAATAATCTTATTGATAAAATGTTATAACAACAGCAAACATTAAATTGTAATCATTGTGCAAGTTTACAATGCTGTTCTAAATTTGCGATGAAAGTTTGTTTCTTGGTTGAATGATTTCTTTTGTTATTTTTGCTACAGTTGTGAAATTTATCAAAGTATCTTGTGTTAATAAAGTTCAATTTGGCTGAGCCTATTATTTCATTAACTGGGGAAATGTATTAGATAAAAACATTTAAGGAAATCCAGAATTTACTATTATTATTCAATAAATCTTAAAGCTTTTATTTGCACATATTTCTTTTTTAACAATATTAGAGTGAATGTGATCCATAATTCTGTTGCTTTTATCTTAGTCTCATTTTCTTTTCCAATATTAACAAATCATAATTGAAATAAAATATTTACTTAGTGAACTGTTGGCCATCATAAAAATGAAATATACTCACATATGAGAGGGTACTGAAAAGTTCTCTCTTTTCAAGAAGCTCTCTCAAAAGAAAATCTGACCAAATGTCATATTTTGGAAAGCAAATCAGATTGACAACTTTTCAGCACCCTCCTATACAAATGATTACAATTGTTTTTAAATCAAATTACTTTCCCAAATACTTGTAAGGTATTGTCCCAATGTTTAGAAAAATTCAGTCTGTAGGGATTTTGCTAAACTTCCTTGGGAATAAGGGTCTTGACACTAAAAGAAACATACAGGACTTTCCTTACATTTAAAATCCCCACAGGATCCTCATAGTACATAACACAGAAGGGATTATAGATATGAAGGAGTTTATTTATACAACTAAAATAAAAGGGTTTGCTCCCTTTCATTAAAAAAGGAAAAATGGAATTTGCACAGGTTTTCAGTGTTAGATTTGAGTAATATAAAATTGTTATGCAGTATGAACAGTTTGAATAGAGTCATTAATGTTCTATCAATTGATAGTTTAGGATGAGGAAAATAAAGTGAAATGTAAGTGTAGTCATTAGTCAGCAGAGCCTGTTGTCTAGAATAGGGTTTTTCAAACTCTGGGTCCAGATCCTTCAGTGGATTGTGTGATAAATAAAATGGATTGTGACAAAATAGAAAGAAAAAAATATGCAAATGAAAGCAAAGTGCAAAGCATAAACAACTCTAAATACAGCACTTATAAATCTTTGCTAGTTTTTCACCAAGGTAAGATTGTATAATATTTTATTTGAATATATATATATATATATATATAGTATGTTCTCGTTGAGTTTATGTATCATGTTCATCGAACTCATTGCAGATTATTTAATTTATCTTTGTCTTGAAATTTCCTCTAAATTTGTTTTTCTAAAAGTAGTAATTTTATAATATTTACATTATTTGAACTATTGTCCTCATCTTTGTTGCCATTTGTATGACATTTTGGCTGTTGTACACTCCAGCCTTCTTCAGGTGCTAGGAATTTCAAACTGAACCCTTTATTACGATCTGTAACATCCCAACGGACAGTCCAAACAATTTTCTCCGGTGGCCATTCTCCACGCTGTGATGTTGCCGGAAGTTTGTTGAAAATGTTGGCCGAACAGCTGGGGGTACAAGATTAAACTATAAGGAACATTGGATGAGTTGAAAGGATGCTTTATTTCGTTTAAAGCTAGCCTTTTCAGTTGGGGCAGGCGAATGTGACACACAGCTCTAACTCTAATTAATGGAGATCAACAAATCCGAACTGACCGAAACAAGACGAACGGAGGTTCACTTCACTCAACTGACTGACTCACTTAACTGACTCTCTCACTCTACTGTACTCTACTGATCTGACTCGGAAAAATTACCTGAATTTATTTAAAATTAATCCGGAAATGCTTTAGACCACTGGTGATAAACATTGGCGACTGTAAGTCCGAAATTTCAGTTATCTTTTTTTTTTATCTTAATAAAGCTTCCACCGGAAAATTCTTAATGTGTGGTCAAGATACAGTAAAAGACAGCCTTTGACCTGGTCATTCAAAAACCCACCTCCCGAACTCTATTTCTTGAACTTTATCTCTTTATCACATTAAATCACCGAGTCAAATACTTACCGGAAGAGTGGTAGGATTTAAAACAGTAATCTGATACCCTTGTCTCTTCCACAATTTTCCTCATAAAAGAAAAAGCGTTTATTTTTTCTCTTCTTTTTCACTTTTGTTAAAACAAAACATGTTTTTAATCTATTTTCTATTCTTAACCATTTTCTATTTTAATCTATTATAATAAAATACATATTTTACAAAGCACCTTAATATACGACTATTTATCGTGTCACAGATCACTGGGGTATATCATTCTCATTCCTTGTGCATAATGATTTACAGTGATCATAATAAAGGGTTCAGTTTGAAATTCGTAGCACCTGAAGAAGGCCGGAGCGTACAACAGCTGAAATATTGTACAAATGGCAACAAAGTTGAGGACAATAGTCCGAATAATGTAAATACTACCTCATCTAAAAAATATAGACAAATACTAGTAATTTTATATTCATACAATTAGATAATACAAATAGATATATGCAATTCTAATATGTGCAGATCATAAGAAAATATACAAATGGTCAATGCAATATAAATTAATCTAGGAAACAGAGTTTGTCTTTCATATATTACATGGAGGTATATTGAATCTCAATGCAATATGTGGTTTTTGCTGTAAGTTGCAGTAAAAAAAGTTGGAAAAACGCTGATCTAGAACAATGTTTAGAATACATGTGCTTGCCCAAAATAAAAAGTTTACAAAAGCTAGAAAGCTAAAATATGATGAGGGGATATTTTAGGTTTTACCTCTAATAAAGCCCCACTGGAAGAAAAAGAATTTTGTGCATTTAAGGTTATATACACTATCATTGTCATGAAACTTGACTAGAGCAGGTTGAGTAAGGATTTTGCATTTTTGAGAACCTACATACTTATTGCTTGTAATATTTCAGGTTTCATTAATGAAAGTACACATTTCCAAATTTACACTGACCTACTTTCAGTCAATATATTGATAACAAGTGCTATGTGGAGTCAGCTTTTGCTAGTTTCAACTGCCTTGATCTCAATTTTGTATCATTCAGTTTAATTGAAAATTGCAAATAATTCAACTTTACCAAATTAAAATTCTGCTTCATAATATTTATTTGAAATATAAATTAATGAACATTGTTTCCAAAATATTTTTGGAGTGAATTCATAAAATAAATACTTGACTAATTTCCATTTTATGTCAAGAGGTTAAATTTTGTTACAGATTGTAAATATGAAATGAATGACAGTTATTTACAAATTAATTTTGATTTCCTACTTGGAATTTTCAAAACACATTGTTTTCATTTCATATAGCAAGTTTCATGAACTGATTACTGTAAGTTTAAATTTTATTTACATCCCAAAATTGTATGGTATCAAAAAACACTGAAACTTTATCTAATCTATTTGTTTAACAAAACGTTGATAAGTCATAAAACATAAATTGATCAATTAACAATCAATACTTGTTTATCTATATCAAATTATTTGAGTTTATACAAAAAGTAACTGGAATTCATCTTTCAGATTTTATTAAGTTGTTTTAGTTTTTTTAATTGTTTTCATGTTTGAATATTGTGTCCCTTGTATGTTTCTATGTATCTGTGAAAGAATAAGTAGACATTGTAATGATAACAGCTGTTTACATTTATTATCTGACCCTTTTATTTCATTCCTATTATTTCTTATAGTTTAGTAACATAACATGGAAAAAAAAGGATTTCTTTTTATATGATGTAAATTGCCATAAATTTGTACAATCATAATTGCCAGTACACAAATGACATAACCATGTACTCCTGTCTTAATAAGTCTGATCAGTTCGATAAGGTCAAAATAGTAGCTGATGTCCAGAATCACCTTCCGCCTGTTTTTAACTGAGACAAAAGATGGCTTGTCAATTTTAATGCCTCCAGAACTAAATTGCTCTCCATTAATCATCTGAGAGACTCTTCTCTGCCTTCCATCATCATGGCTGATACTAACCTCCAGGAAAGTGACATCCTGCACTTTCTTAGGCTAATGTCCTTGGCTGACATGAAGGATTTCTTTTTATATGATGTAAATTGCCATAAATTTGTACAAACATAATTGCCAGTACGCAAATGACATAACCATGTACTCCTGTCTTAATAAGTCTGATCAGTTCGATAAGGTCAAAATAGTAGCTGATGTCCAGAATCACCTTCCGCCTGTTTTTAACTGAGACAAAAGATGGCTTGTCAATTTTA
The DNA here is from genome assembly GCA_037127315.1 of Ascarosepion bandense. NCBI lineage: Eukaryota > Metazoa > Mollusca > Cephalopoda > Sepiida > Sepiidae > Ascarosepion > Ascarosepion bandense. The sequence goes on from JBBBDQ010000469.1 coordinate 109,861, forward strand.
ATGCCTCCAGAACTAAATTGCTCTCCATTAATCATCTGAGAGACTCTTCTCTGCCTTTCCATCATCATGGCTGATACTAACCTCCAGGAAAGTGACATCCTGCACTTTCTTAGGCTAATGTCCTTGGCTGACATGAAGGATTTCTTTTTATATGATGTAAATTGCCATAAATTTGTACAAACATAATTGCCAGTACGCAAATGACATAACCATGTACTCCTGTCTTAATAAGTCTGATCAGTTCGATAAGGTCAAAATAGTAGCTGATGTCCAGAATCACCTTCCGCCTGTTTTTAACTGAGACAAAAGATGGCTTGTCAATTTTAATGCCTCCAGAACTAAATTGCTCTCCATTAATCATCTGAGAGACTCTTCTCTGCCTTCCATCATCATGGCTGATACTAACCTCCAGGAAAGTGACATCCTGCACTTTCTTAGGCTAATGTCCTTGGCTGACATGAAGTGAAAAGACTATATTGAATCCATTGCTAAGTCAGCTGCTAAGAAAGTTGGTGATTCACTGTGTTGTGTGAGACAATTCTTCTTTCCAGAATCTAAGTCTACATACTTTGAATATTGCTGCCACATATAGCCTGGTGTTCCTACTATTTATCTAGAGTTTCATGACAAAATCCAAAGAAGAATCAGTAATATTATTGGTCATGATCTGCTGTTTTGGCTTCAGTCACTTTTCCACCACCGTATGGTTGCCTGCCTGTGCCTTTCTTATAAATACTTTCATAGTCAGATGTACTTTTTGTTATAGTACCTAGACTTTTTGAATTTAAGCGCAATACTAGACTGACATTGAGATTTGATCAATTAACAGTTGGGTTGACTAGCTGTAACGATAAATTCTATGCTAACAGCTTCTTTTGTCATACTTCTTGCCAGTGGAACTCCCTTCTGGTTCCATGCTTTCCAGCCAAATGTAATCTTCAAAAATTTAAATGCAATGTCAATTGCTGTCTACTGTCCTCCTGATTACTCTTTTTGTTCCCAATTATGAGTAATATTTCTGTCTCTAATTCTTTCACACCCTGTAACCCCTTGTGTCTTAGTGGCTTTACTGCCTTGCCTGAGGTGAACTTGATTAAAAAAAAAAGTTAGAGGGTAACTATATTCATTTAGAAGAATTTAGATATTAAAAAATTGGGAAATAAATTATCTATCAAAGTAAAAAAGGTGTTCTAGATATTTAATGATTATTGAGAAATATTCAGCATAACTAGTGACTCCCTATTGCTGCCAGAGATTGATTTAAAATCTTTTATTTTTCATACTTATAAGGCCTTTAACATAGAGGTTAAGTATTCATGCCTGTCATATGGAAAACAAGAGTTTGTCAACTTGACACAATCAACTTCCATTTACTTTGTATTTACAAGTTGCTTAAAGGGATCATGTCATCTGAATTTAGTTCAGAGAAATGGGCATTGTACATTAACAGATTGGTAATTTATTGAAAAGTTATGATAATTACTTGTAATTGTTATACTGAGTATATGGTTGCAAAGGAAAGAACAAACAAGGATTATAATTTCAACATTGAGTATTGATCAATTTTCAGAATATATAGGGTGCGATGAATAAATTATATAAAAATAACACTGACCTCACATTTCAACAGATATATTTACCAAAATTGCACAAAAATATCTTGAAATACTAAAGAGTACATCTATTTAATAAAATTGCCATTGGCTTTGACCATTGCAGTTAGACAACTTTGAAATATCATGCAACTCTTCTGGATTATCTCTTTGTTAAAGTTAGTGAATGCTGCCATAATCCTTGCCTTCAGTTCATCTTTAGTGTTACAAGGAGTTTTGTTGTTCTCTTGCTCAACTGCATTTCACACATAATAATCAAGGAGGTGGGGAGTAAGGTGGCCATAGAAATTGTCTGACTGCCATGACTAGGTTCTCCTACTTGTGTGGCATGGTGCAGAGTCCTGTTGCCAGACATAGGATCTTCCAGCAGCCACCATCTTGACTTAGGGCAGCATTACCTTCTCAACACATTTGATGTAGGCCTCCATGTTGAGTCTGAGGCCTTGATAAGATAAATGGTGGCATAACATCGCTATCACTTGTGATGACTCCAAATACTATGATGTTAACTGTATATATAATCCAGAGTTCATATCAGAGCTTCCTGTGTGAATGTCAAGCAGTACAGTAATCAGCGACTTTCAGATTTCTGGTGGAGTGAATTGTGTCATGGTGCTCTTTTATCACAGATGGTGTCAAACTGACCCTACTATACTATACATTTGACAAATTCAAAAACAAACAATGCACATGCATGAAATTAAAAATATAAAATGGCGACAATTTACCCATCTCACTTTGTACATAGTTGTGTGAAAAGGTGACAAAATTTTTGATATGTGGTTCTTTAGTTGCCGTTGGTAAGGGAAGCGATTAGGTGTGAGGGTAAGACTGGATGCAGGTAGTTCATTGATTTACTGAGGTCTTAGACCATATCAAGAGAGAAGCCTGTCCTGAATTAGTGAAACCATGTGGTAGCACAAGTGGAATGTTGTTTGCCCAGTTGATCATCAATCTTCAGGGTTGAAATCAACACTGGTGAGGTGTTTGGATGAGCCAGTGGTTGAGGGTGTTAAGCTGAACTGCATGTTATTGGTGGGAAGTGTCATTTTTATATCTATGGTTTAACAGGTGCTGGCTCTCAGGCTCATTTTTTGTTTTTGGTTTTTTTTTTTTTAGTTTGGAAACATTATTCATGATTGGCTGTATTTTAGATTTTTGTGAGGATTTGTTTGGTGGTACAATGTAATGCTCAGAGCCCCTGTGCACAAGGCGACTTTTTTTATTTGGGATTTTTCTTTTTTAGCAATCCCATGTGGCCGACATGTCTAGCGAAATATATTTGTGAATCAGAAAGAGATTTTGATCAAAGTAGTATAACACAATTATTATAAGACTTTGATTATACCACCACATATAAAAAAATAGTGCTCTTCCACGTGTTGAATTCTTGTATTGGATTGTACTTTTTCTTCTCTACAATTTCAACTTATAAAATACATTTGATGGCAATATATTACTTTTTTTATTTAAAATTAAATTTATGGGAAATTGCTCTTACCAGTTTTTATATTATCAGATCCTATGATATACACATGTTTCTTGTAGATGTATTTTGAAAAAAATATTGCCAAAATGTCATGCAGGTAATAGTTGAATTAGTTCTGAAATAACCTAGGGATCATATCCAAAATAAATGAAAATTATGACAACTATATTGTTGTGGTGCAGTGGATATCGGCGTGGAACGAGAAATCGGGGATCCGAGTTCAAATTCCAGTTGAATTCATTGCATTCACTTACGCGCAAATACCCTTGGGAAAGGTATTAATCCGTCTCTTTCCTCCAGTTATGGGCTAAATAACAGGACAGATTGGGTTCTATAGCCTTGGCAAGCAACCAGTCTACTGCAGAAAGCAATGGCAACCTACTGTGGGATAATCTTCAGTCAGTCATGTCTCTTTCGAGACATGATCGTCCAAGCGTGTTTCACGTATGGCACTTAACTGACTGACTGATATCCATCTACATGGGCTATTTAAATAGGAGCACAGAATGAAGAAACATTCAATTTGAATTAAGTGAACTGTTGCTGCTTTGATATTTCGAGTTGTATCAAGGTTTACATATGCACACAGAGTGGATAAAGATTACTTTAAGACATGCAGGTTAAAAATCATTATTTTGAGTAATGTGTAAATAAAGAGAATGTTTTTCGGAGTTACTTTCATCTTCTGTATCAATGTTTATGTATAAAATATTCTGTAATTTCAAATGACAGGAATTTTTCATCTAATTTCAATTTATATATGCTTTATTGTATTTTCTCCAATGTGTATGTCTGTGTGTGTGTATATATATATATATATATATATATAACACATTTAATTCATACACATATATAAATTGAATTAAGAACTGCCACATTTTGAATGAATTATTTAATTTTAATAGGGTAAAAAATAAATTAAACATTCCTCGATAGAGGCACACATTTTCTCTGTGAAGTCATTATCTCTTCATCTGTGAACTGTCATAGAAAAAGAAAAAGACTAAAGGTAGACGGCTGACACATTTCTTTTCCCTGAGTTTCTCTCCCAAGTCACTTCTGACAAGGACAAGGGTTGTCACTCACAGTTTCCCATTACTGACTAAATGACTTGCATAATATGCCAAGAATGTGCAAATGCAGAAAAATCTCTGCCAAAAGCATCACTACTGCTTATGCAGCTGTACTAATCTGTGGCATTTTATCTCTATTAGTGTTGATATTATTTGGCAAATGCCTTTGTCAGATCACAAAGATATGAACATTTATTTGCAATCAACAGCACTTCTACAGAATTCTTCTGCAGATGATAACTGATTTCAGCTTATTCTTTACTTAGACTTTTCTCCTTTTTATATCTAAGGAACAGTTAACTGAATGTTCTGTCTGTCGTCTTTGTTTATTTTATCATCCAAACACATTTTATTTAAATTCATATTTCTCTCTCTCTCTCAGTTTTTCTCTCTTCCATTAAATCTATTTGACTATCTAAAAATTGAATTATTTCTAATCCATGGTGACTGAACAGTAAACATGTAAAAATGTTTTATGTACAGTGAGCTTGGAACAAATTTATAAGTGATATGAATAGATTAAAGTCATTTATTTCATTTATAATTTAAATTGTCTAAGATTTGGAATATAAAGAAAAACTTATCTTAACGGCATTAAAGATACTTTTCTTTTCCAAAATAATGACTTAACTATAATGCCTCCTGTAAGCTAATTTTATTCCTGATTACTACTGTGGGTTATAATTTTATCTGAGATGGTCAATTATATGTATTTCAATTATATCATAATAATTTCACTCAAATGACATTATTGGTACTGTAAAAAAGAATTATAAACTAACTGCAATGTTTGTTGTTACCAGCTAAGTCACCATACTAAAATATGCCTAAACACACTTCTAGCATTAAAAAGCTGAAAACTATGAAAAAATAGATGTAAGTGAAGGAAAATACTAGTAATGGTAAAACACTAACCTGGAAAGCATTCTCTGCAAAGAAATATCTGTCAAATGAAACAGCCAATAAAGAAATAACAGGTGAAGGAGTAGATTTGTTTATATGTGGTGAGGGTATTTAGTAAAGTTGCTTCATATCAGTAGACACAGCATCAACAATGCTGGTTGAGTTTATGGAATTTTGCCCTAAAAAATATGGTTATCAGAAGTAAGAGATTAAACTACACTATTCACTGCAAACTGCAATTGATAGACTATACTATGATACATTGGAACAGAGCAACAGCTAGGATTTTTGGGTTATCATTTATTGAAAAAAAGATACATGCTTAGTAACTGCAAAATCAACTAAAGAGAGTGAAAAAAGACACCTTTTGATGCCCAGTGGCCTGAACTTGAGGATGACATTTAAAAAATAAAGGTTAAATCAGAAGCTCTGAAAAAGTAAACATGGCAGCTGATATTGAAAATAACTTCAATCAGTTGTTAACTAGAGCAAAAAATAACTCGTTAATGTTTCAAAAACATAGTCATTAGAAAACCATTTTTGTCTTTCATCAGAATGGATGATGCTAATCTTAAGGAGAGCAACTCATTATGTAGTTCTTGGTCTCATGTTTTCTACTGACATGAAGTAGAATGATTATATTGAATTGCTAGGAAAGTTGGTTCATGATGTTGTGCCAGGCAATTTTTCTTGTTCAAATCCATCTTGCATTTTTATAAATCTACCATTCATCTATGCATTGAATATTCTTGCCACATTTGATTTTGTGATCCTGCTATATATCTCAAGATTGTTTGCAAAATCCAAAACAGGATCTGTAATATTATCGATTCTGGCTTGGCATCTCAAATTCATGGCAATCGTTCTGAGGTTTCCTCCTTGTTACCTTGACCACATGAATTTATTTGGTGTATTAGATTAACAATGAGGTTATATCGTTTTATTGCTAAAATTGCAAGTTCTCTTCTAATAGGTTCTTTTCTTACACTTTTCACTTATGCAACTCTCTTCTAGTTTCTTGCTTCCCTGTCACCTACGATTTTTGAAACTTTAAATGCAACATTAATCACTATCTTTTGTCTAAGTTCAGTTCTTTTATTGTCCTTTCTCCTTACTTACATTTTCTTCTATTTTTCACTCTCAAGCAAGGTTATAATGCCTCTAAGACATTAGGGGTTACCTTTTATGTCTTAGTGGCATTATCACCTTGTTTGAGATGAAAAAAATTCAAACAAAGGTGTTTCTACCAAAATGATAATTATGACGAGATTAGCAGAACAAAATATTCAGAGATTTGAAGGATCAAAAGGGTAATGAAATAACAGGTTTATCAGTATGAACAAAAACATCTATTACATCTAGAAAGAGAAAATACTAGGATTTCCTAAATTTGTTATAAATGCAGAAAAGGAAACAATTTGGGCAAATGGGAAATATGGACAAAGATCCATTATCATTTGATGTACCATCCAACAACACTGAGAGTTTCAAAGGATCTAAAATCATTGTTCATAAAAAGATTACTTAAATTTTCTTAGAAATAAGATAGAGCAATTTTGCTTTTTATTGCTTACAACATTCTCATTTGTATTATTATTGAATAAAAAAAAAATTTCTATTAGAGTTGATATTTTAAAATTCAGTCAATGCAAAAATGTGTAAAAGTAATACTTGGTATTAGAAGAAGTAGAAATGCATCTTAAATTGTTAATTTTTCATTTGTAAATCTTTTATCTTCAGTGAAAATATGGAGTGATATCAAGCTGTGCTTTTAAAAGAAAAATTATATCATACCAGCTAAAACTTTGAGGAAATGAGGTTGAAGAGGTTTAAAAAAAAATAAGGGTTAAATGTTTTCACAAAGAAATTTAAATAAAAAATTAAACTTGAAATTTAACTTAAAATAAGTTGAGATAAAACAATGATGAGTTCATAATTTTTTTTCTTTGAGTATATTTTTTACTTTATCTACATGAAGCACTTACAGTTATATAATGGCAGAAAATGGCAGTTATATAATGGCAGAAAATTGATTAAAAGTAGACAATTATTGAGGGGGTCTTAACAATGTAGCACACACTTCTTTTCCCAACTCATATATGTTAGTGTATAACATGAACATTGTGGCATCGGTTCTTTTTCTATCACTAGTTTAGAGAGAAGGATATTTATTTGAATTTCAGTTTTATCCAGTTAAGCATAGGGAAACTTTTACATTTTAAAATAAAAATAGTTACATCATTTTGAACAAAATACTTATGTAGGTCTATATATAATATCTCTTAAAATATTTGAATTGTTAATTTTATTGATATTCATATGTCAAAATCATTTATGCATTTGACTAATATAAATACTGGTCATTTAAATAATTTACCTGCCGATAGTTTTGTCTGCATTGGATTGCAGTTGATAAGATTTATGCTGTAATTTCTTGTCATTTGTTAACTTATCTTGGACAGAGCTAGCTCTTAAGAGATTTTAAAATCTTGAATTTAAAAATTTATGACCTCTGTGAAGTGAAGACAAAAATAAACATGAAGCTAGTCAATCATCAAATGACAAAAAATGGTTTCTGAGGTTAATATTGATAATATTTGAAAGTAAATATTTAACATTTTCCAACTAACAGGTCACATTCCCACTGACAAAAAAAGCATCCATTGTGATCCCTTTGAAGAGTACTTAAGCAAAGCTTCTAGACCAGACAAACCAGTAAGGAGATAGCCAGATGAAGCCATCAGTGTGAACTGTCATGAGTTCACATCTCTTACTCATTCACCTGTCTTCCTCACCAAGCTATATGACTTTCCTCCTCACTTTCTCCATTGCCTCTCTTTTTCTGACACATACACATGAAGAAATTACATTTCTTTCATCTTAACAAACAACTAGAAACAAGAAACATTGCCAATCATACATACTGAAAAAAATTTACATGAAAATAAAAATATTTTATATTATATTTAAAAACCTTTCTTGCTATTTTCTTTTTTGGGGATTGATTCAAATCTGCAAACACCTCTTCCAATTTTGTTTTGTTTCTCAAACACCAAATGTATATTCAGACTAAAAATGTGAATTTTACTTTCACAAATAATAGCTATTTTTTTACAATTTCTACTAAAATCTTAAAATAATCTTGAGTGGTTGTGAATATTATTGACCTTCTTATTATAGATTTTCTAGCTGTTAATTTCTGCCTGTACTTGTTACCATCTGAATGTTTTCAGTTTCACCTTGCTAGTGGATGTAGCCAAATCTTGTTGGCACCCATTACCCAGCCATGGATTAGCTTTTCTCAAAGAAGCTGTGTACTACATATAACTATTTATAGCTTTGTTTGTTTGTTTGACATGAGTGCTTCAGTAGCCAGCAATCAATCTAAAGCAACCTAGGCCAAGATCTACCACACAAATACACACACACACTTGAATGATCAACCGAGACACAAAACCAATTTCTTTGAGCCTCAGCAAGTGCTTCTACATAGTTGTGGCCCACAGGGGGAAGGAATGTCAAGAAGTTGTGAAAAATAACAACTCCTAGAAAAGCATAAAGATATGTCATGTTTTGTTCTGTATTATGATTTATTGCAAGTTTTCAACCATAGCAGACTGGTTACTTAATTTATGTTAGTTAAACAGTGTTGTGTCTGCTAAGAATTAATGAATAACTTCTGGAGGCTTTAAAAATGTAAAAATTTTAAAACACCAGCTTGTCTTAGATCATTATTTCTCATGCTTTTTATTTATTTAGTGCCATGCTCCTTCAGGATTAGGTGTATAGGTGTTCATGACTCTTTACAACCCTGCAATACCAGGGCTAGGGAGTCCTGTCTGCCCTACTATTTAACTCATAGCCAGTATGTGAAGATATACTTTTTCCAAGGGCATTCATTTGATGTGAAGAAGTGACTGTAAACTGGGCCCAAATTTCAACTTGATTTTTATTTTCTAGGCTTTTAATTGTTATCCAACTTTATACTTTCTCTTCTTATTCCTAAAGATTAGCACTTAGAGTGTAGCAATAAATATCTTGAAACCCCATCACCAATAAATCTTTTTCTCTTAAGAGGCAGTAGCTTTCATCAAATACTGATAAAGCACAGATTTTACTCTTTTGTCCATAACTATAAAAATAATCAGGTTAGTTGTAAGTGTATTTGATGAATGCCTCCATGTGCAAATGCATCCTACAGTTGAAATTTTTGAAGTATTATCGAAATAGGTTTTGATATTATAATCATCATCCTTGGAATTGCCAACTGTGATTTCTCTTACTTGCAGTTAGCCCAGTCAGCAAAACTTTTGTCTTTGAAACTTTCATTAAGTGAAAAATTGAAAAACATACTTGAAATAAATAAAATATAAACAAATCTTTTAATAGCAACATTATTTTGAAAATATTAAATTATTAAATTCTAATTCATCTTCTTTTTATATTTGGTTTGCTTCATAAGTTGGATATATTTCTTAATAAGAAGGAAGGTTGCATCTCCCATGTTATCCAATGGGTTTACATGTATCATTAAATATTGTTCCAATTCTACATTATAATTAATTCTGTATAGATAAATATTTTTCTACCAAAAACAAGAAAAACTATAAACAGTTTAAAAATGTTTATTACATTTGTAAAGTAGTGTTGATTTTAAATAGTATATATGGTTTCTTATTATCCATGGATTTAACCATTCATGGAGAACTCTTAGAATCCATCTACCAAAAATAATAAGGTCCATCTTTATTTGTATCCTAGCATTCAAGTAATAGAATAATCTTTTTGTTTTGTTGTTTTAACTATATTTTTCTTTTTTTTGTCAGCTCCAATATTTCTGCTGATGAGGTGTTGTATTTTATTATTTACTTTTAATTAAATCTTGTTATTACAATGTTTTTTGAAGACCAGTTTAATTTCTATTGAAATCCTTATCAAGAACATTTGAAGATACTCTGTTATACAGATGTTCTTGAGAAATCAGCAAAGTATCTTATTGAAGATAGATAGATGCAGAGTTGGTAAAAATATACACACACACATTCCTGTACAGATTTTTTGCATTGCTATGATAACCTTTACGAAAAAATTTATTGCAATTATTTTTCTTGCTGAATGAAATTTGCTTATTATTTTAAAGGTTCCTACTTCCTACAGGCTTCCATTTCTAATGGTGACTATGTTGCACTGTGGAAAATTATCTGCTGGCAAAGTGAATGCTTTCAAAGAAGTTTTGCTTATACCTAACTTTCGTTTCACTATAAAAGAGGTAAGTGAATATTTAGTTTACAATCGGATTTGATTTTTTCATAGCTTTTTTCTTTATAAATATGTCCATATGATATATGGAAGAAATGATAAAAATTGACTGTTTTAATGACCAACAGATTATTCCTATTTTAGCATTTGAAGTATGGGTGAAACCTGGCAGCTGGAATAACAAAATAAATTTCTATTTTCTGGAAAATTTTGGTGAAAATATCTACAACTTTAGAATAGGAAATTATCACTTGAAACAAATATTTTATGCATGAACACATCTGTGTGTAGGTGAATATATATATATATATAATGAAAAATGTATTGGAGACCCTTGGAATAATGGATTGTGGCTTGAATTGAAGAATCAATGAGCAGAATTCAAATTCCAATCTAGTTCATTGCATTTACTTACTTGGTAATACCTTTGAGAAAGGTATGAATCCATTTCTTCTTCCTCCAGCTATGGGTAAATAGCAAGGCTATTTAGACTGGGTCCTATAGCCTTGGGTGGCTAACAGTCTAGGAGAAAGATAACTCTGAATTCAAAACCATATTGTGCATCAGTTCTCTGTATTCAGTTCTTCCAAAAAGAAGTGTGGTTGGTTCTACACAAGCCTTTGCCACTATAATCAAATGATGTGTCGGTAGTCTGACTGTTGGTTCTAAGAACGGAGCTTCTTGACTCTTATATGTTGAAAATGATGGAAGTGTATAGTGTGTGTGTGTGTGTGTGTGTGTGTTATATATATATATATATATATATATATATATATATATATATATATAATTTCTAGGATAGAGTAAAAATGAACCAGGGTATTTAAAGAATTAAAAGAAAAAACAAACAGGCATGTTTGAGAACTTTTGATTAAGGTAATGAATTAAAAGAAGCCTTCTTAGAAAATAGAATTTGCAGTTGAAAAGTAACTGCCCTATAGCGATTTGTATCTTGCTCCAGTAACTGAATTGTCTTGGCTTTCACAGTTTGTCAGATGGGGTGACACATGCTGAGATTCATTAACTCCTACGAAAAAAAGAAAAATTCCTTTTTTACTGTTTGCTATAAAGAGAATTGGTCTATGATTTCAATAGACAAGTTCATCTGCAAGAAATAATCTGGCAGACCTTAGCCTACCACAAGCAAAGATGATAGCTAAAATATGCAGTTCATCATAAGAGAAAGCAGAGTCTGCAGAAAATATCAAGAGTTCAAAACTGCTAACAATAATATAGTTTTCAAAAGAACTATCACTAGAAAATTGGCAGAAGTTGATTTCACTTTTTAAAAAAAGTGCTAAGAAGCCTCTGTTCTCAAATAAGAATATTAAAGACAGCATTTTATCAATGAGAGTGAGAGCTGTGTTTAAGTCTGGTTTCAGAGAGTTTTGTAGAGAGATGAATCTAGAATTAAGCTTGTGATTGATACTCCTGAATGTTATGCATTTATATGATGTGTTCAATTTCTGAAGAACATTTTTCAGAAGGGATGCCTTCCCAGCATGTAAAAGTTATTTCTTAGATGGAAGTGCAATGTCATGTCTCTTCTCATACTGTGAAAACAATCAAAAAGGGGTTAAGGGACAATATATGATATATGGTTCTTGTCAGTGTCCAGATTTAAATCTCATACAGAACGTATAGAACCATATTCAGCAGAAAATGGTTAGGAGCAAGTTTGTAAATCAACTCAGGCAACAGGGATGCAATATTGTCATTTTTTAGATGTAGTTCATTTTTTGTAAATATAACCAACCACATTGAAATTCTTAAAGAAATCTAATGAACATGTTTTCATATGTTGATTTTCTGACAATTGTGTTTTTTCCAGATTTGTCTTATTTACATTTTTTTTACTCCAATACAAGACCTAAGAAGCACTCATGGTAGCAGGTGATTAAATGAGGTTTTTGTGTGGATGTAAGAAGAGAAAGTAATTTTACATTATGAAGATATGAAGAATAGATAATAGTTGATTCTAGACTTGAACAGGTTAAGATTAGAGTAATTGATAAAATATCCTCTTGGAAATCTGTTTCACAAAGTTGTGATTCTTGAAAAGAAGATGCCAGAGTGAAACTTCCTTCTTACCAATGAAATAAAAAGAGAATGAAGATGCTTTGATGCTGTGTATGTAACATGGTGGGTCATAGTTGTAAAAATCTGAATTGGTGGAACTAAGGAACACAGCTTGTCTAAATATTGGAAATGGAAATAGTTATAGTAGTGATAGGCTTGCAACGTTTTGCCTGTGGAAAAAGGGCTTTCAGGTTAATATAATTAATCACCCATAAGGCCAAATAAACACTTTTGAATTCTATCAAGGGATTGGACAGCACCAACCCAGCTATGGCAGCACTATTTCATTTTTGGTCTGATATGAATCTTATAAAGATAGAGCATGGCAGAAGGAAACTGATACTTTTTGGAGTGGCACAGGAAACCAACCATTTTGCCAGCATCTTTAGTAATGGATTGTATACATGAGATCTGAGGTGAACTTGATCCCCAATAGGAGCTTTATTGAGAGTATAACCACTTGTCTATGACTGGACAAAATTTAGGGTCTGTTCAGTGATGATGGAAAGATACTAGATGGTTTTGGATGTATTAAATATTACAAGCCAGCCTTTTACTCATTGAGCTGTTAAAGTTAGATCAGAGGAGAGATCAGCTACCAGGCTCTGATCATCTAGATTTTTGGAGGTGTATCCATAAGTTGTGCTATCATCTGCATAGATATTTACTATTGATCTGAAAATGTTCCTGGACAGATCTTTAATATAAAGCAGAAAGAAGGTAGAACAGAGGAGACAGCCTCGGGGGTGCTTACATTGATCTCAAGGGTTTCAGAAGAGTGGCCATTAATGACAACCTTCATGAACCTATAAGTAGAAAGGACTTAATAATTGCAAAGACTCTTTCAGAGATACTATAGTAGGAGAGATTGTGTAGCAACCTCTATGTCACAATTTGTAAAAGGTTTTCAATTATATCAAAACTGATCACTCTCATAAGGTTTATTATTGAGTGATTTGTTTATTCTGTGTGTATTGCATTTGTTATTATGAAAAATATTCAATGACTACCTTAACTCAATTTGTGTGTGTGTGTGTGTGTGTGTGTGTGTATGGCTCTGAAAGTAATACCTCTTTTCATTATTGGCACTTTATGTCAGAGGCAATTGTTATTAGTATGACAATAGTTTTTCTTTTTTGCCTTGTTAAAGATAAGTCTGTAAAAATAGCATCTGATATGAAAGTGTGTAAGAAGCAGAAATGTGTCATTGAGTTCCAGATGTACAATCTCCAAACCTATCAGTCAGTTAAGTGCCATACGTAATACATGCTTGGGCGATCATGTCTCGAAAGAGACATGACTGATTGGGCAGAAGGTTATCCCACAGTAGGTTGCCATTACTTTCTGTGGTAGACTGGTTGCCAGCCAAGGCTATAGAACCCAATCTGTCTTGTTATTTAGCCCATAACTGGAGGGAAGAGACAGATCAATACCTTTCCCAAGGGTATTTGTGCATAAGTGAATGCAATGAATTTAACTGGAATTTGAACTTGGCTCCCCGATTTCTCGTTCCGAGCCAGTATCTACTGCACCACAACGAACATCCTATACTTTTTCACTATTTGAAAATTTGGTAAACAAGAACTGATCTGAAAAGACAAAATTTTCAAAGTCAATCTTTCAAGATCTTGCTGCTTTCTCACTTCAATATTAATGGACTTAAAAAATGGCTTTCTTCTGGTTGCTTTGCTATTAAAATAAGGTCATTTTGAGACACTGTGGCGAGCTCATTTTCTGCCTTATAATGGGGATTTTTTTGTCATCACAAGATACACATTTTTGATGGACAAAGTCAATATGAACAAGATACAGGGGTTTTCTTTCCTTAATTAATGAATTATGCAATCATTTAGCTCATATTTGAAAAAAGGATTTTCAATTTTGATTCTATCTGAAATTAGTTGATTCTCCCTTCAAACTGATCACCAACAACACTCCTTTTCATAATCTGACAATTCTCATGCTTCTGAGGCTCACTTATCTCTTTTGCATTTGATATTATTTTTATACATTATATTTTGCTGTTAAGACTAATATATGTCTTTGTTTTATACTAAAAGCTAATCATCTCTTAAGGGAACATTTTTTTTCTTTGTATTTTTTAGTACAGTCATAAATCACACCTAATATTTTCATGGCTTATTTCTCTTTCCTTAATATTTTAGTGGTCATAGCAAAATAGTTTCTGAGTTCAAAGTGATTGTTATACTTAATAATTATCGATTAATTCATTTTTGAATAAGCAGTTTATTTTCTATTTGGGTAGAAAATTAAGAGAAAAAACAGCAATTAAATGTCAATATAGTTTTACTTGAAATTTAAATAATTTAGAGGGAAAAATTACATATAAAGTTCCATACATACTAGATCTAATAATTATTATTTGGTAAGAATAATTTATATATTTTAATTTTGAAACAACCCTTCTTACTAAGGATTAATTTTTTTCTATATCCCTCCTATTAGTCCTGTGCTTTATTTAGTAGATAGCTCCATCTAGTCTTCTTAGTTGTACATTTGCCAACATGATTCAGTTATTATAAATAGCAAAACCTTCCCATATTTTAATGAAGAGTTGTTCTGTGATAGTAGCTTTGGTTAAGCTGCTAAAAACTAAGTTAAAATGAAATCAATGAAAATATTCCTGCAAAATTTAAAATCCTTGATTTATTATTTTGTGGCAACTTTTTTCTCATCTATATTCTCTTCAAAGTGTTATTTCATTAGTTACTTTATCAAAACTTTGGTTTAAAAAAAATAAATAAAATGACTCATGAAAATAAAAAAAATGTAGAAACAGTTATGATGTAATAGTGAAATTTTTAAGAGATATAATTATGAGGAAGTGTTTTGAAAACAAATTTTGTTCAAGGTATTTATTTATATTGAATGTTTTAATAATAGTTGTCTTGGAATTTTGCCATTGATGTAAGATTTGTGAAGGAAAAGAAAGAGAATTGAGAAAAATAGTGCTTTAGAAAAATGATTGAAAGAAATAACTGATAATTTTAATTGTTTTTCATTGTCTCAAGATAGTTTTACAAAGGTTTTTTGCTCACAGATTGTAATATTATCTTGCATATAGATGAATACAATGGAAATGGTAAGTAAGACATTATCTAGAAACTTTGATGATGGCCTTTTTTGACAGGACTTATTTTTTTCTAGTAAGAACAATTAGAAAATCAAAGAAAGAAGACTGATAATTTTCTTCTGCTACTCATGGACAAAAAGATTAGAATGAAAGAAAATGGACAAGAAAAGGAATTAATGAAGAATCAGAAGTTCGAAACAAGAAAGCAAAGATTAATAGAAGTGTGAAGAAATTGAAAAAGAAAAATGATTACTGAACATAAAAAGTATGAAAGAATTTGTTTTCTTGAATGGAAGAAGAGAGAACTTCCAGTCTCTTTTCCAGATGTTTAAAAAGATGCAAACAAAATAAACTCTTGACTACTGCATGTAATTTAAAAGAACAAACATTAATTACAAAACATAATAAAATAATAAAACAAATAAGATTTTTTACAAGATAGACTTGCACAAAAATGTCCCTTTGTTTGCCTCATTTAAAAACTAAAGCAGGATAACATATGAAAAAATATAGAAGTGATTTCAAAACAATCTTCAAAAAATGAAAAGAACTTTGAGATGGTAATAATACAAAGTTAGAAAAAGGCAGATCTTTTAAAAATGAAAGTGCACTTACCTGATTGTAAGATGAAAAAAAAATCACAAAATGAGGAAGCTTTGGCAATTGCAAACCACCAGTGTCACAGGGGCTTCTTATAATTAAACAGTTTCTATTAACAAGTTTCATTTCTTTTTATCTGTATACTTCTGAAGTGACAGTCAAAAATTGATTTCCCTTCTAGGTCCTTATTCTGCCTTCAGGATGAAAGTTATATATAAACTTGTCTTCTATCTTGGTTCAAACATTTGGTTTTTGGAAAATTTGATCTTCATTCCTTTAAATTTTTAATTCCATCTTCACTGAATTTTAAATACCTTCTGAAGCTTATTTGCTGGCCCTTCTCTTTTTAGAATAATTGAAGGGGCTACAGAGAGACATTAACTTAAAATTTACATGGGAATAAGCCCACACTTTTGATTGGACAATAAATACAAATCGTACATATTTTTTTAATTTATAAATTGAAAATGAAACAATCTACCTTAACCAAAATAAATTTGGCAGTTCTTTAATGGCTAATTCTAAAAATAGAAAGTTTTATAAACATCAGTTTTTTCATAAACCATCTGACTTTCTTCAAAATACACTTCTTTAAAAAGAATGGATATAAGACAAACCTTGATGATTATAATAATTGGTTATTTACACTTCTTAATTATTATTTTAATTATTTTGTATTAATAAAATATTTTATAAGTAAAGAAAGACTGAGTGTTTTATACATATCTTTTGTGTTGACTGACTCATTTCTATTGTTAACCCTTTATTGCTCTTGAATTAAATTGCCACTCACTTTTTTGCTTACAGTGTGTTTCTCATTTGTTGTGTATTCATGATCATTTGATCTCCATTCTCCTGGACACTAATCCTAAGCTAATGGTGAGTAACCCTGGCATACAATTATACTCTCTTTAATTTTAGCTTTCATTAACAATCTTATCACTCATCTTTTTAAATGCCATGAAACAGATACTATCACAGATGTTTTACTGTAATTCCTAGAAAAAGAAGAATCAATCATCATAAAAGTTTTCATATTTTCATGATAAATGTATTCTAATTCCTGTATTTTGGATTTCTATTGATAAGTACAGATATACGTTGTGATGCAGTGGATATCAACTCAGAACAAGAAATTGGAGAGCCAAGTTTGAATTTCAGTTGAATTCTTTGCATTCACTTACAGGCAAATACCCTTGGGAAAGAGTCTTCCCTCCAGCTATAGGTCAAATAAAAATCCTTGGTTGGCAACCTACTGTGTGTAAATCTTTTGCCTAGACAGTCTTGTCTCTTTTGAGATCTGATCACCCAAGAGTGTATCACGTATGGCACTTGACTGATAGGTATCACAGATTTCATAATCTGTTCACACTTCATATGAAACTATTGAGAAATCAGTTTTTCCCACTGTATTCATAACCTATAATATTTATAAATAATAATCTAAAGCATAACAATAGCTATTTTTTTAATTAAGAAAGATAACTATTTTGTTTAATTAATTTATTTTTTTATTTGGTTTTAATAAGTGAAAATATAAGATATTTGTTATATATATATATATATAACATTGTAGTTCTGGGTAGAGGACTTCCTAAACTGAAGTCAGTGGTTAAGGCAGAAGGTTTCTCCTGATTAAATCAATGGTCACATGTCCATGATCAAGGTGATCCTTCAAGATGAAGGACATTGTGGTTTGATTTGTGTCTCTATGCATGAATATCAATCCAGCTTTCAACCCAGATATGTGGAAGGAACTGAAAAGGTGCTCAAATAGATTTTGACACTACAACCACATCTGGTTATGAGACTGATGATAATGATGATGAATATAAATTACTATAAATAGATAAATAACACATTAAAAGAATTGTTATATATATAAGGAATAATTTTGATCAGGAGTTATAAATATATCAAATCAAAAAATGTTTTATATATTAAGATTTTAAAATATTATAGAGTAATTTTACCGTTTTCTATATATTATCTATACAAGATATTGAAAAGTACTAATCAACAAAACAAAGCCTTTGAATATAGAATTGTGCTCTAGTTACTGAGTTGGTCACATCTTGGATAGGAAACTTATCCACCTAAGTTGTGTTTAGAAGATCTGAACTAGTTTCAAACTCAAGGTTGAAATACTGCAAGTTCATGCTAGACATGTGTGACAAAAAAATAAAAAAAACACAGATTCCCAAGATTGATCTCCAAGTTGTTTCAAATAGCATCTTCCTTAATACTAATACTCAACAGCAATATGCAGTGTTCTGCTGGCTTTAGCTGACTTCTCCTCTCTCCTTTTTTTTCATTAGTGACTTTAATCAGCTCTCACTAAGAATTCTGTGCACTTGTAAGCAATCTGCTAGCTTGTTGCCAATGATGTATTGGTCTGATTTGACCATTTATCTATATTCCTAAGGATCTCCTTTGTTCTAGGAAGCACATGACTAGCTAATCACATGACTGAATTTTGATGTGACTTTTTAATAGACTACCATGGAATATGTCTGTATATAAACATTAGTGTTGGATGAGTTGTATTTTTCTTTTGGTTGGGAGAGGTCTTTTTTCAAAAAATTATTCAGCCTAAAAAATCACACAAATCTGATGGATAGGTTTTTATGTAAACAACTTAATCTCAAGGGTTTTTTAAAAATAATTTGTGATTCTCAGTTTGTATTTGTAATTTGTTACTTGTCATTTTTATCAACCACCTTTGCCAATATAGCAAGTTGGTCTATAACCATACCCAGTTATATTAAATTACCTATATCCAGATTAGATAGCTTAAAAACCCACTCAAACCCATCTAATTTCTTAAAACTAATTAACTTAATTAGTTCTTTTTCATATTTAATTCCAATAATCATTAAACACAATCCAGCTTCTATCCTGTCTTTCTCTGGTTCTATACCCTAAAACCATGCCTTTCTATATTTAACTTAGTTTGTCAACTACTGTCAAGCATCCTCAGGGATTTACTCATTTTGAATGTGTGGTTTACCACCTACCTCATCACATAGGATATTATTTAATAAATATGTTTTATAAATACAAACTTATTTATCTCTGTAAGTTTTGTTTTTGGGGAGACATACTCAATAGCTGACTTCAATATTCTTAGAACAATAAAGGATAATATTAGATAAACTTGTGCATCTTGGTTATACTAAATAACATTACTTGTAGCAATTCATTTGAGATTATTTAATAAGTTTTGGCAAAGATGAAACCTAGGATGTTATGATGATATAACAATTTTAAAATAAATCCATCAAGTAAATTTAATACCTTAATCAAATTACTAATACTTTACCGACTTTACATTTGATTTTTGGGAATGAACTACGTCAGTGATTTCCAAGTGGAGAGACACACCTGTGTAGGATTAATATAAATTTTCAGTGCTGATAAAAATTATCAAATTTCTAGATATGGATTACCAAAATACTAGCTGGAGACAGCAGCCATAAAATATCTTTTAACCGAAACAGCTTATGATACCAAATTACCCTTTTTAATCATCCTTATTTCAGTATTTAATTTGTTTATTTTTTTCTTTTAAATTTTAGTGACCTATTCTACAGGGTGTCTATAAGAACAACACTACCAGAACATGGCGTGCCTGTCTGATGTTTAAACATATTTACTTATAATATTGAATGTTCTTTATCATAGTTAAAGTATGAAAGCTGATCAAAATCTATATATTTTTTAAAAATTGGTATCACCCATGCAAGGCAGTAAAGCCACTAAGATACAAGGAGTTACAGGTTTTGGAAGAATTAGGAAACAAAACATTAATAACAAGTAGAAAGAGTAATCATGAAGACAGTAGATAGCCATTGGCATCACATTTAAATTTTTGAAGATTAAATTTGGCTTGGAAGCATGGAACTAGAAGGGAGTTCCACAAGTGAGAAAAGAAACTATTAGCATAGAACTTATGGATACATCTAGCCTGTAAATTAACGAAATCTCAATACCAGTCTAGTATTGTGCTTAAATTAAAAAAGTTTACGTATCATAACGAAGAGCTCATCTGAACAATTACCATGAAAGTATTTATAGAAAAGAAACCTTACAGTGATTGGAGAGTGGCTGAAGCTGAGTTACCAGATATGTCTTATTCTATATAATGCCAATTTTTTTTATGAAAGTCAATGTTTTTTACAATAAAATTTATATTAGCTAATTTTTAGGATATACTTATTTAAACAATATGAATTTCAACATATAATATCTATCCTTACAAAGATTAACATTACATTGTTTTGTGGGTATTGTAACTTTTTATTTATAAATAAATCCAAAAGACGTTGATATTCTTCAACCTTCATCAGTCTTTCAACCATTTAAAAAAAATGTTTTTTACTATTTCAACTTGTTGTAGATTTTATTGCTTCTCAAAGATCTTTGCTTAAAAATTGTTTCCAATCTCGTATACATCACTTATAATGATGGATAACAAGTTTGCTATTGTGTTTGTATCTGGAGAAACTTGAGGGCATTATATTAATTTGGTGTCTTTGAAGCCTATTTTTATCTAAAGGGACAATAGTCAACTCTTCAGAATGTGTAAATGTATTACCATGCATGAAAATACCCTTCTGCTTAAAGCTTCTTTATTGTGATGTGTACAGTCAAAAATGTTCATAAACAAAGTAATTGTCTGCATTTAACATGATGCTATAATTAACTTTAAAGAGATGTATAATTTACTACCTGCACTATCCTGTCTCCTGGTTGTCTTCTCAGTCTTCTCAACTCTTTGGTAGAGCATAAACTGACATCATCATCCTCCCAATTGAAAATTGTGCCACTGATGTTTCTTCTTGGATCAAAACTAGGATGCAGGCTTTCATTCCTGCTTGAAAATACCAGTTGAAATTTCAGTTATTTTCATGGTTCACACCAACATGCTCAGTCTCTATAGTATGCAGGAACCCCTATTTTCAGTTATACCAGTGTGACAGCTCTTGTCATAATAGGTGCCTATTGGTTACGGCTTGTAATAAATGTGAGTCCTCAAAGGAGCCAAGTTCCTGTTTGCCGAGAGAATGTGGCACCACATAGCCTCCAACAACTTTGGCTTTTGTGATTACTTGCCGCTATGTAATTGGGTATTAAATAAGTACAAAGTCTCTTTTACCCTCTCTTTCTTAATTTGAGGTGTTATCTTCTGCTGATAAAGCTAAAAGGTTTGCCTATAAATTCTCTTCAAACTCTATTCTTGACTCATCTGGAATATCCCTGCTTAACTTTCCTCCTAGAACTGAGTCTCTGTTGAGTGATACGCATATAATTCCTTCTATGGTTTCTGCTTTCATTTCTAATGTAGATCCTCACAAAGCATGTGGGCCAGATGGTATCTCTGTAATAGTTGTTAAGAAGTGTTCTCCTGAACTGGCTCCAGTTCTCTCTAAACTGTATAATAAATACCTTCTGCTTTCCTACCTGCTGAAAGTCATCATCTGTTGTTCCAGTTTTTAAGAGCTCTGATGAGCCTTCCAACCATTTAAATTACTGGCTGAATAGCCTTCTACCTCTTTTTGGGAAATTCCTAGAAGCACTAATCAATGCTGAATTTGTTCATTATCTCTCATTGCAGGGCCTATTTTAAGGCAAGTAATATGGCTTCTGTTTCTCCAAGTCAATTGCTGATATACTGATGATAATTGCAAAAAGAGTGTATTATGCTCTAGATAAAAATGGTAAAGGCTGTATCATTAGACATCTCAAAAGTCTTTGACAGGGTCTGACACACAGGTCTTCTCTACAAGCTGAAAAGTTACGGTATCTCTAGGCACATTTTTGAGCTGTTCCTGTCTTTTCTATCAAATCTTGAAATGAAAGTTATCTTGAACCAGCACTTCTCTAGATCCTTTCATAACCCAGGTGTTACACAGGGTTCCAACTTTGGTCTTACATTGTTTTTAATTTTTATTAATGACCTTTCCAATCACATCAGTTCTCAATTTGGAATTTATGCTAACAGCACAACTACTTACTCTTACCTTAATAGTAATACTGATCTGTCCAACAAGGTCAAAATGGCAGCTGGTGTCCAAAACTACCTTAAGACCATTGTTAACTGGGGCAAAAGATGGCTTGTCAATTTTAACACCTTCAAAACTAAATTTACCTCCATTAATCATCTGAGAGACTCCTCTATGCCTTAAATCAACATGGCTTATGTTAACCCCCAGGAAAGTGACTTGTTGTACCTTCTCGGGCTAACGTTCTCAGCTGACATGAAGATGAAAAACTATATTGAATACATTGCTAGGTCAGCTGCTAAGAAAGTTGATTCACTGTGTCAAGTGAAAAAAAATTTTCTCTCCAGAATCTATCTTAAATATCTATAAGGCTACTTTTATTCCATGCTTAGAATACTGCTGTCACATATGGTCTGGTACCCTTGCTATTTACCCTGAACCCCTTGATAAGATCAAAAGAAGAATCTGCAATATTATCAGTCCTGGTCTTGTAGCTCAGCTTCAGTCACTTACCTACCATCATAGGGTAGCCTCTCTGTACTTTTTTATACTTTCATGATAATTGTTCAAATGAGCTCTTTGTTATGGTATCTGGACTTTATGAATTTAAGTGCAGTTGATTTACAGTTGAGCTGGCTTGATGTAGGCATACGTTCTATGCTAACAGTGTATTTTCTCACTTGTGGAACTCCCTTCTGGCTCAATGCTTTCCAGCCAACTTTAATCAGCAAAAATCTAAATGCACTGTCAATCATTGTCTACTGTCCTTTGATTACACTTTTATCTTTCTGTTTATTATTGTTTCTGTTCTTAGTTTTTCCACAACTTTTGTGTTTTTAGTGGCTTTACTGTCTTGTTTGGAATGATACCAATAAAAAGATGTTCATTGATTATTTCCATAAAGGATAGAAAAAATAGCTTATCCATCAAGTCCATCCAATGTAGCTTTACATTCATTACTAACATTTAGTATTGAGAACCAGCTTTTTAAACTGTTTCCTTGTTGATCAATCTACTTTATTTATTACCCATTTAATTTTTTTCAAATCTGTTTTTGTGATATTTTTAAAGTGATCTTTCTTGTTCTCTCCTTGCTAATGTTTTCAATTTCTTTTTTGATTTTTAATTATCTATGTTCAACATTTTTGTGATTTCCAATTTTGGCTTTCTATCAGCTGAGGTTATATCTTTTCTTACAGCCAATAGCAGTCATCTAAAATTAAAGAAAAAATATCAATAACTATATTATTATATGCATTTATTTCCAATATGATGAGCAATCTTTGTGTTGCATAATAAAATTTCACATTAACAAAAAAGTTATTGTAAATATTTCTAATAAAAACACTCTTCATAAATGAAATTCCATAGTGTATATTTGATATAAATATAAGTATATCCTCAAAATAGTATTAGTTTAATACCAATTTTATTGTGAAACATTATTTTTCTTATTAAAATCTGACAGTATAGATTTAAGTATGAATGAATTATGTTTACTGAACTCTCTTCTTTAATCTTGATTCTGCAACCATCATTTTTTATATTCATTACTTAGATATCTCTTTCATTCAATTTTTCAGTATAACTTCAACAAAGTGAGTGATATTGGAGCCGTTACAGTTCAATTTGATAAACCTGAGCAAGTTTTAGATTTGATCATTGAAGCTATTGAAGCTGCTGGTTTTACACCCAAAGATTTTGGCATTGTCATAGACTGTGCTGCAAATGAAGTTGTTGATATGGTAAATTTAATTTTTTGCTTCATGACATGGATTTTTCAATAAGTTTCTATGAAGATGATCTAAGTAGAAACAAGAGAGAAGAGATTTGAAGTCCTTCTAAATAACTTTTTCACTGTTTTAACTTTCATAAATATTTATTAAGATATTTTATAGATGATTTCATAGATGATACCCCGTTGGCAGGAATCAATCAGAATATGTCAACTGCATCTTTTGCAGAAAAATAACCCTCCTAAATAGAGCCAAATAATGCCTTTTAAACCTAAATATAAATTACCAATATTTATCTATTCCCAAACCAAGTAAATACTTATAGATTCAAATGTAATAAAAATTGGCATTAAATAAGCCATAAGAGTTGACATGTCATAAAATCAACCAACTCAGCTAGATGACATATATGTTATGTATTGTAAGTGTGACAGTGTAGCTGTGGCATCCATCAGATACAGACAAAATTTATCACCGCTTCATCATCCTGGATATGACAATAAACTACATCTGGCAGCAAGGCCTCTGATTGGGAGATTGGAGGCTTTGATGAGTAGGAACACTTCTTAATTGTTGTTGTTTCTCTGTTCACCCTGACTTTTGGTGGTAGTACTTGTTAAGATCCCAGCTACAAGCAAACAGTTAATCCCCAAACTGGGGTCAAACACCATGAAAGTATAAAAATACACTTTTAGAGTGAAGATGCCAGCAATAATTTTTTTTTTACTTACCAGCAACACATTTTTGTGAAAAAATGAAATATTACCAGCAACACATTTTTGTAAAGAAAATTACTAATTCTCCCAAGAAAATTAAATTTTGCATTAACTTATAAGAAGTTCATATGTTGCTAAACAAATAAACAAACACTGCTTGAATATAGAGTGATTGTTGGGGCCAGAAAAATAAAGAACTTTATTTTCAAGATGGCAAATTTTTCTTGCTCAAAAGTAACAAGGATATACCAGGAGTATATCAGATAGACATCAGTGTCTTAGCAAAGTTGCAGGCACTCACATGGGATGCAAGGATCGAAATCTGTTGGCAACTGACAAAGATGGTAATCATCTAATGAATGCGAACATTGTAGCAAGTCATGTCCCAAGTCAATGATGGTGCCACTAAACTCACTAATCAGTGTACACTGCATTCAAGAGCATTTTATAATCATAAACCAACAAGGATAATGTTATTGACCTCACAACATTGGTTCTTTATCTTACTTGAATGTGCAAATATTGCTAATTGACCATGTAATACCAATACTGTGTTGTCTTGTTAGGTTAATCATGTTTCTAGTTCTTTTGAGTAGACAGTTTGTAAAAGAGATTGCATGATGTTATGGATTCAGCCAGTCATCAGTATGTTGTGGAAGCAGGTTTGACTCTCAAATGGTGTGGCATATAATCTGTTGAACTGCGAGTGAAACTTGACAGGTGTGATATGCACACATTTTATTGCAGACCACTTTTATAAGTGACATGTTTCCCAGTGATGGCAGTTCATTCAGCAAGATCACAGATCACTTCTCGTGTGGGTAAAAGTAATATGAAATTGATTTTCATGAACACTAGTTGACTACCAGGTATTCTATTGAAGATATATTGGATATGTAGCAGGCTCCTTGTAGTCACACTTAACAAAAACAATTCAGTTATGGACAGCACTAGAATGTAGCTGGATAGATGCACTTTTACAATGTCTCAAGCATTTTATAAGTTCCATGCTATATTGTGTAGTGGACATTATTCAGGTGATGAAAAGAGCAACACATCAAGAAGCTGTCTTTAATTTTCCACGGGTGATTTTTATATCAAATTTGATTCATTCTTACCTGTATTTAAGTACTAGTAGAAATACCCAAGATATATACAATCACATGAGTTCACTATACTTTGCATCAATTTTTAAAAAAAGATGCTGATAGTTTCCAGTTAATTTAGGAATGCTAATTCTATGTGAATTGTTCATTTCAAGCAATTACAAAAATATTTCTACTTTAACTTAATAAATATTTTTAAAAAAATATGAACATAACCAAATATAGAACCTTAAAATCTATTCTTGCAATTTTAAAAATTTTCTTGGGAAAATTTTTTTTATCAAAACAATGTACTAATTTTATATAATTGCTATTTGCAATGTTTTTCAGCAAAAACTTGGACCTTCATGTCCATACGAAAGCCCCAGTTTTCCCATTTTTCATTGTCAGTTGAAGCATGTAGTGTAGCGTAAGAGAAGAATTGGCAAATGAGAGAACTCATCAGATGAGGAACACTTGTTCTGTGAACCCCAAACAGATGTTGGTCACTGTAGAGCCAACCTTCAGAAATCGGGCTATGCTACTAGTGTTAATCCCAACTGCCAATGTGGGCAATCTCAGACTATGGAATATCTTCAAGTTTGTCCCAATCTTCAAGATCTATGCACACTTAACAACCTTAAAACCTTAACGCTCCATGCAAAACTGTGCAACACTGGATGGGTGTGGTGTAGCGACAATAAGAAGTTGCAGCATTTTTTTCCTACAGAGAGAAAAAAATAAAGCTAACCGACCATTACTTCTAATAATTTCATCTTTTAATTATCCATGTCTACTCATTTGATTCTCAAAGTCAGCTTAGCCAAATACAATTGAAGAAAGAAGACATGAACAACTCCTTTGACCTAATCTACATGAGTGCCTCGGAGTGGGATAATTGTTAGTAAGCTAGTTCAGTCTGGTAGTGTTTTCAATCCTTACTAGGTGCCAAACTATGCTTGTTAGATAACAACTACTTTGATTTTTAATTGCTATTTTAGCTTTCAGCTACTACTCATTAGCATAGCAGCAGGTCACTCATGAAAAATTGCATATATGGAAAATTTTTAACTGCCTAAGTGTATATATTCTTTGAAGAAGTTGGACACATGCATGCAAATTGACTCCTATATATATTTGGTATATTCACCCAAAAATACCTGCCATTTTATATCAACTGTATCTGTACTATACAATCAAGTAAATGAATGGGATTTTTTTGTTATCGTGATGTTATGTTATTTGTTGTAATTCTGTTTTGCAGGAAAAAGGCCGTTACGAATTTGTGCATGGAATAAACGTGAAGAGTATGGAGGATGCAGTTGAATTCTGGATGGATTTGGTGACATCCTATCCTACAATTGTTGGTCTTATTGACCCTCTACGCAGAAAGGTGGTGGAGAAATCCTTAAGTTCTTTTCAATATTCACCAACAAAAAAGAACTCCTCTTATTATTTACTTCAGTAAACTATTCAATAAAATAATACTACTGTTCTAATAGGATGTGCGTTGTGATGCAGTGGATATCAGCTCGGATTGAGAAATTGAGAAGCAGAGTTAGAATTCCAGTTGAAATCATTGCATTCACTTATGCACAAACACCCTTGGGAAAGGTATTAATTCGTTCCTTCCCTGCAGTTATGGGTTAAATAATAAGACAGATTGGGTTCTATAGCCTTAGCTGACAACCAGTCTACCACAGAAAGTAATAGCAACATACTGCAGGATAATCTTCTGTCCATTCAGTCATGTCTCTTTTGGGACATGATTGCCCAAGCATGTATCGTGTATGGCACTTAACTAACTGACTGACTATTCTAATAATTAAAGATAGATGAACATTTTGCATGAAAGACATCACACAATAAATCCCAGGCCTAACTAATAAAACAACAACTTTTAGGCAAAATTCAACTTTATTCATCAGCATAGTCTCCTTCTAGGGTGATGCACTGATTTCAATGCTTCTCTAACAATTTGATGCCTTTTTAGAGAACAATTTGTCTTTGGCCTTAAAAATCCCCTCAGTTTCCAGTTCCCCTTCTTTATTAGGGCCAAATCTCTTTCCCTGGAGCATTCTTTTAAAGCCTGCAAACAGCCAGTAGTTGCTAGGGGCCAGATCTGGAGAATAGGGTGGATATGAAAGCAATTTGAAGTGCAATTCATGTAGTTTTGTCATTGTTGTGATTGATTTGTGACACAGTTTGTTGTCTTGGTGAAAGATCACTTTTTCTTCATGTGTGGCTGTTTTTTGGCAATTTCTTTTTTCAAACACACCAATAATGCTATATAATATTCAGTATTGATGGTTCTTCCTTTCTCAAGATAATTGATGAACAAAATATCTTGTGCATCCCAAAATACGAGACCAAAACCTTGCCTGCTGATGTTTGTATCTTTGGTCGCTTTGGACAGCTTTCACCTGCTACCATTCACTCAGTTGACTGCTGATTTGACTCTGGAGTAAAGTGGTGGAACCATGTTTTATTCATTGTCACATATTTACACAAAAAACCCTTCTTGTTGGGTCGAAACAGTTGCAACAATGTTCTAAATCGTTGACGTGTTGATTTTGATTGAGTGTGAGAAAACACTGCACCCACTTTGAACACAGCTATCTCACTGACAAATGTTTATGCAAAATAGTGAATACACTGCCTTCTGATATATTCAACTCTGCTATCTCACACAACTTCAATTTATGATCAACCAAAACAAGTTTTTGGATTTTTTTGTTTTTTTCTGGGACAACTGCCATTTTGGGTGACCTGAGCATTCAGCATTATTTATGTCTATATGACTGCATTTAAAGTCAGCATACCACCTCTTAACTGCTGTTTCCGATGGAGCAGAGTCTGAATAACGCTTATCAAGCCATTGCTTTGCTTGAACATTATTTTTTCTCATCAGAAAGCAATGCTTTATCAACACAAAATTCACATTTTTCCATTGTTTTGAAAATTTGCAACAGTACCTTCACTTAACCAACTGTAATTTGTAAACTAATAATCTGATTAGGCCCAAATTTTGTCACATGCCATTTGATGGTTAGTACTTCATAAAAATTATATAAAATTTTTATTAGTGGTGCCAGGCCTGGAACTTATTGAGTGATGTGTTATAGTTTATTCATATATATTAAGAGCTGACTTATATTGAGTAATTAAGTTATATTATTTTTAATAGTTTTTTTACTATAAGCCATGACAGTAAATAACTATTTCATATTGCACGAAATTCATTTACTTTCAAAAAAGGTAAGAATAGATAAAAAATATTGCATGCAAACAATAAAATTTATGAATTTATATTTTATTGTATAATGTTTTATTATATCATTCCTCTTTTATACAACTATTTTTCTTTTGTTTTTATTTCCTTTATAATTTTTAAACAGGGTTTGATGAATATATAAAACTAGCTTTAAAGGAAAGTGGTCAGTGCTGTTTAGCAAAATTAATTTTGACATGCATTTTAAATTAGGAAAAAGGAACATTTCTTCAATCTAATCAGGAAAATCTACTTTCTTTTCTGTTTATTGACATGAAATATTTTTTTTGATGCAAACATTTGCATATTTTAAATACTTTTAAAATTCAGCATTCATTGGCCTTTATCTTATAAATGTTTATGCAGTGATGGAAAATAAATTTCCAGCATTGTAAATATTTTAATTTACCCAACATTAAACATACAGGTAATATAGTTGGCTCATAGTAAATTATTATATATAGAAGAATATATGATCAGGTTTCAAAATAAGAGGTGTACCAACAGTACTCAAACCCTATCTGAATATACTGTATAACTTAATGTTTTTTCCATCTGAAAAAAATTATTATTCTGTGATAGAAAAGGAAAGTTTAGGGATTGTCTTTGCCCTTAAAAAATTTCATAGATTCATTCACAGGAGGTTTACCTTACAAACGTATCACAAACCATTGCTTGCTATTTATGGGTCAAAAAAAGGACTACAAATAAAATTGGGGAAAAGGTTTTTACGGTTGTATCAAACTTATAAAACATATTAGGAAGTTGAAAGTATTGTCTGAAGAATCGGAAGGATGGTATATCTGGTCAAAGGATCAGAAATAGTGCACAAAAGGCACTTTTATCAAATCAAAAGTAGATATACAATAGAAGAGAACAATACTCCAGATGGAATTGAACCTATAGCAGTTCTTTGTGATATATTCATGGTACCCATCCCTCAGGAAGCTCCTGAAATAGAAGTCCAGAAAAGGCGTGGAAAGAAAAAAAGAAGGCTTACAGAAAGGATTGACATGAACCCAAAAAGAAAAAAAACATTGACTTTGTGTAGAGTAAATTTAAAAAGGGGGAGTGTTATGTACATACCTATGGACAGTAATGGGTATGTCCCAATTCTTATATTATACATTGGACTCTATTGAGAAGGTGGTGTTTTTTTTTGTTTTTTTTTTAACTAACTAGCAGTTCTCTACTAGCAGTAGTTATTTACTTCATGCAACTTGCGAGTCTTGTATTTGATGATATAATTATTACTATTTATTTCAACCTTCGTTTGGGTTATTACTCACACAGTAACTTTTTAGGTTATAACATTTGATATTAACATAGGCTTGGCGCTCTTGCATACAATCATACTGATGGGGAATACCATTTTGCTATACATTATTTTATGTCTCTTGTACCTATTGATACAGTACAGTAAGGGTTGTAGGAAGCCTAACTAAATAAGTCAGAAGTTGACTCATCATGTATCATACATATTTAATAAGAACATGTCTAAGATTAAGTAGCACTGGTTTCATGTTGGTGGGCATTATCCTGCTGGAACAGTATGTCATCTTCTAATTGTACAAATAATAAGAGAAGTTCCACACCATGATACCAGTGTTTGGGTCTGTGTGTTATGGGTAAATACACACTAGAAGATGTTACTCCCCAGGTCTACATTATATAAACACATAAATATGACTATCACTTGCATCAAGGTAAAACCTGCAATCAGCCCTGAACACTATAGAGCACCAATTAATACCAGTTTGACTAGAGGCTTGAATGTCTGTGCTTCTGCTACAAAATAAACAATTTTCAATTGTTTATGTTGACTATTGGGATCACATTTCCTTTGATTTGGGTTATTGATACCAAACAGTTTTTGTCTGCTGTTTTTACAAATGCATTGATCTTGTACTATATTGATGTCCAGAACATGATCTATGGTTGTAGGAATGTTCATTTGACCCCTGTTGCCAACACTGAAACACTTTTGCTGTATCATGTTCAAGATGTGCAGCAATTCTTCAAAATGACTATCCAGGCTTTTGAAGAATAACAATCTAATCCCTTTCAAATGATTCTAATTAAGCAAAAGATTCACATCTACGTTCTCCATGGTATAGCACCTGAAGCCTTGAACTATTTCACAATACTGAACCTTATTTCACTATGTACCACTGTCTAAAGTTCAGACACAGATGGTGTACTGGTAAGGGTGTTACCACATCAAAAGATAGCCAATGATTTTCAAAATTCTATCAGAATATTTACTATCCACCAGCATACTTTACTGGGGTCAAAATTGGCATTGTTATTTAGGGTGTTTTTTCCATCATTTTATATATTGAAAGATAATGTCATGATAGTGTTTCTATTGCACTTGAACATCAAAATTCTGAATGAAATGAATTAGAAGATTTTTACTGAAAGATTGATAATTTAAATCTTTTACCAACATTGTGATTATTTTTTTCAAATAGGAAGGAAAATCATTGCTGCAGCTGTGTCAATTAATTTCTAGTCATTGCCTGATCATTGAAGACTATAATTCAAATTGCAAAGAAACCAAAGCTCCTGACCAACCAGAAAGCACATTAAGTCCAATAAGTGATGAAATATCTCAACCAATAGAAGAACACAATTCTGAACAAGTAGATATTTATGTAAGAAGTGGCCAAGTCTTTCGATTGCAGCAAAGTACTACAGTCATGGATCTCATTAATTCAGTAGCAGAGCACAATGGTATGTCTTTTCTTCATTGAATTATTTATTGTATTCATGATTATTAATGCAATGTTGAAATACTGTTGTCAAACCTTAAACAACAAATTATACCTTGCATTTAGCATTTCTATATCAATTCCACAGCTATCCTTTTGATTAATAGGCATTGGTGAATACTAAATAAAACTGGTTAATTATATGAATCTCTCAAAGTTTTAATATCTAATTTTTCAATATGGCTTACAGTGTTTTATTGTTCATTTTGCAAAGTGTATGTCTGAATCCTATTTCATTCTAAGCAGTGTTTTCTATGCATGTTATTGAAGTTATACTTTTCTTTATAAACTTTATCCACAATTCTAGATTTTATCAACTGCTAGACAAATCTTGATGACTTGATTGAATCCTTTTGACGTTTCTTTCCGAACCTATCATTGAAGGGAATAGAAAACCCCTTGATCATAAATTTGAAATAAAGCCAAACTTGAAATAGAATTTTGAATGATGCACTTACACTCTAAGCCTTAATCTGAACTACAACAAATTATTCATTGTTTTGATTATATTTTTGTCATTAAGAGAGAACAATTGGAAGTGTCAATATGATAAATATCATTAATTCATTTATTTCCCTGACAACCCTTGTCTCATGTTCTTCTTCCTTTCCATTCTACTCTCATGCAGCTCTCTTCATATCAGTGTTCTCATCCTTCTCTTATCCATTCTCTGACACTTCCTGTAACTTTTTCCTCTTCTTCATCACTCACTTCTTATGTAACCCCCTGTGCACCAGTGGCAGTACTGCCTTGCTTGGAGTGAAATGATTATAAAAAAAAAATAGATATAATTATTTATCAATGAATTTAAGATATTTCTAAATAAATTGACTAAATATGGAAGAACCAGAAATCTTGATATATCTGTTAAATATCAGTACTTATATATATATATATATATATATATATGATTGAGATAATTTTATTTCAAGTTATGTTCTGTAGTGATGATGGGTAGAAGTGCTTGAACCAGTTCCTGACATCTTTTCAAGAAATAAGTAGTTGCTCAG
Source organism: Ascarosepion bandense (assembly GCA_037127315.1). Taxonomy (NCBI): domain Eukaryota; kingdom Metazoa; phylum Mollusca; class Cephalopoda; order Sepiida; family Sepiidae; genus Ascarosepion; species Ascarosepion bandense. Next base: position 142,568 of record JBBBDQ010000469.1, read on the forward strand.
TGTCAATGTCAACTTCAAGAGAAATTTCCATAGATGTATTCTAAATTCCACTGGAAACTCAGCTATTCTGACACTGATGCCAAGAGGTAGAGTTATACCTTATCTGGTAAAGGCAGCTTTTACATCAACTGATTTGGTTTTTAGTAACAGGCATCTTAAGCCTGTCTCTACTGCTATCAGATTTTTACTTGCTCTATCTCTTATACCCAATTATTTATAGAAGTTGTGCTCTACAGAATCAAGTTAATTAATTACTTTCAATTCATTATCGTGTGATATAATAATGCAAGCTTTTGGTTTATTTTATTTACATTCATTATTATATTACTTGCAATCTCTTGCATGACTTTATTACTTGCATTTTGCTTCATAGCTTTGTGGTATGACCATTAAACTGAAGTTTATAAATTGCACACATTCATTTTTGGTTAATTTTCTTTAATTCACCAAAGACAATGGTTAAAGTAACAAAACAGGCAAAAAATATGAGGTAAAATAAACAAAAAATATGAGGTAAATGTATTTGCAATAATGGAATTGGCAATTTTTTTTTTTTTTAAATAGATGTCATTAAGTTCTAAAATTATTTTTAATAATCTCCTGATTTCTATCTGATCTGATTGCTGCCTTCATGGCTTTTAGCTTTTTATCCTCCTCCTTTTTTCATATATATTTACAGGTGTCTGTTTTTTTTTGTTTTTTTTTTCCTATCCAGTGTTTTATATCTCTGGGCTTAATCTTTCTCTTTCGTTCAATTACTACAATCTTTTAAGATGGAGAAAGTAAAAACTGTGAAGCCACCTGTCAGAGATGAAAGCAAGTCATATAAGTTGCACTTGTCACAGAAATGGGACAAACTAACTACTCAAGTAGCAGCAGCAACAAACAATCACTAGACTAACCTGGTGTTATCAAAGATCTACATTCTCTCCACTTGTCACATCTAATTGAATCTGCCTAGCATGCATACCTAGGATAGCCAAACTTATTTTTAGATATTCAGTAACTTCAAGACCTCAAGCTGAGTTACATTTTATTATAGAGAGCTACCATTGTTTAAATTTATAGAACGGTTTTTAATTTCATGTCATTTTAGTAAAAATGGTTATAAATGATAGTTACTCCATATACTGCCTCATTAACATTTACACTTCTGATATGTATTTTCTATTATCTGTGGTTTTTACTTGCAAACTTCCATAAACTCATTCATATCTCAAAACTTTTACTGTTACTTCAATTCATTCCAATAGGATTTTTATTTTGTCAGCTTCTTTCATAGTTTTTGTGAGGTGTTAAGATCTTTTTGTCCCCATTAATACAGATTTTATTTCAATGTTTCACCAACTTAATTTTGTTGTAAGAAAGCCATATTTAAATGTTTGAAATATCAATAACTAAAGTGCTTGTTCTTGTGTTGATAATTTGATTGATCTTTACTCTAAAATTTATTTTCACATTCCTTCATATACTTGACAAATCTTCATCAATCAAATATAGAAACATAATGAAGGGATGAAAAATTTCTCTGAAGTGTTTTGTGAAATCTACAAACAGGTATTTTTACAGTAGTCTTATTCTTAAAAAATAATTACATTAAAACCATTTTACAAGTTAATAGTGTTACAACTATTACTTCATTTTTAAACAACACAGAAAAGAAAGGCTGAAATTTTAATTTCTAGGGAATTAAAAAGTAAAAGAGATAAGAAATCAGTTGTTCATTTTTATTCAGTACCCTCATTGCATGGAAGTTTGTACTTCATGATTGCAATTTTGATGTGAATAACTGAAGCACATCTCATCTTGGTTTACCTTTTCCATGTATTGCATATGTACACCAAATGTGACTCCACCCTGTAACTATGAAGAGAAATATTTGGAGTCCAAAGATTTCAACAATATAAGTAGCATATATATATATATATATATATATATATATGTGTGTGTGTGTGTGTAGCTCATTTTAATGATTGGTTCAAAGAGAAGATGTGATTAAAATACAATTCATTCAATAAATTTTGATCTTCATTCCTTCATGAAAGTTATTTTCTTTTATATTTTCAGCTCTTATAAAGAACAATACACTTCTTTTCCTTCTCTCACGGATCACATTGACTTTGTTTCATTTCACTTTTCTTTCCTATGTTTCTCACTCTTGTAAAACATCTAATTTGCTCTAAGTTCTCTTTTTTATTCATTTCCCTGGAAAAGGAGTTTTCTTTTCTACCCTCTAATCAAGTATTTTATCTCTCCCTCTCTTTCTTCTATTAATTGCACTCGCCCTTGTCTTCTCACTGCTGCTCCCATTCTTATCACTTATCTTCCATTTTTGTCTGCTGTTTCTTCTTCAACCATAATTTATCACCAGATGTCAAACAATACAGAAACATCCTACCAAAAGCAGAATTTATTGAAATAAACACATCTATCAAGAGCCTCATGAAGAAAATCTCAGTAGAATAACAAATCATTTTTTCACTTTCTGTTATGTGAAATATTAAGAAAGTCTACACATTACATTTCCTACTTAATTTTATCTCCTTCCTCTTGTTTTCCACATATTCCTTCCTAATAACTTGGATTTTGCTTGTTCTGCTCCTAATTATCAGTTGCTTAGTATTTACAAGTGATTTTGTTTTTGGCCATGAAATACCTGAATATGAGATAAACAGTCAGGTTTAGCACAATGTCTAGAATGTTCATCAACAATCCCTACTTCAATTATTATGGTTAATAAGATCAACATTTGACAGTTCAATATGTTCTAAAAATTATAACGGTTCACACTCCACCAACGTCTATTGAACAGGTGAAGAGTCACATCCCTTGTTTCCGGCTTTCTCTTTTCCAATCTTTTCACTCTTACGTAGACCCCTGCGCATCAGTGGTGTTACCGCCTTGCTCGGGGTGATATGATTTAAAAAAATAAAAATAAAAAAGGACAATTTTCTTATGAATAGGTAATAATCACTCTTTGATGGTGAAAATTAGAACTGATCTGAGAGAGAGAGAAAAAAAAAAAACTTTAATAGTTAATAGCAATATTAGCCAGATAAAATATATGGATGCAAGTTTGTTTCTCAGTGCAAATTTATTTACTTTAAATTATTTGTTGCAAGAAGACTTTTTTTTATTATTAACATACTGATTTTTAAGTAATTAAAAATAAAACAATATAAATCTTTTAAAAATGTTTCTTTTGGTCTTCCAAAATGTTTGTTCTATATTTATATAAAAGAGCATTAGGACTATTTAGCTTCTCCATTCCAAAAAACTGCTTTTGATTATGTTGTGTTGACTGTTATATAATTTTTGAAGAAAAAAATAAAGGTATCAGAATTGCTCACTTTTTTTTTTTAAATTTCAAAGTTTTGTTCTGCTTATAAATATAATATAGGAGGATGAAATGTATTAAAAGTGGTTTGCAAAGATTCATGTTGGTGTTTTCTGACTGGTGTTCCGTTGACAAGTAGGCCAGTTGAGGTTGATAACAATAAAGTCAGGATATGACAGAAGAGTAATATTATAGGATACAGGAAGATAGCCAACATGCTCAAAAGATCCAGAGTGTTGAAAATCATTTGCATCAATTTGCTTGTTAGCCAGTTTTAGTGAAGAAAATTAAAAGTTGTTTGTAGTGGCAATCTAAACTTTTTGCTCAACAAAGTTTCCTACGGAATGCTTTAAATAAAATATTGATTTACTATGAGACTTTAATATTGTGGGACATGAGTAATATGGTAGATTACTTCATTTATGGTAACATTATTTTGTAAGGAGGTTTACATTATTGATTATGCTGTAATTTTTGTCTTATCTTGTAGAGGCTGGCACTTATCCCATACTCAGTGTGTGTCAAGGAGAAGGGCAAGAAACTTTTATTGCCGATTTGGTAGGTGCCCCCCCCCCCTTATTACTTTTACTTTTTCGATTTTTTGTTTATTAAGGAATTATTTAAATATTTAGAATTTAAAATAGCGTTAATCATATTTTACTTAAGAGGCATCAGTATGAATGAACTGCAAAGATTGGGCTTATTCATTGATTCATGAGGAAAGAAAAGCCTATTTCTTTTACTGTTTGGAGTAAAAGTTTTATTAACAGTAGGTAGTTTTACTGAGTTGCTTATTAGTTTTCCTATTTTTAAATGTCTGGACAGACCTGTAAAGAGAAGTTATTCTTTCACATAGGTTTCTATTACTAATTACTACTTTCTACATGTCACAAAACTAACTGGAATGACTAAGACTTATCAATAGGAAATATTATAAGACATGCTACTATAATTTATTTTTTTATCTTGAGAAATGTCTTATTCAATTATTATATCATAATGAATGGACTGAAGTAAATCTGGTTTTAAATTTAAAATAGATAATGCCTCTTAATAATAGAAATGATGTATTCTGGTTGAGAAATCACTGCATCTATAGATGTTGGCTGCTTTTCTCAGTTGATGCTGGATATATTTTCAGGTTAAAAGCTTACTACAAAGTGGCAGAGATGAAAAATAGAAGACAAGGTGTGGTGGAAAGTTGGCTTCTGTTAAGCATAGTAAACTCTTTCCTTCTATTAAAGATGAATACAGTAGGTTCTTGAATGTGTAGAATATATCATATTTAAGAATTGAAATAATGCTACAAATTAACATAAAAGTACAAGTGGCTTGGCACTTTACAAAGTATAAAATATAGTGCAGATATAGAATGGAAATTAGTGTTACAATAATTAAAAAAAAAAATGATAGCAAAACATGATGGAAAAAAAATTTTTTTTTAATTTCCTTATTAAATCATTTTAAGAGAATTTTTGGCTTTAGCATCAAAATCAATCTTGTACACCTAACAAAAATATATCAAAGTTTTGAGAAGTAAATGTATTTGAAGTTATTCAAACTTTCTATTATTTCATTGTTTCATTAAATTTATAAATTTATAAATTAGACAGGATAGTGGCAACAAAATCTTTGATTCTGGTTCTATATTACAGAAGTCACCTTGTATGAATGCCTGAAAAATTTCCAACTTATGCCACAGAAAGATTATCTTGATATGAAAAACTTGAGTAAAGCCCACCAGAAGGCAATCGTAAATGACTTCCTTAGTATTGTTGAAACTGTCCTTCTGATAACGAGACATCATTTACATTCTATATTCATTGTAATTCACAATTCTCAAATTTTATAATAATGCCTATGAGATAAATTAAAATAAAACAAATGCAATAGAATAATTTGATCATTGTTTATTGCAGGCTGTTGGTCTAAGAAGTAGATTTCTCAAAACAGGAGGTCTATCCAGGGGTGAACGATTTCAAGTACTTAATCGGCTAATACATATTGAACAAATTCTGACTGAGACAGGTAAAGTTGAAAGAGACACGACTCATTGGACATTTCCCAAATTAGAGACTGAAAAAGCAGAATCTGTATAATGAAAGACTGGATAAAAAAAATGTAAGTATAAACTCATATCTACAGAATCTTTAACAATTTTTCCCTTCCTGTATGAGTTTCCAGTCTCATAATTTATAGATATGCACTGTTGAAAATAATTCAACTTATATAACTTTATATGTTAAGTTTTTAATTAAATTCACCATGATTCTGCTGATGTTACAGTAATTATGAACATAAAAAAACTTGAAGAAAGCAAACATTAAAATGGTGAAAAATGACATTTTCTTTTTAAATATATGAAAGTTTAGTGACTGTAAAATTAATTTCTAATCTTCATAACAATCAGACAGACATAAACTGTGTGCCAGGTAGGAACAAGATATTCTGCAACAGGGAAAAGTAATAAAATCATTTCTTAACTTCTAACTTATCAGAATTTTACATTACTTTTGGGGTTTGTAAACTCTCCGTTGTTGTTCATTAACAGTAGTAGTAGTCTTATCAGCTCAAGATTCTTTTCAGCAGTAGTAAGAAAAAAATGAACCAGTAAAGTTGGAAAGAGCAACACTTTTTAAAAAATTTTAATAAAATTTCAATATTATTACCTTTAATTCTCCAAACTTGTTCAAAATGATCAACATAAAAAATGAATGTTAGAAATGAGATAATATAATTTCTAAAAGAAAATGTATAACCATTTTGATTTCACATTACTAAAAAATTAAAATGAAATTATTTAAAGTTAATGTCTGATATTTGTAATTGAGTATAAATTTGACTGACTTGATCACTTTGTTCTAAAAAAAAAAAAAATTTTTAATTTTCTTGCAAACAATGTATTTACATATTGATATTTTGGTTGTTGTACACTTCGACCTTCTGGTGACTGGAATTTTGAACCAAACCGTTTATTTTGATCAGTGGGGTAGATTATATATATATATTTTTTTATTTTTATTTTTTTTCAAGAATCATGCCACTTCTAGATGTCTTAGAGAGTCCAGTTAAATGAAGATAACTAAGTTTTTATTTGACGCTACTGTTACCAGGTATAGAACTCACAACTCTTTGGGTCAAGTCATTTGAATCCAACTTTACTTTATCCAACATGCCATGTGTCCTTGTGGACATCAGAGTATGAATTTTTGGAACTTATAAACCTAAGTAACTATTTTTTTTTTTTTTACAATCTTGGTGTTTTTTTGTAATTGGTTTTCTCTAGCATTCTTTATTACTGGTTCCTGTATTGTATTCATTTCTATGCTTGGCTGGCTTAAACAATTTTTGTGGCTTAGCATATGTGTTCTCTATCTGTTATTTCAACTTCATCTCACAGAGGACAGTGATCTTTTTCCCTCCATATGTGGTCAGCTATGCCTGATTTTGCTATTTCCCCTTGTGTTACGACCTTGCAGTATTTTTGTAGCCTTATCTTATTTTTCTTTTATATTTCTTATCACAGCTGCATGGGATGGTGTACACGCAGTTTTTAGTCATGATTTTCTCTTTTGGAGGTGCAAAGTGTTAAACCACTCTTGAAGGTTACCCTGATGTTATATGGACCACAGATCTTTTGTATTTGTTTCTGATGATCCCTTTACATAAGGTAGGCAGACTGAGGCTGTTTTCTGAATGTTGTTATCCTTTTGCACCCTTCCATCTGTGTTTGTTGGAGTTGCTGTCATGTATCCAGGGTAGTTGTTACATTTTAGGATACTGCTTATACTGACCATTTCTTGTTCATATGTCACTGAGTCACCACTTATGACTTTTGCTCAATGTTGTAAGCAGTGGACGATCCCTTTTTTTTCACTGTATGGGTGGTGGGAGTTTTAGTTGAGCTATTGTCCGGTGAAATATAGACAAATAATGTATTTAGATATAGTAATGAAAGAACTTAAAAGTTGTACTGATCACTACATGACATTATAAACATTTAATCAAAATTCATTCAAAAAGATTAGTTTTGCATTGCAAGAGTTGTCATATATCAGTATGCAGTTAAAAAAAAACATCTGCTAATATTTGTGCTTTTTTTTTGCATATTGATTTTATTTAACATTAAAAAAAATGATGTACTTTTAAACTATTTTAACATAATGCTAATTTCATTGCTAGTTAAAATGTACCCTCAAACACTTGGAATTATGGGAAATACTCAAGTTTATAAGTGAATAACAAATGAATATTTTTGCTTAAATAATGTTGAATCTAAATATCAACCTAGTCTCACTGTAAAATCCACATCAAATATGTTTGGCCAAACAGAGGAAGATCAGTTGTAAGAGAATGATAAACCCAAGGAACCTAGGAAGATTAGGCACTATTTGGCTGATCACAAGTCAACAGTAATTTTTGCAGCCTACACAATCTCCAAGACAGCCACATGTCCTCTAAGCAAAGATATGTTATCATATTGTGAGATTTGCAGACATCCTGGCAAAAGACCCACATTGGATTGTGTAGATCATTAGATGACCTGTGAGAGACTAAAAATAGTGGTTACATTATTGGCTGATGGTAGAGATAAGATAAAGCAGAAGCTTTGTTAATATATGAAAGAAAAGAGTGTGGTATGATTTTGCCCAACAAATGGTCAGCAGGTCAGTTTACCTTTGAGTGTTATACACTTTGTAAAGGTTGGTTTCCTGTCAAAAGTTAGCACAAAAAAAATTTTCACTAGTTTTTATATTTCATAAAAATATGATCAAGATATATGGTTTTCTATAACATACCATTCATGTTTGTAGTTAGGGTCATAAAAATAAATCATATTTTTGCCATACACAACAAATTTCTCTTTATCAATGAAGAGCTTTTGGGCCAACCCACGTATCAAACAACAGATGTGTTTGAGGAAAATTCCGTGTTGCATGGGCTAAGAACTATTCAGTATCCCTCTCATATATAAGCACAAAAAAGATAATGGTTGCTCTGAAAATAATGCCTCTTGTTCGTTTTAGTGGAAACTACAACAGATACGTAGATCAAAATAATGTTCTATTTTCTACATTATCACTATCATCATTAATAAGCTGAGCAAGGTACTTTTCATGCTATGGAATGACAAATCTACAGGGCTGCCCAGACCATTGTTTGCCACACACACACACAACTTCTGTCCCTGTATTACCCACTACGTAACTGTGCTGACATCTCTTTAGATATTCAGCAAACACAAGACCAAAAAAAAAAAAACTTGTTTATTGGCAGGTAAAGTTCAACTTATGCTGGCATCTTACCAACATAATAAAATACAAGGCATTACTTTTGGAGTGATCTCCCCGCACCATATATACAATTTCAAATTTTATTATGCAGAAATTGTTTTAAGATTTTTAGAATATATTTATCATAAATACACTATAGATTTTCTTTTTTTTTTTCTTTATTAATAAGGATAAATATTATCAGCTAAAATTCCTAAATATATATCATGAAAATTCTACCAACATTATTCTTCTTTACAACATAGGATAGGGAGGTGTGGAGGGCTATGATTGCTTTTGTCACTCTTAATATCCCTGCTCCACCATCCATCTGCTCAAGTCCATCAAGTATGTTGTGTATTGCTTTCCTTTGTCTTTCTTCTCTTCTATCTATCCCGTGAGCATCAGGTTTTCCAAAACCTCCTTCCTCATTCAGTCAGTTAAATGCCATACGTGAAACATGCTTGGGTGATCATGTCTTGAAAGAGACATGACTGACTGAGCAGAAGATTATCCCACAGTAGGTTGCCATTGCTTTCTGCGGTAGACTGGTTGCCAGCCAAGGCTATAGAACCCAATCTGTCCTGTTATTTAACCCATAACTGGAAGGAAGAGATGGATTAATACCTTTCCTAAGGGTATTTGCGCATAATTGAATGCAATGAGTTCAACTGGAATTCGAACTCGTCTCTCTGATTTCTCGTTCCGAGCTGATATCCACTGCACCATAATGCACTTCCTCATTACATGTCCCAAAAGCTTCAGCTGCCTTTTCCTGCTGTTTAATATCAGTTTCTTTTTTGTGTCCATCCTCTCCGAAACTTCATCATTGCTTGCATGTTTTGGCTATGGTATCCTCAGTATCCTTCTGTAGAACCACATTTTAGTTGCTTCAAGTTTTTCCTTCATCTTTGATGACATTGTCTAGCATTCACTGTCATATTGAAGGATAGACATCACATAACAATCCAGTACTCTCTTTGTTTCCAGTAAAATTTGCTTGTCTCTTAACACTCTACCCAGCTTTTGGAATGCGCACTTGGCCATGCCAATGCACCTTTGGATCTCCATAACACACTTTCCATCCGCTTTTAGAACACTTCCCAGGTATTTAAATTTCTGCACCTGTTTGATTTCGGCATTTTGGGCTCCTCTTTACCATGCATTCAGTTTTCTTGTAGTCAATATGTAGTCCTTTCTTTCCACTTTCTTTAACTACTTCTTGTAGCTTCTTTCCCATATCTGTTATCAGCACTGCATTATCTGCGTATCTTATACTGTTCAGATTGCAACCGCCAATGACAAATCCTGGCAGAAATTCTAAAACTCTCAGAATGGTCTCGCTGTATAGGTTGAATAGATTTGGTGAGAAGGCACATCTTTGTCTTACACCTGTTTCTATCTTTGTGTATCTGCTGAATTCGTTTCCTGTCCTTATGCAGGCAGTTTGCTGCCAGTAAAAGTTCTTGATTACTCTAAGGTCTTTCCCAAATACGTCAAGGTTGCAAAGCGTCTCTATCAGGTCTTTGTAGCATACATTGTCAAATGCCTTTGCATAGTCAATGTTCTGTGTTTCTCTTGCCCTTTCGGATAGCACTCTAAGCATAAATATTGTGTTCCTTGTTCCAGTGTCCTTGAAAAAAACCAAACTGTTCTTGTTCTATTTCTGGTCTGATTCTGCAGCGCACTCTGTTTATCAGAATTCGAATGATGAGTTTTGTTACGTGACTCGGTGGAGTTCACATTCATTTGCACCTGTCTTCTTAGGTAGTGCTATGAAAATCAATCTACTTAGGTCTTCCGGGATTTCGCCATTGTTGTAGATTTGTTTATAATTTCTGTGATTTTTGTCTATGCCGAAGTTGTCTAAGGCTGCCAAAATTTCTATTACAATGCCATTTAATCCTAATCCAGCAGCTTTGTTTCTGTTCAATGCAGCTTCTACATCAGATTTAATATTTCCAGTCCGTCAGTATTTTTGTGTATTGTCAGTTGTTCTCTCGTCGTAGAAGAGATCTCGTATATATTCTTCCCACCACTGAAGTATTTCCTCCTTCTCTAATACGAGTGTTCTGTCTTTGGATTTTATGCATGTCTCCTTTATTGGTCATGCTCAATCTCTCTACTTCTGCACATGTTTTGTTGTTTAATATGTATAATATTGCAAAAATAAAACACAAGCATAATAAATACAACAGATAGGGAAAATCTATTGAGCCTTTTAGTGGGTTTCTCTTGGTGCTGAATTGATACCTTTATTTCAAGTGGAAACTTGTAAAAGAACTTACCTAAATTAAATATTAGGACAAGAGTACTTTGATCCTTTAAGTTGGAAAGTCCAAAAAAACCAACATGCTGGTTATATTGAACATGGGTTCAGTGACAAATATGAATTTACAATTTTAAAGGAATTTTAATAAAATAGGATTGTTTTCTTTTAATGTAGAGTGACAGAACTATTGCATTGTCAACCAAATATGACAAATTAGCAAGTACATTTAATAAAACATGTTTGAATGAAAGACTGATGGCGTTTTAGAAAGTGTAGTGTCACCCCTTAGCTGTTATTATTTTTCAAGTTCACTCTAACCTAGAGTGATAGTACTTGTCCCATTTATAGGTTAAATACGTCTGTATAAAGTAGTTCAGTAACCTGGTTAGCTCACAGGGAGAGTTAAACTCCAAGACTAAGTCATCCATCAAGAAGGCACTAGATGCATCCAATGATGTAGACAAGCTCTTTTTGAGTAAATGTAATGATTATTGAGTGTGATTGATTCTCTGTAAGTTTTTTTCTTTCTTTAAAAAGAAAAATAGAAGCATTACATGTTAAAGTATCCCCCTCTAGAGGAGCTGTGTGTTAAAGTTTGTCTAGCTACATTTGTGTTTTGCGCTAATGAAACAATGCAATATCAAGTGATTGGAGATACTTATAAAGGAGAAAGCAGCCATTATAAAATAATGATTAAATATAGATTCAAATGCTCAATATCAGAGATAAAGTGTGTGTGTGTGTGTGTGTGTGTGTAAATATAAAAGTGAACATTGTCACTTTTGGCTGTTGATTTCAGTCTGTTTTATGGTAAATGTAGTTATCAGATGATTGCTTTTAGCATGAAACACAGTTACCTCTGGATGCCGACTTCACACACACTCACCCTCTCTCCATATATATATATATATATAAAATAAAGAGAGACATGCACACACACTTTAGAGTTGTGTATTTAATTAAATTGTCCATGCAAGAGAAAAACAGTAATTGCACAAAATCAACCGCACTCCATTTTCAAGCACATTCAAAATCAGCTTGCAAAGATGATACATATCGACTGATCAAAAGTTAAATGAAATATATATTGGAATTTTTTTCTTAATGTCTATAAAATAAAAAGAAAAATATTATAACTTAAATTGTCATAATTGTTAGATTCAATATCTTTCTTCAACTCTACATTGTGGTAGGAGATAATAAATATTAAAATTATTTTATGTTTTTAAGTTTTTTTTTTCTAGTTATAATTACAGAAGAATAAACATAAACTCTGTTACTGTACTCAAAATTTTTCATTTAATTGGTTAAATTTAATGTATAGTTCTTTGAAGTGACAACTTGTAGAAAATAATTAGAAGACTTTGCAATATGATTCAATCTAAAGAGTAATCTCTTTCATACTTTGTTTTCAACACTGAAAAAAAATATAGCATGAAATAAATGCAGATGTAAATACATTATCATATTTCTGTATGAGACAAGATGAAAACAACAAAGCAGTTGGTATGAAAAATCAAATGTTGAGTTTTATTGTTTCTGTCAGTCACATGACATTAGGATGAACTTAATAAGGCACATGTTGGGTGATGACAAAATGAAGAACATTTCTAATAAAATTATTGACTCTGTTATTCTGATTGCAGAAACAGAAATGAACATTGCTTCATCAATTTTGTTGATACAAATTTGTTTGCTACAGACAAAATATTTGAAAGTTTGTAAAAAGGCTTCTAAAAAATTTTCTTTGAATTTTTGGTTGTTGACATCTAAAAAAAATATCAAATTACCAAATGAAAAAAATTAAAATTTAAATTATATTTGTATATTTTTCAGAAGCAGATCTTATTTACACCAATTAATTTTGGAGACTTGCCTAAACTGATAGAAAAATCACTGAAAAGTTATCTGGTGAGCTAGTATTTGTGTAAGTTTAATATCTCTTTTTTTTTTTTTTAACACTTCACTTGGACTAGTTATTCGATAACTATTTTCATGCCATTGAAGAAAATGTTAAAAACAAACACAATAAATAAAAACCTTTTTACAAACATGGATCAAATTTAGGATCAGAATTAAGATATAATGAAAATGCGAAAAAAAGAAAAGTACATTGAAGTAAATAATCCTTCAGACTGGCTGATGGCTTGTAGCCATATTTTGAGTTTACCTTACTGCAAATGTACAAGAAAGCAAGTACAGATCAATTTTCAAGGTAAAAGAACAAGACAAATCACTACAGATGAAACTAAGAGATGCAAAAGGCAAAAAATGCCTAAAAATTATCATATACAGTAAATAACAATCATTGAAATTTAGGCAAGTTTCGTTTTCTATTTAAATTGTTAAAAAATTTTTTTTTCAGTAAATATTAAAAAAAGACATCTGATGTATTATGTGCATGCGTGCAGGAATTAACACGAATTGCATCAATAGACAAAATATAAAACCACCAGAAACTGCTGAAAAATGTTTGTCAACCAAATTTGGATTTGAATTGTAGAGCTGAGGTCTTGGATAAAACTTTCTTTCTGACTTTTTTTAAAAATATCAGAAACAGGAATGTGCGATTGTGCAGCACTTTGAAGGCTTTTATTTGTATTAAAACATAAACAAAACTTTTAGTAGACATTGAAGTCAAAGAAAATTCACAAACAGTGAAATTGTCAAAAACAAAAAAGTAAACATTTGATTGATGAGAATTGAGAGATATATCAGGTCTCCTATCTGATAAAACAAGTTTGAGAAAAAATGGGATGAGAAGACATTCATAAGTTGATTTTTTTTTAACATGATCAATATTTAATGCTACACATTTTTCTAAATGTTCTTTGCCTGAAGAAAGTTTCTGGTTTACTTTTGATTCATTTACACATACCAACTTCAATGTTGAATCGAAGATGTTGACCTAAAAGTGCCAAATCAGAGCTATGTGGAAAATGTACAACTGGATTTCATGCATTTTTGCTATTGATTGAAATGCAGTGAAAAGAATGAAAAATCAAGACAAAAAAAAAAACTCTTTTTAGACTTAATTCTGAAAATGTTTGAAATGTTCAAAAAGGTTTCACAATACTAAATTATTCAGTTGTATCAAAAGTAAAATCAGTAAATTTCCTTCAGATAATAAAAAATTAGATTATTTCTAGAAACGTGTCACCTTAATTTGAGAATTTTGATACTAGTTTAATAATTTCATCTGGTCTAACATTTGTTTTATAAAACTGGAGACATTTTTTTGTCAATCAACTCTCGGACTAAAATGATTTCAACAATGAAAGAACAAAGTCTGATGGTTCAAAAAGCAGTTGAAATTATGAAAAAAAACAACAACACACAGTTGTCAACCAAACAGGTAAATTGTAACAGCAACTTTTTGTGAGCAAGTCATTTGGATAAGAGAAAACATCCATGAAACAGCAGATTTCACACTGTTTAAATATCATGCAATAATGAAGATAAGATTTTAACTTTTTCATGATCAAAAAGGGAAACCGTTTGAAGGTTGTCTGCTTTAATAAAGTTTTTCTATCAATAATGTGCTTCTACAAGAAAGTAAATAGTAAAAATCAAATTTAGTCAATTCACTTGTTGCTAATTTCATAAGACAGCTGAAGTAAGATTTAAGTTCTAGACTATTTAGTCGTTCAAATTTCTAAATAATGTTTTCTCCAGAGATTTAATTAAAATTGCTACAGAAATATGTAGATAAAGGACAAAATATTTTGAAAACTCCTAACCCTGCTGCTTGTATACATTATATGCTTTGGCTTCTTTTTGAATTGTATATCAAATTCCCTCAAGAATAAAAAAAAAAAAAAAAAAGAAATAGCAAGGTAAACCAGTTTTAGTCAGTGTAAAAAAACCCATGATAAATAAAGAAATCTAGATCATTTAAAAAATTTAATTTTATAATTGTGAGCTTCTGCCTTAATTCAAAAAATATTTGTTGAGCAAAAGGAACAAGATTGACCAAAAATATTTCTGTTCTTTTGCTGAATAGACCCTCCACTCCTTTTTTGAAAAAGGATATTTGTGAGAGATTTTTCTGGTGTGAAGGTATACTTGAAGAGCACTTAATTTTCAAAGAGGCAGAAATTGACATATTAATGTTGTACTATAATGAGGGTAACTGATCCCTAAAATGAAAATTATCCTGTAAAAATGAAGCACAGCAGAATTTACTCCTTCCAGATGATATCATTTTTTCTAAGGCATAACATCCTTTGGAATATCTCCCCCCCCCCAAATTTATAGGTATTTATTATTGTCAGCTGTTAGAAAAAATAGTCGATTGTATCAGAGTAGAGAATAGTAAATTTATAAATATGCAGACATTACCAAAAACTTGTAGGCTGTAATTTGAGGACATCTGTTGGTTGAAAAAGAAAAAACACAAATACAGGACAGATCTTGATACAAATTTGGAGAGTGTTTTTTTTTTTCCATTTGTTTTTTTTTTATCACCAGAGAAAAAGTAAAGTAGTCTAAAAATAATCTGAAATCATGATAAGCTTTGTGTGCGTCTTTGCAGCTTAAATTTGATTTCTTATTAATCAATGAAATGAACTTTGGGACATGGAAGGAGATTTGAAATGAGACTACTTCAAATAAGTAGCATTTTATATTACCAACAGGAAAATGAAGCCAGACTTAAATCTTTACAGTAAAAGAATGACATTGCAGTCAACTTTAAATGATTTTGTTGATGGTTAGGGTTATATTGACAGCAATATTATAGTAATTTTTTTTTGCATGAGGAACTCAGAATTTGTATGTGCACAACTTATCAAACATAAAAAAAAAAACGATTTTCTGCTTTTTAAATCATTTTTAAAACTAAAGGTAAAAAAATATCCTATGAAATAAATAAAAAGCATTGTATTAGTAGCCTGATATCTCCTACTGACTAATGTGATATTCTGTTATGATTTCAGCATATTTGCTTACTGATAATCATGTCGTCTGTTACTATAGCAATAGAATATTTCATTACAAAGAAATGGGTATTAAGGTTGTGCCAACCATTAAATATATCACATTATTTTTAACTATTTAATATATAAACAGGAAGTCAGGATTTTAAATTTACCAATCAAATGATGTTTGGGCCTAGTTTCATTTTTACCTGTGTATATTGAAAATCACTGAGAAAGTTGGTCAAATTGCATATTGTTAAAACAAACTGGAATTATTGTAGAAGAACGGTAGAAAATTGTCGTTGTTTCAGTTTTGTTCAACAAAATAAAATGCTTGTTAACATATGAAGTCATTGATTGAAAAAAACTTCTGTAGATAAAATTCAAAAGAAAAGAGTGAAGGACAGATTGAGTGGAATATTTTTTTTTCCTCCATCCAATCTCCAGGATGGAAATGTTCAAACAACAAATGTTTATCTTGAGAAATTGATTTAAAAAGAAAACAACACAAATACAGCTAGCTGAGGATACTTAAACATTCTCCATTTCTTTTAAAAAAAATATGAAATCTTTTAAGTTTCTCCCCATCATTTTCTGATGCAAATTTTAAACGTTTTTTTTTTAATTTAAGTCTGGAATCTGTTCAGAGCCAAAAATCATAAATGACCTTATTTTCGAGTTAGTAACAAAAGTGGCACATGCAAAATGTTTTAGTAACTAAATTAACTATTTGCAGTTGCTTGTAGCTACAGCCAAAACAATTAGCAAATACCAAGCAACTTTATTCTTTGCTAAAAGAAAAACAGACAAAGTTGATAACCAAGTATGTTTGTGTTTATTTCTTTCATTCATTTGTATTTCAGTTATAAGGAAAGGAGTTGAGAAAATTACTAAAAGGGATTAAGGTTGGTTTATTTAGAAGTCAGAGTGGTAGTGTGTGTGTGTGTGTGGGGGGGGGATTGTAGGCCAGATTCAGCTATTTTTGACCTTAGCTGAAATTAGAACTGGGTGACTAGGTAAAGGCAAACTTTTTGGCAGGTTCACTCAATTTATTGCCTAACCAAGAGGCTATGAGTTGGGTCTTTGAAAGGTGTGTGTGTGGGGGAGACATAAGTAAAGAATGGAGAAAGGATAACGAAAAACAGACAAAATACTTTGCGTTATTTGATAGAGTTTAAAGTAAACATTTGAGACATCAAAAGTTACTGTAACAAAGTTTTACAGAAACTTGCATCTTCTGCTCGGGTTGTTTTTTGAATGACACAAGATGTCTATAAGAACAAAAGCTCACTTGAATTTTTCCAGTCAAATTTTCAAGACAATTTTCTTGATTATTTGCTGAAAAGAAAACTAACTTTCTATCAAATATTAAAACAAATTAGTCAATCACAATTGCAGATTTCAGAAGAGTTGGGTGGGAAGTTTACATTGAAGAACTAATGTTGATTTACAAATTACTGAGTTGGACTGTGCTGATTTGATATAACAAACCAGTTTACAAAATATGTGCAGCATAAAAAAAAAGCGTGGGAAAGAAGGGATTCAAAATTGAAAAATTTACCATCCAACTCATGTTTGTGTGTGTCTACTATTATTAGGTTGTAAGACAAAAAAGAAGCAACTTATTCACATACATGCACAGACATCACACATTTTCAATTTCTCACATACATATACACACGCATACATGCATAGTCTTGTCTTGACCCCAGAGTAATTTTTATAGCTCTACTGTATAGTCATTATTATTATTATATACACATGAGAGAAGAGTCGAGTCAACTCAGTTGACAAAAGCTGGTGATATTCAGATATTTCCAAATTTAAAAAATCCTGAGATTTCATTTCAAGTTTTAAAAAAAGGGGTAGAGAGAGAGAGAGAGAATCAGTAGCAATACGTTTTGCAGAATTATTAAAATAGAAGATGAATATTGTGAAATTTTTCTCATACAAAAATTCCTACAGAAAATCAGGAATAAAGGAGCTTTAAGAAAACATTTCTACACAATACTGCATTAGTAAGTTTATTATAGATTTTGTTTTAAGAAAATCTATATCTGTCTATTTGAGATGAGGCATTGTAATTATTTACCCTATTTACATGATTCAGACTGTTGTCTTCATCTTTGTTGCCATATTCACAACATTTTGATGGTTGTATGCTCTGGCCTTCTTCAGTTGTTTGGAATTTCAAACCAAGCTCTTTATTTTGTCTACCAGCGTAGACTGTTCTAGTTGCACATGCCATGCCTCTTCCAGATATCACAGTAGCAGTTATCTCCCTTTTAACTCAACTCTCCAAGTTTTTGTTCACCTCTGTTGTAGCACAAAAACTTGCAGAGTTGGGAGATAACTGATACTGTGATATCTGGAAGAGACATAGCACATGGAACTAGAACAATTCAACCCTATAGACAAAATAAAGGGTTTGGTTTGAAATTCTACACACCTGAAGAAGGCTTGAGTGTACAACAATCTAAATATTGTGATGAGAACAACAATCCATCAATATAAATAGGGTAGATAAAATCTATATCTCAAAAGGTTAACTCCTTTGTAATAATACTCTTAAATTGTTTTGGGTAATTTGACAATTTAAAATTGTGTAGGCAAATGTTATTATTATAACTGTATCAGCACCAACCATTGCTAATCCCCAGTAGAAGGGGTAAGAAAGGCCAGGTTCTGTTTCTCCAAATCTACAGAGGCTTGCTAACTGTTCAGATTTATTGTAACTTCCCCAAAATAATCAAGTGAAGAGCAGTTAATATGTGGATCTTCTGGAATTATGTCACAGACGACCAATTTGCTTAATGGAGAAAAACAATTTGTTCAATTTTTTAGCTGTTTAGGTTTTTTTTTCTTTACATTTCCCTAAACTAATTTTTTTCTTTTTTTTTTATAATTTTTGTTTATGATAAATTTCAGTACTTCATTTCCATTGTTGCTTTACACTCTCATGACCGGAAAATTTTTATGACATCTTTGATGTGTTGTCTGCAAATTGGACAGAGAGCACCACGATCTTTCTTCACAGCCATGGCACACTCAAAACACATGCACATATGACCACATGTGTAAAGAACACAGTTTATTGAACGTTCATAGCAGACATTGCATTCATTGCTTTCATTGTCTGCAATTGGGTTGTCACTGGATGCCGACATAATTGAAGGGCTTAAACCTGACTCAAAGCTTGTTGACGGGTACAAGATGTGAGAATTATGCTGATTTCCTCGATTAAAGTGGAGTGGAGGCATAGGTGGAGCTGAGTAGACCTTAGTTGGAGCTTGCTGTTGCTGCTGCTGTTGTTGTGGGTACATGTGGCTTCCTCCAGCCCCATTTGACAATGATGACGCTGACGTTAGAGATGTGTGATGGAATGATGATGTAGGCATGCTAAAACTACGCAGCACCAGTGTAGACATAGCTGCAGATGATGATGATGTCGAGGAAGAGGAAGAAGAGTTGTTGTTATTGTTGTTATTAGTAGGCCCACTATGGCTCACATGGTATGGGGTAGGAGTTGTTGGTGTTGTGCACTGGCGAGGGGGAAGGGCCACAGTTAGGCCACTACCATTCCCTAGGCAGGCAGAAGCTGGACGTAGTCGTCTTATCTGCGATGGGTGTGCAGAACCTGAAAAAGAAAAGTTTCAAGAGATGATAATGATGAAATCACCAAATCACAATAGAGAAAATATAAAAATGAAGTTGAGCTGTGGGCATCTCCCTAAATTTTACTAAAGTTAAATTTAGGTCATATTAAAACAGTAGCAACATCTTATTGTTGAATATAAGAAAGCATCTACTTTTTTTGTTATTTTAATTATACAAATCCTTTGATATTAAATATTGGTAAGTTTCATTTGTATAGATTTGATGTCAATGATATTCAAAAAGAATAATCTATCAGCAAGCACTTGATAAATCTTTATTAATATTTTGTTTATCCATATTGTCAAAGAATGACATAGTAACTTTGTAATGGTATTAATTATATAAATGAAAAATACTGTCACATGTCAGAAAAAAATAATGCTTTTTAAGTCATTAAAGTAAAAAAAAAAACTATATTAGCAGCCTGATCTTCCCTACTTATTAATGTAGTAACATGAGGTATGTTTTCTTATTAGCATTAGATAATGTCTCTTGTTATCAAGGCAGAATTATTATTTAGAAATACATGGCCCAATGAACAGAGAAAGTCACACTGTGCTTTATATTATATAATAGATATCAAATGTGTCATGGTTTAACAGTGATTCAGAAGGGAAAAAATGATAGCTGGTATAGTTCTTATTAAGCAAAATTAAAACTGACCCAGAATTGTTACATTTGTTAATAATTAAAAATGTTTAATTCAGTGCCTGGAACTTTTCATTTTGAGAAACGTTTCAATAATTTTTATATGTAACAATTTTTGACATTAAAAATAGTGCCTGGTTTACATTTTAGTGGTGTTTGGTAATTGGTTTTCATGTGACAATCATTTTTATTCAAATTTGACCACATGATAGTCTCAATTCATGTTTAAACGGATTTACAGGCAATTATTAATATTATTTCATTCATTTCTCATTTAAAATATTCATCACTTTAAGATTAAGTATTTAATAAACTTTAAATGGTTAAGAACCGTTTTTTCCAGCCAAGTAAACTAACCTGACAAATGATTGGGGTGGGGTGGGGTGGGGGTGGGGTTCTTGGAGTCGGTGGGTAAACTTGAGCTAAATAATGAAATATCAAACATAGTAACTTACCATAAAATTGCCAAGAAAAAGTTCTTTCCCCATAAAATAAAGATTAATAAACAAGATAAAGCTTTTTGAAATAAAAAGAAAACAATTATCTCAATATTTAATTCATCAATAGATGAAGACTATAGATTAACATTTTCAGTTGCTTTGATTTTCTTTGACTGCGTTTAACAAGCCTCACCTATCCAACACTACAGACAGAAATATAGGACTGATTAATTTTGAGTCAAGTCTGAAAACCTACCAAACATGATTGTCACAGATTTTATGAGCAAACAAATAAGAAAAAACATGGGATTTATAATTGAGTGTCAATTTAAAAAAACTGAAATAAAATATTTTTGTTACTAAAAGATTATATTTGTAATCCTTGCTGTTTCAAATTTATATTCTAATTACAGAGATGCTAAATAAATTGCTTAGTTGATTGGGCAGGAGTGGAACAGCAACCATCAGTTTGGTGTTGAAGAAAACAAAAATGTACTTGATTGGAAAATAGAAATAAACAGATAATGAAAAAACAAGAAATTAATTCAACATCTTTTATCCTTTTGTATCTGTTGTGTTTTGTGTGTGTGTGTGTGTGTGTGTGCATATATATATATATATATATATATATATATATATATATATATATGCACCTGATCAGAGTTGTGCCATAGACGTAGGATAATATATATTGATTTTGCTCCTGTCACACTTATAGAAAGAGAGACAGAAAGCTCTTGGCATGTGTTTATTCAATAGTATCTTATTTTATTTTTATGCGATAATTGCATCATCAAGTAATGAAGTATATATATATATATATATATATTTTTTTTTTTATAAGCGTTTCACCCCGAGCAAGGCATGTCACTGCCACTACTGCGCAGGGGGCTACATAGAGTGGAGAAAGGCTGATTAAATATAGGAAATGTCAGAGGGTGGGTGATAGGCGGGTAAGGATACCAAGAATGAGGGTTGGGTAGATGAGAGTGTTCTGAGAATAGTTGGGAGTTAATGTGATAGGAGGTATCTGTTGACCCTACATTTAAACACCTGGAGATTGTAACTGTCGGGAAAGCAGACTTGTGGAAGGGAGTTCCACAGGCGGGAAGCGCGAGAAAAGAAGATGTTGGAGTAGAATTTACGGTTACATCTTATTTGTTTAACTGTAAAAGGGTGGGACCTAGTTGCTAATCTAGTATCTCCTGTAAATTTGTGCTTAGGTGGCACCAGTGATCTAAGCTCATCGGAACAGAAGCCATGAAAGTACTTGTAGAAGAGGCACAGGGAAGCCACATCACGCCGGTGAGAGAGCGGCTGCAGCCGGTCTGCCAAGTCAGTATCAACCACGTTACAGATCCTCCTTTGTATTTTGTCAAGAAGCCCAAG
Source organism: Ascarosepion bandense (assembly GCA_037127315.1). Classification (NCBI taxonomy): domain Eukaryota; kingdom Metazoa; phylum Mollusca; class Cephalopoda; order Sepiida; family Sepiidae; genus Ascarosepion; species Ascarosepion bandense. The sequence continues at coordinate 164,503 of JBBBDQ010000469.1, forward strand.
GAGAGCAGCAGGGGCACCTGACCAGATATGGCAGCAATATTCAATACACGGGCGGATGGTAGATTTGTATATGTGCAGAATAGATTCAGGTGGGAAAAATTTCTGGGCCCTGCACAGGGAGCCGACTTTCATAGCAGCAGATTTGGCAATGGATTCAATATAGTCATTCCATTTGAGGTCCGCCGAGAGTGTAAGGCCAAGGAGGCATAGTATTTTACTCTCTGGGAGGCTAGCCTGTCCCATGCTAATGGGAGGTAGATGCGATTGTCTATGGTGGTTAGTTGATAACAGCTTTGTTTTAGAGGCATTGAAATTTACCAACCATTTCCTACCCCAGGCCACTACGGATTGGAGGTCCCTTTCAAGTACGGCAGCGAGGTTTACTTTGTCGTCCAGACCTGGTTTCTGATCGATGCGAGAGTAGATTGTTGTGTCGTCAGCATACATGCCAACTTGGGATCTAATGGTGTCGGGGAGATCATTAATGTAGATCAGAAAGAGCGTGAGACCTAGGATGGAACCTTGAGGGACGCCCACGTTCGTATGGTAGTTTTGGGAGGCATGCCCATTTAATACCACCTTCAATGTGCGGTTAGAGAGGAAAGACTGGATGAGGTCAAACAGATGTCCAGTTATCCCGTAGCTCCGCCGTTTGCACAAGAGGCCAGCATGCCAGACCCTGTCGAATGCTTTGGAGATATCCAAGGCAACGGTCTGAGGGTTCACCAGAATTCTTAAATATAGGAACTACACAGGAGGACTTCCAACAGGCAGGAAAGCAGGAAGCAGATAGGCAGAGGTTATAGAGTTTAGAGAGGACAGAGGAGAGTTCTGGGGCACATTTCTTCAGTACTATGACTGGGATTCCGTCACCGCTGCTCGTTTTGTGTGGGTCAAGTTGTGCAATTATCTTGGCGACCAGCGAGGGTGTAATGTGGACGTTATTTAGTTGAGCCTTAGTTCTGGGTGGGAAGTCTGGTGTAGGTATTCCTAACGAGTCCAGTGTCGAATTGGTTGAGAATCTACGGGCAAAGCATTCAGCCTTGTCGGCTGGGGAGGTGAGAACTTCAAATTCATTGATTAGTGGGGGTATTGAAGTCTTGTTCCTGCTGAGCACGCTTTTGCAAAGACGCCAGTAATCTTTGGAGCCAAACTTAGAGGATGCTATGCGTTGCCTAATTCTGGTAGCAAACGCCCTCTTGGCTTCGTTCAGTACTTTTTTACACTTGTTCCGTGCTGAGGTGAAAAGGCGCCTGTTTTGGTTCGACGAGCAGCTTCGATAGAGCCGGAAGAAATGGTTCCGGTGGGCAATGGCGGCCGAGTAAGCGGGTGAGAACCAGGGGGACGAATTTGGTTTTAGTTGGAATTTCCTGGCCGGGATAAAAGCATCGATGCCAGCCTTAACCCAAGAGGAGACTTCGGAGGCACAGTCTTCGACAGGAAGATCGAAGACGTTGTTCCAGGGGACGTCACAGAGGAAGTCCCTGAACGAGTCCCAGTCGGCTCTTTGGTAGCAGTATGTTATTCTGTTGGTCTGGTTTTCTTGGGTAGAGTTAGTGCGGATTGATATGTTTACGGAGACTACGGCGTGGTCAGAGTTTCCAAGGGGGCAGAGTTGCCTGGTAGTGCAGGAGTCTGGGATGGAGGTAAAGCAAAGGTCGAGTAAAGAGTCTCTTCCATTAGGGTTTTTAGAGAAACGCGTGGGGAAGTCCACCACTTGCATTAGAGCTTGGGCTATTGAAAAGTGCATGGTGCGGATCCCAGCAAGGTCGGTGGCTGAGTTTTCAAGCCACTTGGTGTGGTGGGCGTTAAAATCGCCAAACACAAATATATGGGCAGATGGGTGAGAAGAAATGGCCCTGTCGATATTAGTAGATATGCAATCAAGTACCGTACAGTCAGAGGAGGAGGGGGAGCGGTAGAGGAAGAAGAGATAGCTAACCAAGCTTAGAAGTGAGAGACGGAAGCACATGAAGGAATGATCAAGGGATTCAAGAGATGTGACACTGGCTAGGGGGAGTTGTTCACTGACATATACACCAAGCCCATGCATATGGACATTGGAGTCCTTCCTGAAGAGAGGAAGGTAACCAGGAACGAACAGCTCTGAAGAGGGGATAGAAGGGTCAAGGTTAGTCTCACATATAGCTAAGATATCGGGTGAGTTAGTTAGAAGGAAAGATTCTACACTATTAAAGTTACTGCGAATACCTCGGATATTTGTGAAGGTAATGCAGATAGGTTTGGGCGATTTACGACTAGCTGGTTTAGGCTTGCTATTTTGTTTGTTTAATTATATATATATATATATATGTGTGTGTGTGTGTGTGTGTATATATATATATTCTCTCCTCCTGTCATGCTCAGAGGGGTTTGGATTATTTTTTCGTTTTTTTTATGTCTTAATGTAAGATACTCAATAGATGCTATATGTTGCTGTCATTTTAGACGGCGTATCAATATAAATATTTTGATGGCACGGGCCCACTTGTTTCAAGCATATAAGTGAACAATTTTATTATTATACATTTGAAACCAGGATACGAATCATTAACACTGGTAAGAAATAGGCAATGCTTGCTTGCTCTCTCATGCTGTATTATCGAAAGTTTTTAAAAATTCTTTTTCTGTATAAAATTTTAAAAGGAAAAAAAAAAAAAAACAGTAGTGGAAAATTATTTTGGGGTTTCACGTCAATCCAAAACCTTTAAGATGATCAGGGTTTACTTGGCAATGACTGTCTCTTCTCCAATTTTATCAACGGCCACTGAAGCATGTGCGACTGTGTTGGTTAGATTTTTGGAAATTTTAGTAAGTCATGATTTTGTATTTATTTATGCTTAATTTTAAGAGTGTTTTGTTGCTTTTTTTTTTTTTATTGGACTTAAGTCCTGTTAAATTCCTTGTTCCTATGTATTCTTTTTAGCAAGTTGAATTTCCAACCTTTTTCTCTTTTCCAATCTTTTCACTCTTTTTTTATTTATTTATTTTTTTTCAATTGGAGTAGATAGACTAAACTATCGCCCGGTTCACACTCCACCCACGTTTATTGAACAGGTAAAGAGGCTCATCCCTTGTTTCCGGTTTTTCTCTTTTCCAATCTTTTCACTCTTACGTAGCCCCCTGCGCATCAGTGGCACTTTCGCCTTGCTTGGGGTGATATGATTAAAAAAAAAAATTACACATGGTATCAGCAGGAAAATAGTGGTCCCTGATTTTACCAATTTTAAGGGAAAGATAGTAGAGTGGTTCCCCATCGCCTTCCACACGGTTTGCAGTTCAGAGTAGTACTCCTCTTAGACTGGTTGCCACACAAGGCTACAGAGCTTAGTTTACTATTATTTAACCCATAGCAGGATGGGGAAAAGAGATGGATTCATGCCTTTGCAAAGTGCAGAAGTGAATGCAGCACAATCAGTCAAAATTTTAATCTGTTATTTGGAACAAGTAATTTTAATGCGTCTAATATAAAACTGCTCCATTTTAATTGCCTGAGAGAACCCTTTCTGCCTTCCTTCAGCATGGCTGATGCTACCCTCTAGGAAAGTGACTCCTTGTCTCTTCTTAAGCTAATGTTTTCTGCTGACATGAAGTAGAAAGATTATAGTGAATCAATTGCTAGGTAAGTGGGTTCATTGTTTTGCTAGATAATTATTCTCACCAGTATCTATCTACCATTAGCCTATACATTGAATATTGCTGGAACATCTGGTCTGCTGCTTCTGCTATGTATTTAGTGATTATTGATAAAATACAAAGAATCTGCAATGTTATTGGTTCTTGCATGGCATCTTAGCTTCAGTTTCCCACCACTGTAAAGTAGTTTCCCTGTGCCTTTCTTATAAATATTTTCCTAGTAATTGTTCTGATCAAATTTTGTCTACGGTGCCTAGACTTTATAAATTTAAGTGCAAGAGTACAATGTAATATTAGTCCTCCTATACAGCAGAGAATGCTGGATAATCTTCTCATAGATAAAGAGACTTGAAGCAGCAAAAGGTTCTACAAAAGGACACTGAGAATACCATGGACAGAACATGCGAGCAACAAAATTATAGAGAGATAACAGAAATAAAAAGAACACTTGTACTTAACATAAGAGACAGTATTTAAAATTTCTAGGACACATAAATGAAGAAAGAGTGCTTGGAAATTTTGATACTCACAGGACATTGGAGGCAAGAGAAGTAATTAATGTCTAACCTATTTGGCAAACTTGAGTGAATGGAGAGATGGTGAAAAGACAAAATGTATTGAGAACTACAAAGGATAGGAAGTCGTGGAGAGTCATGATCACCACATCCTGAAAGGACATAGCTCATAGAAAAAGAAGTTGACTAGATTGGTGACAAGGTCTCATTATTTTACAGTTGAAATTGCAAGATGCAACCGTTAAGTTCTATTATAATAATTTCTTCTCTCGCATTTCTCACTTGTGGAACTCTATTTTGGTATACTGCTTTTTGGTCGACTTTGATTTTCAAAAATTTAAATGCAATGTAACTCGATATTTTCTGTTTTCTTAATTCCTGTTATGTTATTGTTCTCTCTCCTTAATAATGTTTCCTTTCTTTCATATTTTTCACACTCAGTAACCTCTTGCATCCTAGTAGCTTTATTGCCCTGCTTGGGATGATAAAAAAAAAACACAAAACATATCTAGAAATAACAATAGATAAAGAAAAACTAGTGAAGGTTCTTGTAAATATGCAGATGTTTAGGTATCAATTTTCATTATCCAATATTTGCCATCCTATTGAAGATAAAAGCCAGCCAAAAAGGAAATCTGTTTTTAAATTGAGTTTTCAACAAAAACTTCAATTCAGCCTATATCAAATAAAAAAAAATTTGTAATGCACCATTTAATTAAAATTTTATTTGATCTCAACCAACATGCAACTTAATAATTAAGATTCAATTAATCATTTCATCTAAACTGAAATGATTAATTGAATCTTAATTATTTAAACTATTCTGTTATACAATTGTGTGTGTGTGTGTATATACACACAATGTATAACAAGTAAAGCTTTTCTTCACCTGTGGCAGGATGAGCAACTCCCACAACTGAAGAATTTCAGTCAGTGTGCATTTTCATGGGCTGATGCATCCTCACAAGTACCTCAGAACTGCTTGGAGATGGGTGATTTTATTGAGTCACTCTCTCTAAATAGGTTTTCACCCAAGGCTACCAAACCCAGTCTATCCTACTATTTACTATACATGGGGTTGGTGGGGTGGAGAAGAGTCTTAGATTCTCAAGGGTATTAGCATGTGAATGAATGTAATGAACTCAATTGGAATTTGAAATTTGTTCTTTGATTTCTTAATCTGAGACGCAATCCATTACTCTACTGTGCCTCCTAAATGAAATGTACAAACTTAAGATAATTTAATGACATAATTTAGATAATGAACTTAAAATTCTAATTTAATTAATCATTTAATCTCAACTGACATGATGTGTATGTGTTGGTATACAAATAGACTATTTGTGCTTAGTGATTGTCTGCTTTAATAAATTATAAGTGTAAGGTTTCTTTCAGGAATATTTGATAGTATGTGAGAAAAGTACAGACACAAAGTAACAGATCAATTGATTTGCAATGCAAGTTACTGTTTGTTAATTTTATCTTAATAAAGGGAAAGTTTAAAACAAGAATTTCTTTTGTTAGAAGCAAATTGCATGCACAATGATATGTTTGAGTGAGACTTACTGTGTTAGTGTGTTTTTAGTGTGAAGCATTCACAGCTCTTTTAGCTTCAGCATGAAAAGTTCATGCCACTAGCTTAAAAGAGGAAAACCTGGAAGTGAGAGTTACCTTAGTATTCATGTGTTTTTATGGTTAAGAACTATTATATAGATTTATTATATTTAAGTGTTGCTACTGATATTAAAGGTCACTACAGGTGCATATCTAGCAAGACCTACAATTTGAGTTTGTGTGTGCAAACATACAGAGAAAATGATAATCGATTCAAATTCAAAAGGGGTTTACAACTGAATAACCTAATAGGTAGGACAAAATACTTGTTACGTCACATCACATTGTATAACTAACAAGAAATAACCATAAACAACCAGCATTAAATAAGAGACTCAAAAAGTCTAATGATGATTATAATACAATTAAGAAATTTTTACATTTCACTCACTGAATATTTAAACATTTTACAAGTACATAATATGTAAACTAAATTATATAAAACTTGCAGAAACCAACAAATATTGTATTTTATTAACAAATAAACTAAACAACTTTGCTATTTTGTTCTATCTTCTGCCATCTTTCATTAAGTTTCTGTAAAACTCAATGCAAATGATATTCCAAAAGTGAATTATTTAGTGAATATGATGAATAATTGAAATCTTCCCAACTAAAAGAAACCATGCATCATACCATTATTGTTTCCATTAACTCAGAGGTTCTCAATATATGCAGTACAGCATCGCTGAATGCTTGCAAATGTTAATACAGCCATGTCCTACTCAACTGTAGGTACATTTCCATAGCATAAAAATCAACGTATGAGATTAATTTCAGCCATTGTAGGTCATTAACTTAAGTTGAAATTGAAGAAAATTTGTTAATCTGCTAAAGAGAACTTGTTTCAATTTCTCCAGGCTGGGAAGGTGAGAAAGTAATAAAGTTTATACACCTTGATAGGCTCAGCTAATGACTTGGTAATGAAATCAATTATTTTTCTTTTTAATGAGAAAAAAATATGGGTGTCGGGGTGACAAACAATTTAATTGGCACATTTACAATGATATATAATATAAAACTGATACTGGTGTAAAGTTACTTTTCAAAAAAAAAAGATTGAAAAGATTATATTATCAAAACAATTCAAATTATATAATGAATAAAATGAAAAATATTTTTCTAATACATTTGAAACTTGACTATATATATATATATATATATATATATATATATATTTTTTTTTTTTTTTTTTTTTTTACTGACTTAAACATGTGACTATAAATGCTTGTTGCTTAATATTTTTTGGCTTTGGACACTGATTTACACCTATTTGGGGAAACCACTACCTTAACTAATAACAGAAGAATTCTTTTCCTCAGTTGCTGCTTTCTGCTGGTCTAATTGGCAGCATTCCTAGATATCGGCAGTGTGGACATAATTTTGAATATCAATTGAATTTCCATTAAGAGTTCATAATTGAGAAATCTTCCAATTTAGTCCATATCTATAGCATCGCATACTTTTGAACAAATGCCACCTTTGTTTTATTTTGCTTGTCCCACAATTTCTTGCATTCCAAACTGTAAAATATCCACTCTTCATTGATCATCACACTTGGTTTCAAAAGAAGAACATTTTTGTTGTTTTTTACTTCTGTGGAATCAACACATCAAAATGACTAACATAACCAAATGATTTTCAACACCTGATTTTGATGTTTTTATGAGTATACTGGCTATCTTTTTCTCTGTATAATATTCATCATCTGATCTCGTGTCAACCTGATTGGAGTATTATTATTCAGTGAAAAATCTGCAGCATCCAAACCACTTGATGTGTTCAATTATTCATTGTAGCTTCTCTATAAACTAGGAAAAAAGAACTTTTTCTTAAAGAAATTTTTTTCTTAAAATGAAAGAATATTATATTGAAAATTTTGCTTATTTCCTTCTATTTTCAATGTTTGTATAAATAAAATGACAACAGTTCTGACAACTTAAAAAATACATCAATATGACAGCTGTCACATTACAATCAAAATCATATCAAATGAAGTTTTGTTAAAACCAAGTATGGCTACTTCTTATATGGTATCTATAGTGGGAGTAGCGACGTTGAGTCACTTGAGACCTGAAAATGTCAATCACAGTGCAGTGTTTATCCTTATGTCCACATTGTCTACATCTACAAAGGCTCTATTTATTATATTTAGCACACTCATAAACATAGATAATTTTAAACTATATATGTTAAACTATTAACTATGTAACCATCAAATAAGACAGGCTAGAAAGTCATTCTGGACATAGGTGAATGGACCAACATGTTTACTAGATGAGCCACTACAATCTGTGCTTGTGAGTAGAAAATCTTTTGATACTGTATATTTCAATGAAAGTTCCTCCTGCCAGATTATCTTTCAGAGACTCACCCACAAACGAGCACCTGGCTTCAACCTTTCCTCACTCGTGCACAAAAATTATTTTTGGGTTTGAAACCACTTATATAGTAGCAGCAACTGAGGATTAGTTATTTTGAAGAAATTCATTTTAAAACTGAGGCATGTTTTATTTTTATATATGAAAAATTCCACTTAATATATTATATGGCAATTGTAACACATATCATGATATGAGTTACAATTGCCATATAATATATTAAGTGGAATTTTTCATATATTCCTGTGGGAAATTAGATATGTATTGATTATTTTTTTTTCTTAATGATATTGAATTTCTGCAGCTTTCTAACAAACCAAAAGATCAAAAATGAAATTCAAGTAATAAGTGAAATATGTAGAACTTTATTATATAAAAATAAGAAATTCCATTTTTAGCAGAAAATGAACTGGTGGTGGGTGGGATATGTATGTGGATTGTGTTCACTAAAGACCCAATCTCCCATGGGAGTTGCTAGGGTCACTTTTTTTTACTTTTGATTTGAAAAAAATATCTTTAAAAGAAGAAAAAAAAATTTTAAAAGAAAGAAAGAACTGCCTTAAAAAAGGAGAAGAAAAACAAACAACCTTAAAAAATAAGAAAAAACTGCATAAAAAAGAAAAAACTACCTTAAAAAAAAAAAAAAAAAAAAAGGAAAAACTGCCAAAAAATTATCCTCTGTTTATACCATTAGTTTCTTTTCACAATGGCAAAAAAATTATTTTTACTTGAATCTCCAGATTTCTATGGTCTTAATAATTAAGATCTTAAAATAAAACTAAATTAAAAGTTAAACAAAGTCCCTATGGTTAATTACATTTGCTAAGTCTTGTTAGCCTGGCATGAAAGATTAAATATTAAATGATAAAGCAAATCTGTCTTCTTTCTTTTAAATTATTGCAACAACCATTCAGGACAATAAACAATCTTTGCTCTCTATAGATTCCTTTTCTCTATTATACAGTCATGACTTCTTGGGAAATATAGTGGTTTCTTCTCTTGCCTTTACCATAATTTTGAATCCAGAGTTTTTCTTCTAAATTGGATTTCCTATCCCAGGGTCATAACCAATCTATCCTGATATTTAATTTATAGTTAAGGGAAAAAGAGATGAGGTTTTTGCCTTTACCAAAGATTATAGTGTGAAAGTGAACACAACAAATTGGGCTGGTTTTTGAAGTCAGCCAATTTCACTTTTCATGTTGATATCGAGTAATCGATATCAACATCAAAACCAGTCTGTTAATGGGTTCAATAAAACAAGCAATGGTCAGTTAAGTACCATACATGATACATGCCTGGGTGATCATGTTTCTTTCGATTCATGACTGATTAAGCAGAATATTTTCCCATAGTAAGTTACCATTTTTTTCTGTGGTAAACTGATTTCCAACCAAGGCTCTAGGACTCAGTCTGTCCTTCAAATCTTTCCCAAGGTTATCTGTGCATAAGTGAATGCAACTAATTCAACTGGAATTTGAACTTGGCTCTCTAATTTCTCATTCAGAGTCAATATCCATTACACCAAGATGCACAACTCACAAAAAGTCATTAAAAAATATGAAAGGATTATTTATGTAGGGATGGAACTTCTGCTTCAGAACAATTTGTGAAAGATATCACACACTTTACAACCATTAACTGGTTACTTCTACTGGAAAAGAGATTTGGGGAAAAAGGAATGAAAGTGTGCAGGCAGAAAGGTAAGTAAGAAAGCTAAAGAAAAATGAAATAAAAGCGAGTGAAAGGAAAGAGACACGAGATGGAGACTAAAGTAAGAGGGATTACTGCCATTAGTTTTATTACTACTTTACTTTTGGATGAAATTCTTTTGGGTCATGCTGCACACCATAGGTAGGTAGGTAGAGACTATTGTATTAATGTGTAGATAATTACTCAGTCTTTGAAAGCAAAGATTGAAACAATTTGGTAAAGACATGTTAGCAAAATTGCTGCCTTAAGTCTTTGAAAACATTTCTCACAATCTGAAAACATTCCTTCCTTTGCCATGATCAGGTTTCTTAAATTCCTCTCACCATTTTGAATTGTCATCTATTTTTTTTTCTACCAGTATGACATGTAGAACTGAAATTCCTTCCCTGGTTAAATTCATTGTTTTAAATTTGAAATTCCATCCCTGCAAACTAATTTCCTGCCATTTCAGAATCACTATTCAGATTACACAACCACTATGAATTATAGACACTTCTTTCAGAAAATATTGTTGATTTCACAAGATTGATTTTATGCGTATACAAGAGAGTTTTATAATCTAATAGTTTTATCTAATAGCATTAAATATATAAATCTTCATTAAAATTTCTTAAACTTAAAACCATACGAGTTTTCAGGCTTTGTAAAATGAAAATAATTTTTCCATTACTAAAAATATAAAAACTTTCCTAAAATATTCATATTTCAATTTTCATTCTTTATAATTAATACTGGATTTTACAGTGGGTATTTAACATAAAGGAGTGTGATTTTTATTATTTGTAAAAAAGATATTGTACTGGTGATTACAGATACCAAAAAAAAAAAACAACAATAATAATCAAAACTGGAGAAAAGATGCTGTCCATTTCTCTCACATCAAATTACAAATTTTTCTCAATTATCAAAGACAAATAAAAACAATAAAAATTAGATTTAATCAGCCTTCAATTTAACCGATAACGATGATTTGTTTTTTTACATCTTATCAATCTTTAATGGTTTATTTAAATCCAAAACATATTCTGAACTGTAAGAATGTATTTTTTTTTCCTTTCTTGCATTAAAATTTCTTTTGAAGAATACCACTGATTCTTTTTTCAGATACAGGTCCTACTATTTCTACCCATAGCTGGAGGGAGGAAATGTATGTAGGTAATTGTGCCTAAGTGAATGTTATGAATAACTATTAGGAAAAAAAGGTGGCTGTTGAATGGATTGGGTTAAATACGGACGTCAGTCAAAATAGACAACTTACCAAGTATCTTTATCTTCTGTACATTGCCATAGACATCGAAAAACATCCACAATGGAAGAGTTGGGTCAACATGCATCAATGTTGTCATCTTACTTGTGTTTCTTGCATAACGAACTTCACCTGAAGAGCAAAAACAAAAATAACATCACATGAACATTTTTTTGGCACCATTGAAAGATGCAACAGAAAGAAGTCAACAAAATGTTACCTTTTTTAAATATTTTGGAAAAGATCTTTTAACACTGTCACTGCTGCATTATTATAGCATTGTTGCCTGGCTCTGCTGGCCTATTTCAGAAAAAAAAAGTCTTCTATTTTCTAAGCATTTAGACGCTGACAATGATTCCTCATAGGCACTACCATTTAGGGTGATGATTGGATAATCTGCAGCTAAACAATGCCCACGACAAGCAATATAATAGAAATGTATCCAAAACCAGCATAGACTTACACATACGAGGCACTCTGTTTGGTGATACAACACCAAACAGGTTGCCTTGTATATATATATATATATATATATATGCCTATACCAGTTTGGATATAGCATAACTTAAACTGAGGAAACAATATTTCACAGTGTCCTGAAAATGTATGTGTGTGTGTATATATATATATATATATATATATATATATATATACAAACAAACACACACGTTCACAGCAGGTAATGTAAGTTTTATAAAAATGTTCAAGTGCATCAGCAGAAGCATTACTGAAAATGACTTTTAAACTGCAATGAAATAGCAAAGAAATTTTACTTTTAGTTTTGTTTGGCTTCCAAATAATTCTAAAATGCAAAATCTATTTTCAATTTGTTTATGTTTGAGAGCAGGCTATATAAATACACTCATGTTTATACTTTTGTGTGTTGCTTGTGAAATTCATCATCTCACAAAAATTTAGTTGACTTATAAATAATATCTGCATTTCCAGTCTCACAGTAAATTTCAACAAAGACCCACTCACCCTCCCTGTCTGCATTGTGCTACTCATTTTTTAAAATACTTTATACATATTGTTATTACTCTACTTAAAACAATACCCATTCAGCTGAAATAAAAGGTATCCAGTTTTGAGGAATAGACCCAAAATGGGTCAAGTGGCTATACAAAGCAATATTATTTAATTAAGGAACCAAAATTTAAAAACTGTATAATTTTAAAGTTCTAATACTTGATTTAGATGTATGGATATTGTAATAACTATTGGCAATTTGAGCTCAAATTTTGGCCAAGTCTGTTACATAGACTTTTGCATAAATGCCTTTGGGAAAGGTACAAATCCATTTTTTCTCCCACCAATTGAGTTAAGTAGCAGGGTATACTGGGCTATCTAACCTTGGGTGGTAATCAATCTAAGAGAAAGGAAACTGTAAAGAAAGTAAAAGGAAACTACTCCATTACCTTTCCCAAAAATGCATGGCAATTCACGCAAAGAAAAGGAACCTGTGGAGAGCCATGATCCTGTAAGTCTTCAAAAGAGAAAGACTACACTGAATTGAAAATCTTAGGGAAAGGAAATGAAAAAAAAAAAACAAAAAAAAAAACTTCACTATCTTTTCCTAGAATTCATGGCAATTCACAGATATTATTAAAAAAATGAAAACCTGCGGAGAGCCATGGTTGTGTGTCCTAAAGAGAGAAAGCCTACTCTGAATTCAAAATGATGGAGAAGGCAACGTGAAACACACTGTGCTGTCCTTTTCAAGAAAATATGGCAATTCACAGATAATTAGAAGAAATCTGTGGAGAGTCATGAATGTCTACATAAGAGAGAGGACATTAAAAACAAATTAAATTAAGATAAAATATACTTGAATTGTTAAAAAGGAAACTAACAAATCTCATATGATTATTTATAGATAAGACAGTTTTCTTTTTCATTTATTTTCTTTAAAATCAGGTTTGTTCTTTTCTTGCCTCAAGAATGGCAGTCAAGCAGGAAAAGTAAAGCATAACCAGATCTCTTCAGATGTTTAAATAAATTGAATTTGTAGATATGGTAAATACGTTAAAACAATTTGGAAAACTGACATGTTTCACCAATAAATTGGCATCACCAGAAGAAAAACGTTACTTTACAAAACCAAAATCTACATTAACAAACCAAAACAGGATTCACATTAAATGGATTAACGCTTGCTTTTTATTTTAACTCTATACTTAGGAAATTGGATTTTAAGTAATTTCAACTGAGTTTTTATTTAATTATCTTTTAAAGTTTATATACCCATGTTGTTTCAGTAGTAATTTCATAAAATACGAGAGACTAACTGAAATAGCCTACTCAAATATTAACTGGCGGGGACGACTTGTGTGTTTATTATTATTATTAAGTGAAAAAGCCCAATCGGTGGGGACAACTTGCTTATTTATTATTACAATTACTGTTATTAACTGAAATAGCCCAGTTATCTATTAATCAGTTGGGACTAATCTATAAGTACTCTCAAAATAATATACATCAATATATGGGCGACTTCAATTTATAATAACAACAACAATAATAATAAATAAGCAAATAGTCTTCTGTATTTACCATTTTGTTAGATTCTTATGTGAATATATAACTAGTTTACCAAAATCATAAAAAATGACAGCAAATATGAAGTTGATATTTTCTTAACCTTTTACTATTATTAGAAAGAATTTGTAAGCGAGTCTTTAAATATATTTCTTTTCTAGTTATTATTGTTGTACTCTACACTTTCACAGAGTTGACCTTTCACCTTCTCGCATCTTAAACATCTTGAAACAGTCTGCCATTGTCAAAAGAAAGACACTGCCATCTTGTGTGGTCAGTACAAGAGAGAACTTTTGTACATTAAAACACTACAGATATTATAGACAAAAATATACAAATACACTCTTCATATTGTACAGAATACAGTAATAATAACAGGATAAAATGTTACAAGTTTGTTCCGGTTTTATACTTTCCACTGGTTGGCATTGGAATCAAACTAAAAAGCTAGAATTTTGAATGTTGAGATTTAAGACAGGCTGGGCTTAGGTGATAGAAATGGGAAGATTTTCTCATTTCAGTTTCTTATTTGAACAAAACAAGGGTTTAGTAAACACTGACAGTCATAGTGAATGCATAGTGAAGCTGAGATATAACCATATTTAAAGATGCACAAATTTCTATGAACACAACAATATGATGTGTGTAATGAAGGATAGATGCCACACAACATCCAGTAAAGTCCAAGGAGTAGCAGTAACTTTGAATCAAAATGCTCCAAATTCAAAATATTTAATTACTAGCAGTATAGCCCGGCGTTGCTCAGGTGTAATGAAAGCTTTTAAACTAATCCATGGTTCTGGAGCTCAGACTCTGGACATTGGCACAAAAGGCTAAAAAGCAATAGTTGTTTCCAGTTAAATCAAAACTGTAGACTGAAAGAAAAATGAATGGATGTAAGTTAAATTTTGATTTCCTGGTATCAGATAAGTTTTTTTTTGTCATAAGCTGAATTTTGAAGGCTAAATAAGTCCTCTGAGTAAATGGTATCATGGCTGAGACTAAGAACTGCAATTATACCTACTTAGAGCCAAACTCGGAGCAAAAACCAAAATAAAAGGGCTGAAAAAATACAGACATACAGGCAGATAAACAGACACACACACAAACATCTTGCCTTATATATATATATATATATATATATATATATATATATATATATATATGACTATAGTATTTACGCTCTCGCACTCTGGAAGAGTGGGAGGCTTTGTAAACAGTAGCTACCCCGGCATATACGCATCTGTCATTCAATAATGAATTGGAGCACTCTAGCTATTGGGCGTGTTTATACGCGCTTAAAAAAAGAAAAAAAAAAAGAAAAAAAAGCCTGCCTTCTTCTGCCGGATGCTCGTGGCCTCAGTCAGGTTTCAATCCTGGGTTAGGAAGCAAATGGAGTCTAAGCCGTACTGATGAGCTGTAATACAGCAAAACAGATCTGTCTGCAGATGACTATATATATATATATATATATAAATAAATAATTGATTTTCTGCATTATTGTAAGAACTGCAACCTTGAAACTTTTGAATCAATTGGAGTAGATAGACTAAACTATTGCCCGGTTCACACTCCACCCACATCTATTGAACAGGTGAAGAGGCTCATCCCTTGGTTCCTGTTTAGGATGTGGTTTCCGGTTTTTCTCTCTTCCAATCTTTTCACTCTTATGTAGCCCCCTGTGCATCAGTGGCGTTTTCGCCTTGCTTGGGGTGATATGATTAAAAAAAAAATATCATTTCTTATGTCTTTGTCTATGAGTGCATCAAATTTGATTAAAATTGGACCACTCCTTTATATAATCGATATTTATCAGGGGTACCTCGACACAAAACCTACCTAAGAACACTCGCAGACGCTTATAGTACAACTGTGTAAATTTTCAAGAAAATCGGTTCAGCTGCTTCGGAGTCTATAGGTAATGCACACACACAAAGTTCCATTTATAAATAAGTTTAGATTTAGATATTGATCGTACATAAGTATTTTGGCATTACTTAAATATTCTTGATGAGAATATGAATTCAGAAGGTTTTAGGTAAGATGACAAATGATCCTTATGAAACTGGAGATTTCACTTTCTTTTTTAATATCATGATCTTTAACAGTGTAGGAAGTAGAAGATCTCCACAGCTTCCTTCTATTATTTGAATTGCAATAACTATTCTTAGGAAAGATAATGGAGTGGTTTTCTCTCAAAGCATCTGAGTTTTCACGCAATGCCAGACATGGAACACCCAGTCAGGATTGAACATATTTACTCAGTAATTATGGTCAACTAGACTAGCTCACTTGATCATTACTCCACTCTGTGTCACCCTGGAAGGATTTCCTGTTGCCATCTCCATGATTTTAAATTTGAACTGATTGCTCTACAAACACTAGAGAATCTCATCTGTTCCAAAAACATGTATATCTATAAATGTAAATAAATTTTAATTCAGAGATTGTTATTCATTATCTTGAAAAAAAAGAAGAGAGAAAGAACAGATTCATACTTTCCATTTCTTTTTTCTAATTTTTACTCAATACAAGGCCTAAGAGCCACTCAAAGTAAGGGGTTACTGAATAAGATTGTCATATAACCATAAAAGCAAGTAAAGAGTGCAGATAGTGAGAATAGATATGTAGGAAAGATAAGAGTTAACCCTAGACATTAAGAAGATTGTAGAGATCAGGAAAGCATCCACTTAGGAGTCTGTTCCACAACATAGTGGTTCTTGGAAAGAAGCAGCATTAATGGAACTCCCTTCTTACTAATGAAATACAATGGGAGGGGTTCAGCCTAGTGTATGTTATGTGGTGGGTCTATGACAGTTAAAACTGGTGGAACTAAGGAATGTAGCTTGTCAAAATATTTGCCATGGAAATAGTGATTGAGTAGCAAGAAGCTTGTGACGTTTCTTCTGTGGGAAAGAGGTTGTAGAATGAAAGATGATCCATCACTCACAAGGCTGGGTAGATGTTTTGAACTATCAAATTTGGAAAGTGAACACAGGGTAGATATGGCAGCAGCACTATTTTCAGTCTGATCTGATTTTTGTCAATGGTAGGAGTCAGGTACTGGAGTGGTACAAGGAACCGACCATCTTTTGTGATCGATTATATATGAGATCCGTTTAAAGTCTGGGGGTGAACTTGAGCCCTAATAGGTGTTCAAAGCAAGGGGCCTCCTTGAGAGAACACCCATTCGTTGTGGCAGGTAAAATTAGGGGTCTACTCAACGATAATGAAATGTTACAATCATGTAAAATGTGTTCTTCATAGTCATAGAGTTTTCTTTCTACAGGAGATACAGTTGGTATATTCAAAACTTTGTTGTCAGGGTACTTGTTTATATATATATATATATATATATATATATATACACACACACACACACACACACAACCATTGTTATAGTTTAGAGCAGCATTTTTTGAACTTTTTTTTTTCGCTGCAACTCACAACTAGAACCATATTTTGCATTGCAACCCATTATACCGGCATAAATCAAAAGACAAACTATTCACTAGGTTCATTTATTTAGCATCAACAATTTATATGTATACTTCTTATGATCTGCACAAATTAGAACTGTATTATCTATTTGTATGAATATACAATTATTACTTTTAGAAACTCAAATTTAAGGGGAATTCAGAACAAGATAGATCCATACACTCAATGAAAACAGACTATATACTTTTACAAACTTTAGGGGCGGTTTCCTCACGCCAAAACAAGTCTGCAAATCTTTCATTTTTGAGTTATTAAGTTTAAAGAAAGTTTGCATTAGATGGCACTGTGTTGCCATGAAGACTAGGTTACATTTGTCATTCAAGTACATTTATAGTTAGTCTGTCTTCAACATTTAACAAGCATAGTAGTGAATTAATGAAGTGTTCTGTTTAACAATGGCAGGATATTCATGTGCAAGCAGATATGATTTTTACATATGGATGTTCAAATGGTAATGGATGCAAGGCTGCACGGCTGTATCAGTTGGCTTCTCCGTTTATTGTAGTGTTGCTGAGACAGGATCTGTGGTACCACGGACTATGGAATGAGGAAGACAGATCTACTCATATTCCTGACTATGAAGAACACATTTTACATGATGTTGGAGACAATCTGGATATCAGCATATGTCAAGTGGCTCTAGAATGTTGTTCATCACATAGTACCTCATGGAGGGTACTTCAAAAACAGCTTCTGTATCCATATAATCTGCAATTTGTGCAGGATCTTTCACACTGAGCACTCACCACAAGAAAACTTTTGCCAATGGTGTATTGCACAAACTGTCAATCGGTTGTTTTTCTTGTTTACAGGTGAGGTAACATTTGGAAAAGATGAATTTTTTTTTAATCATTTAACTCCAAGCAAGGCGGTACCACTACTGGTGCGCAGGGGGTGACATCAGAAAGTAAAAGTTTAAGCAGGAGGAGAGCGAACAGAAAGATGAACTAGTTACAGGGTGTGTCAGAGAAAGGGCAAGAGAAGGATGGGAATACAGGTGTGATGACAGTTGTGAAAGTAGAGTGAGAAAGGAAAAGAAAATACACGAGGTGATGTAGAAAGGACAAGGGAAGGACTGAAGTCAAGTGGATAAAAGATGGGAATTGACATTGCATTTAAATTCCTGTCATGAAAGCAAGTATACAGAAGGGAGTTCCACAGGTGGGAAGTGCAAGAAAAAAAGCTGCTGGAGTAGAATTGTTCATTGTATTTGGCAGATTTAGCTGTAAAAGGGTGGGACCTTGTTGCCAGTCTGGTTGCTCAAGTAAATTCTTATGGATGGAGCACCAGTGACCTAAGTTCGTTGGAGCAGAAGCCATGAAAATATTTGTAGAAGAGACAGAAGGCACATCCTGCCAGTGAGAAAGTGGCTGGAGTAAAGCTACCAGGTCTGGACCGATCACATTACAGATTCTCTTTTGGAGCCTGTCGAGAACCCTGAGATGAACAGTAGGGGCGCCTGACCAGATATAACAGTATTCTATGTACGGTCGGATGGTTGATTTGTATATGTGCAAGATGGATTCAGGCGGAAAAAAACTTCTTGGCTCAACACAGTGACCCCAACCTTTCTAGCAGTGGATTTAGCTATTGATTCAATGTAATGGTTCCACTTGAGGTCAGAAGAGAGGTGCAGTATATTGCTTACAGGAAGACTCGCTTGGACCAGGCTTATGGGGTGCAGGAGAGACTGGCGGTGATGGTTGACAGCAGCTTCATTTTAGAAACATTGAAATTTACAAGCCATTTCTTACCCAATCCACCACAGAGTGGAGGTCCTTCTCAAGATTAGCAGCGAGGTTATGTTTGTTTGCCTCACCAGGTTTCTTACTGATGCAGAAGTAAATGGAAAATTTACACAGCCAACTTTTGTGGATGGATTGGAATCTCCATGGTACAATACAGACTAGACACCTGCATCAATTTATGATTAAAAGTATGGGCTAGAATTGTTGGTGACTGTCCGGTAGGTCAATATGTTCTCCCAGCATGTCTTACAGGAGACGTCTTATATAGACTTTATTTTGTACACACTTGCTGACCTATTAGAGGATGTATCTCTGATAATATGAAGATGCATGATGGGGCTCTTGCACATTTTAGTTGAACTGTTCGTAATGCACTGGCTGATATTTTCCATAAAAGCTGGATAGGTAGGAGAGGACTGATTCCATGGCCTGCACATTTTCCAAACCTCAATCTATTGGGCCACCTAAAACAAATGGTTTATGCAGCAGACATGAATAATTCAGAGATGCTTCATCAACATATTAAGGGGACCTGTGAAACCATTCAACACCATGTGGGAATACTTGGGTCTGCCAGTCAATGATCTGGTGGATGCATGTGTGTTGAAGCAAACAGGACATTTTACCTTGTTTTGGTGTCAGGAACCTACTCCTAAAGTTTGTAATATACCCTCTGTGTGTGTGTGTGTGTATATATATATATATATATATATATATATATATATATACACACAAGAACCTATCTTGAAACAGAAATTTCCATGTCGCAATATAAAATTGATATATAATTATATATATATATATATATATATATATATATATATAGAGAGAGAGAGAGAGAGAGGTTTATAAAGGAAAACTCAACACGTCATATTAGTTACAAACTATAGTTCATTTCAATGAGCTTAATTAGCTCATATCATCAGACTCTTTTACAATATTTCTTCCATCTGGCATAAAATTTCTGCCGAAATGAACGTTTTCTTAAAATGAAGAGGGAACATAATAGAAATAATAATAAACATAAGATTATAAACAAATAAATAAATGTAAGAGGAAGGAAAGAAGAGAGATAGAGTCCTATATATATATATATATATATACACCCCCTCTGTGTGTGTGTGTGTGTGTGTATATATATATATATATATATATATATACACCCCCTCTCTGTGTGTGTGTGTGTGTGTGTGTGTATATATATATATATATATATATATATATATATATATGTATTTGTTTAAAAAATAATACAAGCTTAACTCAATGAAAAACTAGCGATGACTTATGAGTA
Source organism: Ascarosepion bandense (assembly GCA_037127315.1). NCBI lineage: Eukaryota > Metazoa > Mollusca > Cephalopoda > Sepiida > Sepiidae > Ascarosepion > Ascarosepion bandense. The sequence continues at coordinate 184,689 of JBBBDQ010000469.1, forward strand.
CTGTGCAAAATTTACAGTTGCTTTGATCTCACTTATGTATTTTTTGTTGTTGTGGGACCCACAGTTTGAAAAAACTTGATTTGGAGCAAGGACTGCCAAACTATGATGAATACGCTAGATATATAGTACATTACATGACAGTGATTTTTGTTAAACAGTTTCAAATTTACACTTGTCCATATTTATTCCTTGTGTTATGCAGCGATCAGGAGTTATCTGCATGAAAAGTGGAATTGACAAGTTCAAATCTCTACCATTTGCACTAGCATAAATGCCCTGGAAAAGGCATGAATCCATTCCTTTTCTATTTTCCAGTTTGGGGTTAATTAACAGCTGAGACTCAACACTAGAGACTCGTATGGCAATGAGCCTAAGAGAAGGACTATTCAGAATTTCAAATGGCTGTGAAAAGCTGTGACGATTTATGTCTTGAAGGAACATAGCATTTCAAGAAAAAAAACAAAGAAACACTTGTATATCTATAACTGTAAATAAACATGAATTCTGAGATTGATATCCATTATCTTCAAAAATCGAAAATTCTTTTCCAGTGGTCTAACTGAGATGATGTAAATTCACAGTACATCATCAAAATAAATCTTGATTTATAACCATCTAACCATGTGTTGAGTTTCCTTCTCAATATTTCACACACACACATGCATGTAAGTGGATATTGATAATTGCATTTAGCATGAAACCGACTGGTGCCTCTGGATATTGACTTCAATGTCCATTTTTATATTTATATATGCTTTATCCCAAATATTGAACACTTTAACCCATAAATATAGCATACCTTAAAATTTATTTTATCATTCATATATATGAAAGGCAAATCTATTCTTATTTGGAGCAATTGATCTTAAACAAGTGGTACAAGAATTTCAAGTAATATATTTTGATAAGCACATTTACGACCTTAGCTTAAAAAAATTTCTTTCATGAATCTAATGCAATATTCATACAACACCTAAGGAAGCACGGTATTTAAAAATTGCTCTCATTGTCATATAAATACAAGTCAGGATGTTATAAGGAATAAATGAGTCAGAAAAAATTACCCAATTAAAGGAATAAAATGAGTCATTCTGCTTTGGTAAAGCTAATGTCAGCTCAAAATGAGAAATCAAAGAGCTGAGTTCAAATTACAGTTGAATTTTTTACATACTTATGTGCAAATACTATTGCGAAAGGTATTAATCTGTCTATTCTCTCCAGCTATGGGTTAAATAACAGGACAGTTTGGGCACTTAATTGACTATAATTATGATTAATTATAAAAACATTTTAGTTATTATTTTCTGACCCTATTTCAATTCTTTTAAAGAACTGGTTAATAACAAATAAAGATTTAATAGACATAGATAAATCTGGACAATTTACTTTGATCAAAAATATATGCAATGAAAATGAAGCTATAAGAATTCATACCCTTACAGAAAATTTGAATATCAAAATTGTTTCTGTTGCTAATTCTTTTTCCATAATTCATTTTTCTAATACTTATCTGAATTCATGTCTTAGTAGGTTACAACTATGTGTTATTAGCAATCATTTTGTTAATAGAAAGACTAGAGACAACAATTTTATTCTTAACATCATTAAAAAGTTCAACTGTTTGTTTCCTTATGGAATTTCAACATATCTAGCATTGTTACTATTCCACAAGACAGGCTAGTAAATTTTTACTCGAAAGGTTTTAAGTGGGTTAATAATATTTTTCTTTTCTATAGATACTCCAAACAAAGAAGCACAAAAGAAACAGGCTTTTTAAAAAATACTAGGACAGAATTCTCTGCAGTTAAAATGATAATTTCTCATAACTTTTTATATTAATATCTTCATGTCTGTTATGTTTAACAAAATATATTGATGGATATGTTCTTGAGATTTCTATTACTGATGAAGATCTCAACAGAACCAAGCATTCAAGTTAGTGAAAAGGTTTTCAGGTAAAACTGGAAAATATAAAGGAAATGAACATTATATTGTTCCTTTCAAAGAAGAATTCTTTTGGACCTAAGTCCATTTTAAGTATTGGCTCTTTGGGCACCTCAGCATGGTGTGATGGTTAGTAAGCTTGTTTTATTAAAACAATTACAACTGAGTAGTGACTTCAATCTGCACTTGGTGCCTCGTACTTCCAACCTTGTGACACATCTAAACTATGGTTAGAAAAAAAATCAAAATAAAAAAAATAAAAAATCACTAAAGTTCTTATATGATGTTAAAAATCAACAGCTTGCTTATATATATATATATATATATATATATATATATATATATATATATACACACAATGTGTGGAGGAATGTGCATGTAGTGCAGTGGTTATTGACCCAAATTCAGATTAGCCTTTTGAGTTCAAAATTTCAGCCAGAGCTGTAGCATTCACTTCCACTGAAATCCCCTCCACCCATAACAGGATAATGGCAATGTAGTCTGGGCCCTTTCAATATTTGGTTGGTAGCCAGTCTAGGAGAAGGAACACTGAATACAAAACCATTTCATGGTGGAACTAGCAACTCTATTCAATAGAAATATACTTGCTATGGAAACCACAGTAGGAACATCTAGTATGGTGAGGCTGTTGCCTAACCCCCACAGTGAAGTCTACAGGGTTAATGTACAATATATTATATATATACACACACACACAAAGATTTTTTTTGATATTTTTCAAATTTGATCTCTACAAGAGGAAGGTTGGCTTGGCTGATTCTCAATTACGATTGCTTGGAATATTATAGACACGGCCTTTAGTTTTATTTTTTCTAACAAAGGGTTGGCCTTTACAAGGTGATTACACAGTTTAGGTTTGCTATAAAAAAAAATACCGTGATATTATATGATACATATCCTTTGGATCTGTTTGATAACCTTTCTGAAATGTTGCCTTATGGTTTGTGGTGGTAGTTTTTTGTTTGCACTTTCTTTTCTTTTTTTTTTTTTTTGACAGTCCAAAAGTTATATGAATTATCATGTAATTGTGTGTGTGTGTGTGTGTGTGTGTGTGTGTGTGAGTGAGAGAGAGAGGGAGCTGGGGGGAATATATTATATAAAGTTTCAAAACAATTATTACGTTCAGAGCACCTTGAATAATAACACCATGTTCTATAATAGCAGGTTACATTTAGTATATGAAATAAACATGCTAACATAACAAATATTATGAGAGAGATAATAATAACTTGAAATGTTTTGTTGGGATTTTGGAAAACTTTTTTAAGGTTAAATACATGTTTTTGAGTGACATACATGTTTTGAATGTCACTTAATGACAAGGAACATTCAAGGTAACCATTCACCAACAAAATGCCAGAAAATGTGAAAAAATGGTTTGCTAACACCTTATTTTAAAAACAATTTTAATAATACTTCTAAAAGACAATGAATCCTGATTTTGATTCTTTGAAACTTCTTCCTGCCCTGATGCAAAATCATTTTCTATAATGTGTAAATTTTGTTATTGTGGTTTCAGTTTTGCAAGATGGAGTTGCTTTACCCCCACACCCAACCAGTTTGAGTTCAAATTTGTTATTCTAGTTTGTTTACCATCCCAAGCTTGAGAGGCTAGTGTGCCCTGTTATTTTACCAATAACTGGTGAGGAAAGAAGAGATGGATTCATGTCTTTCTCAAGGCTACTAGTGTGAAAGAAAGATGACATTGGCCAGAATTTGAATTCAGCTCACCAGTTTCATCTTTGGCATCAATAACCATTAGGCAAAGAAGGATTCTAGATTCTCTGAAGAATATATGTTCAAGAAAAATTTTCACAGATATGTGAAAGTTACTCATGTATTTCTGTTTCAACCTTAAAATAAGGTTGAGTGGTTATTAAAATAAATAAAAAACACTAAACTATTTTACAAATTTCAAGCTTCCATCTAATTTGTTTATTTTTTGATACTGTACCAATTTTGGGTGCTGCATACTAATAAAAATTTCCTAAGAAAATTAAAGAATTTTTCTCTGCTAAAAAAAAAAAAAATTCTTTATCAACCAATAACACAACCACTATAATCATATCCTGTATTAAAATGAGAGAGAGATAAAGAAAGAAAGAGTGAGAGATAAAGAAAGAGAGACAAGCAAGTCTTTTCAGAGATCATATTTCATGGCTCATAACTTAAAAGAAAAGTCTGGAAGTTGAGGGTTGGGGTTGCAAAGCTCATCAACCAAGGTTAAAAGGCCAGAGCAAGACATACAGATACACAATGGATTCCTGTCATGAAAGAGCTGAGAAGTATTTCTCTCTAATTCAACCTGAAATAGTGGCTCAATTCAGACAGAGTGAGGAAGAGATGGAGAGTAAATTGGTTTTAGTTGGTGTTGGCTAAAATACAAAAAAAACAGTTCAGACTTAATGATTATCTACACTTGGGAAGTTAACAGAGAATTCTGAAGAAAATAGCATCAATTGGTTGGTCTTGAATTCACTGAAAATTGCGTTTAGATGACCGAGAGTAGAGTAGGACACTGGGGGGGGGGGAGATAAACAGAAAGACACTGTGAATAAAGAGGGACATTGGTGAAAAGTTTATTTAAAAAAAAAAAATGTTTTTTGTGGTTTTTTTGTTTTGGTAAGGGCATCAGGTAAAGATGAAAATATTGAGAGAGAGGAACAGTGAATTGCTTGTATAATATTTTGATAGGCCAGAAGCAACAGTATATAAATATGAATGGATGGTTTAAAGTACAAATGAAACTGGCCTATAATACATCACAATGATTTTGTTTTATTATTGAAGATGTTATTTTTAGTGGGTACACATATTTCTGATGCCCACCCCCTCCTCTTTAAACAGTGTAAATTAAATCTAATGGCCTATATATTTGAAAGGCTTAATATGTTCTGTCTGGCAGTTGAAAGCATGTTGGACCAGATAGCAGTTTCTCCTGCAAAGAGGGATGCAGGTTTATACCCTACCAGAGAGGACGTTTATTTTAAGTTTCTTGCAAGTGCAGCTAGTAGACATAATTCACACTTTAAGAAAAGAAAATGTTTAAAAATGAGGTATGATGTTAAACTTCTTAGGCTGGGTAAAAGTCTTTAGCTTTGGATAACAAATTGTCTATGAGAAGGAAATCTCAAATAAAAACCTCTACACTTATTCTCAAGTGAGTTTGAATTCCAGTTGAACTCATTGCATTCACTTACGCACAAATGCCCTTAGGAAAGGTATTAATCTGTCGCTTCCTTCCAGTTATGGGTTAAATAACAGGACAGATTGGGTTCTATAGCCTTGGCTGGCAACCAGTCTACCGCAGAAAGCAATGGCAACCTACTGCGGGATAATCTTCTGACCAGTCAGTCATGTCTCTTTTGAGACATGATCGCCCAAGCATGTTTCACGTATGGCACTTAACTGACTGACACTTACTCTGTATAGAATACGTTAGGCTGAACTCTCTAACCTTGGTAGGTAATCTTCCTACAGATGGTGTCTCGATAAAAATACTGAGTTTCCAATCTCCTAAATTGTTTGTTGTTAGTAAGGGCATACAACTGTAAAACTTGCTCCAATATTTCATGATGGTTTAATTACGGAGCCATCAAGAAAACCCAGTCCAACCCATGCTAACATGGAAATGATGGTGATGATGATGATGAGGCATCAACTCAAATGTCGACTAAAATCGTTTAGAGTAACAAGAAATAATGTTGGATTAAAAATAAAATCCATTTAATCCCTTAGAAATATTTTAGTCTCTTTCATCAATAACTCTGCCATTTAGTTATCTCCTTCCTACTAACATTAGTCATGTTATTAGAATGGCAAATAGTTCGAAGATGCTTACAAAGTCAAAAGAACAGCTGCAAAAGAGCAGAAAAAACTCAATTGAAAATATTCTAAGACTCACAAGTGAAATCCTAATAGTAAGAAAGATTTAGCATCAATTTTAGGACTACAAAGGTAAACTAAAAGGTAAAGGTTGAGATTGTTTTTATTAGTAGGTGAAAGCCTAGTAAAATGAAATTTTTTTTATACTTCTTTGATTTTATTTGTGAAAAAAAAAAAAAATTCATATTGAAATTTCTATGAGATGACTTTTTTTTTTTTTTAATAGATAAAAGAAATGAGAGGTTTTTAAAATAGGCAAAATTCAAATTTTATTTTTAAAGAACTTTCTTTTGCTTTCTTTAATTTTCCTTAATGAACTTTCAGGATAGAACAGGATTACTTTAAATCCCCCCCCCCCCACATTATATATATATATATATATATATATATATATATATAAAGAGCAGAATAAGTAGGGCCCCTGAAGAGTGAAGACATCATAATAATGCCTTCATGAAACTTCCGAGACAGTGTGACTGATATAACACTGCTCAGTTCAGTTAAAAACGTCTCCACATTAATTCTATTAACGCTCAATGTTGATATCAAGTACATTATGGAAAAAAAAAAAAAAAAAAAAAACACCTGTATGCCACAAATGCTTCCCAATCAGTAAATGACTTAAAAATCAAGTTTTGGCACTAAGCACCATTATAATTCAATACTCTCTCTCAAAATGTCCTGTTCCTTGCAGCCTTTAATAAGGTTTATCTTTTTGCTACATCTCCTAATCCCTGTTCAGCTAACCATTTACACAAGTCATGTGCTTCTTGCCTCTGTTCATTTTACCTTCAATATGTCATGTGAGTGTCAAATTTTGCAAGTCCTATTTCCTCATTATATACCATAGAAATTTCAACTCTTTCTGATGCTATGTATAAAAAACTTCCTTGTTGCTCACATGTTCTATCCATATTATTCTCAGTATCCTTCTGCAGAGCCACATTTCTGTTGCATCAAGTCACTTCATCTGTAATGCATTTTCTACCTTAGGAATACTGATATTTCACAGCAATTCAATACTCTTTCCTTTGTTTCTGATTAAATATTCCTAATTTAAGAAAAGGTACTTAAAGGCCATACAGAAAATCCAATGATAACTTACTGAATATACGCATATCTTTCAACCACCTATCATCAATGATCAAGCAGATACCACAATCAATTAACTGCAGGCTTTTCAGTAATTCTTACATTAAAATCATCTTCAATGGAGCTAAGAAAGACTATGAAACAGCCCTAAAGATAGTATATTCCTGGCATACATACCACAAAAAAATGCTAACAGGAAGAGAAACATCATATGGTTCAATTCACCGTACAAGAAAAACATAAAAACAAATGTAGGAAAAATATTCTTTAAACTTATATATATATCTATCTCTCTCTCTCTATATATATATTCTTATATTCTATTCTATTCATATATATATTCTATTCTATATATTCTATTTTTTTAATAACTGGAATTTTTTTTTTAACAGCTGGAATATTCTATTCTATATATATATATATATATTCTATTCTATATATTTTATTTTTTTTAATAACTGGAATTTTTTTAACAACTGGAATATTCTATTCTATTCATATATATTTCCTTATATTCTATTCATATATATATTCTATTCTATATATTCTACTTTTTTTAATAACTGGAATTTTTTTTTTTAACAAATGGAATATTCTATTCTATATATATATATATATTCTATTCTATTTATATATATATATATATATATATTATATATATTCTTTAAACTCATATACAATCACTTTGCTGCATCAAGCACAAGATATTCAACAAAAACAGTAAAAAAAAAAAAAGAAATCAGCTACAGTTGCACCAAGAACCTGACATAAATAATAAAAAATATCTCAACAGGAAAACAACCAACTGAACAAATTAAACCCACGTGTAACTGCAGGGCAAAGAACGAACACCCCTTAAACAACAATTACTTGCAGAACAATGTAATATACTAAGCCACTGTAAAATCAGCAGATAACAAATAAAATATATACAGAGGAATAACAAACGAACTCTGGAAACAAATTATGCACAAAAAACATCCTTTACAAATAGTAAATATGTGAATAGCACAATGCTTTCAAAACATATTTGGGAGATTAAAAATAAAAACTAAATCATACCAAAAATATTATGGACAATAAGAAAAACACTATCAATTTACAACCATCAATCTAAAAACTAAACTGAAAGAAAAAAATAGCTATAATTACCTTCCAAGACCAACATAAACTACTAAATAAACAATCAGAACTATCTCAAAATGCAGACACAAAAACAAATTATTATTATATTACTTAAAAATTTAAAACTGAAAATAACAAGAATAAACAAAGAGAAATAAATTAAAGCAAGCAAAATAAATGAACTAAATAACTTATAAACAAATTAACAAAGCATGTATGTAGTGATAAACATAAAACACAGTCATAGCAACCAACATTTAAATAATCAAAATAAAGGTAACTAACAACACTATAAATAGCCAAAATCTGCATTTGGATCCATAGTTATTCCCACTCAATAGCCAGTTACTACTCACCAAAATAACTATTAGAATAATACAATAGACTACCCACAATGCATCAATGACCTGCATGTTGAAATAGTTGAGCAAAAACACAATGCAGATGGCCTGACAATTGTGGGTGTTGACATCAATGATAACTTATATTTACATACACTCTATTCCTGATATTGAGCACTTTAACCCATAAATATAGAATACCAAAACCTATATTTTATCATATATATATGAAGTTACAATGGAGTAAAGTATTGCAGCTCAGACTGAGGAATCAGAGAGCCAAGTTTGAATTACAGTCAAGTTCATTACAATAAATTACATGCTAATACCCTTGGGAAAGTTATGAATCCATCTCTTCAAAGCTATAGGTAAATAACAAGATACACTGGATTCTATAGCCTTGGGTGGCAACTGGTCTAGAAGAAAGAAAAATTCTAAATTCAAAACTTCCAACTATCGGTAAATAGTAGGGTAGTCTAGGCTCTATAGCCATGGTTGGCAACTAGACTAGGAGAATGGCTTGAATTCAAATCTGGAGCTGGAGTCCCTAAAACAGTTCAATGTTATGCTCAATTTAATTTTGGCAACACTTGTGTCAAGTTGTATTGGCATCTGCTTTTTTCTTGGACAACATTGGTGGTGTGGGGAGGGGAGATGTGCTGTATGGGCAACTACTGATCTCTCATTAATGAAAAAAAAAACCCCAAAAAAAAAACCTTCACATGCCTGTTCCTGGAGAGGGCATAACTCTTCTCTCAAGACTGATGGATGCCATATATACATGTGTATATACGCATGTATATTACTTAAATGTTATTTTTCATGGATACTCATATTTAAGTAGACTGTTTATTAAGTGGTATATTTATTTTTTTATACTGGCCTGAATATTCAAGAAATCTTATTAAAAATAAATCTGTGCTTTTTGGCAAGACTCAAACCCATGTTCGTCTAGAGCAGAATTTCTCAACCATATTACCCTTGTGTAACCCTTAAAACAAATTCAGTCAGTTAAGTGCCATACATGATACACGCTTGGGCGATCATGTCTCAAAAGAGACATGACTGAGTGGGCAGAAGATTATCCCGCAGTAGGTTGCCATTGCTTTCTGTGGTAGACTGGTTGCCAACCAAGGCTATAAAACCCAATCTGTCCTGTTATTTAACCCATAACTGGAAAGAAGAGACGGATTAATACCTTTCCCAAGGTTATTTGCACGTAAGTGAATGCAATGAATTCAGCTGGAATTGGAACTCAACTCTCCGATTTCTCGTTCAGAGCCGATATCCACTGCACCACAACGCCCATCCTAAAACAAATTACATGTCTCAAAAAACCTCTGTGCAAAAACAAAATTATATACCATATTTTTCTCATTTTATTTTCATTATAGTTTATGTGGTAGATATCAAAGTATATATTTTTGAATAACTGATTTAAGGAAAAATTAATAGTTTTTTTGTCAAATTTTTCGATAATGCTAAATAAAATTCATACTGTTTGTTTATAATACTTCATCAGGGAGTTTTCATTCACACAAAAACATTCTGAACTCAAATGTAGAAAATAAACACAAGAAACCAATGTTATATACTCATAACATAAATGTAAACAAAACGAAAACACATAATTGCAGCATCAGTTCATTATTTATTTATCCTTTACTGGCAAATGTTGAAAAGACATCAAGGCAAAATGTCCTGTGAACCAATAGTTATTTTCAGATCCATTTGATTAATTAAAACATACTTCTCTAATGTGAAACCTGTGCCTGTCTTTTGCTACACAAATACTTAATTTGAGGTCGAACTTCAGATAAACACACACAGTCATCACTAAATATATTCCCAATAATTATTATATTTAATAACATAAGTTAGATGGGATGATTTTATCTTACAATAGCCAAGGATATATTGTACATGCTTAGTAATATGATGTATATGAAATTAAATAAAAAGTCAAAAAAGTGCATTAGCTTATTCAACTTGTTCTTGTGGAACTATTAGAGACCTTTTGCAGAATCTTAGAGTTATGGGGAACACTATTTGAGAAACGCTGTTCTAGAGAAAACCATCAGAAATCTGATGTGCTTTAGACCTCTCAGCGACGGAATAGCACTGTTATTTCTGATTCTCGCAATATACATATCTTTTTTTTTTCTTCTTTTTTTTTTTTTAATCGTATCACCCCAAACAAAGCGGTAATGCCACTGATGTGCAGGGGGCTACAAAGAAAAGACTGGAAAAGAGAAAGCCGGAAACCACATCCTAAACATGGAACAAGGGATGAGGCTCTTCACCTGTTCAATAGACGTGGGTAGAGTGTGAACCAGGCAATAGTTTAGTCTATCTACTCCAATAAAAAAAAAAAAAGAGTAAAAAAATTGGAAAAGAGAAAGCTGGAAACCACATACTAAACAGGGAACAAGGGATAAGCCTCTTCACCTGTTCAATAGACTTTGAATAGATTTTTGAAGATTTATTTTTTTTATTGTAAAGACACTAAAAATATTCCTTGTCCATTATATTCAAAGAAACACACACACATTATTTATATATATATATGTATATATATATATTTTTAATCGTAGCAAGGCAGCAAGGCGGTAATGCCACTGATGTACAGTGGGCTACATAAGAGTAAAAAGATTAAGTAGAAGAGAGTGAAGAGGAAGACGAACCAGTTAGAAAAGCGCAAGAGAAGGATGGGGATACAGGTGTGATGACAGCTGCAAAGGTGGGGTGAAAGGAAAGGATATACGGGGTGAAAGGAAAGGATATACGGGGTGGTGAAAGAACTAGAGTCAAGTGGTTAATAGATGAGTATTGACATTGAAGTACATATATACATACATACACACACACACACACTACCAGCCATAATTATTAGGCCACCCTAGTGTTTTAAAAAAAAAATGATGTATTTCATACTATTTTTTAGTATTTATTGCCAAGTGAATAATTGTAAATGAAAATAGAATGGTTCTTTTATTAATCTTGCACAATAACATGTGAATCAAATGAATTTATAAATATTTAATAATTACCTATATTGCAGTTTCATCAATGAAAGAATGAAGAAAATTTAGGCTGATTCGGATGAGTTCATCTTTGCTTCCTGCCTTGTAAAATTTTACAAAGTAATAATAACAAAAGAACCATTCTACTTTCATTTGGCAATAAGTACTAAAAATGGTATGAAATACATCATTTCTTTTAAAAAAAAACTGGAGTGGCCTAATAATTATGGCCGGTTGTGTGTGTGTGTGTGTGTGTATATATATATATATATATTTTTTCTTTTTAAAACTTTAATCCAAAAGAAAAAGCAGGAAGGTAAATCCCAAAGACCCGATCCTAATTAATATTAATATTTTAATATTAAAAAATGATACAGGTGGAGAGCTCAGTGTAATTAAAATTACAGAGCCAATTATAAAATAAAATAAATTTGATGTTCAGAATTGTTGAATGATCATTTCAACATGAAATCCCTAAGAGAGATTTCACATCTCATCGCAACTTATTTTGAAATGTGGTAGTTGCCAATGAAATGTGAAATCTCTCTTAGGGATTTCATGTTGAAATGATCATTCAACAGTTTTGAACATCGAAATTTATTTTATTTTATATATATAATGCATCTCAATCATAGTTGGTTATTCCAACTGTGATAAAGCTGTTAAAAGTGTTTAATACATACAAAGTAGGACCTATAAAACATAAGTGAAGAATAAAAAGTAAAACTGAGGCAACTGATTATGTCAAAGTATGCACTCTCACACAAAAACTTTAAGTATGGTCTGATCAGAATAGTTGCAGTATGAATCACATTGATTCTGTGGGTAAATAAGAAAAACAACATACCAGAGCAAGCACCTGCAACAGAGATTAGCTAGTTGCTCTAGTAAACTGGTATAATCAGAAAAGAACAGCTTACTATAAACTAGAAATGTTCAGGAAAATTTCATGCTTTTCTTATTTGAATTCTCTGATGAATCTTAATAGTCAAGTTAATGATTGAATGAGGTCATAGACAGTCCAATTGGCATGAGATACCAACAGAAATTCTCCTATTGCATCATTAAATATCTGAACAAAACTTTAACCAAATGCTAAAATAATAATCAGAAACATGAATGCCTGCACTTTAAAGAAGTAAGAGGGTACAAATAAAAAGATTAAAAATTGCCATGGTTTTCAATTCCATTGAAACAGAAGTTAAAAATGAGTGTTACTACTTCCTCTATTTTCCTTTTTTTCCTAAAACCAAACAGCACCTTAGATATCTTTTCTTCCATCTTTCCTGTTAATCAAATAGCAATGGTTCATTGTCTATCTGAAGTAATGGCAAAGCATTCTTGCTAAGAAACAAGCAGAATAATAATGTATAATGCATACAAATGACTGAAGATTAAATATTTTCAATAATTAGCTGGGGCCCAGCTTTGTGTCAGCATTGCATTGTTTGTATGTGAGAGAGAGAAATTAATTCACAAAAAGCTGTATTTAAAGTAGAGATATTTTATAAGTCTTGTTTCTATCAACAGCCTGCAAAAAAAAATTTTTTTATTAATCAGTAAAACAGTCCCAAGTAAATTAGCTCAATTCTTTTGTTTTATTATCCTAGACATGGATTTATTGTCTTAGACATGATTCTTCAGTAACTAATCTCAATGGTCAGTCACAAAGATTCCAAGCAGACATGACCTTTACATAGCAAAATTCTTCACTGAAGATGCCAAACTAGAGATAAATCTTTCATCACAGAAGCAGACAAGTTGAACTCCGTGTGACTTTTGATAGAACTTCTACTTTGTTCCAAGGAAGATAAGGCAATCACTAATGGAAAGGGGGAAAAAAAATATAAACAGTATCACAAAGATACCACACTGGTCATGTGAACTATCAAAGCCCTTAAAATATATGAAAAGACTTTTTTGGGGTTTTTTTTTTGTTCACTGAATGAGTATAAAGAATTAAACAAAAATTAACAAAAAATTCTAGAAGCCACCAGAACAACACACATTGGTTGTTCGTTATTACATGTCCAAGCTATACCAAATAAAAACAACTTCCTTTAAAGAATTTAATATTTCATTGTTAGAGGTTGTGCTAATTTTTTTTTTTTTTCTGAAATGTATTATTTGGAAGAGTTTCTTTATGGAGTTGAGTACTTTTCTGCACCCCATTGTAATAAAAAGTAAACATATGTACATTCATTCTTACAGACTGAATACAACTGAAATTAAAAAACCTGTCAAAATACTACTTTTTAACAAAAAGTTAACCAGAGTACTGAGAGACTGGAAAATTTCATTGGAAACAAAGAATAGCGAGCTGGGCTGCTATGTGATATCTGTTCTTTTGTATGGCAGTGAATGTTGGACAGATCTCAAGGATGAAGGAGAGGTTTGTGGTAGTAGAAATGTGGTTCTACAGAAGGATGCTAAGCAAACCATGGACCAAACAAATGATCGACAATGAGATGTTGGAGAGGATGTCAACAAGAAGAAAACTCATACTTAACATCAGGAAGAAACAGCTGAGATTCCTGGGACATACAATGAGGAAAAGGCCTGGAGAATCTAATACTCACAGGATGGATAGAAGGAAGGAAAGCAGAGGAAAACAGAGTGTGGGACATATTTGATAGGCTTGAGCAAATAGATGGCAGAGCAGGGATTGGGAGAGATACCAAAAAGAAAAAATATTGAGAGTGACAAGAGACAGGGCCAGTTGGAAGTCCACGATCGCCTATGTCCTGAAGGAACACTGCACATAAAGAAGAAATTGTTAAGATATTGAAGAGAAATTTTCATGAATAAAAGATTTTTGATAAAATAAAAAATAGGTGCCGCCATGGACTTACTAAAAAATCTCAAGAAAGCATTGTAAATAATTTGTTTTCTTTCAAGTTAAAAATATAAAACTAATCCTTATTGAAAGAAAAACTAATTTTCCTATCTAAATAAAGTTTTTAGACATTTTTAAAGCATTGGCATATTTACTCATCACTCATCGAACTACCATTATAGAAGAAACTTGTAAACAACAAATTTAAAAATTCTGTTAAAAGATGTGATTCAAATAAATTACTAAATTAAAAATTAATTAACTGGATTTTGTAAAAGTAATATTTACTTTCTGCTTAAAACAAAGAAAACAACTTATTTACACATAGCAATTTGTGATGTCATAGGCCAACAAAAGTAATTTGCTGCTTTCATTCTTGACTTAAATGTGCAAAACTTTTTTCAATTAAAGAACTATGAAGCTCCAGTAATGCAATAATCAAGAAATTAGTATTTGTATTTAAAAATAATCATTAACCTTATATAACCAATAGTTTAAGAATATAGTTTTTTATTCTCTATATTTTTCTAAAAAATACTATTTATTAAGTTTCATAACGTATTAAAATGAATAAATCATTATTTTAATTTTTCCGCTGTGGTGCAGTAGATATCAGCTCAGGACACAAAATCAGTGAGCCGAGTTCGAATTCCAGTTCAATTCATTGTATTCCTTTACATGCAAATACCCTTAGGAAAAGTATTATGTGTTTCTTCTCCCTCTGGCTATGGGTTAAATAACAGAATAGATTGGGTTCTATAGCCTTGGTTGATAACCAGTCTACTGCAGAAAGTAATGGCAACCTACTACGGGAAAATCTTCTGCCCAGTCAGTCATAACTCAAAAGAGACAGGATTGACCAAGTGTGTATCACATATGACACTTATCTGACTGATACATTAAGCATATAAAAAAGAAATTAAAAACTAGTAAAATTATGCTTTTGAGTTTAATTCATTGCTTTTAATTTTTATTATTTTCTTACTCATTTATTTTTATTATTTTGAATTTAAAAGTTATTAAATTATATTTCTCTTTCAATAGGGAAAGTAGTCAAAGAAGATAATTAAGAAGAAT
Source organism: Ascarosepion bandense (assembly GCA_037127315.1). Lineage (NCBI taxonomy): Eukaryota > Metazoa > Mollusca > Cephalopoda > Sepiida > Sepiidae > Ascarosepion > Ascarosepion bandense. The sequence continues at coordinate 200,033 of JBBBDQ010000469.1, forward strand.
TTCCTTTTTGAACTTCTGTACAAAATAACAAAAAAATAATCTGCGTACCTGAAGCAGACTACCACCACTTTTAATTTCGTTGTTTTTTTTTTTTTTAACTTTTTTTCAGCGCAGTCCTGTTGATTTTTACTTAAACTTTGCGATCATCAAAAAAAATTTTTGAATAATTACAATATTTCTCATACAACGTAAAAAGTAAATCGATTCTCCATTTTCAATCCATTCGTGTTGGGGTCGCTTTGTTTATGTTAATTTCGTTGTTTTTTTTTTTTACTTTTTTTCGAGCAGTTCTATCGATTTCCGATTATCAAAAAGAAATTTGAAAATTTAAAATATTTAAACAAATTTTGGGGAGTCACTTTCTCATACAACGTTAAAATAAATAAATAAATCGATCCTCCTTTTTCAATCCACTAAGGTTGTATAAGAAACTGCTCCCCCCAATCGTTTAAATATTTAGCTTTTTGCAATTTTTTTTTTTTGTTGTTGTTGTCATTCGTAAATTTTAAGGTGTAAAAGATAATATTGCACTGAAAAAAAGTCCAAAAAATTAACACATGTCATACTGGCGACTGGTTCCAAAAATGGAGGTTCGATTTAACGTTGCATGAGAAACTGATCTCCTTCTCCACCGCCAGAAAATGTTTAAATATAGAAAATTTTCAAATAATTTTTTGTCACTCGGAAAGCTAGGGGGATAATCGATAGGAATGCGCTGAAAAAAAAAGTAAAAATGAAAAACAACGAAATTAAAAGTGGTGGTAGTCTGCTTCAGGTCTGCCAAATAATCTAGTTGGTAAAATGAAAAAAAAAATAAATAAATAATTAAAATGGTTAACACTCTAAAATGGTATTTAAACATTACATTTTTCAGTTCTTCAAACAGGTCTTGAAGTTTAGAAAAAGCAACAGGATGACTTTCAAAATTGCATTGAAAAATTACAAGTAAATTTTTAAAAATAAATAATAAATATTCAGTGTAAATTTTTTTCCGTCTGAATCTAAAAGAAATTGTTTTAACTTAAGCACCAACTTTCAATTTTTTAGTTTTACTTTTAGTTTTATTGAATTATTGTTGTGAATATTCTGGACAAATTTTCGGTTTGTTCACGCTTGATATCGCATAAAGTTTTTACCGAAATAAAATTTTCACAGATTTCTCTTTATATATATATATATATATCTCGCAAATGCCTTCTAAATTTAAAAAGTACACGCTTTGATAATGTATTTTTGCTTGCAACATACATCATTGTTTTACTGTAAAACATTAAAGTTTTTTTAATAAATAAACTGCCCTAAGTTTTCTAATAAATAAAATGACCTTTCCAGTTACAGTTCTTTTAAGAATTTGTTTTCATGAGAGAAAAGTTAAAAGTCAATATCTGGGAACAAATTATTATTTGACTTAAAAAAGAAAAAAATAGTTAAAGTTAACGTAATTTTAAAAAAATAATTTGAGCTTTTCTTTTTCCTCCAGTTGAAGATATTGAATTGAAATTTATATTTTTATCAGAATACTACTAAGTTTAAAGTGAAGTTTACCTAGAATTTTGAAAAACAAAAATTAAAGTTAAGTAGTAACTAAAAAGACTTCTTGTTATAGCGGAGTTTTTGGGGTTTTTTCTTCCACTTTTTTTTGCAACGTAGTTTTTCTGATGCGCGTTGTGGTGCATTGGATATCGGCTCGGAACGAGAAATTGGGGAGCCGAGTTCGAATTCCAGTTGAATTCATTGCATTCACTTACGCGCAAATAGGAAATGTCCGTCTCTTCCTTCCAGTTATGGGTTAACAGGACAGAATGGGTTCTGTCAACCGCAGAAAGCAATGGCAACCTACTGCGGGATAATCTTCTGCCCAGTCACTCATGTCTCTTTCGAGACATGATTGCCCAAGCGTGTTTCACGTATGGCACTTAACTGACTCAGTTTTCTGATGTATAATAAAAATTTTGAACAAAAAAGTTTTGCTGGTTCAACCAACCGAGACGAACAGTAATAATTTTTGTATTAACTCGAGAGAGACTTGAAAGGAGAAGCCACTTAGTTGAAAACATAAGATGAACTTTAAAAATATTGTTTTTTTTTTTTTTAACGAAATCTGTTAGCTTTTCTTTTTTTTTTTTTTGTCGTAACGAAAAAACTTGATTGGGAAATAATTTTAAACTTTGAAAATCAACTTTAAGGACTAAAGATTCTGATATTTCAATATTAAATTTAATTTTAATAGGAAATTCATATTTTTGCACTATTTTAAACATTTTTTTTTTGCTACACTTACGGCTCAAGAAGTGTCCTTATCTGGGTTTTTCTTTTTACAAATAACAAATTTAATGTTTCAGCCGGTCTTCTTTGTGTATTTTTCGTAGTTTCTAACCGTCTGTGAATTTTAAAGTCTTTTATTCAATAATTATCTTAGTATAGGTTCTCTAAGGTTTATTTACAACCCAACAGCTGAAAGACCGAAGAGAACAACGACCGAAACATTTTTTCAAGCTGAAGGTGAAAGACACTTAGTTCGAGTAAATTAAATACATTGTATATTATTTTTAAGATGAATTATTGTAATAATACAATGCAATTCATCTTAAAAATTCAAGCAAACCTTATTTTTAAACAGTTTTTTTTATTTCATTTATAAGAATTAACAAAATGAATGTTTTTCATCTTAACTTCAAGACTGCAATTCGAGATTTAATTGAATAAAAGTTAATTATTCTATGAGAAATGATTATCACTGTGAAAAGTGGATATTTGAACAGCATAGTCACCTCTACCCACCACAAAAATAAAAGGTAATTTTTTTTATTTAGTCCCCGAAGGCCTTTACCCCTTCAAATTTTTCAAAAACATCTTTATTTCCGTGCAAATGTATGCTGAACAACTCAAACAAATCGATAATTGTTTAATGTTTATTGATGTTAACGACCAGAAAAAAAAAATAAAATAGAACTTTATCTCACCCCTAACCACCATTCTCATATCTAATTCAGTGCTGAATGACTTTAGGCGTAGGATGCTTATTCCGGCCTATATACTTTTTTGTGCAATTACTACGCGATTTTTGTTTCGGAACTCAATTTCCACTGAAAGTTTTGCGTGTATTTGTGTTTTTTTCTCCTTTTTTTTTTTTTTTGGTGGGGAGGGGGTGCTGTAGAATTTTTTTTTTTTTAAGAAAGTTAACTTTCAAATAGAAAGTTAGGATTAGGGTACCGGGTTATTGCATGTTTTTTTTTTTCCTTTTTTTTTTTTTATCTTGGTAATGAATTTAAGTTACGTGTACTTAATTTGAGAAGAAAGTTAACTTTCAAATATATGAAAATAAGTGATAATTAAGTTAGGGGTTGGGTTAGGGTTATTGCATGTATTTTTTTTCCTTTTTTGTGTTACTTATATATTTGAAGGTTAATTAAACTACACTCGTCACTTATTTTCAAGTTTACTTTCGTTGGAACAAATTAAGTAAAACTACAATGATCACTTATTTTCATAAAAATAAGGAAAAAAAAACACAAATATATTTTCATATATTTGAAGGTTAAGTAAAATTACACAGTTATCACTTATTTTCATACATTTGAAAGTTAACTTCCTTCTGAAATTAAAAAAAAAAAGAAGGAAAAACACACAAATACACACAATTCATTTGAAGGTTAATTAAACTACACTTATTTTCATACATTTGAAAGTTAACTTAAAAATATTTTTATTTGAAAGTTAACTTTCTTAAAAAAAAAATTCTATACCCCACCAAAGAAAGGAGAAAAAAAACCCCCAAAAAACACAAATACACAAAACTTTCAGCAGAAATTGAGTTCTGAAACAAAACAAATCACGTAGTAATTGCACAAAGGAAGTAAATAGGCCGAAAATTAGCTTACTACGCCTGAAGTCATTCAGCACTGAATGACATATTTCAAAGGTGGTTGAGGGGTGAGATAAAAAGCGAGAAGTTCAATTTTTTTTTTCTGGTCGTTAACATCAATAAAGGTAGGTTTCTTCAATAAATAATTATCAATTTGAGTTCAGCATATACATTTGCACGGAAATAAGGATGTTTTGGAAAAATTTGAAGGGGTAAAGGCCTTCAGGGACTAAATCAAAAATTTACCAAATAAAATACGCACAATTTGTGATCTTAACCAAATTATTTTCCTTTACTCACTGCTCTTCAACTTAAATTTATTGTGTTGAAAAGTAAATAAAAGTCCAACCAAAAATTGATTTGTGAGAAAATACAAGAAAAAATATGTAAAAGATAAAAATATAAAAGTTATTTAGGTTTTAAAACTCTTCAGTTCTTCACAGGAAATTGTCTTACAGGACAATAGCCTAGTGGATTAACAAAGTGTTGTTTTGTGAATGAGTGTGTACTTGAACTCAGTGGAAACATGGTGAGTAATAACTGTAGAACAGTCTATGCCTAGATTAAATAAAGGGTTTTTACTTTTTTTAGTTTTAGTAACGCGGATCAATACACACCTGATGGTGGCCAAAGAGCAAAACATGATAACAATAAGAAAAAATTAGAACAATAGTATAACTATTTTTTAAATTTAAAAATCAAAATCTGTTCAAGTCAACAACACATTTTAAATTTTTTGTTAATTTTTTTAATTTCTCTTTTCTGCAAAAATCTATAAGAGAAGAAGAGAAACAAAAAAGGTATATTTCAATTTGGGGAGGAGAGAGTCATTTCAACTTGTAGGAGAACAAAAATCAGAGAAAATAAGTAATATTTTAATTTAAAATATGTAATATATTCATAAATGAAGTAATATTTTCATTTAATAATAAGACATTTAATTTATAGGAATATTTTAATCAAGTAAAAGTTTAATTTTAAAATATGTTAAAATATGGATTATTTCATTTTCTTCTTTTAATTTTTCCTTTTTATCTATTGACTGTATCTTGCAATCTAAATTTATGAAAAGAAAAGCAAGGGATTGTATGTAACTTGTACGTAAGTTATTGTAAATAAATACTAAGAATTTTAATTCTTGTTTTATCAAATAGTTATAAACTGAAAGGCAGCAACATTTTAAGAAATTTATCATACAAAAAAACATTCAGTGCTATAAATTCTTAAGTTTTTTAATTAAAAAAAAACAATTGTGTCAAATTTAAAGTACTAGAATTCAAGGACAAGATTAATAACCAGGTGTAATTTAACTTGGATTCAAGTTTACTTAATCATGTAAAAACAGATGATGTCTTAAAGGAAAATTCAGGAAATTAAATTTATGAATTAATTTCCAAATAGCATTTGTACCAAAAGACAATGCAACCATAAAATCTACTTTTTAGATGTGTGTGTGAAACCAATGTCATGTTTATTTAAGTTTATGTGTCCTCATTGACCAATACTGCATGCTTCAACTGACCACAACTTTCTAGTGACCATCCTCAACATCCTAATGCACTTATTGTCTTGAGAATACGCTTATCATCGGAATTTATAGCAAGGATTAATCTCAATCAGAAGAGTGAACATTTTTAAGTCATTGGTTGACACAGTATCACAGAAACAACAAATAAAAACTGAAAACATGAGGGGGGGAACAAACACTTATCTAAAATTTTCAGAGAAACACTTAAATATAAAAATATGAAAACACTAGTTGGAAATACATTTGCTCTCATTGTTTTTTTAAATAAATTGCTTTTAGAGCTATATCTGCTAAATTAAAATTAAACATAATCCTAGCAAATGAAATTAGATAGACAAAACTGTTTGAAAGCTATCAATAGTTGCACTAGCACAAATTCACAAGTCATCGTGACAGAGTTGAGGTTTACTTGTCTTATTCAACTACTGATCATACCAGACTGTGCTCTATCCCAGAAACTATGGTCTACTCAGCATAATTTGCAGTAGAAACCACTTGTCAGTTTTGCAGATATTGAAGAAACAAATGTGCCTGAGCAGGCGTCTGCAACAGGGATTAGCTAACCACCCTAGTAGACTATATAGTCTTCTGAAACTGACAGATGCCTACACATACAAAAACTAAACAATATTCTTTTATCTTAATTAAAAATTGAAATTTAATTGTAGAGTATAAAAAAGGGTTTTATTTTAAGAGAACTGAAATAAATCGAGATGTGGAATGTTTGGCAAAATACATTCTTACTTGCCAAGCTACTCACCATTCAAAAAAAAAAAAAAAAAAAAAATTAATCAAATGCTTTATTTTTCCTCTTGGGGAATAATTACCATATACATTGAGAGTAGATACAGTTACACACCCCCAGTGTAGCATTGGGAATTGACCATGACATTCTGTTAGCGATCAGAGAGAAATAGGAAAACTGTTTTGTAAAAAGCTTAACCAAAGATATTTTCCTCTGCTTTAAAAGGAAAAAAAAAACAAAAAAAACATCTGGCTTAAATGTCATTTTTATTTTTAAAATACTTCTTCTGAGGTAGAAATTTATGTTGATTTAAAAAAAAATAAGAAAAAAATAAAGGAGAGAGAAAGAGAAAAAAACACACCAAGCATTGTAAATTGGAACAAAATTGATGACCATAACAATGTATGAGTGCAGGAGAGAATTAGTAGGGTAGTCCAATGTTAATGGTATGTCATTTTTGTCACATGTTGATCTAATTCACATTGTCGCCTGCATTCCATTCTAAGCATTTAGTTTCTGGCAATGCCAAGGAAAGAAATATGAAACATTTTGCCAGCTAAATATCCATGACAAAAAAAAAAAAAGCCAAGCTGTGCATTTTTACAAGGATGTAGCCAGAGAAGTAAACAGCGGAAAAGAAAACCACTACCCATTAACAGCAGTAAAAATTTCTGTAATCCATAACTGAGCCATTGAATTACATTCACAATTACATATGCAGGTAATGTGTTAATATTGTTCAGAACAACATTACCATTTTGGAATCAAGTAAGAATTATAAAATGTGGCTATTTGAAAAGTTCCTCATGTAATCAAGAACTAATTTCCTTGATTTTTTTTTGTTTTTGTTTTGGTACAATGTTTTTGCTCCATGTCTTGGAACGAGAAATCGGGGAGCCGAGTTCGAATTCCAGCTGAATCCATTGTATTCACTTACGCGCAAATACCCTTGGGAAAGGTATTAATCCGTCTCTTCCTTCCAGTTATGGGTTAAATAGCAGTACAGATTGGGTTCTATAGCCTTGGTCGGCAGCCAGTCTACCGCAGAAAGCAATGGCAACCTATTGCGGGATAATCTTCTGCCCAGTCAGTCATGTCTCTTTCGAGACATGATCGCCCAAGCGTGTATCACGTATGGCACTTAACTGACTGATCCTGTAGGTCTTTGAGTGTCTATACTAGTGGGCACAGGGTACAAATTATCTTGATAAAAAACAAAATAAATTAATCAAAATTTATTGATTAAAAGCTTGTCTAAAATTTTGTAATGCTTAAAAAATTGTGGAGATGAGTAATTGTTAAAACATTTTGTAAAAAATGTTATTCAGGGTAAAACATTTAATCTTAAACACCCTTTACATGAGAAAAGATCATTAATTCCATAATGATCCAGAGATTATGATATCTTCCTATTTCTTTCTTTTATTTTTAAATCACTAAACAAATATGTCCTATAATACAAAACAAATATAACTTTAAACAATTTCTATGATGTATTCATAAAATGGAAATGCACTTAACACTACTTTCACTTTTAATAAGCAAAAGTAATAAAGAAAGTTTGTATATATGAAGTTTACTGATGAATCTTTAGGCAATGATTTTTGGTTTTATAACAAAATATACAAAGTGATTTCACAATTCCAGATATTTCTAGTTGTCTCCTCATTTTAAGGCATAAACTTCTCATTTTAACTCCCAAAGTCAATTAAACAACCCTGCAAATGAGGATTTAAATTTCACTTCAAAATACTCATTTTATTTTTTCAAAAAATAAATTATGTTGGGAATGTCAAAAGAAATATGAGTGTATGCTAAAAGATTTCTTTGTTCAACTTTTCCCCAAATTTGACCAAACATCAGAATTTTTTTAGAAGGGTTTACTGATTAAACTAAGAACATTTCTAAACCCTTTTGTATTCATAAAAACATACATGCATACTTACAGAATGATTACATATGTATGGATGCATAATTATTACAAAATCAGTATAATCTAAATTAATACTGATTTTGTAATGGTTATAATAAGGCAGATTATGAAAAGTAATTTTTGTTATTATAACAACATATGACTGTGTCAGAGATGAACAAAATGAAGATCTTGTCCATCATAAAAGAAAGAAAAAGATTATTAAAAACATACTTGTCTGTTCATCACTTCCAGTAGAGCATTGTTCATTGGTCTCACTATCACTGCTTCTGTCAGTATTCGTAGATGGTTCTATATCTACACAGCTTAAGAAACGTCGAGGAGATGGAGGAGGAACTCTTGGCCTTTCTTTACTAGTGTCACCATTTTCTCCTTCCTCCTCCTCCTCTTCCTCGGACACAGATAATTTCTGGAGGTCGTTTTGCAGTTCAGATGTTGTGATATCTGTTAAATTCAATCTGGTGAGGTCAGTAGGAAGTTCAAAGTCCTTTTGGCTGAATTTAATCAAGGAAGGGTCATCTTTGAGAATGTATTTGCTTGTAATGTAGTTCTGCTGATGCTTTTTAAATGTTAAGCAACCTTCTGAGCTTGACCGTGCTTTCGTGTAAGATTTGGTAGCTCTGGTCCTGGCAACTGTTCTTGAAAGGTTCTCTTCCATCCCGAAATCAAAAGACGAGGCCTTTTGTTGCTCAAGATCAGAGGAATCGCTCTTTGGTGCTAAACATTTTTTGGTTTTCTCATGGTGCCTTGTTAAAGTTGCAATGGATTCCTCCATGCTAAAAGTGTCGGATGAAATCTGATGCTTCAAATGTTTAGTTTCCCTTGTTACTTTGGAAGCATGCAAAATTTTTTTGATCTTATGCTTGGGAGTACCAAGAAAGATCAAACCTTTTAAATGTAAATGAGACACAAATTGGCAACAAACAAGTTACAAGAAAAATGAACTGTGTTAAAATCAGTTGTTTCTGTAAGAAGTGGCTTTGAGTTGAGCAACGCATGAGATGTTGATCTTAATTTTGCTATCATCAAAACGGTTGCAATTATTAAAAGGAAATTTTAATTTAACATGGGCATAAAAAAGTTTAATCATAAAGCATAAAGATTTTCATAAATATGCTTGGAAAGTCTCAACATAGTGCAAAAATATTATTTAGAAAGAGACTGCATGAAACCAAAAGAACTGGATTTCTAAGTAAGGCATTTTTCAAAATTACTGTTAAGATATGAACAACCAAAGTGGCAAGAAACAATCACAAAAGAGCTTGCAACTTGAATATTAATCTGTATGCAACAGGACAATACTAATCCCTCAACAGGTGTTTAAAGTAAATAACTTTCTATACAGGGCTAAATAGCAGAGAGCATGTGACAAACAACAACAACAATTGTTCATTTGAGCACCTGTCAGTTAAGTACTGGTTTATCTACTACGCACATGGGTACCGGAATGCAACCAGGTCAAAATGTTACCAACGTGAACTTTGGAACTGGTTTCTAGTTTTTCAAAATCTATTTATAAAACTTTTCCAAAAATGTTTTTAAAATTCCAGAAATTGATTTTGAGATACCTCAGCAAACTCTGAATGTTGACTGATGTTAAAAGGAAAAATAAAATAAAAAAGTAGGATATTTTGTAGCATCTTCAGTCTCCTGATGGTAATGAATTCATTTTACAGTTCTTTGATGCAACTAATTTTTATAATTAGAATTTTGCTGTATATAGATCCATAGGTAAGTGGAGAGTGACAAGTGAAAATAATAATGCTACAAGTGTATATACACACAATTTAACAAACATCCATAAGTGTTGAACTTCTTACAACAGGTAAAAAGAGGTGGAGAGAAGCAATAGCAGACACAGGTGTACAGAATACAGACTAGTAACTTATTCCTCCATCATTTTTTTTTTTTCAATACCACAAAGAACGTCTTTCAGGAGAAAACTTCAGAGAAACTTGTTTGAAGAAATCCAAAAGAACCGGTAAAATGGTAAAAAATGGGGAAGTTGCTCGGCTGGTTTGTAGTCAGAGGAGTGGAAGTGAAGAGAAATAAAACAAGTAACTGACCAGAAGTGACACTTGTGCTTTCTTACAGTGGTGGCTGGTTGTTGTGGCTGTAAAACAGTCCCTGTTCCTCTCCCCTTCTCAATAAGCCATAGTAGCAGAACAACCCAGAATTGGAGAGAAGGAAGAGGAGGAGGCAGATAGTAAGTTTCTCGTAGGTAGGACAAGGAGGAAGATACACTCACACTGGAATCGTAGATGTTAGGGATGGGAGAAACTAAAAACAACCATTAGCCTCATGTGTATTATGTGCTAAGCAAGGGAATTCTGGGAAGTATATATATATGTGTCTGTGTAGGTATATATATATATATATATATATATATATATATATATGTGTGTGTGTGTGTGTATATATATGTGTGTGTGTGTGTATACATACACACAGAGCGCATGTACCAATTCTAGCAGTAACAGTGATAGTAGTCAATCTACTTGCACTGTGATTGTATGCATTATAAGTAAATAGGTAGATATTTGTTAGCTCCTCCTTTGCTACCATCTTTGCTTCTTGTACCTAGAACAATATATCTCTCTCCTCATCCTTTAGCCATCATCAACTTCTACATCTTTCACCTCTCACTTACATCACTATCATCTACATCATTAACTCAATAATATAATTCTAACAGCTATCTTGGGACAAACAGTTTCTTGGTAGGGGAAATAAGAAAAAGATGAAAGGTGAGGAGGGGGGTCTCAGAAGTAATCAACATGACACCTACTAAGTGCGTGCGTGTGTTCACGTACTTATAAAAACAAAACAAGGATCCAGAAAATGTTTCTTTTTTTTTCTTTATAGAACAAGCAAAATATTTTCATTTGTTTTTGTTTTAAGTTTTAGTAAAAAAAAAAAATTCTGTTTAAAGTTTTAGAAATAAGATCAATATTTTTCTATATTAAAACAAGAGAGAATATAAAAGCCTTAAAAACATAAAAAATGATATAGTAAAGGAATTGATTTGAATAGACAAGATTTTCATTTTGAAGACTATTATGGCTGTAACTTAATGTCAAAAAGTCATAAAAACTATACAGCAGAAATATTAAATTTATAACAATAGCAATTTTCTTAACTCTTAGAGAACCAGTTTTACCTGTAGATGATTACTACTAGAAATGTAGCACTTTTTCCTAATGAAAATCAAGTGACTAAAAACATGCTGTTCTATTGGTTGGTTAAAAATACATGTGTATCCAATTCTGTAAAGTTCTGTAAACTTGCATTGAAGACAAAGATTCTCATTGATCACAAAAACAAAAATGGATGATACCTTTAATATTTACGGTATAACTATGTCAAGCGAACATACGAATATGACAAGCAGTATATGCGTTTCCAGGTAGGTTATTCAAAAAGGTTGATATACTCAACCCATTAAATGTGTTCTAAAATAGTAGATGAGATACAAAAAAGTACTTTAGAGAAGTTAAATCCAGGGAAATAAAGTTAAAAGTAAACTTTAAAAAGGAGACTTTTTTTTGGATGTATGTAAAATATAAGAAAAAGAGAATACATTTTCATTCTGGAGAGATGCAAGACAAAACTTGACTAATAAAATCTGTAACTTGTTCACTTAAATATTATGGATATTTTTCATTTTATTAATGTAGAGACATTTTCTCAACAGATATTTTCAGATAATTTATTTCAATTTTTTTTCCTTCACATTCAGAAAGTAGATTTCAAATTTTCAATAAACATGCATAGATTGTAAGAGAATTTTGTATTGGGATTTATAAACCTTTTAAAGGTAAATGTATTTGAAATTTAATGAATCAGTTTTAAAATTTATTTTTAAAATGTTACAATAAATATATGTATTCCAAAGAATTTTGAAAATTTCTCTTACAGATATTTTATTGTTTCCATATTTAAAAAATTATAATTCTATTCCAAATTATTATTTTAAAAAGAAATTATTACCACTTTCCTGGATACCTTGTTATGAAGTAATAGTCTGGTTAATGATTATGAGGGAGTTCAAACCATAGAGCCAAACACCTTAAGAAATATCTAAACTCTCAGCTGTATATAACTGCTAAGATCAATGGTTAAAAAAAGCTTTAAGCAAGTAAAGACTGAGGATCCTGGAAAAAATCATCCATCTGCAAATAGTGTGAACTGGTGCTACCGAATCACAGACAAAGAGCTTTACCAAATAACAAAAATCACATCACTTGAGAACTACCAAAAATAGCAATAACTAAAATGGATAACACATGTAACTCCAAGAAAAAATAATGACATAATTAAAATGTTGACATTCCACATTATTTCAAATAAAAATTTAGGAAGGAAACCCCCATCAATACTGGAAAGGGTGATAAGAGCTACTGGAATTGAGAAATCTATTTTCCTGTAAAATTGTTTTCAGAGAAAAATTTAATAAGTTTCAACCAAAAGCAGTATTATTTGCTTGGTCACTGAATACCAAATATTTCCTTGTAGGGAAATTGCTAATATTACTATACTGGGGATTCTATAATAATAGCTAGTGTCTTTGTTTCATAAAATTTGTTAAATTTATATATAAATATATATACAAATTTCATTCACAAAAAGCAACAATTATTATGGAAAAGAAGTTGTATAATATTTACTGTAGCACTAGAAAATCATAATTAGTAATTATTTCAGTCGGTTTTATAGTCACTACTGATTTTATTTAAAAATTAGTAAATATATTCGCACACCATCACAGACTTTTAAGGAATAGATTCATATTTTTGTAATTTAACCTATAAAACCCTGGAAGTATCAAATTCTAAATCCTACTTTATGCAGGGTCGTCAAGAGCAGTAGAGTTCTGGGGCTGGGCCATCTCAAGTCCTCAGCAAGTTCCATATATTGTGGGACTTTTTTTTCTTTCGTACGGAAGTTATTTGTATTTTTTTGCTCATATTGAAATTAGTTCTGTTATTTTGGAAACCTTAATAGGGGCTTTTTAGGGGTTACAAAGATTGAAGAGGCTATCTTAATGTCACCTGATATATTAATTTTTGTTTTTTACCCTTAAAAATGCAAAGTCCTTTCTGATGATATTTGCCTTTGCTTCCCCACCACCAACTGGTGAACTTATGTACGTTGTTAATATAAGCTTTATCAGTATATCAGTGAATTTTGTATTTATAAAAAAAACTAATTTCTTGTGATTGAAAATGTAAAAATATTTTAAATTAAATTTTTCTTCTCATTACAATTAAAAAAGAAAAAGAAAATACCTGATAAATATATTTGAAATCATTAGGTAATTTACAAATTATTTTTATAAAATTAATTGTAAATCATTAATTCAGTATAAGGGTAAAAAAAAAAAAAAAAAGTGTTTTATATTTTTAGTCACTTATACATGTCATAATTAGCAGCATCTCAAAATTAAGATTTAATAAATGAACATCTATTAAGTTTATTTTATTTTGGGAAACAATTTAATATTCTAGTTACAGATATACACCTACAGCGCATATTTAAATGAAGTACCTATTTCTGCCAACAGATGGAACCACCAATGCCTCTTATTTCATTCACTACAGCATATGTTTTCCATTACAGTTGCATGTTGAGTACAGAACAAACCTTTTTTTTTTCCTTGTAGAAATGGCTCGATTTAATATGAAAGTGGTTAGGAGATAAATGATTGATTACATTTTTTTTTGTAACTAAAGTAAGAAAATAATCTTGACGCAAAAAAAAAAAGTCTGTACTTTCTTATTTTACCCATGCTATGTATGGTGTATCTGAAATTGATATTTTGTAAAATTATTACTATTATTAGAAGGTTTTCAAATGTACACGACAGGCTAAGTGTTTGGGACCACCCTCTGGATTTAATAATTAGCAAGTTTCACATTTTCTTTGGTTTAATTAACTCCTACTAAGTCAGGATGCTGAAACTAGTTAATCCATTAATGCCTCATTTTTTAGTGGTACTAAAATTTCAAATCTGCCAGGCCTAAAATTATTATTAGCCAATAAGGTAAATTAGTAAAAAAAAAAAAAAGATTAAATTTTAAAATATAGTAATTGATTAATTTTGTTTATTGACTATGTGATAAACTCCTTCAGAAGAAAAAAGTCCCTCAGACCTGAAGTAATCTAGTAAATTAGTTTTGAAAAGACATGCAACATTCAATTTTAAGACAATTCTTTGAAATTCAGAGAGTGGCACAAAGTCTTTGGTCTATTCTGGAAGTCTAAATATTTTTTTCTTGTTACTATTATAGTTGTACTCAGCTCTTTTTTTTACAGAGTTTGTCTTTTCACCATCTAGCTTTGTAAACATCTTTGAACAGGTTACCATTGTCATAACAGAAGCCACTGATCTGGTTGTCACTTGGCATCTCCAGTTAAAGTTATTGGAAAATGGAATCATTATTTAGTTCAAATCCCTTGAGAAACTTTTCTTCCTCAAACTATAAGAGAAATAATTGGGCAAACTAGAATTTTAAGCTTCGATAGATAAACATGAAGATGAATGAAATCCCTCTCTCTTATATATATATATATATATATATATATATATATACATACACACACACAACACAGCTAGTCATCCACAGTCTTGTTTTGCTGTATCACAGCTCATCAGTATGGTTAGAAATCCAATTGCTTCTAGGTAGAACTGAAACCCAACCGAATTGACATCGGTCGGCAATTCTACCTTTGAGCTATAGGCACTTTCTGGAGGAAGGCAGATTTTAGCGCGTTATAAACACATGTCAGTAGTCGTGAGTGTTCAAATTCATTACTTAATGAATGATGCATAAATAGCAGTGAGTAGCTACTGTTTTTAAAGTTTACCACTTCTCCATAATGCTCAATCAGCAGATGAGAGCATAAATAGTCATCCGCAGACAGTCCTGTTTTGCTGTATCACAGCTCATCAGTCTGGATAGGTTGATTTTTTTTTTCTGTCCTCCTATGATTTTTTAGTCCAGACTAAAATGGGTTAGATTTATCCAGATGGATAAATCTAACCCATTCATTTTGGTCTGAAGAGCAGTCTGTAGGAGCTCCTTGAAATAAGCTATTACCAATGGATTTATAAAAGCATCCAACTTATTTTCATTAAAATACTCTGTTAAATTTTAACATTGAGTTCTCATCAGATTACAATCCCTTGTGGAATTAACCTTACAAAGTACCAAGGATACTACTTTTTATATATCTAAACTTATTTATAAATGGAACTTTGTCTATGTGTGTGTGTGTCCGCTGCCTATAGACTCCGAAACGGCTGAACTGATTTTCTTGAAAATTTACACAGTTGTACTATAAGCGTCTGCGAGTGTTCTTAGCTAGGTTTTGTGTCGAGGTACCTCCGATAAATATCGAAAATTGAGAAAAATCAGGTTATGGAAGAAGTGATCCGATTTTAATCAAATTTGATACACTCATAGACAAAGACATAAGAAACGATATTCAGAAGTTTCAAGGTTGCAGTTCTTACAATAGTGATATCGATACCAGGAAACCAAAATTTGATTTACATTCATTCATTTTTCTTTCAGTCTACGGTTTCACTTTAACTGGAAACAACTATTGCCTTTTAGTCTTTCGTGCCAACATCTAAAGAGTCTGAGCTCCAGGACCATGGATTAGTTTTAAAGCTTTCATTGCACCTGAGCAACACCAAGCTATACTGCTAGTGCGTATATATATATATATATATATATATATATATATATATATATATTAGTGTTAAATTGTAATGATGCTTGGTGCCAAAATTGCATGGTTATTTTTCAGTAGTTTACTGGTAGGAAGGCATTTTAGGCAAGCAGGTTTTGTCATGAAGTGCTTGATATCAAGACAGGGATAGAGTGTTAATAGAATTAATGTGGAGAAGTTTATCACTTAGCTGAGCAGTGTTAGTTCAGTCATACTGACTTTGAAATTTTGTGAAGATATTATTGTGAACCTTGAAGAGTGAAGACATCACAATAATGTCTTCGTGAAACTTTGAAGTCGGCATGACTGAAATAACACTGCTCAGCTAAGTGACAAACTTCTCCACATGAATTATATTTGCCCAATGACACAACACTGGGTTATGGGATAAAAGAAATCTTTAGACAAATTTTGAATGGTTTATTTAAATACATTCTTTATTTTTTTGATTATCTATAAAAAAGAATAATAAATCCATTTATTAATATCAAAGCACACATTAAACTATAGATATAAAAATGCAAATGTCAGTGTTTAATTGTTGTTATGAAATGGTTGAGAAAGAATTAAATGATCAAGAACCAAAACTCTTGATATGATGATTTTATTTTAAATTGACATTTTGATTGTTTCCTCTCATTTTCAAATTTCTCTTTAACACCACTATGATGAAAACACTTGTGATCATGGTGGCAATTTTGATCAAAATAGAAAAGCATATTTCTCATGTTAATAAAGAGGTTACAATTTACTTGGGATTATTCTACTTGTCAAGTATTTTATTTTACTAATGAAGGATTTAATATTTTACATAAAAAAAACCCCACTAATTTAGAGTAAAAGACAAAAAGATAAATATTGAGTATAAATGTGACAAGCAATGGTTTTAAAAATTTAATACTTAACCCGGTATTTTTTCTTTCTTAAATACTTTTTAAAAGACTAAAGTTATAAAACAATATTTGTTTTGAAATAAAATCACTCAGTTTGATTTAAATGCAGTTCCCAAAATAAACACGGGATTTATTTATTTTGTATAATGTTTGAAGCACAGAAAACTGATTGAGAAACAAAGGTTAAAATAATATTTGGATAAAATTATCAAATGTTATTACAAATTTATTGCATTAAAACATTCATCTCTGATTTGATTTTTTTTAAAAAGCAAAATAAATGTGAAATAAAAATACTATGACAAAAAAAATCTGTTTTGTGTTATTAATGTTATTTGAAAGTTAGCTACATCCAAGTTCTTTGAGGTGTCTATTTTATAAAAGTCAAAATTTTTTAAAATTTCAATATATATATATATATATATATATATATATATATATTTTAATTCAGATACTTCAATCCAAAGGAAAAAAGCAGGAAGGTAAATTCCAAAAAACCCGATCCTAATTAATATTAAAAATTTATTTTAATATTAAAAAATGATACAGGAAGAGAGCTCCATGTAATAAAATATTACAGAGCAAATATATATATTAAAAAAGGATTAATTCAAAGATGTTGAATGGCCATTTCGATATGACGATCCCCACGGGGAGCGACACATCACCTCAGCAACAGAAAAAAACCTAATCTGCAGACAGATTTGTTTCGTTGTATCACAGCTCATCAGTACAGTTAGATTGATTGCTTTTTAACCCAGGATTGAAACCTGACCGAATTGCCGTCAGTCAGTGATTCTATCTTTGAGCTATGGGCGCTCGGTAGAAGGAGGCAAACTTTTTAGTGTGTATATTATCATTATACATGCCCAATAGCTGAGAATGTTCTAATTCATTGCTGAATGAATGATGTGTATATGCTAAAGTAGCTACTGTTTTTCAAAGTCTACCATTCTTCCAGAGTGCTCAATCAGGGTGTCAGAGCATAAATATACACATACAAATTATGAGTCATTTGTATACCTATAAATTTGTGTATGCAACTGTATTAGAATTAATGTTATTGTTTTTATTTTGATAACACAACAAATACAGAATGTGTCATGAAATTAAAAATCCTTATCTATGTTTAGCAGACATTTAAGAGTTGCAAGCACACACACTATAAACATTATTTTAATGGTTACATGTGCTTGAGTAGACATCGCTGTCTATTTACAAACACTGAAGTTTATACCTAAACTAATGTCTGAAGTAATAAAAAAAATGCTGGATTGAAATAAAAAAAAAAATGATTGCTTTTACATACACATATCATAAAATACAGTTTTAATTACTTTTTTCTTTTCTTTTTTTTATTTACAATGATGTAAAAGACCAAGAGCTACTCAAGGTAGAAGGTTCCAGAATAAGAGGCACAGTTTATGGGGATATGTAGAAAACTGTTAAACCTATTGAACAGGTTAAGATTGTCGCGATTAGGGAATCACCCACTTGGGAACTAGTTCCACAAAGCAGTAGTTCATGAGGAGCTGCTGTTTGATGTCTCACCAATGGAATATACAGGGAATAAGAGGTGAAATATCCTGAACAGAACAGATATAAAACGCGTAGGCACCAAATAGTGTCAGCCTATTTCATGATTGAAAGAAATCTTCAGACCATGTGTCTCGGATAGTAGCTTCATATTACATGTTAGTCATTAAGACACTATGTCCACATATATATTATAAATTATAGTTTAGAACATGTATAAATTAATTTGTACATATTCTAAACTATAATTTATAATAAATATTCATAGCTCTATTTTATATTGAGCACTGTTTTAATGTTCTGAACATTGTTAATTTTTTTTCTTTGTTCCTTATTCACTTGGAGATATATATATATATTAGGTACGGATGTAAGTAAGTATACATGCAGGTACACACCCATATATAAATATTTATCTGGTGTTAATAGAACAGTGCTCAATTTAATATAATAGAGCAATTAAGTATATATATATATATATATATATATATATATATATATATATATATAAAAAGTGGAAACTTGGTTCACAAAAGTTAATCCATTCCTGAAGGTCATTTGTAAACTATTTTCTCTATAGGAATCAATATCAGTCAGTTAAGTGCCATACTTGATACATGCTTGGGCGATCATGTTTCGAAAGCGACATGACTGACTGGGCAGAAGATTATCCTGCAGTAGATAGCCATTGCTTTCTGCAGTAGACTGGTTGCCAGCCAAGGCTATAGAACCCAATCTGTCTTGTTATTTAACCCATAACTGGAGGGAAGAGACAGATTAATACCTTTCTCAAGGGTATTTGCACATAAGTGAATGAAAGGAATTCAGCTGGAATTCGGACTCGGCTCCCCAATTCTTCGTTCGGAGTTGATATCCACTGCACCACAACACACATCCAGGAATCAATATAAAATTCCTTAATTTGTTGAATTTTTTTTTTATTAAAGAACTTTGGACATCCTCCTTTCCTTCCTTCTCCCTCAGAAGACATTTCCTCAGCCAAAGTTTTTCGCTGTTCATTTTGATGCTGTACGAGCTCTTTGATAGTAAGCTCAGTATGGTGATGTTGTACGAGCTCTTTGATAGTAAGCTCAGTATGGTGGTCTTTCACCAGCTCTTCAAGATCTTCACTGTTGACATGCAAGCTTAATAATATCTAGTGACATCTAATAAAAGTCATTCCTTTTACAACATCAGCTGCTTTTATCACTTCCTTATGTTTTTAGAATAGTAGATATTGTCAATTTAGGTATACCGTATTGTGTTTTGTGATGATTTTTTTCTTTGATGGTTGTTTTTCTCCCAACTTTGATTAAGCCATGGCTAAGCACTAATGAAGAGAGAGAGAAAAAGGCACAGTACAATAAAACTGGAAAACACACACACACACCACAAAACATGAATGTATACAACATGGCAGTCAACTGAGAAATGATCCTGTTCAGGTTAACACAGTTTGATTCCATTCAACAAGGTTGTTCAAGAACCAAAATTTTGAGATATATATATATATATATCATTTTGTTATAACATCATTAAAAAGGTAGTCAAAATGACTATTTTTGTGGTGATATCGTAGCATACTGATGTTATAAATTCTAAATAAATATTATTTACTCTACTTTGTATTGAGCACTTTAATAGTGTTTTTTGGTATACTGAATTTTAATCCATCTATACCTATTCTCTACTTTGTGTGTGTGTATATATATATATATATATATATATATATATATATATGCAGCATATCATCATTCAAACATGTTTCATTGAATAATATCAACATATGTCTTTTTTTTTTACACAGGTCCTTTCCAGTTGTCTTATCAGTTTCTTGATGTCAAGATGAAATTCATCAAAGAAGGTGCCATAGTTTGGTTTTTCCTGCTCAACTCCTTTTAATCTCCTCCAAGATCATCCTCAGGGGTGAATTGTAAAGAAAAACTTATAACAGATAAAATCTGCATTTTGTTGTGATGATGACTTTTTAAAACATGCATGAATGTACTTTATTGTTTTTATACTGAAGGTCATCCAGAACATTTACTTTAACAATTAACCTGTTTGAAATTTCTTGTCCAAATCTGAGATGTATTATCTAGGTTTAAAAATACTGTTGTGAAAAACGGTAATAGAATTTATTTTGCTTTAATTCAATCATACAAAAAAAAAAAACCTTTGGAAAAACTATTGTTGCCAAAAGCCTTATTGACTCACTTCCAAATAGTAATGATAATATTAGCCATTGAAATGGTAATATTTTCCTTATAAGGAAACAATTAACATTCATTGACCAAACAGCCAGTGCTAATTTTGGTTGAAATTTATAAACTCTTTTTTGTAAAATAATTTTTCAAGAAAATAGGTTTCTTAAATCCAGTAACTTATTGCTCTTTCCAGTATTGATGGTAGTTTCCTTCCTAATCTTTTGTTTGAAATAGTGTGGAATGTCAACATCTTGATTATGTCATGTTTTTCTCTTTGGATTACACGTGTTAACCATTTAAGATGCTTCATCTATTGAAAGTCCTCAAGTGATGTAGTTTCTATTATTTAGTACAGTTCTTTGTTTGTGATTATGTAACACTAGTTCACAAGGTTTGAAGAAGGGTGGCCCTAGCTAAGACCTACAGGCTTGAAGACATTTTTAATCATTGATCTAAGAAAGCAGTTGTATACAGATAACAGCTTAGATATTTCTGAATGAGCTTGAAACCATGTCTGACATGTATACGAAAGTCTTGATTTGATGGGGCTATTTAAGAACATGATTAGTTTTATAGCAATTTGTGGTGGTGTGACAAACTCGCACAACCTATTTTATGCATAATAGACAACATTTACATTATGTTGTTGTAATAAGTTCCAAAGTCTCTCTCCAAAACTGTGCATTGTGAGTGTCAATACATTAAATAGTTTTTATCTAATAAATATTTTAAATTGTTTTTATTAAGAAAAAAAACAAAAAAAACTTACCTTCTGGAGTAAGATGAAAACTGAGCTCATCGCCCACATCAGGACTTCTACACACATCTTTATTCACTACCCAATATTCACGACGATCAAGGAACTGGTCAGCATCATCAGGGAGTTCATTAAATGTCAAGCAACAAGGGTCACAAGTTGTGAAACCGAAAGCTAGTCCACCTACATAGGATCTGTCAATGGCTAAGATTTGCAAGACAATGACTTCATTGCGAACTGGCCGTGATGTGAATACATAGCCATTGCAGTACTCCTCCCGTCGACGCATGGCCACTGTCTTCTCCACATCAAGCAAGATATTTCGACCCTGCACCGAATGAAAAAATATGGGGGTAAAATCAACATTCTTGTGAAAACGGATTATGGGCACCAGACCTTTGATATTGTTGGGGGTCATATTGTTGCCAGCATTGGTAAGAGCATTGTTGGTACTGTTGTTATGGCTCAAATCCATTGACTGGAACGATGACATTAATTCACCAATGCTTGAATTGTTGATGGAAGGTGGAATGGAAGAGACTGCATCTGGATAATAAAGAAAGAATAAATAGAGAAGACTACAAACAACAAAACTAGTAAGATTTATCGATTTTCATCAATTTACATATTTGTAAGAATTTTTGAGATGAGGAACTATTATCATTATTCTATGTCAAGAGAAATACTTTAATCCCTAGACTATGTATGAAAAACATCTGGTTTATTAGCAATTGTGAGGTCAATCATTTCTTAAGTAGTAGTAAAAGAAAAATAAACCAAAGTGAAATGAAAAGAAAGGAAAAAAGAGAATAGAGAGAGTAGAGAAAGGAAAAAAGAGAATAGAGAGAGAGAGAAAGGAAAAAAGAGAATAGAGAGAGAGAGAAAGGAAAAAAGAGAATAGAGAGAGTAGAGAAAGGAAAAAAGAGAATAGAGAGAGTAGAGAAAGGAAAAAAGAGAATAGAGAGAGTAGAGAAAGGAAAAAAGAGAATAGAGAGAGTAGAGAAAGGAAAAAAGAGAATAGAGAGAGTAGAGAAAGGAAAAAGAGAATAGAGAGAAAAGAGAAAGGAAAAAGAGAATAGAGAGAAAAGAGAAAGGAAAAAGAGAATAGAGAGAAAAGAGAAAGGAAAAAGAGAATAGAGAGAAAAGAGAAAGGAAAAAGAGAATAGAGAAAAGAGAAAGAGAAAAGAGAATAGAGAGAGAAGAGAAAGGAAAAAAAATAAAATGTGAAAAACACAAGAAGGGAGTGAAGAAGGAAAGAAAAGTGTCATACTCTGGATCAGTGGAAGAAACAGAAAAGTAATACAATGATGAATGGGTTGTAATAATAACTGATGTGAGTTATCTCCCCTCACTACAGCAAGCAGAATAACAACTGACATTCATGGATTTAATTTTCTTTAACTAAATGTTCATCCAATCCAAGTCTCAAGATCTATTCAAAGTTGGTTACTAAATGGTGTATGGAACATAGAAGAAACAAGATGGATGTAAGTGCGGATTATGGAGATACATATAATAGATAACAATTGAGCCTAAACTTGAAGAGGTTAAAATGTTTGGTTCAAAGTTCTGTGAAAGTTACTGAGTATAAGAGATATCTGAAGAAGGCTAGAGGACACAACAACTGAAACATAGAGTAAAGCAACCAAGACGAGGATAACAGTCTAAACATAAAGCTATATAAGAATCTAATATCGTTAAAAGATGAAACAATAAAGCCTGTCTTCATTATCATTGTTTACAAAAACGTTTTGTCTTTAATATACAAAGCACTTTTATTGGCAGATGGCGGATATATTATAAAATGAAATGAAAAATTAAAATCTAATTTTATTAATTCAATTAAAAATAAATAGTAAATTAAATGTTTACAAATACCTCCTCACTTTAATTATTTAATTAGGAAAATAATGCACAGAAACAACAAAATTTTAAAAAATAAGAAAATATTACTTAAATATTAGAACAGTTAAGTGCCATACATGAAACATGCTTGGGCGATCATGTCTTGAAAGAGACATGACTGACTGGGCAGAAGATTATCCCGCAGTAGGCTGCCATTGCTTTCTGCAGTAGACTGGTTGCCAGCCAAGGCTATAGAACCCAACCTCTCCTGTTATTTAACCCATAACTGGAGGGAAGAGACAGATTAATACCTTTCCCAAGGGTATTTGCACGTAAGTGAATGCAACGAATTAGCTGACAATATTACAAAGGTGACCAATTTTAATACACAAAACTAAGTCTAGCTGTGTTATACAAGAGAACATTGTAGAAGTTTAAAGGATATATTGTATAAACAAAACTATAATACCAATTTTGTGGGGAATAAACTTAATTATTTTAGATAAATTTGTTCAAGTGCTAAATTATTTTAAAGTTCAAAACTGCAGATTTAACAGTAAAAACAAAAAAAAACTTCTCATAACTACCATATTTAATTGCATAGAAGATTTAAGAAATTGTTTAATGGTTTAAAAAGAAAGAGAAAAAAAGAGAGATAAGGAGTTATTATCTATAGTCCAACTAATGTCTTCATTGTGTTATGCTCACAGCCTTTTGGTCATGATGCTGTCCAGCCTTTTTCAAGCACCTATTGATCTTGATAACCTTGAAGTAATTTCTAACTAAATCCTTGGTGAGCATTAGATTGTTCTCCTACTATCCAAGTCAAGAGATATTTCAATTTGGTTAATTGTTAATTCTCTTTGCATTTAGTTTCAGTATATATGTACCATCCGGCCCAAGTAGTATTGAACTCAGTTACTGTGTTGAATATATACTTGGTATAAGTAGAATGAGAACAATCTACTCTCATACAGTGAACAAAGAGTTAAGTACAAAATTCCTTAAAGGTTACCTGAATTGACAGATACTTGAAGACAATGGCTAAAACATTGTAACTGTTACGTGTTATTTGTTACAAAAGAAAAAAAATGATTGACCAAAACTCAGAGATAAATCACATACAAATATTTAATTTACAAAAACATTAAATAAAAATATTTACAAATATACAGTTTTTGCATTCAAAAAGAAAACAGAGTTTACTACTGGCAGGCGAAGTGTTACGAAGGGGAAAGAAGATGTCAAATATCTTTACTCAGTTAAGATAGCAAAGAAGTTTAAGTGCTATACTTTTTGGAAATCCTCAAATGTGTATATAAAGAATAATTTCCAGTAAGGTCAATGAAAAAGTCAAAAATATCTATTTAGCCATATAGTTCCATGAGGGTTATCTTTCAGGTTTTAGTTGGTCAGCAACTTTTTTTTAGAGATTCTTTTGGCTGGATATAAATCATTGAATCAAAGCTGGAGTTGTTAACAGGATTTGCTGACATTATCAATTGTGAATGCAAAAACTGTATATTTGTAAATATTTTTATTTAATGTGTTTGTAAATTAAATATTTGTATGGGATTTATCTCTGAGTTTTGGTCAATCATTTTTTTTTCTTTTGTTATAGTAACAAAGATGAAAACATTAGTCTGACTTTAAATAATTATACTTAAAATTTCTTTTGTAGTGAGATGAACAAATAAAATGATAAATATATATTTGTTTCTCAAAATAAAAAGTCATTACGAAATTACATTAGAATCAGAGATTTATATTGTTTAAGGCTTATCAACTTTCAAGGGTTATTTAAAGCCAAAACATATTTTAGATTGTAATAGTTCCCTTACTGTATCCAAATAGTCCAACATCTAAGTACTGACTATGCTTAACATTGCTTAACTTTGGTGATTAAATGAGAACTAGTTAGAAACAAAAAATCTTTTTTTAAATTGAACTATCAAACCCCTCCATATGACAGTGAATGCTGGACAATTTTCTTACAGATGAAAAAAACAAAATATTTGAAGCAAAAGAAATGTGGTTCTACAGACAGATGCTGAGAATTCCATGGGCAGAACTTGTGAGCAACAAGGAAATTTTGAGTAAAATGGGAATTAAAACTACACTTATATTTAGAGTTAGAAAGAGACAGTTGAAATTTCTGGAACATCTAATGAGGAAAGAGGGTTTGAAGAATATGACACACAGGACATACTGAAAGCAAGAGGAGCACAGGGAAGCCTATAGCAATCTAACTTATGAGTTTGTGTAAATAAATGCAAGGACAGGAACTGGGAGGCATAATAAGGGGATAAATATTGCTGGGAGATACAAATGATAGGAAGTTGAGGAGGGCCATGATCATCTACATCATGAAGTCTTAAGGGAAATGGGGGACAAAAAAAGGATATTTGTATTGAAGATCAGAAAGAAACTATTGAAATTGCTAGGACACATAATGAGGATCTTTGAAAGTGAGCTTGGAAACTTGAAACTCAAAGCACATATTGAAAAATTATGACATCATGTGTAGATGATAAAACTGGGAGAGATAGTAAGGAGACATATTAATTTTAGCAACAAAAGAAGTTGTGGAGAGCCATGATCACCTCTATTCTGATGAGATACAGCAGATAAAGAATTTTTATCAGATCATTAATCAGTTTTGAAGCATATTTTTGATAGATAAAGGAATACAGTAAGTTATCTGGTTACAGCAGATAGATTTTTAGATTCAATTTGAATGTTTTAAATTTATATTCATGATAGCCAGAAGCCCACAGCATTCATGTTTTAATTTTTCTCCTAGACAATTTACCAACCAAGGCTAAAAAGACATGTTTTATTTAACCCATAACTAGAGAAAGATGAGACTGGATTTATACCTTTCCCAAGGGTATTTGCCCATAAGTGAATTTATGAACTTAACTGGCAACCAAACTCAGCCCTCCATTGTGTGTGTGTGTGTGTGTGTGTGTGTGTGAAAATACTTTTCTTGATCCTACATGTTAAAGGTTTATAGTAACTTTTAATGTAAATAAAGAGAACGAAAAATGCTGGTTTGTCCTGAGATATTAATAAACAATTTTATAAATAACCCAACCTTTCACTTATCGAATCTTCCTAAATCTCAGAGTACAAGCACCAACACTTTTCTATCCACAATCAGATTCAACATCTATAAATAGAGTTCCTCAGAGGTGGCAATCTCATCTCCTCTTACCAAATTAAAACTTAGTCACTCCTTATTACAAACAAGTATGGTGAGAATATCCAGACTGTATGTCTGGCTGTCATAGTTTAGTAATGTTGTCCAGTTCACAAGGAAACTAGGAATTTTGTCAAAGACTCCAAAATGCTTCAACCAAGTTCAACTCTGAACTTTCCAGAAATGTTTCAACCTCAACCTATTAACAAGTAATCTTCCTGCATATGAAGTAGCTCAGAAGTCACAACTTTGCCAGTTTATATTACAATGAAAACAAGACAATTATGATTAATTTAAAAAATTCTTTTGCAATAATTCCTAGCTTAAATGATGAAATTTTCCTAAACGAGATAAAAAGGTATATTATTATTGTATTGTCTTTCAAACTTTCATGAAAAGTCAAAGTAATTCTTCATATTAAATAAGCCTTTTTTTCTACTAGCAACTAATGATCTGGGGAATCCACATTACCTTCCTCTATAAGAGTGGTTATTCAAACTTATACTAAGTATATACTTAATATTTACATCCTTAGGCTCACTTTTCTCCAGTTCCTAACCCATAAAAGTACAGATATTTTGTGTGTTTTTGTTTTTTTTTTGTCCATCTCATGAGATGTTAGCAACCTGGTAGAACAAAATTAAGTCTACAAGGTGCAAATGAACTTTTGAGGAGTCAATGGCCAGCTAACTAAAGGTGGTGTCTCGATAAAACGCTGTGGAGAAGGTCATGGAAAACCACTCCACTATACCTCCCGTGAATATTTATAGACTTGCACAATACTATTATAAACCCCAATGGTATGAAGGGGGTTAAGCCTAGTAACGCTGACTCCTCGTCCAGTAAGGAGCAACATTCACTAGAGGTGTCACCAAACTGTCATACTACAATTGTTAGCATTAATGGCGTAAAGAGAATAAATTTCCTCAGAATTTATCCCTCACCCAGAATGGAAGGACATGAGTGACAGGTGTCACTGGACCATTATCCTGTGACTGTTTGCAATAAACAAAAATTAACTCTTGGGACATGGAACATTAAAACCATGAACAATTGTGTACAGCTAGAAAACATGAAGCAAGAGATGACTAGATTAAACATTTTAGGTATATGTGAAAGGAGATGGCCAAACAATGGAAACCTCATCAGTGACGACCACAGCATTATATATGCAGGAGGGGGAAAATAATGAAAAAGGAGTTGGCATTATACTGCATAAAGACACAAGAAAATGTATTAAGAGATACTGCCAGATATCTGAAAGAATTCTGGTAGTTAAACTGAAAGAGAGGCCTCTTTCAGGCCAAGGCACAGTGCAAATCATAAGAAATCAGAATAATCATGGGAGATCTGAATGACACAGTTGGCCAAGCGAAAGAAGGTGAAATGGTCGGTAATTTCAGACTAGGAGACCACAATGGCTATGGTGAGAAATGGTGCACAGTGAATGACCAGATAATAACCAACACTTGGTTCCAAGAGCATGCAAGACGACCATGGGCATGGTGAAGTCTAGGAGGAGAAACTGAGAATCGAATTGATTATATTACTATCAACGAGAGATTCGGAAACACAGTCCTTCACTGCAATAGCTGTCCAAGTGATGACTGTGAAAGTGACCACTTACCAGTTGTATGCAAACTAAGGATAAAACTGAGAAGATTAAAGAAGCCTACTACACCCCTAAGACTGTAGTATAATAGACTCGTGAATGACCTGAAATGCAAGAAATGTATATGGAGAGCATGAAAACGAAATATCAAGGATAAATTGGAAACGGAAGCTCAAAATGGGAAGCACTAAGAATGGTTCTAGTGACATCAGCGAATGACATTATCCCAAAGGAAAAAAACATCTCGGAAAAAAAAAAAAAAAAGAGTGAATCACTGAAGAGATTCTTGATATGATGATGCAAAAGAGGCAAAAAATGATGCCAAGATATAGAATGGAATACAGGAAATTACACAAGGAAATAAGGAGCAAATGCAGACAGGCTAAAGAAAGATGGCTCAACGATAAATGTGCCGAAGTAGAGAGATGAAGAATAACAAATAATGGTGAAATGCATAAAAAATAAAGATCTAACTGGACAGAAGACTTGCTCAGCAACAGAGTGTATAAAAGCAAAGGACGGAACACTCATACTAGAAAGAGAAAGAATACTTCAGAGATGGGGTGAGTATATTGGTGATCTCTTCCACGAAAAGAGAGAGAGCAACCAAAAATACACAAAAATATGGATGGATCAGAAATATTAAAAACTGAAGTGGAATTGGCAATGGTCAAATTGAACAGAAACAAAGCAGCAGGACCCAACAGGATTGTAATAGAGATGCTGACGGCCTTAGACGACTTTGGCATAGACAGGATCAGAGAAATAATATACAGAATCTACAACAGTGGCAATAGACCAGAGGATCTAAGCAGATCAATTTTTATAGCACTACATAAGAAACCAGGTGCAAAGGAATGTGAATTCAATTAAACAATCAGTTTAATGAGCCACATAACAAAACTCATCATCCAGATTCTGATAAACAGAGAGTGCAGAAGAATTGCTCCAAAGAACAGTGTGGCTTTGTTAAAGATACCAGAATGTGATATTCATGCTCAGAATGCTATCTGAAAGAGCAATACAAGTGCAGAAGAACTGCTATCAGTGCTTTATAGGCTATGCAAAGGTGTCTGACAAAGTACACCACAAAGACTTGATAGAGATGCTTGACAATCTTGACATTTTTGAAAAAGACATGAAGATAATCAAGAATCTATATTGGCAGCAAACCGCTTATGTACGTACAGGAAATGAATTCAGCAGGTATACAAAAAAAAAAAAAAAGAGGCATAAGACAACGATGTGTTTTCTCACTGAATTTATTCAACTTACACAGCGAAACAATTATGAGAGAAATTGGAGTAGATAGATCTATCTATCGCCTGGTTCACACTCCACCCATGTCTACTGAACAGGTTAAGAGGCTCATCCCTTGTTCCCTGTTTAGGATGTGTTTCCGGCTTTCTCTTTTCCAATCTTCTCACTTTGTTTTTGTTTTTTTTTCAATTGGAGTAGATAGATCTATCTATCGCCTGGTTCACACTCCACCCATGTCTATTGAACAGGTTATGAGGCTCATCCCTTGTTCCCTGTTTAGGATGTGGTTTCTGGCTTTTTCTTTTTCTTTTCCAATCTTTTCACTCTTACGTAGCCCCCTGCACATCAGTGGCATTACCGCCTTGCTCGGGGTGATATGATTAAAAAATAAAAAAATAAAAAATATAAAATAAAATCCTTACCAGGATTCATCATTGGCAGCTACAATCTCAACCATGCAAGATATGCGAATGGCATGGTGCTGATAGAAGACATCAAAAAGGAAATGCTGGACTTCATACAGAGGGTAGCAAAAGAAAGCAAAGAGGAAGGACTGAGCGTAAATTTCAAAAAAACAATGTATGGTTATCAGCAAAAAGACCCGAAAATGCCAACTACAGGTCGGAGAAACTAAAATAAAACAAATAAAGAAATTTAAGTACCTGGGAAGAATTCTGACAAAGGATGGAATGTGCGACATTGAGATCTAAAGATGCCTTGGCATGGCCAAATGACGTATTTCAAAATCTAACCAGCGTTTCCTTATTCTTGCTTTCCTGATGGTTACAACCCCCAGAAATTCAAATGCAAGGTCAATACTCATCTCTTAACCACTTGACCCTAGTTCTTTCCACACCACCCTGTATATCCTTTCCTTTCTCTCCACCTCTGCAACTGTCATCACACCTGTGTTCCCTCCCTTCTCTTGCTCCTTTCTAAATGGTTTGTCCTTCTCTTCATTCTCTTCTATTTAGTGCTTTTACTCTTATGTAGCCCTTTGCACATCAGTGGCGTTACTGCCTTGCTCGGGGTGATATGATTAAAAAAAAAAAGTACTGGGAGACAGAAAAATCTCATTGGGAACAAAGAAATGATTGCTGGATTGCTATGTCATATCTGTCCTTCTGTATAGAAGTGAATGTTGGGCAACTTCATCAAGGATGAAAGAGAGACTTGAGACAGTAGAAATGTGGTTTTACAGAAGGATGCTGAGAATACCATGGACTGAGCATGTGAGCAACAATGAGGTGTTGGAGAAGATGCAAATGAGAAGAAAACTCATACTTAACATCAGGAAGAGACAGATGAGATTCCTGGGACATGTCATGGAGAATTTAATCCTCACAGGATGGATAGAAGGAAAGAAAGACAGTGCGAGACATTTGATAGAAATTTGAGAAAATGGATGGCGGAGGGGGGTTTGGAGAGATACCAAGAGGAAAAATATTTAGAGTGATAAGAGACAGAGCCAAGTGGAAGTCCATGATCATGAAGAGACACGGCATATAAAGAAGAATGTTTATTTAGCTTTGCGATTTCACTAACATTATCTGTATGTGATCTCAAACATGAAATATTATTTGATCACTTGTTTTGAGATTACTCCAAGACATTGGCAAGATCAATTGTCTTATACAAATGAAGTACTAATATTAATAAAAAGTAAACATTTTAAAAAATTTTAAATTAATACTTGATATTTAATATAGAGAGAAAAAAAAAGTTAAATTCTAGAAATCTCACTCTTTTTAAATGTCATATCCCTTCAGGACATATGCAATCATGGCTCTCTACAAATTCATTTATCTTTAATATCTGTAAATTGCAGTGCCATGATTGTTTTTGAGGAAGATAGTGGAGTGGTTTCCCCATTGCCTTCAGCAATGTTTTGCATTCAAAGATGTCCTTGTACTCTGGTTACCAACCATGACTAGAGAGCACAGAGAACCCTGCTATTTCACCAATAGTTTAGGGAAAGAGAGATTCATGCCTTTCTCAAGAGCAATGATGCAAAGGAAACACAAACTATCTTAACTGGGATTTGCTTGTTGATTCCATTTTTGTTACAGTTAACACAACAGATAAGATGTAATCGCAATTTCTACTCCAATAGCTTCTTTTCTCACACTTCCCGCCTGTGGAATTTCCTTCCATACACTTGCTTCCCCAACAGCTACAATCTCCAGGAGTTTAAATGTAAGGTCAATAGACACCTAACACACTAACTCGCATCCATTCTCTCAAACACCCTTCCCATCTACCCAACCACCATCCTCGCTATCCTTACCATCTATCACCTTCCTTCTGATATTTCCTATATCTAACCACTCTTTCCAATCACTTTCCCCTATGTAACCCCCTGCGCAATAGTGGCAATAGAATGCCTTGCTTGGGGTGAAATGATAAAAAAAAAAACAACAAAAAAAAAAACACTAAGACACAAGTTACTGAGTGTGAAAGAATCTGAGAAAAAAACATTAATAGGAGAGGTCAATAAAAATAAAACAACAATGAAGACAGAAGATAACAATTGACAATGAATTTAGATTTTTGAAGAACAAAGTTGACTAGAAAGCAAAATGCCAGAAGAGGTTTCCACAAATGAGAAGTGCAATAAAAGAAACTGTTAGCATAGCCCCCTACAGTTACACCTAGCCATTTCGAGTGTAAAATGATGAGACATTGGCACCAAGAATCTCTAAATACATAGATGCACCAAACTAAATATGGCAGCAATATTCAATGTATGGGTGAATGGTAGACTTATAAAGGTGTAAGACAGCTTCTGGCAAGAAAAACTGTCTAGCACAACACAGTTAACCAACTTTTCTAGCAACAGACCTAGCAATTGATTCAATATCATTTTTCCATTTCATGTCAGTAGAAAATGTTAACCCGAGAAAGTGCAATAAACCACTCCCTTCCGGAGGTTCTCATCAGCCATGCTGATAAAGCAAAAAGGTCCTCTAAGACAGGGGTTTTCAAACTGTGGTTTGCAGACCTCAGAAAGCCCACTAGGATAAGATAGGGGGTCCGTGGATTAACTCATCACATGAAATTCAAAGTAATTAAAATTTAATTTTGTTACATTTTGCATCAACATGCAGTATTAATTTATTTTATTTGAACACTTATGTCTAAAGTAAGCTTAAAACCAGCATTTACTACATTAATGTAAAACTATACGCTGTTTTTAGTAAAAATTTATGTATAAATTTCATAAGCATTTATAGTAAAAATATAAAGGGGTCCGTAAGTCAAAAAGTTTGAAAACCCCTGCTCTAAGATGATAAAAAAAGATCAGTTTTATTTTGAAAGTGTTAAAATTTACAAGCCATTTCTTGTCCCAGTTAACAATAGATTGAATGTCATTTTTGAGATCAGCTGTCAATTTGACCACATCAAAACCTATAAAAAATCACCATTAAGATAAGAGCAAATAGCTGTATCATCAGTATAGATACTAAGTTGAGAACTATGACATTGAGATTGTTGATGAGAAATAGGAACAAAGTAGACATTCATATTAATGTAAAAAGATCTAGAAGAGTGAATCCTGAACTTTTGAAAAACTCAAAATCATTAATGAATACAAACTACAGTTGAAACGTGTAATTGTTGACACTGAAGATTTTTTTTCATGAAAACAACAACAACAACAATCATATATTAGTAATAGAGTTGTTATTACAAAAATTACAAGTCATAGTTTTGTGTTTTAATTTCTGTGAGATTTTTTATTTAAATAAACAAAAACAAACTTGTTTTCAAGGAACATAAAAAAAAATTAATTTTTTTCTACAGTTTGAGGTTTTTTTTCTTCATTAATAAACTTTTGGATAAGAGGAATACTTTAAGCTTATATAAATAAAAAAATATTCACATGGCTGGCTGTCTTAATATAAAATATAAAAGATAAAAATATTTTGACTTGAGTGTCATTCATTACGCTATATAATTCAGACTGTTGTCCTCATCTTTATTGCCACATTCACAACCTTTCGGCTTTTGTACGCTCTGAACTTCTTCAGGTGATATATGTTGGAATTTCGAACTGAAATATGATTATAGCAATAAAGAGGAAGACAACAGTCTGAATCATGTAAATAGTGTAAATAAATAAATAATTCAAACAAATAAATTAAAAATGTCAGTTAATTACATTTCGTAAAATAAAATAGTGTAAATAGTTATAATACCTCATCTCAGAAATATAGACAGATGTTGATTTTCATTGTTTTAAATGAATTCAATACATGAATATTATTTGAAAAAAAAAATTAACTATAAGTAACTCACTAAAATAATTATGAATGTTAAAAAATTAAAACAAAAAATTAGTAAAATCTAATTTAGTTGATTTTATCCAAATATTTCAGCAATAGTACTCTGGGCTGGTGTATTGTTATATTGATTATTGACCTTCACATCAAAAATTAAAATCAGAGTTTAGTTAGTTTTATACATCTATGTTTATATATAAAAACAACAACAACAACAAACAAAGGTGACACTGGCTTCTTTAACAAAAATAAATAAAATAAAATCATTATCAATAAGAATGTGGTTTTATAGTTTGTTTATACTTTATTCATGTTTATTTTATACAGAAATCCTCAAAGGATAATGCCGCTGATTTATATAAGTTTAGTAAAGAAGAACATGAAAACTGATTTTTTTTACAGTAATTTTTTAATAATGAATCCAGAGAAATCTAATGGTTAGGTTAGATGTGTTCTTTATAAAAATAGTTGACAAACTTAGAAGACAATAACAGCATAGATAGAATAATGTTTTTAGTATGTATTGTAGGCCTTTCAAAGTTGATGGTGTCAAAATAAATGCCAAGAATTATTTTAAGTTCTTGGACAACATTTTTTTATTTTTATATTGGTGCTGGACACAACAAAATGCTTTAAACTTAAAAGTAAATTCATGAAAAACAATTCTGCTAAGCTGGCTTTTGCCCACTTTGGTGAAAAGGTTACAAAGTCACCAAATTAATGGAATGCCCTCTCCAGATATTAATCTTGAAGGACTGTGAGCTACCATTTTTATTAAAATACAGGTTTAATAAAATATATTTTATGAAAATATTTCAGTTTTATATTTTCAGATAAAGGCATTTCTTTAATTTTATATTTTCATTAAAACAGAAGAATTGGTTTTATTTTTTCTTAATATTTTATAGTTTTGAATTTCTTTATATCTTGTTTAAGTTACAAATCTACAGTTTGGCTCTACTATTGTTTGACAGTAGAAACAATTTCAATGGTGAAGTGGATTTTTCAAAAAAATCTAATAAAAACAAAATGAAAGCAAATTCAAAATTATTCATAAATTCTTTAAAAATGGTATCAAAGATTTTTTTAGATTTGCAAAAATGGCTTTTGATACTGTTTTCTCTTCATTTTGATTTCAGCAATGACTTAACAATTTGTTCTATTTAGGTTTGGAATATTATGAATTAAATTAATGCTTTTATTTAGAAACTTGATATGTGCTATTTACATTTGCTTACAAAAAAACTACTGAAAAGTTTTGACCAAGAAAGGATTAAAAAAAAAAAAAAAAAAAAAAAAAATTTCTGGTGTTTGCTCTGATTTTAGACTATGGGTTAGGCTGAGAACTTTTCAGCTTTGTCTTGTATAATTGTTTAAATTGACAAACAATTCAGTTTGCCAGCAATTTTTAACTTGAAAATAACAGTAGCCGAATCAGACTTGAACAAGCTGCAACTGAATTGTTTTTTTTCCTTATTTTGTATCATTATCTTTACAATTTCTCTTATGCATTCCATTAAGCTTCAGCTTTTGCAAAAGTGGTTCTAGCTAATAAAAGAATTGAAACTTCCAGAAATAAAATACAAAGTATGTTGAATAGCCATTTTTTTTAAAGGTTGTGGTGGTAAATCGTGGTTACTGAGGAAGTAAAATGAGGAGGAAGACAATATAAGATGTAAAATGTATTTACTGCAGACATGTGTCATAGTGATTAGAAATTTTATCCGATTTCACTGTCTTGTTATCTCAAGCATAACCAAAAACATGATTATACCAATTTTTATTTTTTAATTTTTGCTTATACTTTCATATGTTCTTTCAGGATGTTGGTATCATGATTCTTCACAGCTTTTTTTCTTTCAGCAATATTGCTTTCTGTCCTTCTTTCTTTGTGGCACTTGTTTTTTTCTATCCATTCATCCATTTGATTAAATAGGCTACTTGCTACTTCTTTCCTTGCATTTGGTGAGCCATGTGAGTGTTAAATTCTTCAAGGATTCTTTCCACATATGCCTCCAACATTTCAGTTATCTCTTTCTGATTGTTATCAAAAGTTCCCTTGTAATTCCTGAGAAATTCTTCATCCATCATAAGCTCTGTCAATGGTATTTTTCATTCTTAACATTTGTTGGTAAAACCACATCTTGATTAGTTCAAATTATTTTTTTTTTCATTTGTGACAACTTAGTGGCAAATGTAAAGAACAGACATCTTTAAAAAAAATAAGGTTCTATTCAAAGTACTATATTGGTAAAGCTTAATTAACTACCTATCTAATCAATTATAGTGAAGAGTACAGAGTCCACAATCCCACACTGTGAATTTAATTGTAACTTCCATAATCTTTTTCATGGTTGTATAGTATGTTACCAGGGTAACAAAGACTTTGAATTCAGAATTGTCCTTATAGACTGGTTGCCAACCATGGCTAGAGAGCCAAGTCTGGCCTGCTGCTTAACTTATTAGCAAGAGTAGGAGGAAAGAAGAGATCAATTCATATTTTTCTGCAAAGGTTAACATGCAAAAGTAAATATAAACTCGATGGAATTTGAACTTGCCTCACCAATTTCTTGTTCTGAGCTGCCAAACATTGCCCCACTTGCACGTTAATTAAGCGCTATAATCTCATGGCAATGAAGGTAAACTCGAGCTAATTACAAGGTGAAAGATCATTTCTAAGTAATTCAAAAGAGGTGAGTATTTGTGAAAGTGGTTACGGCTACACAAATCTCCTCGTACACAAATGCATATTAACAAAAAAGTCAAGTAAGCATTATTACTCAAAGAGTCATTTACATGGAATAAGAAAAAAAAATTATTAACAGTTGCAATATAAAAAAATTTAGTTTTGATAAAAATCCTTATCAGCTTTTGTAAGTACTACTGCTAAACAAAAAGTGTTTCCCAACTCCTTCCATGACAACCATGACTAGACTGTATCTTCTTCTATGTGCCGTGTTCCTTCAGGACGTAGGCGATCATGGCCTTCCACGTTTCCCTATCCTTGGTGGCTATAAGCATGCCTTCTTCTGTTAAAACATACAATCCTTGTTCTGTCATCCACCTGATTAGGTCCTTCAAATATGTTATTCGTTGCTTTCCCCTGTCTCTTTTTCCCTCTATCTGGCCTGTTAGTATCAGATTCTCCAAGCCCTCCTTCCACATTGCGTGTCCCAGGAAATTCAGCTGTCTCTTCCTGATGCTCAGTATTAATTTTCTTTTTGTTTCCATCATTTTCAAAACCTCATCATTGCTCACATGCTCGATCCATGATATTTGCAGCATCCTTCTGTAGAACCACATTTCAGTTGCTTCAATTTTTTCGTTCATCTTTGATGGTATTGTCCAGCATTCACTGCCATATTGAAGGACAGACAGCACGTAGCAATCCAGTACTCTCTTCCTAGTTTCTTAATACCTTACTCAACTTCTGGAATGCTTCCTTCGCCATGCCAATTCACCTTCGGATCTCTGTGCCGCACTTTCCATCTTCTGTTATAACGCTTCCCAGGTATTTAAATCTTTGTACCTGCTTGATTCTGGTACCCCCAACCTGTATTTGGCATTTTGGGCTTGGGAAAACCGAATACATGGTCATCAGTAAAAATACTGATGACCATGTATTCAGTTTTCTTGCAGTTTATTTCTAGTCCTTTCTTGTTACTTTCTTCTGCTACCTTCTGTAGGAGGTCTTACCTATAAACTTTTTCATCTATCTACCTTCTCTTTCATCTTCTCCTATTGTGTTTGTTATCTATTAACATCAACAAACCTTTAGCTTCCTCTATTATCCAAATTTTTTATTTTGTGCTCCCCTCCCCCATCTTCATTTTTGTTGTTTAATTACAGGAAATTACACAAGAATGGTCATCATAATTTTCAGAATGTAAAAAAAGGTTGTGGAGAACTATGAATGTTTAAATTCTGAATGAACATTGTATTTAAAAAAAAAAAAATTTTGATAAAAATCCTTATCAGCTTTTGTAAGTCCACTGTTAGGCAAGAAGTATTTCCCAACTCCTTTCATGACAACCATGACTAGACTGTATATATTACCTATAAACTTTAATAACACCTAGAAAGAAGACATGATGAATGCATATGTACAAAGATGGATCAAAAGCCTGACAGTTACAATGTCTTCTATATTCTGAGTCCCTTCAGGAGGTGAGCAATTGTGGCTCTTCACAACTTCCTATCACTTGGAACTCTTAGTAACATTTGTTGTTTCACTATGCCCCCATCATTCTGCCATCTAGTCACACAATCTCATCAAGTAAGTAGCTCACTATCTACCCATATTCCTTTAGCCTTTAATATGTCTTGTGAGGGTTAAATTCTCCAAATCTTTCCTCATTGTATCCCAGAAATTTCAGCCATCTGTTTCTAAGTATGTGTCCTTTTTACTTCCATTTTCATTAAAACTTCCTCATTGCTCGCATGTATCATCCATGGTATTCTTAGACTTCTTCTGTAGAACCACCTTTTGTTGCCTCAAGACTTTTATTCATCTGTGAGTAAATTGTCTGGCATTCACTGCGATATAGGAGAATTGATATTACATAGCCCTTCACTCTTTTCTTTGTTTCTAATAAGATTTTCTGTTTTTAATACTTTGCTTAGTTTTTGGAAAGCATCAAAAATGTTTATTGTATAATGATCAACCTATGCTACTGAATTAATTGTATTGACAAGGAAGGAGATTAGGTTGAAAAAAATTTTGTTTTAATCTACCTACATATACAAGTATGCCAAATGAAAATATGTTAAAAAAATGTTTGACATGAATTGTAGGATAGAAGTAATGAATAACAAATATCTTTTAGCAGACACACATGAAGTGATGTGGTTAAGGATCTGATATTTGAAGCTTTAAAAAAGCAATTGTACCAACTATCGTAGAAAGAAGATGGATTTCAGGAGCCATCAATAAAAAAAGTGGCTATGTAAGTAGAATCACCCCAATGTTACAATATGAATGGTACACTGTTATAAAAAAAAACAAAAAAAAAACAGCATATTTTCTTTTTCATGAACTAGTTACCGATACAAGATCCAAGATTAATACAACTGTGTGATGGTTAACTCTCTCTGTTCAAATATATTTTTCTCCCAGAAATTAAGCCAAGTTTTATATAGGGAAGCCACTGTGTTTATTAATGTTGACGAGATTAAAATGACTTTTGGGAATAAGTGTGTGTGGGGAGCTGAGCAGACCTGTTCCTTTCCATCAATTATCTTGGAACTGTAACAGAAATTTCTTTCTTCTCAATCATTTACTAAAGATAAAAATGAAAAATTCTTTTAAAAGCTCAATAACAGGGACAGCCCAAGGTGTAAGTTTCACTCTGGGGATGTCAGAACCAACAGGCGGATAGTGTAGTAACAGGAGACAAAAAAACGTGCCACAGAAATAGTAAGAAAGTTTATCAGAAAATGAGCAAGGTACTAGAAGGATGAGAAATAATATTGGAAATAAAGAAATTTATGTCCTAGGATGTGCAATGGATATCGACTCAGAATGACAAATCAGAGAGCCGAGTTCAAATTTCAGTTGAATTCCTTGCATTCACTTACGCACAAATACCCTTGGGAAAAGTATTAACTCGCCTCTTCCCTACCGCAGAAAGCAAAGGCGAACTACTGCAGGATAATGTTCTGCCTAGTCAGTCAGGTCTCTTTCAAGACATGATCGCCCAAAGCATGTATTACGTATGGCACTTAACTTACTTATGTCCTATGTGGCAGTGAATGCTGAACAATTTCATCACAAATGAAGAAAAGACTTGAAGCAACTAATGTATGGTTTAACTGACAAATATCAAGAATACTATGGACAGAGCATGTGACAAATGAACAAGTTTTATGTAGAATAGAAATGACTAACTTGATAACAATCAGAAAGAGATAGATGAGAATTTTGGGACACAACAAGGAAAGAAATTTGGAAAATTTAACACTCACAGAAAAGCAAGAATACAGAGGAATTGTAACCAATATGCAAGAGAACGGTTACAGTTGTAACCAATATGCAACAAAGAGTAAAAAAAAACTCCAAAAAACAGAAAATTAGTAAAAAATACTTAAAAACTACACAAAAGCATGATAGATTTCAAATCATGTACACTATCTGATTGAATATTGCAATCTTTATGTATATATATATATCATTTTATTTATTTTTAGATGCAAAAATATGGTTTTGAAATTAAAAAAAACAAAAAAAAAACTGAAGATCCTTAAGTAACTTTTTAAAAAATGACAGAAGAGAAAAAATTCAAATTAAATAGTTTCTTGGCAATGATTGGTTAGGAACCCCCCCCCCCCCCAAGATAGAACTTGATTTTCATCAGTCACAATAAAATATAACTTTTTATCATCATATACGTGACAAATTTCCATTTGATCGAAGAGCTGAGATCTCCTGTTAGCCTGTTTGATTATCCCTCATTTTCTCTGTATTCCAATTGTAAAGAGAATTTCCATTCAGACAGCCCCCCCCCCCCACCCCAAGAACTGCTACATTGTGGAACAGACATGGATGATCTCATACACACTACAATATTAACCTCTTCAAGTCATGGGTCATTTGTTACCTGCATAACCATATCCTCATAACCTTCACTTCCTACCACCTCCTCTTACATTCATATCACATAACACATTTAGTAACTCTTTACATTGAGTGACTCACGAGACTTGTATCATTGAGCCATAGAATTGAAACAATGCAGCTTCTCAGTCATTAATGGGTTAATTTGCTCACAATAGGTCTCTCTCTCTCTCTCTCAAGATTATAATTTAAAATATCCCGAGCAAATTTGTGTATCACCTGAAATGGCCTGTCAATATGATTATAAAAAGGGAAAGAAAACTGAATAATATTTTTTTAATAAATTTCTATATTTCTATTAAATGATAATAGCAGAGATAAAAATAGACACACTGATCCCTGAAGATAATCATGTTCAAGGCCAAACACTTTAGGTTGGTAAGTCTGCCAGTTATACACTAAAAATGGGACGCATCAAATCAGTAACAGTTTAGAGAACAACTTAACAACTTACTTGTAACTCAGACAGGTAAGGAGTAATACCACAATCACATAAAAACAAAAGCATTCATTGTCAGGTAGCTTCTTTCATAAAAATAACCAATTAATATAAAACACATTTGACTGGGCCTGGATTCTGTCTTATTTAAGTGTTATTTGTAGCAGAAAGGAAACAATCTCATCAATTTCTCTTAATAAAACCCAACTTGAAAAAAATAACATTTTTAAACTACAGAGTTAATTTTATTAATTCTCTTATGTTCTTTGTCCTTTCGAGGCATGGGTGGCCACAGCTCATCATAACTTCCTATTTTCAGTAGCTCTATGCAATATTTATCCAGCTACCACACCTCCCACTACTTGTTCTGCCATCCATTTACACAAGCTTTTTAGGTAGGTTACTTGCCATTTCCTTCTGTCCTTCTTGCTGTCAATATATCCTGTGAGTATCAGATTCTCCAAGTCCTCTTTCCTCATTATGTGACCTATAAATTTCAACTATCTTTTTTCTGATTGTAAATACGAACATCCTTTTTGTTTTCATTTTCCTTAAAACTTCATTGCTTGCATGTTCTGTTCATGATATTTTCAAAATGCTTCTGTATAATCACATCTGGGTATTTACCAGAAACCTTCCAACTGAGGCTGGATGTGACACAAGATCAGTTCTTAATGTAGGAATTCTGAACCCCTAAGCTTGGGCAAAAATTTTCTGTAGACCTTGCATGAGGCATGGTTAGGTTTCTGTGTTTTTTTCCCCCCAGACGAGATTGTCCTTCAGCATAGCTTTATCTGGGTTCCGACAAGGTTGTGAATGGGTGTAAAATAACATCTGTTGCTTTAAGTTTTCTCTTCATTTGTGAAGAAATTATCCAGCATTCACTGCCATATAAGTTGGATTGATATTATATTGCAGTTCAGAACCCTCCGTTTCTAATGTTATTTTCCTGTTTCTAAATACTTTTAGTTGTTGGAAGGCATATTTTGATGTGTTAACGTGCTGTCAGATTTCTGTGTCATGTTTTCTGTCATCTTCCCAGTTAGTTAAATTCCTGTACTTGCTTGATTATCAAAATTCATAGCTCACACATTGGAATGTCTTTTTTGCTAACCACATGACTGAATGAAGCTGTGAAATTTTGCATGCATTAATTTCAACTCTTCTTATTAATAACTGCATTGTTCTTTCCTGGTAAACTGACATCTGATTGTTCAAAGAAAATTTCAAATGTAACTGTGAGGGTTGGCTGAAAAGTTCATAGGCTGACTATGGAGGAGTGATGCTTGAGCTGTGAGATCTTGCATGCATTAATCTGAAATCTTCTTATTAATAACTGCATTGTGTCTTTCCAGGTAAACTGATATCTGATTGATCAAAGAAGACTTCAAAAGTAACTATGAGGATGGTTTAAAAAGGTCATAGGCTGACTATGAAGGAGTGATGCTAGAGCTGTGAAATCTTACATGCATTTATTCCCACTCATCTTATTAATAACTGCATTATTTTTTCCCCAGGTAAACTGATATCTGATTGTTCAAAGAAAACTTCAAATGTAATGAGTAGCAACAACTTTTAAAAATAGATAAAATTTGTCATTGTGGTGTTATCAAGTCAATGACATTCATGGTGACATGGTTGCTACATTAGGGAATGATGCTCCAGCTTTATCAACACTGCAAAAGTGGGAAGCTGAATTTAGGAAGGGAAAGTAGAGTCTTGAACCTGACTCAAAGTCTGGACGTTCTACAACTGTCACCACTGAGGAAAACAATCATGTTCACAAAATGGTAATGGATGACAGGCAATTGACTATAAATAAAATTGTCAATGCTATTAGCATATTCTGTAATAGAGCTGAGAATATTCTACACATTGAACTTAGTATAATGAAGGCTTCTGCTCAGTGGGTACTACATTTTCTGATGCCTGATCAAAAGTTTACCTGGCTGATCACATCACAAGAAAATCTGACATTGTCTGAGGCTGATCTCCTTGAATGTTTTCTAA
The DNA here is from genome assembly GCA_037127315.1 of Ascarosepion bandense. Classification (NCBI taxonomy): domain Eukaryota; kingdom Metazoa; phylum Mollusca; class Cephalopoda; order Sepiida; family Sepiidae; genus Ascarosepion; species Ascarosepion bandense. Next base: position 242,498 of record JBBBDQ010000469.1, read on the forward strand.
CCCATGATGAACCTATCACCACCCAGAGGCAAAGAGATAATCCATACAAGGGAAACACCTCCTCCTCAACTACTCCAAACTAGGCCAAGGTCATTTCATCTGCAGGGAAGTTGATGGCCTCAGTTTTTTTTTAAAAAAATACAAAAGACATTGTGTTTATTTATTACCTTCAAAAGGGCCAAACTATCAATGGAGAGAACTGAGGCAGTTACAGAAGATTATCAAGACTGCTCAGAAAAATTGACGAAAAAGTTCTTGTTTTAGCAGGACAATGCTCCAGTACACAAGTCCTTGGATTCATTGGCTGTTGTGCATGACTGTGGTTTTGAACTGGTTGATCACCCCTCCCTATTCACCTGATTTGCCCTCATCTGACTATCATCTGTTCTATCTGGGAGGGAAAAAAAACTTGGATGGGAACTAGTGATGATGATGATGACATAATTAATGTTGATGACTTTTTTTTTTTTAATCAACAAGATGGAAGTTTCTTCACTAATGGGATCCAAGCACTATCACCAATGCAATAAGTGTGTAAACCACAAGGGGGACCATGTTGAAAAATAAGCCTTATTTGGTCATGTTATATGAGAGTATCTTGGTCAGCCTATGAAGTTTTCAGCTGACCCCTTTATTTGTCTATACTTCCAAAATAAGATAGTATTTACATTCTTTGGTCATAAACATGACAGTAAAGATGAGGACAATAGTTCGAACAATATAAATAGTGTGACACTTTTATATTTTGTCTTCTTACAATTGACAGTCCTTTCTTCACACTTTCTTTTACTACTTTGTCTAGGAGTTCCTTTCATTTTTTTTTTCTGTGTTCTTTCAGTAATATCTGCATAATAATATCACCTCTTATATTGTTAAGATGTTATTAAAAGAAAAAAAGTTGATATTGTACAGAAGGGTGCTGAAAAGTTCTTTGGCTTACTAAAAAAATTCTAAAATAAAAATCTGGTTATATTTGGGAGAGTGGGATGAACTGAAGACTTTCCAGCACCCCCTTGTGTGTATTAGAAAAATAAATAATCACCAGCCTATTTTCTTTTATTAAGATTGGAAATTATGAAATATCACCAATAAAAAGACTTGCCAATTTTTACTCAAATGACCAATTTATTTTATATACATTTTTTTTCATCTTATCAAAACAAACATTAATATCTTCAGAAAGGCAGCTTTGCATAAGGATGCATGATAAATAACTAAAGGAATAATTAGATGGGGCAAGAAAAAAAAAACAGAAAAGAAAAAAAAGATTAATATATTTTCACATATATCTCCCACCTGCTAGTGCTTTTTGATTGCATCAAGTTTTGTTTCACAAAAAAAACAAAAAAAAAAACAAAAAAAAAAACACGGATTCTAAAATTAATCCATGACTGGTTATATTTATCTACATTACCTTCTTGTGGCATATCCAGAATGTTCTTTACTGCCAGGAAATAAACAAATACTTATGACCTATCCTCTTTAAATAGACATCCCCAGGTATGCAAGTGGTATTCAAATGCCAAAATCTTGTGTTTATAGCACATATCTAGCATGTTCTGCTCTCAGAAGATATAAACATACTTCATTTGTATTCTTGTTTGCTTGTAAATCTACCTTTTCCTTGTTAAGGCTTTTCACCTGGTATATAATTGCACCAGAATTGGATGCTGCTTCATTTAACTGGCTTTGTGATGCTTATAGATCAGTCCTTCAGCAGGTAGTTAGAACATAATGGCCATAATAAAATCTCGAGTTCAGTTCCTGCTCAAAGAATAGAATGAGCGGCCAGGTGCAGAACTCCAAAATTCAGTTACTCTGCTGAAATATGTATTTGGAAGGTAAATAGCTTCCTGTCCCGATATTATACTATCTGTCCCATAATGGTTGTTTTATTTAGTGTATAAATGTGTATGCAAATGTAATAATTATTATGGGACAGAGATATAATAAAATTCAAATAAGAAACAAAAAGGTATATAAAAAGAAATAATAAAATAGACAAGTTTGTAATTATTCTGAAGAATTTAATGTAAGAACATTGAAAAACAACCTTTGTGCTCACACAAAATAAAAATTGATGCATTTCAAGAACAGATAAAAGACTATAAAAACCTAATATTTTTTAATTTAATAAGTTAATATGAATTTAGTTTTGAAAATGTGATGTTTGTATAAATATATAAAAAAAGAACAAAAAAAAATTATCTGATGGACTCATTTGGTGTTGCTCTGTAAAATCACACAAGAAAAAAAGATATCAATTCAAAATATTCAAAACTCCTAGATCCATTGAAAAAAAAAAAAATTTAAAGAAAGTCACATACAGAACTCCTCACCAATTGGAAGATATCTGAATATTTATTCCAGAAAGAATTTCAAGATAATCAATAAAATTTACCCATTTTAATCTTTTATTTTGTATATGCATAGGGAGCGATTATTCAGCATTTTTATCAAATTTAATTAATGTGCTTCATAAACAGGGAAGTCAGGTAGGGGATGACCCTAGTTGTCGTATGTGGAGTTGGCCTCTGTGGAGAATTGTCTTTAAAATTTTCCAGAACTCATGGGATCAAAGTTTTTATTTTCAACTTTGGCTTGGACTGTCTGTGCATAGCTACTCTTTCCATTTTCCAAGCGTCCCTTGCAATGGTTGCAGGCAGTTCTGAAGAAGTCAAGAGTTCCACTAGATCATTCCCTCCAATAAAGATGGTGGTCGTAGTAGTTAGAGTGAACTATGATGACAGCATAGTGAAGGTTGGCTTTTTACTTTTAGTGATAAAAAAATAACATGTACAGAAGTTAGAGATATCAGCTTGTTTGAAAGTATCAGTATGATTGAACTCAAGTTTTTTTAATTAGTTTGTCATTGAAATTATTCAGATGACCTTGCATGAACATCTACAAACCAGGTGTCAATAAAATGTTCATGTACACCTGATTATGATGTGGTTAGTTTTATGAATTTCTACAGCTTTATGAAAGAAAGTTTTATATGAATGATATCAAAGAATTCCACATTATAATAAATTAATGGGTAATTATCATTTGGATGTACACTATCAATGAGTGATGGCAAAACTGACTTACTCTGTCACCCTACATATATATATATATATAAGTATTTGACTGGAATTTCCCTACTTTTGGGTAAGTGGTACTTGATCTCAAAAGTTTTTATTTATTTTTTTATCCTCCCACTCTATTTGTAGACAGCAGGTAGTCACTTTGAAGATCTTACTTTCAGGTTTTACTCAGTCAGTTAAGTGCCATTCGTGATACACGCTTGAGCGATCATGTCTTGAAAGAGACATGACTGACTGGAGAAAAGATTATCCCACAGTAGGTTGCTATTACTTTCTGTGGTAGACTGATTGCCAGCCAAGGCTATAGAACCCAATCTGTCCAGTTATTTAACCCATAACTGGAGGGAAGAAACGGATTAATACCTTTCCCAGGGGTATTTGCACATAAGTGAATGCAGGGCAATCTATTGAAATTTGAACTCGGCTCCCCAATTTCTCGTTCCTGGTCGATATCCATTGCACCAAAATGCACATCCTTACTTTACTACTGGTTATAAAACATCAGATCTTTCCTTCAATCCCAGATAAAACCATTTAGGGCCAACTTGACTTTGCATAAGCCCTAAGCCAATTCAAGTGGAATCAACTGTGTCAAAACAAAGACTGGAGTCATAAAGCTGCATCTTTTATGACTCCAATGTTAATGGCATTTGTTCTTCCATCTATTTGCATAAACCAGTCAAGTTGGCTTCTTAATGCTTTCTTGTTTCTTTTGCCATCAATGATTTTGGGAGTGTTCAATCTTTCAATCCTTTATTCCCCATTGTGTTTCCTAAAGATTATAACCTTCCTGATTATTAGCAATAAATTCTTCTTAAAAAGTAACAGGAAATCACTTCTGCTATCATAGCAATTCAGTTTGTACACAAATACATTAACCATATTGAAAGAATATGCATAGCTAGTTTTAATAAGTAAATTTGTTCACTAATCATATTTACTGAGCTTCATAGAATTACATCCAATTTTATATCAAGTCTCCTGAAGATTGTATGTGATTCTGCAAAGCTCACAACAAAGAGTCATAACTGAACAAATTTCTCTTAATATCAAGCGCTTTAATTACAAAGATTGCTAACCTCAAAATTAATATCTTTCATAATTACCTTGGCTGACATTTTTGAGGGGGGGGGATTATCTTTGACATTGCTATTTTTTGTGTAAAAATGTATTTATAGTAATTAGTTTTCTTTACTTTTAAAGAAAATATTAAAAATATAAAGACCTCAAAAAAGCAGTTGTTTTTAAAAAAAAAAAAATTTTAATTAAAAAACTTCACACATTGCAAAAAAAAAAAATGAAAAAAAAAAAGGAAATGCAGCTAAAATCTTGGGAAATATTTTATAAAGTAAAATTTAAAAGAAGACAAAAATATGATTTAAACTAAAAACTTTGTTAAACTGCTAAAAATACAGATAATTTAAAAAAAATACCATAACAGTAATCTTACTGAGCAGTTAGTGAATCCAAAATTAAATTCTTTTTAACTAAATATTTTTTTTAATAAAAGAAAAAACAAAATTGAATATTTAGAAACAAAGTAATAGAAAAACAAATAAAAAATGATAAAAAAATATTTAAAATGCTAAAAATAAAATATCACCATATATCCCAAATATCCAAAATCCACTTTAAGGAAGGTTTCATTGGTTGTAGTCTACTTAATCAGAAAGAAGAAAGAAAAATCAAGAAACTTGAGACCAGTGGAATCTATAAAATCCATTCTTCCTCAGAGAGTAGCAGTTTTGTTTTTTAACCCTTTTCCTCCAAGATGTTCTGAGTAAATAGATAAACTCTCAAAGTGAAGGGCTTAAGGATTACTTTGTATTCTCAACTCTAAAGAAAAAAATGATACAGATCATAAATACAAAAAAAGTATATGCAGAGAAATATCTGAAATATATTTATCAAATCAGTTTCTCTTATTAAAAAACTCTTTAACCAATCTTATCTGCTTTCTATTTTGAAAAATAATAATTTATTGAAAATTATCAATTACAAATAATAAAACTACTAAGGGATCTTACTTTGGAAAGTCAAATTTAGATAGAAATTTATTAAAAAAAAATTAAAATCTGAGAAATTGTAGAAAAGATTTTCTTGGGTAAGTATACATTCATTCTGTATGCGTACAGGTTTTTTTTTCTTGGTTTTCCCAGAATCCACTTTGGTAGCTAGGTAAGAGATTGCTTCTCTCCAATTACCACATTAGTTCAACATTTACCATTCTCTCCATCTTGCAAATGCAACATGTTAGTGAAATGGGTCAGTAGTTCATTAGGTTGGAATGGTCTTTGCTGGGTTTAGCAATTGGAACAATGACTGACTCAAACCACAATTTTGGAAATTTGTTTGACCACCATATATCATTGAAGATCTGGAGAAGTATTTTGGGAGACTTCTGGCAGGTGTTTTAAAAACTGGTAATGATTTCACCTGGACTGATTGTAGAGATTTTACTTTTATTTATTATAATAAAGAGAATATTATATTCTTCTTTATTGTTTGAAGTGAATGTAAGTGTTTCTCATTCCATAATATTTTTATATTTTTGAAATGTAGTGTAGCGATTTAAGCGTTTATTTGACATTCTATTGCTATTAGGTTAGCTATTTCTTTTTTTTCCAGTACATTTATCTCCATTTGTGTTGGTTAAGTGGACTGTTGCAGTTTGTCATGTTTTTCTATTAATTTTCCTAATTTCTCATGTTTTATTTATTGGAGCTTTATTGTTTAGTCTGAAAATGTAGTTTTGCCAAGTTTCTCTTGAATTTATTTTTGTTATTGTGCAATTGTTCAAGCTTGCTTATAGTTTTGTAGGTTGATTGTGGTTGGGTGGCATAAGAATATCTTTAGCATTTTTTTCCTGGTTTTAACTGATTCTCTGCATTCTTCTGTAAACCAGGTTTTTGACTTGGTATGTAGTTTAAAGGAAGATTTAGGTATTGTTTGTTTTGCTATTTGTGTTAGTATATTTGTAAAAGAGACTGTTGTTTGAGAATTGAGAATTTCCACATTGATGTACACCATTGTCCTTTCTGTCACTTGTAATTACTTTTGTTTTATACTGTCCTTCTCTTTGCTCTTCTTGTCATTTTTTCAATGGTGACCTCAGTCTTTTTTCATCCTCCTCATACTCATCTGTCTTTTCACTTTCACTTAATTCCATATCCTGCAACTGTCTCTCTCTAATCCTGCACTTCCATTTTCTGCTCTGCCTCATCATTGCACCTTCCTTCCTCTTCATGTTCTTGATCTTCCATCTCCATATCCTCTAATACACTCCTACTTCTAAACTGGTCAGTATGCATCAAAATACATTGCCCTTTCTTTTCAGCACCCATGGAACCACTACTACATCTTTATTACATAATATACCATTCTCTATGGTCAGCTTGTGTCTTGCCTCTTTTTCTTTCCATCTCTTTGCTTAACACCAGACTCTGCTCGGTTTAACTTTTAAATCTACTTATAGGAAGCATGTCTGTCTCCACCCTGTGTATTATTCTATCCTCACCAAATTTGTGCCTCTCTTCTGTTCCATTCATAAACTGTAACCATGACAAGGTGTCCATATGAAGAATAGTGTTTCCCTTTCATATATATGTTGAAATCAAACGCAATGATTTTTATTGCTCAATTCAGTATCCTTGAAAATGTAACCTTTGGTAATTCTTTCCTTGAACTGAAAATAAATTCTAATTGCTTGTGGTCTGACTTAAACAAAAAGTTTTTACCTAACAGAACATTTTGCAACCTCTCCATGCACCATACGATTGCTACTGCCTCTTTCTCAATATCTAAATAATTAATCTCTGTTGATGCTAAACTCTTTGACAAATACATAATTGGATGTTCCTTCTGCAATAAAATGGCAGCGATCATTTTCTCACTTGCATCCAGGGTTAGTATTATTTCTTTTTTTTTTTTAAGGATCAAACACTTATCAGTTTTCTCCCTTTGATTGTCTTTAATGCTTCAAAAGCATTATTTTGCCTTTGCATTTACTCAAACTCACTGCTCTTCTTGCTTAACTCCGTAAACAGTTCAATTATTTCACTGTGAATATACTTGCTGTAAAAGTTTATCAATCTCAAAAAAGACTAATTCCTTCTTATTTGTTGGAGTTGCTATATCTGTAATCTTCTTTGTCAACCACTCATCAGGTCAGTCAGTAAAGTGCCATACGTGAAACACGCTTGGGCGATCATGTCTTGAAAGAGACATGACTGACTGGGCAGAAGATTATCCCGCAGTAGATTGCCATTGCTTTCTGCGGTAGACCGATTGCCAGCCAAGGCTATAGAACCCAATCTGTCCTGTTATTTAACCCATAACTGGAGGGAAGAGATGGATTAATACCTTTCCCAAGTGTACTTGTGCGTAAGTGAATGCAATGATTTCTCGTTCCGAGTCGATATCCATTGTACCACGACGCACATCTTATCAGGTGCTATGCCTTTTTTCAATATCTGATAACCAAAATACAACAAAGTCTTACAATCAAAATTGCACTTGTTTCTGTTCATTGTTAATCCTGCCTTTTTTAATTTTGTTAATATTTGTTCAACTTTGTTTTAATTCTTCTTTGGTTTTTGCTCATACCCCTATATCGCCCTGATATATAATTGCTACTTATTTTTTTTTAATAACATTCCTTCAATTGCTTTATGAAAAACATGACTGGAGGTTTTAATCCTAAATGGTAGAAGAGTCCATCTTAGCAGACGTATAGGAGTGTTGTGATAACTTCTTTTAAACGTCTCATCAATCTCAATTTCGTTGAGTGAAGATCAATTTTGGTAAAGTATTCTATATTTGCCAGGTTGTGGCTTGCAATTTGAATATTTGGCAACGGAAATGAATTTGAGCATATTTGGTTATTTACTCCTGCCTTGTAGCCACCACATATCCTTAAGTCTCCATTTGCTTTTTTATTTTAGTTTATTTTTTAAATCTCTACAATAGGTGACACCCAGTTACTTCCACCTTTAGTCACCTTTTCCAGAATGCCCCGTTGGATCATTCTGTTCAATTTTGCCACCACCAAAGGAAGTATGCGAACCAGAACTTTTCTTGATTCTATATATATTTAGGATAATAATTCTCTTTCAACTGAATATTTGCTTTATACCATTTCAACAATTCTATTACACTTTCTCATGTCTCCATGGAATTTATCAGCTTTGCTGTGTCAACCTTTAATACCTCAATTCATGATCCTTATAATATGCTACCACCACAACTGGAATTAATTCAAATCGCTTACCAGTTTCAAAGGTGCCCTGAAAGAAGCCCATTGTTTTATGGTCAATCCATCAAACTGCTTTAATTTTACATAATTTTTTTTTTTTTAGTTCGGGTCATCCCAATTTAATCCAAAAAATCTTTGGTATTAATGTTATTTCGGTACCAGTATCCACCTGCATACTAAATACATGACCATTTATTTCTATACCCTCTCAACCTTTCTTTCGTGCATTTACTGCAAATATTCCGGCTTCTTTTTCTTCTTCAGTGGGGGATGTTTTAACTTTTCACATTTTTTCTACTTGCTTCTCATACTTACATACACTCTGATCCCTCCTTCTGCAATTCTAGCATAGTTTCCTTAATACCAGACATTTGTATTTGTTCCTTTCATGCATTGTTCTACAATATTTGCATTTCATTCTGAATTTAGTCGTGTTCACCTTGTATGTTTCAAATTCTTTTGGTTTATTGAATTCTGATTAATTCCAACTGCTGTAAAAATTCTATACTTGTTTCCAAATTCATTCAGCTGCTTTGCATTCACTCCAACATTTTTTGCTTATGAATTGAACCTGCAATCCCTCAATCAACCTTAGAAGAATCAATTTGTCTTCCACTGACATTTTCTGCGCTCCTACTTTTTCAAACTCACAATATTTAGCTTGCTTCTTATACCTATGCAAGTACTGCATCACAGATTCCTCTTACTTGCAGAAACTTGGTCCTCTCTATAATAACCATATTTTTCTTTTAATCTAGTATTCTTTTTAATGACTGACAATTTCCTCAAAAGTCATTTGTTTCAACTCTTTTGGGTAAGACAGTAGAAATTTTCCTTAAAGCGTCACATTCTATAGTGGCCAAAAACAAATCCATTATTTGATTCTCTCCTATCATTATTGAGGCCTTCAATTTTTAATTCTTGTTAATGCTGCAAAAGCTCACATCTACACTTCAACGTGCTCTGGATTGCCCAACAAACTTAAGGATCTTATCGGCGACACCATTGTTGAGTCGAGTCTTGAATAACTCTGTGTCCATAGTTGTGATATATTTTTATGTCTAGCAATATTCGTGACATAGATCCCCTTGTCAAGTGTGAGGCATTGGATTGATGTTATTTACTACTTATATAGTGCCAGGCTCATTTGCATGGGATACTACAATTGCCTTGATTGGGTGAAATTATTAAGAAAAAGAAGAAAAATAAAAGAGCAGTACAAAAGATACTTTTCCATAGTTTATCAAGTAAATATAAATAGAAACCAAACCAATTTTTGCTTGAAAAAAAAAAAAATGTTGTGTTGGATTAACTTTAATGCAGTCTATTGTATGTTCAATTTCCTCATCTCCTATACTCAGTGTGTTATAACTGAATCATACATTGAGATATTATCCGAGTGTTTAGTATTTACTAATTCCACATCCTGAATTCTTACGATGGATTCAGGGTACATACCCTCACTGCTTTCATTCCAATTCCAAATCCTAGTTTCTGTTTTGGAAAGTTTATCGTGAATATGATTTTTTAAAACACTTGGTAGAGGATTTTGATTTTCTTACCCAATGATTAATACCTATGTCATCAATACATTAGCCTCAGGAAGGAAAAGAGGATTGTTGTATTAATAAATTTGTTAGGAATGTAGTATAGAATGCTTAAATGATCAGTGCTCATCTTTTCATATTTATGCTTGTAAATATGCAAGGTGTAGCCTAGGAAAAGATTAAGTAGACTGGGGCAGTCATTTTCTCTTTTTAGTCAGTAAGAGGTGCTTTGAAATGCAATGAATTCAACTGGAACTTGAACTCATTCTATACTACATTCCTACATTTTTAAAAATCGTATTCACGATAAACTCAATGTATGATTCAGTTATAAGTAAATGAGATGAGGAAATTGAACATTTCTCAATCTGAGCTGAGATCCACTGCACCACAATGCACATCACTTGAAGTGTTTAGTATTTACTAATTCCACATCCTGAATTTTTATTATAGCATCAGAGTAGGTGCTGTCACTGCTTTCATTCTAATTCCAGATCCTAGTTTATATTTTGGAAAGGATTATCTTCAGTCCAATTTTTTAGAACACTGTGTAAAGGATGCTGAATTTTTTTGTTCAAAATCATTTTTATCCTAACTATGAATACCTATGTCACAGTATATTGGCCCCAGGGAGAGATGATAAAGAGACACTCATTACTTACAACTATAAAGGGAAAAGAAGTTGTGGAAAGCCATGATTGCCCATGTCCTGAAGGGACACAACACATAAAAGATTTTTCAGCATAATAACAGTCTGTTTTTTTCTTACAGATCCCACTATCCTTGTTCATGAGGTCAGATTTATCAGCACGTGGCCATGTGCAAATACACACTCATAGTCTAGTACCTCAGGAAGCAGTGATAAAAAAAGTAGTACTATATATATATATATATATATATATATATATATATATATATATATACACCTTCCCTAAAACTGATAAGCATGTAAAGAGGATGGATTCCAAAACTTTTGCTGATAAGCATTCTTGTACTAGAGTGTGATATTCGAAACAACTTATTTTAAGTAGAACAATAAATAAATTTGTGAAATGTTCAATATTACTACTGGATTTTTTCTCAATCATTTATAATCATTAGACAACTATTTTTTGTTCAAATATTTAATAATAATCTAAACTTTACAATTGAAATGTAATTTCAATTTTAGTTAATTATATGACTGTTATTAAATAATATGACTAATTACATTTATATATATATATATATATATATATTAGACCATTGGATTAAAGCTTAGGAAATCTATATATTAATACACCAACTACTTCATTCCTTAATTCTCTTTTCAAATATTTGCTTTAATAAATTTAATGTTAAATTTATCAATAAAAACAACATCATGAAGTGACTCCAACTGTATATCAGATACTTTGCTTAATGGGCTACATATTTATTCCTTTAGTGTGTGTGCGTGTATATATATATATATATATATACTTACATTAAAATTTATTATTTAGTTATATAGAACCCAATATCTCTGGATATTTCATTAGTTTTGGAAAGTTGCTCTCAAAGGAGATTGATAGGTATAATTCATTTCCTCTTGGCAGAGGCTCAATAACATCATATATTATAAAAGGATTGCTGGCACAATATTTTCAGGGGGATTGCATTAATAATAACATCAGGAACTATTTAGGTTCCTACATCACCTGAATTTCTTGCAAAATTTGCTGTCTATTCACATGCTAACATTTTTTGCCTACAATTGGATTTTGCAGCAAGTCTTGATAAAAATAAAACATATAAACAAAAAATAAAAAGAATTAAAATAAGGCATTTCTGCTTTCCTTTCAAACCCTTATCTCTTTCTTTCTTTATAAACTTCTTTCAACCTATGAAAAGCAACCCTCAAATAAAAAGAGGAAGAATTAGGAAAAGACTGAACCTGGTCAAAAACACTGGAAATTTTCAGTTTACTTAGTTGTGACCAAAAAATATTAAAATCAGGAGGCTCCATGCATAACATCCATAATAAAAAAAAAATGAAAAGAGAAATGTCAGCAAATAAAATAATTTGGCCAAACAAAAAATTGACACAAAGAGACTTTTTGATATTTGAACAAAGTTCTTCAGCTGATTCAAAAGTATAAAAACCTGACACCTCTAGGCCAGAAGGAAAGCAGAGAGAACAACAATGACACCAGAGTGAACAGAAGAATGCAGCCATGCATGACATGTGAAAAAGCAGTTAAGAGGTCATAATCTACTGGCATTTCTGGACTGAAAAGAACACAGCAGATTGATACTGACCTAATTTCTGACATGACTACTATCCCTATTATGGTCTGACTTCCAACTACAGAAACAGACATTTCTTTAAACTACTATCAATAGCAACCTTGGTAATGAACTTTTTACTATTTTGAATACCAAAGGACTGACTCATCACTTTAAAGAAAATTAATAATATATTATTTATTTTTAACCCTCAAGTCAGTTTTATTCTCAAAGTTTCCGACAAAATAATTATTCTACAACTTGCTCACACTAGTAATTTTCATGAAGTAAACACATGTCACAATTCGTTTGCAACATTTAAAAACAGTCTATATCAGATTTGCATATCTATAACTACCCTGTTTTATTTAGCATTGTATCTTTAGTAATATATTGAGAACTCTAGCCAAGAGTATTACTGTAGTACAAGTTCTAGCATCATGTAGATGAGAATTATTAACTGTAACTAAATTCAGAGAAATTAATTCTTAATTTTAATATGACAGACTTGAGGCAATTAATTCTTAATTTTAATATGACAGACTTGAGGCAATTAATTCTTAATTTTAATATGACAGACTTGAGGCAATTAATTCTTAATTTTAATATGACAGACTTGAGGCAATTAATTCTTAATTTTAATATGACAGACTTGAGGCAATTAATTCTTAATTTTAATATGACAGACTTGAGGCAATTAATTCTTAATTTTAATATGACAGACTTGAGGCAATTAATTCTTAATTTTAATATGACAGACTTGAGGCAATTAATTCTTAATTTTAATATGACAGACTTGAGGCAATTAATTCTTAATTTTAATATGACAGACTTGAGGCAATTAATTCTTAATTTTAATATGACAGACTTGAGGCAATTAATTCTTAATTTTAATATGACAGACTTGAGGCAATTAATTCTTAATTTTAATATGACAGACTTGAGGCAATTAATTCTTAATTTTAATATGACAGACTTGAGGCAATCAAAATGTGCTTTTACAGAATGATACTGAGAATACTACAGACTGAACACGTGAGTAGTGGAAACAAAAAGGACACTTATACTTAATATTAGAAAGAGGTAATTAAAATTTCTGGGGCACATAATGAGGAAAGAAGGTTTAGAAAATTTGACACTTACAGGACATGCTGAAGGCAAGAGTAAAGAAGTAAACAGCCTACCTAACATGCTTGTGTAAATGGTTGGCAGAACAGGGATTAGGAGAGATAGCAAAAAGATAAAAATTTCTGTGAGAGACAGAAAAATTGTGGAGAAACATAAATGCGCCCGTTCTGAGTGAACAGTACAAAGATGGTCATTTATTGATCTTATTTAACAAGTTGTTTATGCCTTTTTAATGTAAATGCCAAGATCCAAACACACATTGAATACCTTCCAAAGGTTAAATCTCTTTAAAAGAAAGAGAAAAGTGTTAAACTAATGTCATGTCAATCTTCGCATATGACAGTGAATGCTGAACAATTTCCTCATAGATGAAGAAACTTGGAGTAACAGTGATGTGGTTCTACAGAAAGATGCCGAGAATATCATGGAAGGAGGATGTAAGCAATGAGGAAGTTTTAAAGAAAAGGGGCACTAAAAATGACACATTTACTATCAGAAAAAGTCGAAATTTATGGTACACATAACGAGAAAAGTGAGCCTGTAGAATATAACACACATAGGGCATACTGATGGTAAGAGAGGCAGAAGGAATAGTAAATAATCTACCAAATGTGTTTATGTAAAGGGATGGTAAAACAGGTTCTGGGAGGGATCGTAAGATGACAAGCATTGCTTAGAAACAATTGAGTGCTTTTTATGTTTAAGATTTATCTTAATTTTATAAGACCATACAATGATAAATAATACAATGATGTGTCTGTAATTTACTGAAATCAAATGAAGATCTTATGGTTTGATTTTTCATGCCCAGAGACTGATTCAGTACAAGTGATTGTTATTATCATAATACTTATATAAAAAACACTGTTGATAATAATCAGAAAGACACAGCTGAAATCTGGGACCTCATTAGGAAAGGTTTGAGAAATTGAACACACAGTGCATATCAACTCCTTATGAATCATTTAATGCTGAAACAATTTTTAGGAGCTTGGAAGTAATGAAAATATATTATTCTACTTTCACAATTGAATACATGGTAGATGATATGCAACTTTTGTGCGTATACAGGTTTGTGTGGACATAATTACTAAAGCCAGTGATATGTGTTTTATATAGTAGTTTTGTTGAAGTTATATTTTAAAAATATAGTGTGATTTATTTAAGAAATTGTAGGATCTTATATGAATTAATGTCATGAAAGTTCTTTCATGTTGGTTGTTTAATAGTATTTTAAATGTATTTGGGTTAAGCCACTGCAATTTGTTAGTATGAGCATATTGTTGATCATTTTACTATAAATAAGTACTGTTGGTAATTTTTGTTTTTATGTATTGCTCGTATTTTTATACTTTCATAGTGTTTTTTTTTTTTTGGGGGGGGGGGGTCACTATTTGCCTATAGCTGGGACCCTAACAGATGCAACCATCCCAGGTCAAAGTGGATTTGGGAACAACAACAATTAATAGGTGGTTCAATGCTGCACAAAACCTCCAACCTCTTGACTAGAGGTCTTGCTTAACAGCAAGAGAAGCAAAGGGAAAACAGTAATATTCTTGATAGGTTTAGATAAATGAATTGAAGGACAAGGAACACAAAAGTAAAGAGGGGGGTCACAAAGAAGCAAGTATTGCTGCGAATAATAAAAGACATCAAATCGTAGCAAACAACATCCTTTCAGAATATCACATACACACACACTTTTACATATAAGTTTTGATAAAAAGACAAATGAAAGTTCTATGTTAAGAATTTCATTTTTGGATCATTTTTCTAGTTTTCTGTACATACACTATTTACATTATTCAGACTATTGTCCTCATCTTTGTTGCCATTTGTACGATGTTTCGGCCGTTGTATTCACTGGCTTTCTTTAGGTGTTAGAGATTTCAAACCAAACCCATTATTACAATCACTGGGGTATATTATTCTCATTCCTTGTGTAAAACCTCTTTTGGTAGTCATGGTTTATCTCCCTTTAGCCCTCTAAGTTACTTGTTCACCACTGCTGTAGCCTGGTATTGAACTCACAACTCTTTGGGTCAAGTCACAGGAATTAACCAACGTCTATATCCACTGAGCCACGTGTCCTTAAATACTACCTCATCTCAGAAATATAGACAAATATTTTCTGTACATATTTGAATATAAATTTTTCAATAACAGTACTTTTGAATTTCATAAGGCATTCTCATAGGGTTTTTTTGTGCTTTGCTGGTTTGGACACTGAGTCAATACCAAGCAGTGACAGTTTGTTTCATGGTTGAACACAGCCTGAAAATTGTGTGAGCATAGTTGCAGTATAAAGGTGGGCTCTGAACAGCCATTTGCATCAGGGATTAGCTAGCCACCCTGGCAGACAGGTATTCTCAAATACAACTTGCCAGCCATTATATTTATATATATATATATATATATATATATATATATATATATATGTATGTATAGCATAAGATTGTTTTTAAATATGAAACAGACTATATATATATATATATATATATATATATATATATAGATAAAGAGAGAGAGATACAGATAAATAGATTTTGTGCATGTGAGAGAGAGAGAGACAGAGAGAGCAAGTGAAAGAATATATATGTATATATGGATAAGAATAAGATTGTTTCAATAATTTCCAAGCACAAGTTCATAGTTCTATCATTCAGACTAAATAAATCATAGACAAATAAACATCCATTTTATTACCTTTATTTCTGGTAAGGCAAATATAACTTTTTTTGTTTTTTTGGCTTAGTTGATTTTGAAAGAAATAATTAATAAGCATAAAACAAATTTTGTAGTAAAAATTTGTTGGCATTACAACTCTAGACATAAAAAGAGTTCTTGAAATAATAGTTATGTTCGGATGTACATATCATTACAACAAAGCAGGATTTTCATCCTTAATTCAAATAGACAGACTTTAGCGAGATGTTCAACATGACAGCTGGATTCCTCAACACGAGAATGCCATGCATTTCAAAGTTAAATGAGAAAAAGCAACAGTCGACAGCAAAGTAAATGATTTTAGAAGCAACTAGAAAAAAACCTGTTCAGAGAAAATTGTCATTTAGGAAAAGAAAAAAAATTATTATCATTGAATTTGCTTCCTAGCAGTTTTTTTTTCTACCCAGATTTTTTACTCATATACAAAATGTAAGGCTGGAGAAACATCAAAACGTCATAATTAGGAGCAAGATAATGAAATTAAGCATGACTGATCATGTATAGAAGAAAAAGGGGAGTTAACTATCTTCATGTAATTAAATAAAAATGGTATAAAAAAAAAACACTGGAGAATCTGAAGGAATCAGTGCATATATTAGGCAATGAGAGCTTCCTCAGAAGACCTAGCATAGACATAAATAAAATATTGAAGCTATTAATAAAGAAAGAGAAATGACAGTAAGGCTTCAATAACAATTTAGCAGTAGCCATTAATCTTGTGTGTTGTATTCAGCCCCTCCCTCCCAACTGCTTGGTCACTTATATCGTCTTTTTTCCTTAGCGGATGTGTGTTGTGGTGCAGTGGATATCGGCTTGGAACAAGAAATCGGGGAGCCAAGTTCGAATTCCAGTTGAATTCATTGCATTCACTTACGTGCAAATACCCTTGGGAAAGGTATTAGTCCGTCTATTCCTTCCAGTTATGGGTTAAATAACAGGACAGATTGGGTTCTATAGCCTTGGCTGGCAACCAGTCTATCGCAGAAAGCAATGGCAACCTACTACAGGATAATCTTCTGCCCAGTCAGTCATATCTCTTTCGAGACATGATTGCCCAAGTATGTTTCACATATGGCACTTAACAGACTGTGCTAATTAGGCAGTCATTTATATATCACTACATATGCAAAGTGAATAAATGAAGCAGTCATCAATAAGTTATCTCCCTTGAACTCCACCCCTGCACCAGATCAGTGCAAATGATTGTGTTTTTACAGCTTATCAAACCCTTTGTGAATTAGCCAAAACATATTTTAGATTGTAAGAATAATTGATGGACAAAAAAAAAACACAGATTGAAGAATATAAATTTCCTTTACATATCTAAGATGTAGTAAAATTCATTACTTTCTTGACTTATTCAATGTCCCTGTCAATGTTACAAAGTTCCTATTTCCTGTTCCCTTCCAACTTTAAACTCTTCTAAGGTTTTAATTTGTGCAACTGCCCTCTTTCTTACTTTTCCCTTCTGTTCTTCACTTATATTATTCCTAAAGTCATTTCCTCAAAGTATTCCAGTGTATGCTCACCATCACTGGTGACAAAAGTGAATCCATAATCAAACCTTTCTCCTGCTGGTATATGCCAGATGAAAGTTGGAAGAACATTGTCAGTATACAAAATGTAAACAGTTTCAATGGGTTATCTACTGGGATGCTAGTAGAATATACAACCTAATGGAAATGTTCAAGGAAATGGCTTCTGGAAAAGAATTAGAACAGTATGATTAATATACATAGTGGACACTTTCATACTCTGATGAACTCACCAGGAATGCATACAATTACTGCCAGACAATAAGAACTCAGTAAGACATTCAATCCAGTTCACATTAAAAAAAAAAAAAAAAAAAACAGCTAGCCTTCCATAATGTACTAACAACTCACATAGAAGGAGTTCAAAACATCCATAGAGGAACCTATTTTCCGTTTCCACGCATCAAGGAGTTTAAATGTAAGGTCAATACACACCTCCTAACACACTAACCTGCTCCCATTCTATCAAGAACTCTTCCCATCTGCCCGACCCTCATCCTCGCTATCCTTACTCATCTGTCACCTTTCTCCTGACATTCCCTATATCTATCCACTCCTTCTCTTTACCTTCCCCTATGTAGCCCCATGCGCAATAGTGGCAGTGGAATGCCTTGCTTGGGGTGAGATGATTAAAAAAAAAAAAAAAAAAAAAAAAAAAAAGAAAAAAATAAGTTGCTCCAGCTTGATAAGGTTTTGTACTTCATATTTCAGCCCTTAATCTAACTTGATGAGTTTCTGGGACAACCCTTGTAAAGAATTCTGGGACAACCCTTGTAAAGAATTCTGGGACAACTCTTGTAAAGAATTCTACAATCCTAAATAAGAATTAAGTGAAAGTTGCAAAATCTACAGAAAAGTAGCACCACAATGTCATCTAGAAACAAAAAGCTACATTATCATTTGGTCACTTTACAAGCTAGAACATCATTTGTCTCATTTTTTCTCACCACATTAATTAAAAATTGTCTTCATAGTTATTTTTTAAATTGTAAATAATAAATATTGCATCATAGTTGGTTTACATATTTTAATAATTTTGTAATTTTTAGTAAATTTTTGAAATAGATAACTTATTTTCATATTTATTTCTTCATAAAATGGTAAATATTTAATCTATATAAAAAGTAAGTAATAAATATCACATTGTACTTTGTTCACATATATTATGACCTTGAATAAGTTCTTGCTGATTTTTCATGAAAAGTAATGTTTTATTTACAAAAATTAGTGAAGAACATGTCACTGAAAGTATTGTCCATCACTAGCCATTACTTTTTCTCTTCTTTCTGGCAGCATTTGAATTCCATATTGGAAAAACATCTTTTGGGGCTAACCATGAGGTGACCCTTTTTTTGGCATCTTCATAAGAATAAAAGTGCTGCTCAGCCAGGCTATGTGATATTGATCAGAACCAGTGATAATTGAACAGGGCAATGTCTGGTGAATATGGTGAGTGGAATAGGACTTTCCAAGTAGGTTTTTCACTTGTTTTGCAACATGTAACCTAGTGTTGTCATGCTGCAAAATCACTTTGTCATGTCTGCTTGTATAGCAGCTGTTTTTTCTTCAATGCTCAACTCAAACGCATCAATTGTAGTTATAGCAATCTCGTGTGAGGGTTTTGGCCAGCTTGAGCAGCTCATAATAAACTATATCCAGATAATTACACCAAATGCAGAGCAAAAGCTTCAAAACATGGATATTTGGCTTTGCCGCTGATGTTGATGCATTGCTGGGCTTACCTTATAATCTACACCTAGGTTTATTGTAATGTAACTACTTTTCATTGACACTCATGATCAGTCAGTTAATACTTGATACACACTTGGGCGATCATGTCTCAAAAGAGACATGACTGACTGGGCAGAAGATTATCCCGCAGTAGGTTGTCATTACTTTCTGCGGTAGACTGGCTGCCGACCAAGGCTATAGAACCCAATCTGTCCTGTTATTTAACCCATAACTGGAAGGAAGAGACCGATTAATACCTTTCCCAAGGGTATTTGCACAAAAGTGAATGCAAGAATTCAACTGGAATTTGAACTTGGCTCCCTGATTTTGTGTTTCGAGCCGATATCCACTGCACCACAACGCACATCTGCCACTCATGATACGATGCAAAAATTCTTTCTTTTTCTGCCATTGAAGCAGCTGTTCACATATGACAAGATGCCATTTAAGGTCTCTTGGCTTCAACTTGTACAGCACCCAATGTCTTTGCTTTTGAATCAATTTCCATTTTGAAATAATGGTTAAACATTGCTAAATTTTGAATCTACAAAAGCATATGATGAACATGCCATTCAATGTGTAAGAAAATTCCTTGATTTCCCTGTTTTCAAGATTGGCTGTCCTGTTATTTAACCCATAACTGGAGGGAAGAGACAGATTAATACCTTTCCCAAGGGTATTTGCATGAAAGTGAATGCAAGGAATTCAACTGGAATTTTAACTCAGCTCCCTGATTTCGTGTTTTGAGCCAATATCCACTTGTTTTAACCCTCAAACCTGCTTAATTTTAGGGTCATCAGCTAATAAGAATTTTGTTTGGAGAATTACAGCCACATATGTATGAATATATACCTATCTACCGATGATCTTAGGATGAAAGTGATGAAGTTAAAATTTTATTTTTCCATGTCGGAAATGAAATCAGATTTTCATACCGATTACCAATTTTTACGATATCTCCAATACCCCTAACTTACCCTTCCCATACGATGCAAAGTCTTTACACACCACCCTTATGTAGAGAGAAACAGATAACTCTTCTGCTTGATTCTAAACTCTGTGTTTGCAACTAAAAATAACTGATACAGACAGGTAAACTGCTGCTTGACACACTCTAGAACCACCATCCATACAAAACCTCACCCCCACGCAGTCCCTGCCTTCTCAACACCATAGATGAATAAAACAAATGCTTTACAGGTAAGATTTCACCAATTTGATTGGTTACAGATTAGTGGATGGCAAATAGTAACTTTCCTCTAAATCTTGGCAAATGACCACTGGTAAAATGCTATAGATTAGAATGATTCTTTCCAGAAGGTGGTTACTTGCTTTCTTGGCAATGTATACGATCTACCTCATAAAAAAGAAAGAAAGATTTCCTTTAGTAGCAATGATTAATATGAAAACACACACACACACACAACAGAAATGAGAATTTTTTTTTATCTGCTTTAGACAAAACCCAATCTTCAGTTGAGGTTATTTTCTGAGTGGGCTCTGAGGCAAAATACATCTGTTTATTTCATTACATTATACTCATTTCTCCCACTCCTTCACCCTACTTTCCAACATAATGAAAGGTGCTATAAAGAAACGTACGGAAAAAGAAGACAAGAATGAAGAGGAGAAAATTCAAATAACTAAACATTTTCTCTTTTAAAACTACAGCTGTTCCTGGTTTTTACAGTAAAACATGAATTTTAGTAATAATAATAATAATAATAAATGAACAAAAAGGTTTTAGATATCTTCCAGAAATGTCTGCATTATTAAAGTGGAGTTCATTTAATTTGCGAGAGCGTGTTGATTAGAATGTTATTACTGATTACAAAATCAGGTACAATCCATCAGTGACTACTTTTTAGAGACCAATTTAGATAAGAATTAAAATACAAACAAAAGATAATAGACTGTAAAAATACATTGTATTAAATTTGCATTACTCCCCCACCCACATCACAAAAGTATATATATATATATATATATATATATATATATACACACACATTTGTTTCCAAGAAAAAAAAAAAAAATTGTGCCCAGCTACATGAAGATGAAAAGATTTGTTTTACTTTATTTACTCAGATTTGGACTTCTAAAAGTTTGCAAAACTAGATATTTTAAAATGAGGACAAAGGGCCAAAGTAATCTAATGGAGTGAGAGATGAATCTATTTATAGGCAGACACAGATTTCATTTAAAAACAAATTTTAGGGAAAGAATTTAAGTTTTGACTTTTGATTCTATGAATTTTTTTGATTCTTTGAACTCAATTGATTACGCATTGTACTATTTCAAAAAAATCCGTTTCATCTTCTTAAATTCAAATCTTAGTTTAATTTTAGCAATATGTGTCACAAAAGTTTTTGCTTTTTATACAAAATGAGTTAATTGCAAACTATCTTCTGGAAATAACGATAAAATTGAAGAAAGATGATACATTGCTTTTTTTTTCTTTCTTTTTTGTTAGCAGTGTCTAAATAGTTATCTCCCTTGCATGAGAAAACACTATCTTCAAAACTTTAACAACGGTGAATAGTTCCATGATAATTTATAAAACTAAGTGAAAAAACTGACCCCAAGAAAAAGCAGAATATAAAAATAATTAGAAAAATATATTAAAGCTGCACATGTAAATACCTAATAATATCAATTTCATATAGGTCTTCATTTTTTACAGCATTGGTAAACTGGTATGAATATATAAGTTTCTATGAGACAAAGTAAGAACTGTTTTTCTATTGTTACTGAGTCAATGAGTTGATCCCCACCCCAATAATTAGTACATATTAATGAAACTGGAGTGATTTTCTTTTAAGGGTTTATCAACTTTTGTGGGTTATTTAAATACAAAACATATTTCATATTGTAAAATGTTGCTTACAGTACGTGATGTTCTCAAGCAGTTTCACATCTAATTAATAACTCCAGTGATTGAATGAGAACCAGTGTTTTCAGCATGATTTGACCAAATTAATATAACTGAAAAACGATGAATTTAAAATCTCGCATATGAAAACCTAATAAAAGTAAGGACTTACAAAACATTTTTTTTTAAAATTCATTTCACTCCAGGCAAAGCAGGACCAACACTAGTGTGCAGGGGGCTACAGTGAGAGAAAAAAACTGGGTACAGGGGGCATTGAAGAAAGGATAAAAGATGAATAGACTTCAAGGAGATAGAAAATGGTCTTTAACATTGCATTTAAAATTTTTTTAAGATTGTAGCTATCAGGGAACCAAGTAAATGAAAGGGAATTCCACGGGTAGGAAGTGCGAGAAAAGAAACTATCGGAGTAGAAGTGGTGGTTACATTTAATCATTTCAGTGGTAAAAGGATGTGACCTAGATACCAATCTAGTAGCACATTTAAATTTTTGTGGATGAGGCACCAGGGAAAAAAAGCACATCATAGCAGTTGCCGTGAAAATATTTCTAGAAAAGACAGAGGGAAGCCACATTACATAGGTGTGGAATTTACTGAAGTAGAGATGCCAGATCAGGACCGATTAATTTGCAGATACTTCTTTAGATTTTGTCGGAAACATAGAGATGAATAGCAAGAGAACTTGACCAGGTATGGCAACAATATTCAATGCATGGATGAATGTTAGATTTATAAATGTGCAAGATGGATTCTGATGAGAAAAACTTCCTGGACAAACATTTATGACAGCTATTACAGATTGTGTTATTTTAGAAGAACAATCCGAGATAATTTTTTAAAAAAATCATCCAACTTCATAAATAAAAAAACAAACTTTGACATAAAGAGAAATGTGTGTCAAATTTATCAGCAATCATTTCCTCTTGATGAGCATTTTATTAATACTTGACAACAGCTTCAATGAACAAATGTAATTCAAGCCCAAGAAACATTTACGAATAAGAATTAGCAGAATTCAGAAAAATGTAGTTAGTTTAAACAAAACTACTTGTACAAGTTTATCTACTTTATTCTGACTGAAGATGAATGCCAAGACCAAATACTATTTATACAGTAGAACAACAACCTGAAATATTCAAGGTCATCAGTTTGTCTTATGCACACACAAGAAAATGCTACTATTGTTAACATTTGCAGTTTAAAAACAATAACTGCTTCTAAGAGGTAATACCTGATATTTTTACTCATATTGCAAGGATTATATTACACACACACACACACACACAATACACTGTGTATTAAAAAAAATGATATTTAAATTTTGCTGTTATTCCACAATTTTGATCACACAATCATCACATAGATGAAAAAGGACAAGCACCTGATGATTGTGTGATCTCAGACAAATAAATAGTGCATGTATGTGAAACTTTAATCTGCAGGATAATGCCAAAATATATTTATAATTTTTTCATATATTGTATTTTGTGTGTGTGTGTGTGTATATATATATATATATATATATATATATATGCAAACATATACACACACAAAATCTTTGCAATATAAGTCAATTGCTGATACCTCCTGATGAGTGGATGGAGTAATTCTCAGAGAGTCTGTCTATGAAACTCTGGGTTTGGAATGCTGAAGGTAACATCAATCAGTTAAGTGACAAATCTTTTACTTGTATTATATATATATATATATATATATATATATATATATATATAAATGGCACATCTTAGACCTCTCAACCACGAATGACGATCAGTCTCAACAAAATCAAATTAAGCCTATAACACAATTTTTGATTCATTGTAATAACCATATCTGCTCTGTCAACAAATGTTATGGAAATTAACAAAGACTAATGAAACTGGTTATAAACAACTGACAATTTGAAATGATTTGTTTGAACATTATTTTTGATCAACACTCGTATTTAAGTAGATATTCTGTTTATAATCAAACAGTATTATATATTTATTTCTACCAGCCTGATTATAAATTTTTGTTACAAAAATGTGTGTGATAAATGAAAATGGATAGGGGTCATAGGTTTGAATCTGGCTGAATGACACACATTTTCGTAACAAAAATTTATCATAAATAATCAGGCCAGTAGAAATAAATATATAATGCTGTTTGATTATAAACAGGATATCTACTTAAATATGAGTATCGATAAAAAATAATGTTCAAACAAATCATTTCAAATTGTTGGCTGTTTATAACCAGTTTTGTTAATCTTCATTAATTTCCGTAACATGCTTACATTTGTTAACATTACAATACATTTCAGAGCAGATATGGTTATTGCGATGAATTAAAGGTTGCATTATAGGCTTTATATATATATATATATATATATATATATATATATATATATATATAGTTGTATATCTACCTATATACAGGAATGGTATAATCATTAACAAGAATGGTAGCAGACCAGATTCAGTGTGAGATAGTACTATTAAAAACTACTGTGAAAAATGTCAGCTCCCTACAAAGTTTCCTGGAATTAGCTTGGTATTACAATGTTTTTGTGAAAATTATGCATTAAGAGTACCTAAATAAACTTTTGAAAAAAAAACTTAAAATGGGCCTGGATATCAATGTACCAGGAAGCATTTACAAAAATAAAAAGTATACTCACTTCAGATTTATTTTTGGCACACTATGATCTTAAAAAAAATTGATCATGGCAAGTTACTCAAATGCTTATGGTATCAGAGCTTGTATTATGCATAAATTTGATGACAGCTCTGTTAAACTGATTGTACATGCATCCAGGACACTGCTTCCAGTGGAACTCATATGGCTAACCGATTGCAACAATGGGGAACCATTCCTCTAAATTATGACTTTAGGATGGATTTCTTGTCATTGAGTAAGCTAAGTCCTGCAGATGGACGGTCCTGACTGATTTTAAGGAATAATGAACCCTTTGAAGACACAATTATTGCTGCTCTACAACTGGAGGTAGAGATTAAAAATATTTTGTGCCATACTATGCGGGAACTACTGGTAACATTTGAAAATATAAAAAAAACAAAAACACTGGATGACAAATTCATTATTGAAATAAAAAATAAATTAAAAGACACGAATAAAAAAGACTGAAATTTATTCAATAAGTGATGACATCCTCATGTACAGCAAAAGAGTAGCGGTACCTCTAGCACTACAAAAAAGGATCCTGAAAGTATTCCATGCAAGACACCCTGGTATATCCAGTATGAAGAGCATAATAAGTAGCTATGTTTACTGGCATAGTATGGATAAAAACACTGAAACTTTGGTAAAGTTGTGCAAAAGCTATACTTTGGCGGCTAAGGCACCACCAATTAAGTTTAATCAATGGCCAGAAACTGACTGTCCATGTTCATTTTCATATTGATTTTGCTGGTCCAATGAATGGATCATACTATCATATTATTGTAGACAGCTTTTCAAAATGGCCAGAGATTTTCAGATGTAATAGTTTCACCATAAAAGTAGTAATACAGTTTTTATACAAACTGTTTGCAAGGTTTGGAGTTTCTGATTCAACTGTTTCTGATAATGGTATGCAATTTATGTCAAGAGAGATCAAGGAATTTTGCAAGATGTTTGTGTTAAATCACATTAAAATTGCCCCTTACCATCCTAGAAGCAATGGCCAGGCAAAGCATTTCATGGATACCTTAAAAAAACTTTACAAAAAGTCAATAGTGGATCCACAGATGCAGCAATACAACAATTTCTGCAGGTGTATAAACTGACACAATAAAAAAACGCGTCTTCAGCGAGGTCTCTGGCAGAAATTATGTTTGCGTGTAAGATATGATCAGTGTTTGATATAATTTTTCTTACTAGGAATCAGCTTAAGCATACAGAAAACAAAACTGGAAGGATTTTTACAATATTGGTCAAAAGGTTTTTTACTGCATGTATTGGGTTAATAAGATGTATTGGGAAGTTGGTACTACTGTCAAAAGAATTGGAAAAATGGTATATCTGGTTAAGGGGACTAGAATTAGTGTATTTAAGGCACTATAATTAAATAAAAGTGACATGCAGTTCAAAACTAACCTATAAAGGTTCTCTTTGATACATGTGACGTGTCTATTTCACAAAAAGCGCTTTGAAAATAGCATAGTACGAGGAAGAAAAAGGATAGGCAAAGGATTGACATTGACCCTACAAAAAAAAAAAAAAAAAAGTACTGACTCTGGAAAGAGTCAATCTAAAAAGTGGGGTGTTGTATACCTACCTATATACAGGAATGGTATGCTCCTATTCTTTTAAATACGTGAACACTATCGAAGTAAACTGTAGTAGAGTAGAGTGATTATACTGACTGGCAGTTCATTAGCAGTGTATCTACTTCATGCAGCATGTGAGTATTGTACTTGTTGATATACTATTATTCCCAACCTCCATTTTGATGTTTACTCATGCAGTAACCTTTTAGGATTACAACCTATATAAAACCATAAACAGAACATCACAAATAATAAAAATGTACAACAGGAAAGCAATCAATGAACCACCTGAACAAATTAAACTCACATTTAACTACAGATTAAAAAATGAATGTTCCTTAAATGATAACTGTATGCAGAATAATGTAATATACCAAACCACAGTAAAATCAGTATATAATGAAGAAAAAATATACATAGGTATAACTGAAGAACCCAGGAAACAAAGAAACTACACATACACGGCATCCTTTACAAATGGTAAATGCATGAGCAGCACAATGCTTTCTAAAAACAACTGCTAGATTAAAATCAAAATATAAATCACACCAAAAATCAGCCTACACCAATCAATTCAAAGACTGTAAACTCTGCCTGGAGGAAAAAACAGCTATAATTATCTTTTTTTTATAATCATATCACTCCAAGCAAGGCAGTTTACTGCCACTGGTGTGCAGAGGTTACATATGAGGAAAGTTATGAGAAAGCAAGACAGGGGGTGTCAGAAAGTGGATGAGAGAAGGACGAGAATACTGATGAGAGTGAAGTGGATGGAGAAAGGAGCATGAGAGAGAGAGGATGCAAAATCAATGAGATAGGAGATGACTATTGACTTTACATTTGAATTCTTTGAGATTGTAGCTGTCAAAGAAGGAAGTAAATGGAAGGGAATTCCGCAGGCAAGAAGTGTGAGAAAAGAAGCTGCTGGAGTAGAATTTGCATTTACATTTTATTGGTTTCACAGTACTTAGTTGCTAGAGTAAATTTATACATAGGGGGCACCAGAGAGATGAGTTCATTGGAGCAGAAGCCGTGAAAATATTTGTAGAAGAGACACAGGGAAGCCACATTACGTCAGTGAGAAAGTGACTGTATCTGATCTGTTAAGTCGGGATCGATCACATTACAGATTCTTCATTAGATTTTGTCAAGGATCCCTAGGTTGATAGCAGGGGCACTCGACTAGATATGGCAGCAGTATTCAATGCACGGGCATATGAGAGATTTATATATGTGCAGACCGGAACAAACTACTAAATAAATGATCAGATCAAATGATCAAAATGCAAACACAAATTTTTACTATGCTACTTAAAAATCAAACACTGAAAATGAACAAAAATAAATGCAAATAAATAAACAAAAGCAACTAAAATTAATCCAAACAAATAAAGTAAATGAACTAAGTAAATAATAAATTAACAAATTACCCAAAACAAAATAACTGTTAGAATAATACAATAGATTACCCACAATGCATCACTGACCTGTATATATAAAAAGTTGAGCAAAAACAATGAACATAGCCTGATGATTGCATTTAGCATGAAATAGGCAGTCACCTCTTGGTGTTGACTTGTCCACATTTATATACAGGGTGATTGAAAAGTAACTCCCCATTTTAAAATACTTAACTTATTATTATTTATTAACTATAAATTTTACTAGAAAGAGATAAGAGTTTAGAATGAGATTTTATTTAGAATTACTACTTTTATGGTGAAACTATTACATCTGAAAATCTCTGGCCATTTTGAAAAGATGTCTACAATAATATGATAGTATGATCCATTCATTGGACCAGATTTAACTACCAGCTTCTCAAACTGTCAAGGAATCATCTAAAGTGATTTCATCAGTAATTCTTGCAGAACGGTTCAAGTTCTTCCAAAGTTTTGGTTTGGCATAGTAGATTTGCTCCTTTAACCAATCCTAAAGAAAAAAGTCACAAGGCTTCCAGCTGGTCACTCATACATAAAATAGGGAGTTACTTTTCAATCGCTATATATATCACACATATACAACAGATTTTATAACTTTAAATGTTATTTTTACTGAAAGCTTCATTTATCCATTTATTTTGAATATTCAGGCCGTTAGACAAAAATAAACACTGATTAATGAATAAACAGAGTGTCCTCACACAGTCAGTTAAGTACCATATGTGACATATGCTTGGGCTATCATGTCTTCAAAGTGACTGATTTGGCAGAAAATCTTTCTACAGTAGGTTGCCATTACTTTATGCCATAACAGTACATTGCCAATCAACACTATATAACCCAATCTACCTTACTATTTAACCCATAGCTGGAGGGAGAAATAGCAGATCAATACTTTTCCTCAGGGATATTTGCACATAAGTAAATGCAGTAAATTCAACTAAAATTTGAACTTGGTTCTCTGGTTTCTTATTCAGGGTTGATATCCATTACACCACAACATACGTTCTTCAGATACAAGTATCAACTAAAAATAATGTTTAAAGTGAGATTGTGTGTGTGTGTGTGTGTGTGTGTGTGTATATCTAAACTTATTTATAAATGGAACTGTGTGTGTGTGTATCTGTGCGTTACCTATAGGCTCTGAAATGGCTGAACCAATTTTCTTGAAAATTTACACATTTGTACTATATGCGTCTGCAAGTGTTCTTAGCTAGGTTTTGTGTTGAGGTACCCCCGATAAATATCAAAAATTGATAATCAAAAAAATCGGGTTATAGAAGGAATGATCCGATTTTAATCAAATTTGATACACTCATAGACAAAGACATAAGAAACGATATTCAGCAGTTTCAAGGTTGCAGTTTTTACAATAGTGCAGAAAATCGATAATTTATATTTATATATATATATATATATATATATATATAAAAGGCAAGATGTTTGTGTGTGTCTGTTTATCTGTCTGTATGTCCTTTATACAAATCCACAATTTTTATCCAATTCTCACCAAACTTCACACAAATATTCTTTAAGCTGAGTCTGAGCTCTAGGATCATGGATTAGTTTTAAAGCTTTCATTACACCCGAGCAATGTTGGGCTATACTGCTAGTTCATGCATAATCACAAAACAATAAAAAAAAAATTAAGAAAGTTATTTTTTAAGTTATCACTACCATAATATTCACTTACATAATATTTTTGTTCATTTTCTCAGATTGTTTTTGACTGCATCAGAAGGATAGTAATATAATGACACTAAATTGTTGTATAAATCAAATATGCTTCAATATGTTGACTAAATTGTTGACTTCCTACAACTACTATTTATAACATCTTCCTACTACCTACTAAAAGCTTTTGTTTTAACTTTAAATTTGAACTTACAGAAGTTTATCAAACTTTTATAGAACAAAATTAACCTAATAGGACGATGTAACAAAGTAATTATTCATAAATTTACTGGTGCATCAAAGTTGTAAATGGTGTCAATGAAAGGCTTATGCCAACAGATTAAGAAACTACTAATTAAAAAACAAATCAATGAGAGCTTAAAACTAAGACAAAACAGTTAAAAAATATTATCTAGAGCTTCAAATTGAAAGAGAGAGAGAAAAAGAGAATCAGAATGGCTTGAAACTGAAATTATGAATATACATTGCTGAAAGTGTACTTTTGGGGAACTCTGGGGGGTCAAGCATTTATTGAAATGGGATGTGTCATGCCAATACCAACTAGAAAATTAAGTTGCGAACTTGGCTGGGAAATTAAAAAAATACCATTGTTTCTAACATTTTGCAGGGAATACATAAATTTTCTATCCTTTCTCTTCTAATATAAGAAAATAAATAATATATTCAACATTTATGAAATTGGCACTTGTTGACATAACTTGGCTGAAAAAAATGTAAAAATAGAATTATGTCATTACTTTCACTCCAAGTGAGACTGCATTATTTGGTTTTTATTTCTTTGTTTCTTTTTCCTGAGAACTCAATCAGTGTTGACAAGTTTGGAATGAGGCAAAAATTTAGACTTATAACCATAGAAATTTTGCATATTGAAAACACCTGCAAGGTCAATGGTGATACTTGATTCTTCATATAAACCAGTAAATGTAGGCAGCAGCAGAGCAGACCAAACCAAACATTTCTGGTGTGAGTCCACATCAGTGATAGAAACAGAAGAGAGAAGAAGGGGTTATGCTGTCTGAAATGATGATAGATAGAACCAAGAAGAAGAGTCCAGTTATTTGCTGCAGCCACTGAGAAAGTTAAGGTTTGAACCCCCAAGAGTAACCAAGAGTTGTAGTTGATAATATAAGTCAGTGAAAGCCAGCCATCAGTAGTAGCAGTCAGTAGCTGACAGTTTTTGGCATTGAAGAAAAAAAACAAAAAAACAAAAAAAAAAAAAAATCACAGAATGCTTGAAGCAGTATTATGATTTAATGGTTGCAAGAACTCACTTTAAATAATTAGCCCTGATATAAGAGAGTTGTTGGGACTGGATAAAAGTGCTCTTATATCAGAGTTTCTCTTATATCCGGGTTTGGTATATTTTATATACATTACCACAGGCTCTAATTTGGGACCAGAGAAAATCTCTTATATCCGGGTTAGGCTGTACGTGAATATAACCAAAAAACAAACATACCCAAGTTATAAATACTCTCACATCTAAAAGCTGCTTGAAATCCCCTAAAAGATCACGTCTGATATTTTTTTCTTTATTATTATTATTATTATTACATCTTCTGTCTATTTGCTAAGAAATAAAATTCTTTTAATTATACCCTGGTGTTTGTCAATATTTCTGACAAGTGAATTCCCACGGCTTGATTTCCAGTGAAACAGCAAACAGAAAATTATGGCCTAACAAGATTCTTTGAGTCTTTTTAGATACACAATGTACCAACTAGATGCTTACAATCCTAACTTGGGATGCCAGTGAGAGAGTGACCAAAATTATCTCAGGTAGATAAATAACTCACACCAATATCCATAAATGTGTGACCACACCCATTTATATATGGCACTGTGACATCAGTGACATACTCATTTCCCAGCCGGCCATTCCCATTTAAAATTATAGATCTACATCCCTAGACAGACACATACACAAACTCCATTAAAGTTGCTTTAAAAATAAATTTCAGTGAAAGAATTTAAATTTTTATTTTATGAATTTTAAATTGCATATTGGACATCATTCCCTTTCAGAAAAAAATGCTTCAACTTTTAAATAAAAATAATTCCACAGTTTGATTTTGGCAAAATGTGCTAGCAAGTCAAAATTATATAAAATATAAAACTCAAATTAATATAAAAGTCAAATAACACTGAATTCTACACTGTTGACAATAAGAGATGATATGAAATCATCTATAAAATATGAGTTAATTACTGACAACCATAACATTATGGTAAAGTCAGTATTGAAAACAAATGGCCATCTCAATGTTTCACTTACAAGTCTAAATATCCAAAAGGAACAGCATATTAAAAAAAAAGAAAAAAAACCTTAAAATAAGAACATAATTTGACTATTAGGAAAAGCTTAAATTTGAATATTAACTTAAATCCCCTAATGATATGATACTTATGAAATATCAGAAAGATATGTAACCATTATCACATTTACCAGAGTAGAAGTGACACTGACCAAATTTTGCTGACACAACAATTGGGAATGAAAAACTTAAAGATATAACAAACACATAAATTCTAAATTCATTGAAAATTATCCTTTTCTTGTTATATAAAAATAATTATGATAAAAACCATTCTTTTTTTTATTAGATAGAATTAATTTTAATAAAAAATATTCTTTTATTTTGATATAAAAATAATTTTAATAAAATCCTTTTGTTATATAAAAATTTAAATAAAAAGTCCTTTTGTCATAATTCTTTCATTGTTGTATAAAAATAATTTTAATAAAAACAATTCTTTTGTTATATAAGATAACTCTTTTGTTGTTATATAAAATAATTTTAATAAAAATTGTATTGATAAAATGCAAATAAGAAACCAATTTATTGTTTTGATATTAAAGAATACCTCTTATCTGATGTGATCTGTTTGCAATTAAATGTCTTAATTTAAAAAAAAAGAAATCAAATGTGTAGCAAAAATTCCAAACTACATTTATTGCATATGACAACTATTTAAAGTTGAATATAATCATTTTTCATATTAGCCACATTTTGTTTGTAATTGTTATATGACTGTTCAGACCAGCTTATTCAACTTGATTTAATCCAAGTATTGATTAAATCAAACCTGGATGAAAGCATTGATTAAAACATACCTTGTTCCCTGGCAGCTGTGAGTTCAATCACTGTCTCTGGTTGAGCTGAAAATTCATATACTCCAGTTCAGTGAAAGAGACAGACAAATTATACAAAAGCAAAATAGAGAGAATTAATGGATTTAAAATATCCCTCAAGCACAGAAAGTAGATTAATCTACTTCTATGGACTGAATAATAGATTTGTTTCAAGGTTACAGCATATGGTAGACACCTAAAAAAAGGCCGGAGACAAAAATGGAGAAAACACAAAATCAGTATGCTGGCCTGATTAAAGATTTATAATCATGATAATTGCTCTTTAAAACAAAAATCATTATTATAGCCTCTGTATGGAGGAAGTTTCACCCTAACAGCTTCTTCCCTAGAAATATTATTTTGCGAGAGACTGCTGAGATCATATTTCCTTGATCACTATGTAATTTCTTCAAGTCTAGGGTTAACTGTTAACTGTTATCTATCCCACATATCCATATATGCATTCTCTTACTTTTTCCTTTTATGTCCTTACAAGAGTCTCATTCAGTAAACCTCTATCCTGAAGAACTCTTGGGCCTCTTGTTGCAAGGGAACAATACTGTTAAAAATAAAAAATAATCACAAGAATGTTGCTTTCATTTAAAAAATATAGTTAACTTTTAAACAAAATCCTGGGCTGCATCAGATATTTTTTCTAGTAGAAAAATATAAACAAGAATAATCTCTTTTTGTAAACACAAATTAACATTAGAAAAAGAGAATGAAAGGATTGAATTGTGTGAGAAAAAAAAAAAAAAAAGGAAGAAATTATACTTAAAAGTGCCTAATGAACGATATAGAAATTCTTGGATGCAAATTGTTTAAAAGATAGATTAAGATTACAGAACAAAGCAATAGCAGGCCTTATATATTTGAATATAAACTCAGTGGTCGGGGAAAAAACCGAGTGGTCATTTTTATGCTGAAAGGCATTTCAAGGGAAATAACTACCTATGTTTATTACAGTAACGTCCCATCATTTTTTTTCATGAGAACGAGATAGTCATTGTTGGGTGATTGAAGAGTATATAATTCATCATAAATTATTTTTAATTTGATTTATTCACAAGTGAAGGGGGAATGCTATTTTGATAACTGCCAATATGAAAGTACTGAAAGAATAAAAGCTCTGAGAATCACTGGAACCTTTGAAATACACCTCTGTAAAAAAGTTTTAAAAAAAAATGACTAGTCATTCTGATTGAACTACTGATTCTGGAAAGCGGGTCAAAGTTGTGAACTTTTCAGTATTTTATTTTGCTTTATGGAGGAATTGTACTATAATTAATAGATTTATTACATCATATACAAAAATAAGTAGAAAAATAAGTACAAAATAAGTAGAAGAATGTAAGTTCTAATTCATAAATTATAAATATTCTAAAAAAAAGAAATAATTAAAAAAATATTACTGTGTAATGCTCTAATATTCAAATTATTGTTCAGGGTAGTGTTAATAGTTGGCTAACTTGTCCAATTAGCAAAAGTTTATGTGTGTATGTGAGAGAGAGAGAGAAAGTGTGTTTGTGTGTGTGTGTGTGTGTGTTGAGGGAGGGTATCACTCAATAAGATGGTAAATAATAATTTTAAAAAAAAAAAAAACCTTTGAAGAATGTATATCATAAGAACCAAATCAAAAAGTTTGGTTTTAGTTATAAATACATTTCATTGAAAATAATGGCATTAGAGATATATGTGTGTGTGCAAAATTTTTATATATATATATATATTTTCTATTTTTAATTATCTTGAAACTGTTGTAACTTCCTTCTGTTCAAAAACTAAAAAAATAAAAATAAAAAATGTTTAACCTTCTAGTATCCTTGGGGAACAAATTTTACATGTTTTGATATCAGAAAAGCATTAATTGTATTTTAATTTGTATTTTAGCTCAACGTGCAAATACATTGTATTTTATTTTTTTCTGTACATATTATCAATAAAATCAAATCAAAAGGAACACTAGTCTGGTATCAAAAAATATGTTTTAAAATATGTTTTAGTGAAACAGTGGGCACTAAAAAGTTGAAATTGATTGCTTCAAAGTTATATTTGTATGTTACAAAGTTTTTCTTATTTAAATGTCCAAGTATGAAAGAGTATGAGAAATGTTCAAAAAGTGAATTAAAATTAATGCTTTTTTACTCAACAGAACACAGTTTTATAATAAATCCTCTGAAATGATCAGGCATTAAATTTCAAAAGTTGTCATTTATAACATGGGTTAATACTACCTAAGAGCTATGTGGATAGTGTAAAGGTTATCAGCATGAAAAATGTGTGTGTATGTGTGTTTATATATATATATATATATATATATATATATATATATATATATATATGTATGTATATATAAAAACCATATTATTATTTATTTTCTTTTTTACAGAGAAAAAAAATAAAATAAGAAAACATTTAAAATATTTAAATATGTGATTTTTCTTTTAATACACAAGTATTAACTCGTATCTTATAATTCTGTTTTGGATAAGCAGAATTATAAGATACTAGTTAATAGTTAATCCCTATTTAGCACAACTGTTATGCCAAGTCAATACTACATAAATAACTGACATTTTGACAAAAACACGTATTAGATATGCTACTAGGTTTCAATGAGCAAATTTTTAATGGCTGTTTCAGTAAAATGGAAAGATTTCAAATCTTTTTATTTGTACCCATTTAAAATAATGACCAGTATTCATATTCATTATTGCTACTGCCATATTTTGTGAAAGTTAAGCTCAAATATTTCACAATGCAATAGGGGAATTTCTACAAATATTTGTCATAGACCTTGCCATGAGCTTATTCAGTCATTAACTTAAGACTTATCAGGAAATTCAAATCAGTAAACTATGAAATTTTCATGGGTATTTCATATATATATATATATATCAATTGCTGACATCCCCTGATGAGTGGACAGACAGGTCTGTCTACAAATTCTGAAGTTGGAATGCTGAATGTAGCATCACCCAGTTAAATGATAAACCTCTTACTTGTTTTAAGTGTGTGTGTGTATATTATTATCACACATATACAGAGCTCAGTATATATGATGAAATTACTGCCACTCATATCTACCTTATTAGGAAGAAGCTATTAGCTTTCTGTGCAAAACTCTTCTTCCCTCTGTACCTGAAAGCAGTAAGTAGTTAAGAGAAACTGTATTTTGTTGTACTTAATGGCAGATAAGTAAACAACATATAAAATCATTTCTTTTCCTAACCTCACTCTTTCATCTCATCTTCCTTTTTTTCAACAGGTTTGACTTCAGCTTCAATGATGGATTGCTTGTTCGTAAAACACAAATTCTGATGTTTTAAAACCTTCATCTCAGCCAACCTACATTCAATAGGCTATGCTAATCTAAAAATAGGTGTTGAATTTCTCTGGAAAAATGAAATGAAAAAAAATCGCAGAAAAAAGATTTAAAGAAAATTAATATGCATGTCAAAAGTTTCCTTTGTAAATTACTTTCTCGAAAGTAAAGTAAGACTTTGGTCAGATGGCTAAATGGTGGGTGGGGATGAAGGCTGGCTTTTAAAATTCAATACAACCAAAATCAAACTAGTAACATTCTACCAGAACTGAGCAGACCCTGAACTTTAACCTATTATGATCCTTGCCATGGATGTCTTTTAGAACTCAAGCTCACCCCAGATTTCAAGTGGAACTTATATATTCAATCTGTTGCTAAAGTTGCTAGAAAAATTGTCAGTTCATTGTACCACTCCAATAAGTATCTGACCCCTTCTACTTTACTCTATTTTCCAAGAGCCAAATCAGACCAAAAATGGAGTATTGCTCCCACATCTGGGCTGGAGCTGCCCTGTCTTCACTTGTCTGTCTTGATAGAGTTCAATAGTATCTATGCAAACTTGTAAATGATGAATTATTTCCCCCTCCTACAATCCTTTTACCTACAGGCAAAACCTTGCAAGCCTTTTGCTGCTCTATCAGTATTTTCATGGCATGTGAGCTACATTCCTTAGTCCCACCAGTATAGGATTCACCATTTCATGCACACAACAGTGAATCATTCCCATTCCTTTCATATTCTATTAGTAAGGAGGAAGTTTTAGTTGAACAGATTCTTCCCAAGAACCACTATTTTGCGGAACAGACTCTCAGCAGGTTGTTTTCTCAATCCCTACAGTCTTGACTTCTTCAAGTCTAGGGTTAATCTTTCCAATATAAGCCCATAAACTTCACATCTTGCCTTTTGTTATGCTCATATAACACCATGCAGTAATCAACTACCTTGAGTGGCTCTTTGGTCTTGTGAACATTAGTGAATAGAAGGAAAAAGAATAGAGAGAGAGTATAAAGAGACAAGAAAATGGTGAAAGAGAAAGAAATAACTTCAACATTCTACACATACTCATGCACACACACACAAAAAAAAAAAATCAACCTGATATCAATACATAGCACATAAATTATTTTTTTGTAAATCAAAAATGTAAATAACAAGAAGGAGAAAATTAGCAGTCAAATGCTGAAATAATCTGATGTGTAGACTGAACAATTACAAAAAGATTTGTCTACAAAAATCTGGAGTCAGGGTCCCAAATATAATATCAGATAAGTGACAAATTTTATATTTACATCTTTTTGACCATACCTCTATTAGGTCTGATTTTAATACACATTGAGACCAACCAATTCTATCCATAACATGCTCATCGATAATACAAACATAATGCCATCATTTATAAGTTAAAAAAAAAAAAAAAAAGGCAAAAAATAATGGAAGCATTATTGATAAAAAAGAAAAACCAACATTCAACTATGAATAAGGTCACAATGTGCTGACTGTGTTTGGAAAACAAAACATTCCAGTAACTCTAGATGATACATAAAACAATTTATATATTCAATTAAAAAGGAAAATAAAATTCATCTTTGATAATTGCTAAAGGTATAGCCAAAAGTGCTTGGATAAATAAAATATTTTTATATAATTTACGTAATGAAAAGAAAAAACAATATAAGATTACATGAAAAATTATATAAAAACTTAAAAATCACAGACAAGGAGCTGTAGTTAACAAAACTTGCATATATATATATATATATATATATATATATATATATATATATACACACACACACACTAGTGAACTTAATTATTAGGTCACTCCAGTGTTTTAAAAAATTATGCATTTCATACTATTTTTTAGTATTTATTACCAAGTGAATAATTGTAAATGAAAATGGAATGGTTCTTTTGTTAATACTGCACAATAACGTGCATCAAATAAATTTATAGATATTTAATAATTACCTATATTGCAGTTTCATCAATAAAAGTATGAAGAAAATTTAGGGTGATTCAGATGAGTTCATCTTCCTTGCCTTGTAAAATTTTGCAAAGTAATAATAACAAAAGAACCATTCTATTTTCATTTGGCAATAAATACTGAAAATAGTATGATATACATCATTTAACAAAAAACTGGGGTGGCCTAATAATTATGGCCAGTAATATATATATATATATATATATATATATATATATATATATATATGAAAACAGAATGCATAGTTGTGGACAAACAGCAGAGTCCAAGCTATGAGCTACACATTAGGAATGATAAAATCAAGTAGGTACAGAAATTTGACTATCTGGGTAGAGTAGTAACAAATGATGGAAAGTAAGTAACAAATAACAAATAGTAACAAATAACAAATAGTAACAAGTAGTAACAAATGATGGAAAGTGAAGCACAGAAAACCAAAAGGGGTATAATAGCAAATAATGCTTTTAAGAAAATAAGTAGGGTATTAAAAGATTGAAAAATAAACAATAGAAACAAATAAAAAATTGTTAGACTGCTGCGTTATTTTTAAATTTCTTATAAAGCAGTGAATGCTGGACAATTTCATCACAAATGAAAAAAAAAAAAAGAAAAACAAACAAAAATCTTGACACTATTGAAATATGATTTATCAAAAAATATTGAGAATAGCATGGGCAGAGCATGTAACAAATGACATCTTAAGGATAGAAAAGACAAAGATTGTTGTTAGCAAACAGAAAAAGACAGCTATGTTTTGAGAGAAATATAATGAAGAAAGAAGGCTTGGCAAATTTAATACTTACAGGGTATATCAAAGGCATGAAAAGCAGAGAAAAACAGCAGGTATCATATTTAACAAGTTTGAACAACTGGATGGAGGAACAAAAACCACAAAGACAAAAAGGGTCATAAAGGAAATATTGCTGAAAACAAAAATAGACTTGAAGCTGTAGAGAGTAATGGCAGACCAAATTCTGAAGGGAGAGGACATGTACAAATAGTGTTTTCATACAGTGACAAAAAGAGTCCTCAAAAGAATTATATACACACAATTTTACATCTATTGTCTCACTAGCAGTATAGCCCGGCGTTGCTCGGGTGTAATGAAAGCTTTAAAACTAATCCATGGTCCTGGAGCGCAGACTCTTTGGACGTTGGCACGAAAGACTAAAAACAATAGTTGTTTCCAGTTAAAGTGAAACCGTAGACTGAAAGAAAAATGAATGGACGTAAGTCAAATTTTGATTTCCTGGTATCGATATCAAATGATTTTTTTCGTTGTAAACTGAATTTTGAAGGCTAAATAAATT
Source organism: Ascarosepion bandense (assembly GCA_037127315.1). Classification (NCBI taxonomy): domain Eukaryota; kingdom Metazoa; phylum Mollusca; class Cephalopoda; order Sepiida; family Sepiidae; genus Ascarosepion; species Ascarosepion bandense. The sequence continues at coordinate 281,788 of JBBBDQ010000469.1, forward strand.
CTCTGAGTAAATGGTATCATGGCTGAGACTAAGAACTACAATTATACCTACTTAGAGCCAAACCCGAAGCAAAAACTAAAATAAAACGGCTGAAAAAATACAGACATACAGACAGATAAACAGACAAACACCCTGCCTTTTATATATAGATATATATATATTATCGATTTTCTGCGCTATTGTAAGAACTGCAACCTTGAAACTTCTGAATATTGTTTCTTATGTCTTTGTCTATGAGTGTATCAAATTTGATTAAAATTGGACCACTCCTTCTATAACCCGATTTTTTCGATTATTGATATTTATTGGGGGTACCTCGACACAGAACCTAGCTAAGAACACTCACAGACACTTATAGTACAACTGTGTAAATTTTCAAGAAAATCGGTTCAGTCGTTTCGGAGTCTATAGGTAATGGACACACACAAAGTTCCATTTATTATATAAGTTTAGATAATATCAATAATTAGATGCTAATATATTTATATAGAATCAGATAGAAAGTTTCAAAACTCAATCTAAACCCATTCTCTGTATAAATCGAGTGCAAGATAAGCATATTTGGGAATGATACTGGAATAATACAGAACTTATACAGCCTGCAAGAAAAAAGGACTAAATATAAATTATAAGAAGCCTGAACATACAGTTGTCAGCAAAAAGAACAGTTCAACATACAAATTAGGGACACCAAAAATTAAACAAGTACAAAAATTTAAATATCAAAAAAGTGTTTTAATAGAAGACAGAAAATTTTACACTGAAATCCAAAGCACATTGGAATAGCAAAAGATACCTTCCAAAAGCTAAGCAATGTATTAAGAAACAGGAAAATTTTGTTAGTAACAAAGAAAAGAGTACTGGACTGTTATGTAATAGGCCTTCCTATATGGCAGTGAATGATTGATAATCTTGCAAATGAAGAGACTTGAGGTAACAGAAATGTAGTTCTACAGAACGATGCTGAGAATATTATAGACTGAACATGTGAGCAATGATGAAATTTTATAGAAAATGCAAACAAAAAGGACACTTGCATCGGAAAAGGCAGTTGAAATTTATAAGGAACATAACAAAGAAAGGTTTTGGAAAATTTGATACTCACAAGACATTAAAAGCAAGAGGGACAGAAGAAAGCTACACTTAACCTACATGGCAGAACAGGGACTAAGAAAGATAGCAAAATGTCCATGTCCTGAAGGGACAAAGCATATAGAAAAACATCTAAATTCCCTATTTTCTAGAAATAAGTTAAAAGAATAAAAAATAAATAAAAATCAGAGATCACTGCATAAATAGGTATTTGAGGGCCAAAGTATCTCATAGGATCAGACTGTAAGTGTAGAATTATTTTTTTGTAATTATAAATAAAACATGTTTGTTCTGAAAAAAATGTCATTAAAAATGTCTTGTTTATATTTCTGAAATGAGTTATTGTAGTTATTTACATTATTTGAATAAATTTATATTTATAATGTTGTCCTCATCTTTGTTGCCATATTCATTTACTCAAGGACACATGGATAAGTGGATAGAATCATTGGTTGAATCCAGTGACTTGACCCAAAGAGTTTTAAGCTTAATACCTTGCTACAGCAGTGGTGAACAAAAACTTAGAGTGTTAAAAGGAGGTAGCTAAGACATTTGGAAGTGACATGACTCATAGATCAATCTACCCCCAGTCAATGAAATAAAGAGCTCAGTTCAAAATTCCAATCACTTGAAGGTCAGAGCATACAACAAAGATGAGGACAACAGTGTAAATAATGTAAATCAAAAACGTCTTGTCTGCATCTCTTTAAATCCTTCCAGAACACCGCACATAAACAGAAAATAAATTTTTTCAACAGAATAATTTCTTTATAAGTTTAAAAATTAGCATATTTTTCAAATTATTTCAAAATAAAAATCTTTTGTTTTTTTTAATGTGATTCTTGTTAAGAAGTGTACTCTTTCTTGTCAGATGTATATATGTGTAGTCTTAAATGATAAATATTGATTATAAAAAAATCAAATCATTTACAACACTCAAAATATTAAAAAAAAAAACATTAATGCTTGCTTTGATAAAAATTTGAACTCGTAATTATTCAAGCCAAGAATGTGTGAAATGCTCTTTTCATTATGGATAGCACAGATCAAAATAGACAAAATATACAAACTAAACATATGTATATAAAAAAAAAAATGAAACTGATGTTCATTTATAAACTTTTTTGTGGAACAGGGTTCCTTGTCTAATAATAACAGTATTGAGTAATTGCACACATCAGATTTATCTCCCTTTGTTTAGTATGCCACGGTCGAGAAGAAACATTGAGTTATGATAGTGAAGTAATCTTAGACTAAGGAAGCTATGTGAAACATTAAATAATTAATTAGTTCAGCTGTCTGTTCACATTGTTAAAAGGTATGAAATGTATGTAATGAGGGAGCCAATAAAAATGTGTTCAGTATAGAAACTTGTTATGTAGTAAGATACAATATTTGAAATAAAGGAATAGCAGTCAGCAGTTTCTAATTTTAGATTTTACAGGACAGGGTGAGTTTGGATAAAATATATAAGACAAAAAACATTGCTAAATAGTAATAGAAAATTATATTTGGAAAGAAAAGTGGTTCTTTCTTGTCATTCTTCTATTGAAAAATTTAAGCACGAACGTGCAAACATTTAAGACACGAACGTGCAAACATTTAAGACACGAACGTGCAAACATTTAAGACACGAACGTGCAAACATTTAAGACACGAACGTGCAAACATTTAAGACACGAACGTGCAAACATTTAAGACACGAACGTGCAAACATTTAAGACACGAACGTGCAAACATTTAAGACACGAACGTACAAACATTTAAGACACGAACGTACAAACATTTAAGACACGAACGTACAAACATTTAAGATATGAACATACAAATATTTACAGCAAAACATTCAAATAATTATGATACAGAAATTTGGAAAGTGATGATGGAAAATGTCACACACAAATCAAGAAGGCATATTGGAATAGCAAAAGATTCTTTCTAAAAGCAAAAAATAATTCAGAAACAGGAAATTTTCATTAGAAGCACTCCTATATCAACCCTCCTATATGGCAGTGAATGCTGAACAATTTCTTTATAAATGAAAAGGAGACTTGAAGTAATGGAGATTTCATTCTAAGATGCTGAGTATATAATGGGTGGAGCATTTAAGCAACAAGGAATTTTACAAAAAATGGAAACAAAAAGTATACCTAATCTTAGAATTAGAAAAAGATAAAATTTCTGTGATACATAATGAGGAAAGGGGGTGAAGCAATTTGACACTCAAAAGGTATAGTGAAAACAAAAGGTACAGACAGAAACATCAAGTAATATAACTAACAAACTTGTATATATGGACAGCAGAAATAATAAAAGGTCCAACAAAGGTTAGGGAGTTATGGCGTACCGTGACTGCTCACATCATGAAGAGATTTGTTACATAAGTGATCATAAAATGGTTGGTATTAGATTGTTACAAAAATAATAGTCACTTGAAGTGTTGTATTTTGAAAAGCCATTATAACATAGCATTCATGGTATATATTAGGTGAATTTTGGTATACATAATAATTAATGTGTGCTCTTTAATAATTTTTAAATTATTTTCAGACAAATATTCTTGAAGCATAGAATCCCTTATGATCATGACAAAACATGATCTTCATTTACTTTTCTTGCATGAGTTCAAACTTGGGCATAGTGCCTCCCAAACTTCCGCCAATATCAACAGAGCATGAGAAAATGGGTTCACAAGTTATTGGACAGTATGAAGGTGGCTCCAGAAATTACATACTGGTGATGAGAGCTTTGAAGATGAAGGTAGAGAACAATCATGCAGTCCTGACAATGAACAATTGCAAGCAGTTGTTGGTCAAAACCCATGTCAAAGTGTCAGAGAAATGTCTTTGGATGCTTGATGTCAGCACGGTAACAGTCTCATGCCATTTGCAGAGTATTGGCAAAGTGTAAAAGCTCAATAAATGGGTTTCTCATGATTTCAATGAAAATAAAAAACGTAGGTGTTTTGAAGTGTGCTCGATATTCTTTCTGCATAACACTAATGATCCATTTGTTGGCTGAATAGTCAATTCTGACGAATGGTGGACTCTTTATGATAACTGTAAACGATCAGATCAATGTCATGATCTTGATGAGTCCCGCAAACATTTTCTAAAAGACAAAGTCGCATCAACAAAAGATTATGGTGACTGTCTTGCAGTTGGTGTTATCCACTACCGCTTTTTGGAAGTCAATCAGAGCATTAATGCAGAGATTCACTGCAATCAACTTGTTGAAATGTATGCACACCTGCAAAAAATGAGATCTGCATTAGTGAATCAATGTGGCCGATTTCTGCTTCATGATAACACATGACCACGTGTTGCAAGAATGACGTTGCAAAAACTCAGGGGATAAAGGAGTTTATTACATCCTCCATATTCTCCTGGTCTCTCACCCACTGATTATCATTTTTAAATGGTAAAACTTTTAGGTCCAAACTAAAGGTGGAGTCAGCTTTCAAAGATTTTGTTGCATCACAGCGAATAACTTTTAATCAAAAGGAATAAATGATCTCATCGATTGATGGCAGAAGTGCATAGATGCTCAAGGCTTGTATTTTGACTAATTTCAACATTTTTACAGTTAATTTTTCAAGAATAAAATTACGTTTCTGAAATCGGTCATTATTTTTGTAACAACCTAATATAAAACATTATTCAAAGTTTCTTGTTCAAACCAAAACAAAAAATACTAGGTTGGTCAGAAAGTCCTGATTCAGGAAGTGGAAAGAAAACAACTAATCTTGATCTCTGTCTGATAGAATTTCCAAAGAAATGTTGCATTTTTGAGCTTGTTTCCCTACAGCCACACTGCCAATGCTAAACTGTGTCATCAGCAGCTAGATCGCGTGTATGACACACAAAGGAGTATCCTGCTTTAGTCAATCTAAGTCAGGCTTTGTTTCAGCAAGACAATGCTACATCTTACACTACCTGATTGACTAAAAAGAAGTCCTAACAGTAACTTAATTTTTTTTTTTAATGTGAATTGTGGTGTAATGGATATCAACTTAGAATGAGAAATTGAAGAGCCGACTTTGAATTCCAGTTGAATTCATTTCATTCACTTAAGTACAAATACCCTTGGGAAAGGGTATTAATCCATCTCTTCTCCCTCCAGCTATGGGTTGAATAGCAGGACAGATTGACTTCTATAGCTTTGCTGGCAATTGAGCTACTGCAGAAAGTAATAGCAACCTACTATGGGAAAATCTTCTGGCCAGTCAATCATGTCTCTTTTGAGACATGATCACCTAAGTGTGTATCACGTATGACACTTAACTAGTTGACTAGATCAAGAAGCCCTACTAATAAAAAATGATATGAAGTGAACCTGAATCCCCTTTTTCCATCGTCTTAAAGCTAAAGCGTCTTACCAATTTGACCTTGGGAGACCCTCATGATAAAACGAAGCTCAATTGCTTATTTTCAGAATACACATCGTTCATTGGGATTTCTTTGAATCTATATATCTGCCAGTTACAGTTTTATACCTAAAACATAAACACAGTAGTTTTAAAATGGGTGCTGCTGGCATATAATTAAGTTTTTACTGAATAATCAACAGATAATACATTATTTCACATTTAGGTATGATGCAATGAAAACTTACCTGGGTTGGCAAACTCTACAGCGACTGTGTTGCCATAGATGTCAAGCAATGCCCACAAGGGCCCAATCATGGAGACTCCACTGAAGAAGAGTCCCTTCTCAACCCCATTGATGCCATATTTGACATCACCTGTCCGTGTGATGTAAAAAAAGAGCAGATTCGTTGATTCAGCGTATCTCTCTCCAAGAGCTTTGGCCCAGTTGCCAGACATGTTTGTAAGGTCAGGGCAAGCATAGCGTGGGAGGTCAGCACTGTTTAGGGTAGCAGGGTCAATATTTGTGAAACCAAATCGAAGCACTCCACTCCAGCTGCTGCAGGTCTCCACGAATCGGATATAAACCCTCTCATTAATGGAAATCGGTCGGTTACTGAAACAGATTCCTTTGCAGAAAGAATCTCCCCGTGAAGCTCGGCTCTTGTCATCACTAAGAATAACATTCTGCCCATGCACTTTGTGGAACAGCAATGGGAAATCACTCTGCGAGCCATTGGTAACTAAAAGAAAAGAAAAAAAGAAAGAAAAAAGTTTAATTTAAATATAACAAAGACTTTTATAGAATATTTTTTTAAAACTTAGCTTATTCAAGACTAGCAGTATAGCCCGGCATTGATCGGGTGTAATGAAAGCTTTAAAACTAATCCATGGTCCTGGAGCTCAGACTCAGCGTAAAGAATATTTGTGTGAAGTTTGGTGAGAATCGGATGAAAATTGTGGATTTGTATAAAGGACATACAGACAGATAAACAGACACACAAACATCTTGCCTTATATATATATATATATATATATAAAATCGATTTTCTGCACTATTATAAGAGCTGCAACCTTGAAACTTCTGAATATTATTTCTTATGTCTTTGTCTATGAGTGTATCAAATTTAATTAAAATCAGACCACTCCTTCTATAACCCGATTTTTTTGATTATCGAGATTTATTGGGGGTACCTCGACACAAAACCTAGCTAAGAACACTTGCAGACGCTTATAGTACAGCTGTGTAAATTTTCAAGAAAATTGGTTCAGCCGCTTTGGAGTCTATAGATAACGGATACACACACAGACACACACACAAAGTTCCATTTATAAATAAGTTTAGATTTAGATAAAAAAAGAAAAAAGAAAAAAGATTTTCAATATATAATTATTCAGAATGTACAAGATGAAGTTCTTCTTTATGTTGGGTAAAGCCTAAGATTTAAGTTGATTACAATGACAGAAATAGAATTTCTTAGGACTGTAATGTTGAACTAGTAAAGTTATTTCATATATATATATATATATATATATATAAAAACAGTAGCTACTCTGGCATGTACGCATTGCTCATTCAATGAAATGAATTAGAGCGCTGTAGCTATTGGGTGCGTATAATGATATGCGCTAAAAAGTCTGCCTACTTCCACCGAACTCCCATAGCCTAGGGGTAGAGTTGCCGACTGACGCCCTTTTGGGCATCCGAATTTAAAGGTTAAAAATGCAAGAACTTTATAACCTGATATACATAAAAAAAATTTTATAATCATTTCACCCCAAGCAAGGCAGTACTGCCACTGGTGCACAGGGTTTTTCATTAAAAGAAAGTGAAGAGAAAGAGAAACAAGTTACAGGGGGTATCAGAGAATGGGTAAGAGAAAGATGATAACATTGGTTTGAAGAAAGCTGGATGAGAGTAGAGTGGAAATGGAGAAGAACATGAGACAAGGGTTGTCAGGGAAAGGATGCAAGTCATGGAGATAAGAGATGGCAATTGACATTGCATTTAAATTCTTGGAAATTGTAGCTGTCAGGGAAGCAAGTATACAGAAGGGAATTCCACAGGTGGGAAGTGTGAAAAAAGAAGTTGCTACAGTAGAAGTTGTGGTTACATTTGATTGGTTACACATTTTGAAAGCATTAAAATTTATGAGCCATTTCTTACCCTAGTCCACCACAGATTGGAGGTACTTCTTAAGCTTGGCAGTGAGGTTAGCTTTGTCAACCTCAGTAGATTTTTGATCGAGGCAAGCGTAAACGGTAGTGTTGTCAGCGTATATTCCTACTTGGGATCTTATTAGATCTGAGAGATTGTTAATGTAGATAAGAAAAAACGTAGGACCTAGAATAGAGCCTTGAGGGATACCCACATTCGTATGGTAGTATTGGGAGGCATATTCGTTCAAAACTACCTTCATCGTGCGATTTGAGAGGAATGACTGGATTAGGTCAAACAATTGTCCAGCTTTACCATAGCTCTGTAGCTTGCGTAGAAGGCCAGCATACTAGACTCTGTCAAACGCTTTGGAAATATTCAGGGCAGCAGTTCGAGCTTCACCATTCTTGTCAAGAGCCTAGTATATATACTCAGTGATAGTTGTTAGCATATCAGCAGTAGACCTGGTGAAGTGGAAATCATACTGTTTGTCCGAGAAGAGTCTGTGGGCTGTGAGATGCTGAACCACTTCAGCGTTGATAATAGCTTCGAACACTTTGCCAAAGATTGGTAGGAGGCTGATAGGGTGGTAATTAGCGGGGTACGAGGGTTCTCCAGTATTCTTAAATATAGGAGCTACAGAGAAAGATTTCCAACAGGCAGGAAAGCAGACAGACAGTAGTTGTAGAGTTTAGAGAGAACAGAGGAGAGTACAGGGGCACATTTCTTCAAAATCAAGATTGGGATACCGTCACCTCTGCTCGCTTTATGCTGGTCAAACTTTGAAATTATGTTAGAGACCAGCAAGGGGGTAATGTGGACGTCATTCAGTTGGGCCTCAGTTCTAGGTGGGAAGTTGGGTGTAGATACTCCAGACGAATCCAGTGTCGTATTGGTGGAAAATCTGCAGGCAAAGCACTTGGCCTTGTCTGCTGAAGAGGTGAAGACCTCAAATTCATTGATTAGAGTACACTCTTACAGAGTCGCCAGTAGTTTTTGGTGCTGAACTTATGGGGTGCTATGCACTGCATCATTCTGGCAGCAAACAACATCTTAGCTTCATTAAGAATCTTTTTGCACTCATTATGAGCAAAGGCAAAAAGGCCCTAATTATGGGCCGATGCGTGGCTCCTATAAAGCCGGAAGAAGTGATTCTGGAGGGCAATGGCAGCCGAGCAAGCAGGGACGAATGGGACTTTAAGCCGAGACTTCCTGGCTGGGATGAAAGCATTGTTGCCAGCCTTAACCCAAAAGGAGACCTCAGATGCAGTCTTCAACAGGATGACTAAAAACATTGTTCCAAGGGATGTCACACAGGAAGTCATGGAACGAGTCCCAGTCCGCTCTTTGGTAGCAGTAGGACATTCTGCTGGCCCGAGTTTCTTGGGTGGAATGGGATTGGAAGGAGATATTAATGGAAACCACCACATCGTCAGAGTTTCCGAGGGGGCTAAGCTGCTTGACATTGCAAGAGTCTGAGATGGAAGTGAAGCAAAGGTCTAGCAGTGAGTCATTTCCATTGGGTTATTCGAGAAATGCGTGGGTAAATCCACCACTTGCATAAGCAACTGATATATATATATATATATATATATATATATATATATACACACACAAAAAAAAACAAAGTAGTATTCATTCATTCTTGTCAATTATAATTTGACCAAATATAAATTTTTTCATCTAAAAATGTTCTTTCTAAGAATCACTTTATGTTAACATTTCTGTTAAATTCAATCAAAAATTGATTAATCATAAATAATATATCAATTTAAGTTTTCCCATATTGCTTTTTAATTAATCTTTAATTACAAGATTTTGAACATTTGCATTTGATTATTAAATAAGGTAAACATTTATTAATGTTATATAATTTAAACAGGAGGCATTTAAATGTGTTAATAACCTTGAGAAAGAGATGAATCCATTTCTTCTTCCCCTAGCTATGGGTTAAATACCCATATAGACTGTTCCTATAGTTTTGGATGTCAACCAGTCTCGGAGAAGATAAAACTGAATTCAAAGCCAGATTGGAGAGGGTTTGGCTCCACCAGGTTGTCATGACCAGAAAACACCACTGCTATTGCTATCAGGTCACAGGGTTTGTGATCACAAACTTAAACTACTACTGGCCATGGTCAAGGAGATTTTTTTTTTTATTCCAGTGATACATTGTTAGGAAATTATTGTTGTAAAGTCACCTATAATCAAATGGTGTTTTGTAAAATATTTCACACTAAATTAGATTACAGTATACTAAAAACTCTAAGGATCTATTAGTAAAATATACAATCTTCACAATTGTCTTGGAGAGTCTTAACCAGTGTACCTGGGTATACTAATGCACCCTGTAAGGTAGTTAGATACACCCCAAGTTAACAGAACAGTAATTTATGAATTATTTTTACATTAAAAAAAAAACAAAAAAAAAAACACTTTATTATTTTAAAAGTTAGAGACATCAAGCACATGGCTTCCATGTCTAGGTCAAGTCTTTTTCATTTGAAATTTTCAGCTACATGCTAAATTCTTTAAAAGTGTTAGTCACTATATTTGCAGATCATGGTTCATTTACAAATCAAGGATAAATATTAGGGTTTTCTGAATTTATCAACATTAAATGTAAAAATAGATGAAATATTAAATGCATTGATGAGGAAATTAAATTATGTTTATCAAATATAAAGCCTAACATTAAAAAAAATTTCCAAAGCACATCAAGCACAAGTTTCATACAAACATACCAAAATACACAATGTAATATCTTAAAATGTAATATCTTAAAATGTAATATCTTAAAATGTAATATCTTAAAATGTAATATCTTAAAATGTAATATCTTAAAATGTAATATCTTAAAATGTAATATCTTAAAATGTAATATCTTAATTTCAGTCAATGTAATATCTTAAAAATAAATACTTTTTTCAGAATACTTCCTTATTTTCAAATTTAATGACTATTTTTTCTTTATTAAAATTTAAAGTGTACCCCAGAGTTTTAATTCTACAAGTTCATCCTAAAGTAAAAAAGAGTTGATAAACACTGCCCTAGACCTATAAGCATTGATAATCAGCCAGATTACTGTAAATATTACAAAGAAGATACAGTCCAAAATTTTCTTTTTCATCATTAGCTGTTGGTAGGACCAAAAAGCTTATCTAAATCTAATCTAAACTTATTTATAAATGGAACTTTGTGTGTGTGTGTGTGTCCATTACCTATAGACACCGAAATGGCTGAACCAATTTTCTTGAAAATTGACACAGTCGTATTATAAGCGTCTGCGAGTGTTCTTAGCTAAGTTTTGTGTTGAGGTACTCCCGATAAATATTGAAAATCGATAATCGAAAAAAATCGGATTATAGAAGGAGTGGTCTGATTTTAATCAAATTGATACACTCATAGACAAAGACATAAGAAATGATATTCAGAAGTTTCAAGATTGCAGAAAATCGATATTATATATATATATATATATATATATATATATATATATATATAAAAGGCAAGATGTTTGTGTGTGTGTGTCTGTTTATCTGTCTGTATGTCCTTTATACAAATCCACAATTTTTATCCAATTCTCACCAAACTTCATACAAATATTCTTTAAGCTGAGTCTGAGCTCTAGGACCATGGATTAGTTTTAAAGCTTTCATTATACCCGAGCTATACTGCTAGCAAGTAACTAAAGATGATGTATGTGCAGATAATTTTTTTTGATTTTGAGATGGTCATTGACATTTTTTTTGTTTAAAATTCATGAAACTAAAGTAAATTATAAAAGAAACTGTTTGATAAAAAGAACGATTTATTCATATTAATCTGTTTCTTATTTATTATTATTTAATCTTGTAGCTTTTAGTATAAATAAAATTGTTTGACATCTGTTGATATTTCTCAGATGAGATATTGTAGCTATTTACACTATTTACATTGTTCAGACTGCTGTCACATTTACAATGCGACAATAAAGATGAGGACAACAGTCTGAACAATGTAAATAGTGTTAAAAAATTGTTTAACATTAAATAAAAAGAAAAGAAAAGAAAAAAGTCCTCTTCTTGGTCCAATGTTTAAAAAAGGTTAAACTGTTTTATTGAAACTTTCAAAATTAGTGCGTAAGATAGAACTGCACATTATATTTCTATTTTTTTTTTTAAAATCAATTCACCCCAAGCAAGGGGATAGTGTTACTAAGATGCATGGGGGCTACTGGGAGTAAAAGAGAACGAGAAGACTTTAGGAAAAGGAACCACAAACCCAATCCTAAACAAGAAACAACAGATAAACCTCTACCCTTGTTCAAAAGTCCAGGAAGGAGTGTGAACCAGATGATAGACAAAATTTTTTTCCGATGTGTAACCATAGAGTTTAAAGGAAACACTGATATAGACCAACTTTTATATAGGATTAGCTATACAGTACTTTCTTGAAGAGACAGCTCATTCTGTGGTTTTACTTTTCAACAAGTGTCGTGTTTTGTTATAATTAATGATCATATACTCTGCAAATAAAATTACCTTGAATTCAATACTAAAACAAAATGAAAAAGGGCCATCTTCTTTGTTAAGGAGAAATTAAATATTTGTGACTTGGTTGTAAAAAAGAAAATTTGTGAGATTTTGAAAAGCAAATAAAGTTTGTAGAATTTTACAAATGCAGCGCAAATAAGGAATATCCGAAAATCAGTCAAATGTTAAAAATCCATGAAAAGTGGAATGTTCAACAAAGTTGATATGGCTTTAGATTTTACAGTTTCAACAATGAGAGAAAGGATCATCAGTCACTGCTCAAATCCTCTTTGAGAGGAGTTGAAAAAAATAAAAAAAAAATAAAGTGAAATTCAGATTGTTCACATTTTTTCATAAAAGTAAACTAGAGAAAACCTTGAACAAATCAATGTTATTTGATTTACATGAAGGGTTCAGTTTGAATTCACTTTAGGTTACCTGGATCTATATACACCTGATGAAAGCCAAAAGGTACAATGCTGAAATATTGTGATAACAACAAGGCAATAACCTCCATATAAATACTGTATTATTGTTACATAACCCTTTTGTTATTGCAAAGCTCTGAAAATCATAATAGCTCAACAATAGCAAATCCAGTATTGTCTGAAATGGTGTCTTAGGAATCTAGATTGTATGGTATTACGATATATCAGTTGAGAATTAGTGAGTGACTGATCCCTAAATTCTTTATTGCCTTACAAAGCTGATAGTTATAGTTGCTATCACAGATGAAAAACCTTTGATAAACTTCATCAGATCATCATACAAGCCCCAGCTTGCTCTCCTCATATGACCAATAAAACTGCTTATGATATTTACTGACAACATAACCAATTATGATGGCAGACTTTTCCTTCCAAGCCTTTTTTGTTGGCACAATTTTTTTTTTTTTTTTTTTTTGACAAGAAAGAATCAGTCTTGGTTCTGACAGTTTCAATTGCAATGGATGCAAGACAAATGAAAGATACATGACTGACTGGGCAGAAGATGTATCCCGCAGTAGGTTGCCACTCTTTTCTGCGGTAGACTGGGGGCCAGCCAAGGCTATAGAACCCAATCTGTCCTATTATTTAACCCATAACTGGAGGGAAGAGACGGATTAATACCTTTCCCAAGGGTATTTGTGCGTAAGTGAATGCAAGGAATTCAACTAGAATTTGAACTTGGCTCCTCAAGTTGTCATTCCGAGTCGATATCCACTGCACCACAATGCGCATCCAAACAGACTATAAACTGCTGATTAGTTATCTTTCTCATATCAACCCTAACTTCTCGTGATTTTACAATAGTATAATTACTGTATATACAGGATGCACTAGAAATACCTGCCACATAATAGTAAGACATTAGTGGCAATGATATCTTGATCTCACTATTTTACCTTTATGTGGGAGATATTTTTACTGCACCCTGTACAAGTATTCTATCATCAATCAGTTGAATATCCTAACTGATGAAAAAAAGGACAATAAATGTTGCATATCTACAGCCACTGCCAAGATACAACCAATTAACCCCAAGTGAATACCTCTCCCTCCTCAATGATTCTTACCTTGATGTTGTAAAGATGCTCACATATCTCAGTGATCCAAAAAATTATTCTTAGCAGATCCAACCAAAATTAGCAGGTTAGAGACTAAGGCAGGGCCTCCTCTATATGGTTAATATAGAGGAGGCCCTGACTAAGAGCAGACTAAATGAGAAACACAAAAAAGGTATAAAATACAACATGAGGATTGTGTAGCTTCAAAAGTGGAGTCAATCTAAATTTATGCTAATAGTGAAACATCATCAATATGAATAATGCCAAAATGTCAAGGATCACCTTCTTCCTGAAGTGAATTGAATTACTGCTATTATTATAGTATTAACAAACACAGTTAAATTTACCCAAAATCCTGGGTATGATGTTAAACTACATCAGGCAGCAAATATATTAGAGGCTTTGAGAAGTGTGGAACCAACTCTAATTGCTGTTTTTTTAAAGGTCCACTTTGACCCAAGGTGGTAGCATCTGTTACAGTCCCTGGTATGGATAAATAGTGATCCCCAAATAAAATACAAGACATATATAACAAAAAATACATATTTATAGTAAACTTACCAATAATAATTATAGTAAATATTTAGTCAAAGCCATAACACTGTTCAAAATACTTAGATTTTGGCATTAAATAACCAATAGAGGCTGATATGCTGACAAAACCAACCAACCAACCTAACAACCAACATAATGGACCTATTTCATGGCATTAGTTCATATAATATCCTAAAATTCTTTAAAGAAATCAAACTGCATCCCAAAATATAACTTCAACAAAACTTCAACATAAAATACACATATCGCCTTATTTAGTAATTATGTCCACACAAACATGTATATGCACAAAAGCTGAGTATCATCTACCATGTATACAACTGTGAAAGCAGAATAACATGTTTATTACTTTAAAGCATATAAAAAAATTAAATTTCAGCATTAAATGAATAAGGAGTTGATATGCTGTTAAACAAACAAATCAAACCGTTAAAGAAAAAAGAATTGAAAAAATTGAAGCAAGCTCAGCACAAAAATAGAAGGACTAAATAATTTATAAAGACAGAGATAAGCCTTAGAAAGTAGCTCCATTCTTGAAGAAATAATGACAATTGCAAGTGCTCAGAATGCATTATAAAATGAGATGGTAAAACTACTTTGGTGAAAGACAGCAACAGTAATGTAATTATCTAAGTTGTCTAAAACATCAGCACTAATGACATCAGCAAACCTGCAACACTATACTCCAGTCACCTTTAAGAAGCCCTATAAATCTGTTCTATTACTGTAGAGAATAGGTGATAACTGCATGAACAGTTATGGTTCACTCATGTCATAGAAAAAGAGAAGCTTTCTTGTTTCTTTAACTCATAAAGGCACACAATAAAAATTCAGTATTAATTATAAAAATTTCAAAACAAATCCAGTATTAATTACAGGTGTGCAAAAAAAAAATAATCTTGTATTATAGAGCTGTGTAAAAAGATCACACATTAATTTATAGGTTTGCAAAAAAAAAAAAAAAAAAAAATCCTATATTAACTATAGGTTTGTCAAAAAAAAAAAAAAAAAAAAAAAAAAAAGAAAAATCCCATATTAATTTTAGATTTATAAAAAATTTCAGTATTCAATTATAGGTTTGTAAAAAGAAAAAAAAATCAGTATTAATTATAAGATTGCAATAAAATCTGATATTATAGGTTTTTAATTATAACCTATTAATGCTGTATGGATAGATGTGCGTTGTGGTGCAGTAGATATCAGCTCCGAATGAGAAATCAAGGATTTGAGTTTGAATTATAGCTGAATTCCTTGCATTCACTTACGCACAAATACCCTTGGGAAAGGTATTAATCCATATATTTCCTCCAGTTATAGGTTAAATAACAGGATAGATTGGATTCTATAGCCTTGGATGACAACCAGTCTACCACAGAAAGTAATGGCAACCTACTGCGGGATAAACTACTGCCCAGTTAGTCATGTCTCTTTCAAGACATGATCGCCTACGCATGTATCACGTATGGCACTTAACTGACTGACTGAGTGACTTATACTTCTAATTCCTTTGTCTAAACTCTGAAATTTTATTTACTGTTTATTTTCTTTTTCTTCCTTTAATAAGTGTAGATAGGTTTGCCTATCATCAGTCTTTTGAACTATCCGGTCTTTTGAACAGGGGTAGAGATTTTTGTCTCCTAAGTCTTTTCATTCTCTTTCACTTCCAGTAGCCCCTTACATTTTAGTGGCATTATTGCCTTGTTTGGGGTGAATTGATTTAGAAAACAAAACACATTTGAGAAAAATACGCTCTCTATCCAACACCAGAATAATCAACTGATATAGTTACTAACTTTGATTCTCAATGCAGATATCACAAAAGAATTTCAAAGCAAAAGAAAAACTGAAAAATGGTTTTCTTCTTAAAAGAAAAACAAACTGCAGATCAAATAGGTTACAAATTAAAAATTATAAGTAACCAATGCAGTTAAAAGCTTGGAACTATTTACACAGTACTTAGAATCAGATTAAGGCAGAGTTTGAATTTCAGTTGAGTTCATTGTATTGACACATGCAAATACCACCGGGAAAAATATGAGTCCATCTCTTCTTTCTAGGTTTATGGGTTACACAGTAGAGCAGACTGGGTACTTTAACTATGGTTGGTAACCAGTTTAAGAGAAGGACAACACTAAATTCAAAACTAGTTGGACATGGGGTTAGCAAATCCATCTCATAAAAGCTTACAGCTGGCTATGAAAACTACAGTTGCAATGCCTAGCATGCTGAGAGCTGTTACCCCATATTCCTCAGGGAGTGTTCAAGATTTGAATGAGTGTGTAATCAAAGTATTGCTGCCATATCAGAGCTGGAACTAAAGCTGATCTATCTTCACATTCCAGCCTTGATAAAATTCAAAATCATTTGCATGGCCTTGTGAGTGATGATTTGCTTTCCAGCAACCTCTTTCACACAACCACATTATTGCAAGCCTATAACTACTATCACTTTTTTTTTTTTTTAAGTTCTACCAGTTCAGACATTTACAGCTAGGATATAACATGCCATTTCTACTAAGTCAAATCACTTTTTCTCAATTTCTTAATGTCAGATGAAAGTCCTACTCAGACAGCGTTTTCCAAAGAATGGTCACTTTATGGAACAGGCTCCTGTATCAGTGCTTCCTTAAAAACTACAATCTTATCCTTTTTTAAGACTAACAAAGTAAACCTGGCTGCTGCCCTCCAATCTGTGATTGAATTGGGTAAGAAATGACTTGTAAACTTTAATGCCTCCAAAATGAAGCTGCTCTCTTAATCACCGTAGAGAAACTTTCCTGACTACCATCAGAATGGATAACGCTAGTCCCCTAGAGAGCAACATACTGTGCCTCCGTAGCCTCACTCTCTCAAATGACCTCAGACGGAATGACTACATCAATTTTATAGCTACATTTACTGCTAAGAAATTTGAGTCACTGTGTCAGGCCAGGAATTTTCTTTTCTTGTCAGAATCCATTTTGCACATTTATAAATCTGCCATTTGTTTGTGCATTGAATACTATTGCCATATCTGGTCGTGTGCTACTGCTATTCATTTTGAGGTTCTTGACAAAATCCAGAGGAGGATCTGCAATATAATTGATCCTGAGTTGGCAACTCACTTTCATTCACTTTCTCACAAATGTGATGTGGCTTCCCCCTGTCTTTTCTACAAATATTTTCATAACAACTTCTCTGACAAGCTTTTTTTTCCTGGTGCTCTGACCACATGTACTTATATGTGCAGATTTGCATTAAAGTCACTCCCTTTCACTGTCACAACAGTTAAATGTAACCAGCTCTTTTACTTTAATAGTTTTTTTTCCTCACACTTCCCCTCTGGGGAACTGTTTGCTTTGATAGCTACAATGCAAAAGTTTAAATGCAACATCAATTGCCATCTTCCCTCTACTTGATTCCCATCCATCTCTTATCCTTTCTTTGACATCCCCTTGTACCTTATTTTATCTCTCACTGTGACCCTCTGCACACCAGTGGCAGTCCTGCCTTGCTTGGGGTGAAATAATTATTCAAAAAAGAAAATGTCAAGAGTTACTCTCATTATCTATCATCATTATTATTCACATAATTTTTATTTCTTACAACATTCTCTTTCATTCATATCACACATCTCACTGACCATCTACTTTGAGGGACTCTTCAGCCTTGTAATGGGTGAATTTTAATCTAAAAAATACTAAAAATAGGCACGAAGATGGCACTGCATAAAGACATTAACGCTATATAAGTGTGTGAGTGCATATGTCAATAGACATTGGAGGTAATAGTAAAAATAGAGACTAAAATAAATATAAAGAAAAACGTAGAAAAAAAAACAAAAAACAAAAATAAACAAACATTTTTTCTTTGTAAATGTGTTCCATATTGTCCTTTCCATTTACAGTTGCAAGATAGACACTACATTCAAAATAAACAGCCAGGTGCTGGTGTTAACAGGAAATTAATACTTATAAAAGCCACAAGACTCAAGAATAATAACTATAAAAATCAAGCTAGTGAAAAACTGATATATAAAAGATGAACAGTTTAGATAATAAAAACTATATTCTTAATGATTAAGTGAAGCAGAAATTCTAGTACGATAATTACAAGTAGGTTCACAAGAAATAAATATAAAATGAAATACAACTATATTTTCCAAGAAAAACTCCAGAATCTTTGAGAAAATTAGCTTAAATAAAAATCCTGTCTATGACACCAGAAATAACATTGTCAAAGATAATGTAGGGGAGAGAAAGAGAACAAAATAAAAAAGGAAAAAAAGATAGTGTGATAATAGAAGACAAAATTAAGAAACAAAGAAATAAACAATATTCTACACATGTAGACATCTAAATACATACAAAGAAAAAAATCAGCCTAGCACCAATAAAAAGCACATAAGTTATTGTTTTTTTTGTTTTTTTTTAACTTGATAGAAAAATAATGACAATGAGAAAATTGGTAGACTATTGCTGATATCTCCTGATGAGTGGGTGGAACAATTACAAAAAGGTTCAATTGCAGAACTAGAGCCAAGGTGCAGAATATAACATCAATCAGCTGACAAATTTAATATTTGTATAAATCATATATAACAGTCAAAACATGAGAAAAAAAATAACAACAGTAGAGACATAAACACTATTGAAAATGGCTGAAAGCACTTGGGACAATAAAAAATATGAATAATTTTTATATTCCTTATCTCCAACAAAATGGAAAATGTTAGGATGCTAGAAAAGCTTAATAAAAAGTCAAACCTCCCTTGTTGGCCATATTCAATGAAAGATGTTTGAAAGATAGGTTGCTGCCCATATATATAAGTCTACCATTCATCTATGCATTGAATATTGTTGTCACATCTGATCTGGTGCTTTTGCTATGTATTTAGAAATTCTTGATGAAATACAAAGAAAAGTTTGCAATGTTATTTGTAATAAGCTGACATTTTGGTGAGTCATTTTTTTTTTTGCCACCATTAACATGACTTCCCTGTGCCTTTTTATAGTTATTGTTTGGATGAGCTTTCCTCTTTGGCAGATAGACTTTACAAACTTTAGTGCAGTACTAGATTGACAGCAAGGTCCCATCAGTTTACAGATGAAATGGTTAGATGTAAGAGAAAAAGGTTGGGAGTAAGTGTATAAATAACAGTTTCTGGTAGTATTCTTGATTTAAACCATTAACAATGGCAGTAATTTCTGCCATTTATAGTCGAGCCATGACAAATTCTTGACAGGCAAAGTCAATGGATTAACAACAGTGACTTTTCTGGCAAATTTCACCAGTTCCTAAGATCTAGCTGGATGACAAATTTCTTATATGCATATAAAACCCACAAGTGGTTAAAACCAGAGGCTATTTAACAGTGGTAACAAATGCATAGCTTATTACAAGTGGTAAATGTACTAAATATATTTACCATATACACTGGTATCAAATAATGAATGAAAAGAACTATAAAAAGATCTTCTATATGTGTTTGCGTATTGGGGCTCAAATTAACATTGTCACATCAACCCAGAAATGACAGAACATGATACTTTTTTTTAAATTAAAACTATTCGATTTATTCTAGAAGCAATTAATTTTTTAAAATATAAAAAAAAAAAAAATAAAAATTTAAAAACCATTTTTTCTCTTCACAAAAATAAAAAAAAGCACACACACACGCACACACAAAAAAAAAACATTTTGAAACAACATTTGCATAAGCAAAGTAATCTGTACTAGATGAAAGTTGATTTGCATGACACCATGGTAAACCTAATCTTTGGATTCACCTTGCTTGAGGAGATGAATTTCCAAGTTACATATAAACAGAAAACTTTTAATGAGAAACCATTGATGTCACCGTGTAAGAAATTAAATATTTGATAATTGACATTCCTTTTTTAAAGCATAAGTAAGTTTGTTATTTTTACTAAAACAGAATTGTGAAAAAGGCAACGCAAGAGATTATTTCTTCTTGATAACATGAAATTTTGTCATGCAAAAATACTAACCATTATTCAGAGTCTTTCTTTCTTGTACTTGTGACAGTATTCACCCTGGGCAAGTTGAGCCTGCTTCTTCTCTAGAAGAAGTTTCATGGAACTTTTTTGTCCAACAAGCATCCCATAACTGCATGCAGTGTGAAAATTTTCCTGCAGTAGGTTGCCAATCAAGGCTACAGAACCCAGTTTATCCTGCTATTAAGCCACAGCAGGTGGGGGAACATTTTCCAAGATTATGAACACGTAAGGGAATGTAATGAATTTGACTGGAATTCGAACTCAGCTCTATAATTCCTCAATCTGAGCCTCAAATCTGAGTTTGGTCATATTCAATGACTTGAAAACCAATTAGTCATTCACCCAAGTGAGTTGTTAGAGGAGAGATCAGACATATCTTTTGTTTACACTCTTCTTTCAAACAGACTACCTTTAATACTTGGCTTCACTATTATTGCAACAGAGATATTCAGACTTATCTCCCTTGCAAGGACTACATTTAGCCAATAATTATGAAAATACACTTGACATATTATAGCATAAGATTATAATTTACTTAAGTTGATTCTATTGTAATAGATTTTTTGGAAATAAGATGGTACAATCATTAATATATAAATCAGTTTTTTGTCTTACATTATTGATTTTTGTCAGTAGATAATAAATCTAACACTTGCATGTGGACATTTATATATTGAACCTGTGTGTGTGTGTGTGGGGGGGGGGGATAAATTAGTTTTAAACCCCTCTCCCCAAGCACCTGTGTGCTTATGGCCACATCATATTGAAACACTGGTTCTTGTATGATCAAGAAAGTTAAAAAACATCAAACCTGGTCAGTATCTAGATGGATAACTGCTTGGTGCTCTAAGCTCGGATGTACAAGTGGTGTAATAAATAATAGCTTGGAATTGGAAATCACTGAGATGAGTTTCAATCCTAGTCAGGTCTGTTGCATTCACTTATACGTAAATACTCTTGAAAAAGGTACAAATCCACCTATTCTCTTTCCAGCTATGGGTTAATTAGTTATAATTGCATCAATAAATCATTATTATATCAAATAGAATTCTTACAAACTATGAATATATTCTGACTTTAAATAACCTGCAAAATGGTTGATAAGCTTAAGAAACAAATCAAAAACTTAACACCAATGTTCAACCCAGATCTAGACTTATTTATAAATAGAACTTTGTGTGTGTGTGTGTGTGTGTGTGTGTGTGTGTGTGTGTGCATTAACTATAGACTCCGAAATGGCTCAACTGATTTTCTTGAAAATTTACACAGTTGTACTATAAGTGTCTGCTAGGTTTTGTGTCGAGGTACCCCCGATAAATATCGAAAATTGATAATTGAAAAAAATCAGGTTATAGCAGGAGTGGTCTGATTTTAATCAAATTTGATACCCTCATAGACAAAGACACAAGAAATGATATTCAGAAGTTTCAAGGTTGCAGTTCTTACAATAGTGCAGAAAATCAATAATATATATATATATATATATATATATATATAAATAAAAGGCAAGATGTTTGTGTGTGTCTGTTTATCTGCCTGTATGTATGTATTTTTTTCAGCCCTTTTATCTTATTTTTTGATTCAGGTTTGGCTCTAAGTAGGTATAATTATAGTTCTTAGTCTCAGCCATGATACCATTTACTCAGAGGACTTATTTAGCCTTCAAAATTCAGTTTACGACGAAAAAAACTTATTTGATATTGATACCAGGAAATCAAAATTTGACTTACATCCATTCATTTTTATTTCAGTCTAAGGTTTCGCTTTAACTGGAAACAACTATTGCTTTTTAGTCTTTCGTGCCAACGTCTAAAGAGTCTGAGTTCCAGGACCATGGATTAGTTTTAAAGCCTTCATTACACCCAAGAAATGCTGGGCTATACTGCTAGTTTAAAATAAGTAAATGCTAATTCCAAGACAGTCAGGTTCACCTTTCTTTGCAAAATCAGAGAATACAATTTTGCTGTTCCTCTTATGTGGCTCTAATTATATATTTATTTTCTTCTTATATATCACACCCCTTCTAGGCCTGAACTATAATGACTGTCCACAATATTTCTTTAATATCTGTAAATTGTACATTGTCATGCCTATTCTTGGGGAAAAAAAAGTTTCCTTTCCTTTTGCCTGCTTTTGAAATCAGAATTTTCCTCTTTCTAGATTGGTTGCCAATTTGCAATTCAACTTCAGGTGAGAAGAAATCCATGCCTTTCTGAAGGACACTAATGCAAAATGAACATGAACATAAACTGCTTCAGCTAGAATTTGAACTCAGTTTACCAGTTCTCTTTTCTATAGTGCTAACCATTAAAAAAGCACCTACCACAGTATTGTAAACATGGATATTTATGAAAAATTTGATTGTATGCTCTCAAATAGGCAAGAAAAAAGTTTGAGTAGTAAAGTTTTGTAATATTTTGAAGTTTAAATTTTTGTTTAATGGCATATCAACCTCTGTGGGTTATTTAATGCCAAAAAGTAGGGTTTAAAGGTATTTTTTTTAATGTATGGTTATAGTGAGAAGGTTGATTTAGTCAGATTTTAATGAAAATTTTTTGTTTTTATTCTTTTTTATTTTAGAAAATGGAAATTTCTTTTAGTTTTGTATTCAAAAATGTATTACTGAGAATTTTTTTCTTCAAAAATGTGTTATGGTAATAATTTTTCCTTCAAAAATGTATATTTTTTATAAAAGTCTATTTTTATGTATATATTTCTATAAGTCTATTTTTATACTCTCATAGTGTTTTGACTCCAGTTTGCAGGTTAACTATTTGCCCATAGCTGGGACCCTAACAAATGCAACCACTCCAGGTCAGCTCTGGTGGACCTTAGAACAACAGCAATTAAGAGGTTGTTCCATGCTCCTCACAACCTGCCAATCAGAGGCCTTGTTGCCGGATGCAGTTTACCATCATGCCCAGGACCAGAAAACAAAAGTATATCAATAATGTATGTGGAAGATGAGATATAAACATAACATTAGGTTCCATAATTTTACAAGACTATATAGATTTGTTCTTAAAAAAAAAAAAAAAAAAAAAAAGAAAAAAGTCTGTGGGAGGGAGAAAAAGTTCCTTATTTACATTCAGACTGATATTCTCATCTTTATTATTATATTTTCAGCCTTCTTTAGTTGTCAATCTGGATGACCTTCAGGAAATTTTGAAATTAACCATTTATTTTGTGGGGATAGAAAAATAAATAAAAATAAATAACCAGAATACAAAATTTTATGCATCTCTAAAAATAGATAAATGGATAATAAAAACTGCAGACAAACAAAGCCATAGTTTGACCAACCAATCAGAAAAGTTTAACAAACAGCATATAAGGTCACACGCCAACGAGAAGTGAGCAAACTTTTTAAAGCAGATCTATAAATGTGTATATAAAAAAAAAAAAAAAATCAACCAAATTCAGTCAATAGGTCATTTTAACATACTCAGGGTCAAAGTATGACATTTGCATGACTAGCTACGAGTGACTTTACACAGATAACCTGTCCTTGGTACATTGAAAACACTTTCCTATACCATGTGGTCAAGCAGTTACACACACACACACACATATATATATATATATATATATATATATACACACACACACACACACACACACACACACTTCCCCTCCCTTGTATGAGCTAGGACTTTTACACTTGAACTCTTGAAACTCATACATAACTGATAACCTCCTATCCACCATAATCTAAGTCAATTATTCTTATTCAACTGTCCAGGTTTAGAAATATATATATTATTAATTATTACTTTAGAACATGTACAAACTACTACAAATTTGTACATTTTGATTTGACAATGAAAGAACAATATCTCATCAGGTAGTTAATAATTACAATCATTATTAACTACCTGATGAGACATTGTTCTTTTAATGCCGAAACAAAATGTACAAATTTGTGATAGTTTGTACATGTTTTAAAGTAATAATTAATAATAAATATTCATTGGTCTATTTTTATATTGGATACTATTTTAAATTAATGTTTTGAACATTTCAATTATTTTCTTTGTTCCTTATTCATTTGGAGATATATATATATTTCTCAGTTATTCTTATTTTTGTTTCCACTGAAGTTGAGTCCATACTAACCGGTCCAGAGATTGAACTTACTATGCCACTCTATAGTAACTTCACATCCTAGAAATTCAAACAGAAATCTTTGCTTTCATTTTATACTTGAATCCTGCTTGTTGCAAATTGGCAATCTTTATTGCTCTTGTTTCTAAAAAAGTTGAATTAAAACAAAATTAATTCTTATATCTCTAAAAATATTTCACTTGATTTGCACATTCCATTATTCATATATCAGTTAATTTTCACCCAAGATTATAGGCAAATGAATGTCTACAAATAAAAAATTTAAAACAAAAAAAAATTTTTTTTTTTAATCAGTTTTACCCTCATGCAAAGCAGTAAAGCCAGTAAGGCATAAGGGGCTAAAGCGTATGAAAGAATTAAGAAAAGAAACATTAATAATGAATGGGAAAAGAAAAGAGTAATCTGGTGGACAGTCAATAGCAATTGACATTGCATTCAAACTTTTGCAGATTAAAATTTATTGGAAAACACGGATTCGGAAGGAAGTTCCACAAGTGAGAAGTGTAAAAAAAAGAAATTTAGCCAGCATAACTGTAAATTGATGAGATCTTGATGCCAGTCTAGTACTGTGCTTAAATTAAAAAAAAGTTTAGGTTTCATAGCAAAGAGCACATTCGAATAATTACCATGAAAGTATTTATAAAAAGGCAAAGAGAGGCAACCTTACAGTGAAGGAAAAGTGACTGAAACCATGCTGAGCTGCCAGATCAGGACCAATAATATTGCTGATTCTTGGGATTTTATCAAGGCACTCAAGGTAAATTACAGCGACTCTGGGTCACAAATTAAATTGAACATCATTCAGGAGAAATATATATTTTGATTAAATTGATAATAATAATTTTAATCCTAAAATTATGATAAGGTTAAAACCTATATTTGTTCAAATCAAATCTTCAAAAGAATACATAATATTCACATCTAATTATTATACAAAACAACCTGTATTAAATCTTTTGCTACAGGAAATGGTAATTTAAAGTGTATATAAAATCTTTAATGTGTGTGCTTGATAATATGTATAAATATTTGATATTATTTTTCAGTGCAGTCAAGCTCTGTGAAACAATTATACTATACGTGTACATTTGAATTTGAGTTATTTCCTAAAAATGCCAAAATATTGGTAACAAAATCTCATTTATCATACTGACAATATCTAGTTCTTGATAATGACAGAGACAGGCAAAAGTGTTTGAACAAAAACTACATAACATGAACCTTGGACAGTTTATCCTAATTTTGAATGTTAGTTAAGTGCTATATGTGATACACACTTGGGCGATCATGTCTCAAAAGAGACTGACTGGTTAGAAGATTTTCCTGCAATAGGTTGCCGTTATTTTCTGCAGTAGACTGGTCACCAACCAAGGCTACAGAACTCAATCTGTCCTGCTATTTACTCTATAGCTGGAGAGAAGGCATATGCGCATAAGCGAATGAAAAAATTCAACTGTAATTTGAACTTGTGTCTCTGATTTCTTGTTCCGAGCCGACATCGCTTACACAATAACACACATCCTATTTTGGATGTAAAATATCTTATTCAAACATTGTCAAAATGCATGAACAGACATATGACTGAATTTAACAAAAAACTTGTTTGAAAGAAAAGAAAAAAAAATTATATATATACACACACACACACACACACACAAAGAACAATATTGTGGAGAAATTTAATGCCAGAGTATAAAAGGTTTTTCATATTATAAATTTCATTCAATGGATTTCTAAAGAATGAAACATGTTATCCAAAAACTTTTTCCACTTTGTCATATATTTCCTCCCCATGTGTGTGTGTGTGTGTGTGTGTGTGTGTGTGTTAAATGTAGCATCATTTCAATCAGTCTAGTTTTGTTTAAAATGGACAGCTGTAACTAATTAGAATAATATGACATGACAGTAACACGACCATTTGAGACGTTTGAAACAGGACAAGCTTCATTTACCTACTGATATTTAATTTGCTCAAGGGGTTGTTGAAAGTATTGATTTGAAACTGCTTACATATTTTCTATGTTAATTGAACTCACCTCCCTTCTTTCAACTTTTTGCTTTCCTGCCACCTACAATCTTCCAAAATTTAAATGTAACACCAATTGCCATCTTGTCTCCCAGTATTGAGTTCTTTTATTGTCCTTTCTCTGTACTAAAGTCTTCTCATTCTTTCACTCCCAGTAACCCATTGTATCCTACCAACATTACACTTTACTTGGAGTGGGGGGAAAAAATCTTTTTATTAGATATATTGGTGATATTATCCTATTTAAATGTGATGCACAAGACTTATTTTTTACTTCAGTAAAATAATACATTGTATATAATAGATAAAAAGTCTTACAAGTACAATATTGTTTTTTTTTTGTGGGGGGATTTGTTGTTTTGTTTTTTTGTGGCTTATCTAAAGCCAAAACATATTTTGGATTATAAGTCAGTCAGTTAAGTGCCATATGTGATACACACTTTGGGTGATCATGTCTCAAAAGAGACATAACTGACTGGGCAGAAGATTATCTTGCAGTAGGTTGCCATTGCTTTCTGCGGTAGACTGGTTGTCAACCAAAGCTATAAAACCCAATCTATCCTATTATTTAACCCATAACTGGAGGGAATTTGGAAGGTATTTGTGCATAAGTGAATGCAAGGAATTCAACTGGAATTTGAATGCAGCACCCCAATTTGTCATTCCGAGTTGATATCCACTGCACCACAACACATATCAAGAATAATTCTTATTTTTTTTTAGGGTGCATTATTGCCTTGCTTAGGGTAAAATGATTAGGGGTAGGGGAGCATTATAATTTCCATATATAAGTCATATCATCTTGCCTTTCTATATTATATTTGGTATTCAAACATATCTGCTATAATTTTCATTATAGAATTTATATGGATATCAATAAATATACATATGCATATACACACACGTATATTAATATTTTTTAATAAAACATTACTCAATATAATATAACAGAGCTATAAAATATATATTAATAATTATACATATTATCCTACATCTATAACATGACCTACAGTTTCATGCACTATGCAATCATCAGGTGCTTATTGTGAACTGACTGTTCTGGGATTTGACTTTTTGGTTCTTGTGTTGCTCATGATTAAATCCCAGAACTGTCAGTTCACAATAAGCACCTGATGATTGTGTAGTGTATGAAACTGAGTTGTGCTATAAATGTAGGATAATATGTATATTTATTAATATTTTGAGTCTCAGGTCTGCAACCTTGTTACAACATTAGAGTTATTTCTCATGCACTGAGGATGCCATGTGGCAGTATCTTTATAAAAATAACTGCTGATTTTTACTAAGCTGGAAAGTGGAAAAAATGAATATATATATATATATATATATATATATATATATATAAAAATCAAAGATAAAATAGTAAATTCCTAACTGAAACTAGTAAAATAAGTGTGTCAGAATTAACATCATGAAGTCTGTTGTCCAATTGTGGAATAGTGAACTTTATTTTAAAAGTATTTTAGTTTAGGTTTTATTTTCAAGTAATCATTATTATTTTTGAGGTTATTAAACTGTATCTAAGCAACTGAAGTCAAATAAATAGCATTTACTCATAAAATTTGCAGCTGTCAAAAAAAAAATAAAATAAAATAAATAAATAAATAATAATAATAATAATAATAATAATAAAATGATACTTTTTTCAGTATGTCTGTCAGCCTTATTTTCATCTCAGCCATTTATTAGAAATTTTATTCCCAGTGTATTGGACTATCCTTAATTTTAACCTTAAAAAAAGAATATTTGAATGCTTAAAAATGCATCTAGAGTGAATTTCTGGTTCACTCATATAGACAAGGTCTTGTGACAGGAAAAAAAAGTTATTATAAGCTAAAAAATAAATAAAAAATTTCAATGTATATATGAGACTTTGTGGGAGGTAAGAAACATTTATACTGAAGAAGCTTTCATTACCTTTTCAAAACACAGTAGTGTTTGTGTGTGTGAGAGAGAGACAGAGAGAGAAGAGTAGGAGAGAATGCATGAGTGGGAGAAAGGAAATGTGGTGGGGATTTTTTTTTTTACCTACTTTCTTCATTTGGATTTCTCACTTCAGGTGTGTATCTGTTATAGTAGAATGGAAAGCCGTCAGCACAACACGAAGAAGATAGAGAAGAACGATAGGAGGAAAAGTCCATGCTTTGTCGCCTCCTGATGAAACATGAGGAGCTCGACTGAAGCTGGTAGTCCTTCAGGCTATGCAAACTCATTGACTTTGTGAATTTGTAGTCAAAGAACATGTTACTGCTTTGCATATCAAAAATTCCCATCTTGTTTCGGTTTGGAAAAAATGGTTCGAACAGGGTTAGATCCATCAGAAGATTTGATATCGGTTATGGCAGAGACTGCCAAGTTAGAAACAGGCCACAAAGTTCCACATATGGGTTTAGTGTCTGGGGATAATGACAGTCACACAAGCGGCTGCATTCAGCTAAGAGGAGGAGAAGAAAAGGGTCTGTCCAAACAGCAGCAATGATGATGTCGACAACAACAGCAGCAGCATTGGCTGCCAGGCCTTCCCTCAGTTGCTACTTACTTTGTTGTTGCTACTGATACCAGCCAAATATGTTCCTCACTCCCCCAAACACTGATGTATGGCAGTCTACAAGTTTCTAGGAACCACAACTACCTGCCTCCTGTGGAACTAACTACTACTTGATTTGAACTGAGGTGTGTGTGTGTGTGGGGGGGGGGTAAAGTTTTGTGATTGTATAAAATGCCCCCAGAAATGTGTATTGTGTTCTTGGGATTTTTTTTCTTTGTTTTTTTTTTTTGTTTTTTTTTTCTTTGCAAGAGAGACAGAATTTGTTGCACACCGTTTCTTCTTTGCATTCCTCATTTACTTCTTGATCCCTACATTCACCTGTTTGTCCTCTGCTTCCATCTAACAAGGATATTAAAACAAAACCAGAGACCTAATGGGTTACAACGATGCCAAGTACAACAACTGCTGCCTCCACCATCTTCAGCCATGAAAACAAAGATAGCTACTTTATTTGAAAGAGCTGTCTATTTGATAAAATGCAGAAGCTCCTGGAATAAATACCAAAAGGTCTTGAGATATTGTTTAGAGTTTTCTAAAATAGAAGTTGATGTATAAAAGCTGGGTCATATTTTAAATACAAGAACTTAGGTACTGATTTTTTTTATCAGTTACTGAAAATGCAAAAAACTTAAAACTGTGCACAATATCTATTTTGATATATCAATCCTACTATATAATACACCAAGAGATTTTTTTTTTTGTGGGGAGGGGTCTGATATCTGCAGTTTTATATTAGTTATTTCCCTTGTATTGCTAATACCAGGTGGCTAGATCTTCACTATCAAAATGGCAAACTTTCTTTTTTCACAATAAGGTTCACCCTGTACAAGGCTTAAGAGCCACTTGAGGAATACTGAATTTATTTACAGAATAAGAGGCAAGATTTATGGAGATATGTATGGAAGATAAGGGTTAACCCTAGACTTGTAATGGTTAAAATTGTAGTGATCAGGAAAGCATCCTCTTTGGAGTCAGTTCAACAAAGCAGAACCTCATAGGAAGAAGCTGCTTGAGTGGAAGTTACACCACACCAATGGAATATGAAGAGAATGAGGGATGTTTGCTACAATGTATGGGGCATAGTGGGTCTGAGCCATGAAAGTTAAAACTGGTGAAACTAAGAAAGTTATGAAGCCAGAAGTTATAAAGAAACTCTGCATAAAAACACAAAGCAATTACAACTGCTAAAATATATTTATAATATCATTTTTAATAGTAGGAATATAAAATATTTTTCTCTAGATTCATTTCATAAATAGGTTTCTTATAGGGAAAGTAATTCAGATTCATTTTCAGAATATTTATATATAAATATTCCAAAAATTAATTAAGATTGTAAAGGGTCTGTCCAATATATAGTTTAAAGCTCTCGCCTGTCAATTGAGCACTCTGGAGAAATGATAGACTTTAAAAACAATAGCTACTCACCCCTATTTACGCATCTTTCATTCAGTAATGAATTTGAACACTCTTGGCTACTGGCGTGTACTTATATTGTGTATATAACATGCTAAAATCTGCATACACTGACTGATATCAAATTGATCGGGTTTCAATCCTGGCTGGAAGTAATTGGATGTCCAACTGTACTGATGAGCTGTGATACAGTGAAACAGGACTGTCTGTGAATGACATATATATATATTTAGTCCTGGGTATGACAAACTATATCCAGCAGCAAGGCCTCTGAATGGAAGATTGAAAACTTAAGAGCATAGAGCCACCTCTTAATTGCTGTTGTTTCTAGGTCTAGCCTAACCTGGGAGTGGTAGCACCTGTTAGGGTCACAACTATGGACAAATAGTTAAACCCCAGCCTGGGGTCATGCACGAGATAAAAAGAGAAAGTTAGGCTGAGTAAGTGTCTTTAGCTTTGGATAGCAACTTGTCTAGAGAAGGAAATCTCTTAAATAAAAACCTCTACACCTACACTGTTTAGAATAGAGTAGGCTGAACTCCCTAACCTTGATAGGTAATCATCCTAGAGATGGTGTCTTGATAAAAACTGAGTTTCCAAAACTGGTTGGTGTTAGTAAAACTTTCTCCAATATTTTCATGATAGTTCAATTACAGAGTCAGCAAGAAAACCTTGTCCAACCAATGCTAGCATATTTATCAAAATTACACAAAAATAACTTGAAATACTAAAGAGTAAATTTATTTAATAAAATCACCATCTGCTCCAACTATAGTTTCCTGATGGCTTCTAAATCTCCTGCAACTCTTCTGGACAGTCTCCTTGTTTAAGTTGGTGAATGTTGCCATAATCCTTGCCTTCAGTTCATCTTTGGCATTACAAGAGTTTGATTGGTCTTTTGCTCAACTGTGCCCATATATAATAATCAAGGGGGTTGCAGTCTAGAGGTAATTAGGTGGCTAGATGTAAGGGGTGATTTGGTTGCAGAAATTGTCTGGCAGCCATAACTGGGTTCTCCTGCTTCTGTGGTATGGTGCAGAGTCCTGTTGCCAAACATAGGATCTTCCAGCAGCCATCCTCTCGACTCAGAGCAGCACTATCTTCTCAAGGCACTTGATGTAGGCTTCCATGTTGAATCAGAAGACCTCACCAACAAATTGGGAAATTCTTTTATTAGAACAATCAGAGTTTGTGCTGCGTACCTTCATAATTACCATTAGACTCATCCAACTCTCCTCAAATCTTCTGCATTGTCCTCATATTGAGGCTAAAAGACTAAAATGTCCTTATTGGATTTTCTGACACAAATGGCAAGCATAATAGCATGCCATTTTCAAATTTCTGGCAGAGTGAATTGTGTCATGATGTTTTTTTTTTCTCACATATGATGACCAACTGACTTTACTATACCAAAAACAAAATGCATATACTGAAATATAAAATGGTGACAATTTATCCATCGCACTTTGTGTGTGAGAGAGAGAGAGAGAGAGAGAGAGAGAGAGATAGAGAGAGAGATAATACCTATCTATTTATATAAAAATATAATTAATAGAAGTAAAAGTTTAAGACTTAGCTGATTAAATGTGTGTGTGTTTGTAGGTATGTGCAAAAAAACTATACCCATAGCTGGAGGGAGAATTGGTGAGTTCATACCTTTTCCAAGGGTATTTGTGCATAAGTGAATGTTAGGAACCTGACTGGGTTTTCGATTTCTCATTCACTTGCCCAAGCAGTATCTTCATGGGTGACCACTTAATTTCAGTGATTGGCAAGAACTGGTGTTTCAATATATGTCAGGTTATCCCAAAAATAAAATATTGTTTGAAAGGTAAAAGAATAACACTCTTCAATATCACTCATCCACATTTTGCAATCAAAAAAATTTAAAAAATTTTTATTAAAACAAAAAGGAACAATATTAAATATTTTAGCACACACTTTTTAAATACTTATATTTTAACACACACCCTTTTTATTTTTTTAATTTTATATTTTTAATGAATGCACACATGCCATAAAAAGAAAATGACCACATAGTATTTGAGAGCATTATTATATACATATACACACACAACAGTCTTTAATATAATAGAGTATATTTCTTCACTACTTGCCAACATAATTATTGCAAAAAAAAAAAAATAAAAAAAATGGCACTATTAAAGAGCAAACATGCAGTAAGAGCTTTCATAACAGGTAGTAAAGAGAATGAACTGAGCTGATGCTGCCTTGCTATTGTTTCTCTCTGCATGACAGGATATATATATATATATATATATATATATATATACACACACACACACACACACACAAATAAATACAGAATGCTCTTTATTATAATGGAGAGGATAATTTGAACTAATACTTGTATGTTGATTTTTGATTAAAACTCAAATTGCTTAAGTAGTAGCTTAAAAGTTTTTATGCTTGGTTCTAAAATACAGTGCATGTACAGGTAGTATAGTGGTTATCAGTGTATGAAAAAGTTCAAATTCCAGTCAAATTTGTCATGTTCATTTTCACACACACACATAATCTTAGAGAAGGTTTAAAACCATTTATTTTCCCAGCTAAGTTTATTTGTTTTTTTTAATACTAATATTTGTTTGTTTAGCTGCACATCAACTCATTATGGGTCATTTAATGCTGAAATTTAACTTTCTTGGTATCATTAATGAACAAATTTCAGTACAGTTGCTTATTAAAAAGAAGAAAAAAGGAAGTGTTCTAATAATAAGACTGAGTATCTTGTGACTATGAGAAAGAAGGCATTTGCTTTATTTATGTAATTGAATAAGTACCAAATGACAATGCAAGTGTTATAAAATTATTAAAAATTAATTAATAAACCACCAATTTTTCTAATTTATTATGAACTGCATTTTCAAATCAAAAATATAAATTTCAATCTTTTCCTCCAGCTCCATGATTTATTAGAAATAAAAAGAATGACACAAGGGAAAGGTGGACCCAACAACAACTGAAGACTTCCACCTCTCTAATTAGCACAACCCCCCCCCCCCAAATATCCTGATTGGCCAGAATTTATATATACGACTGAATAAAAGAATTGACTTAGATTAGGTATAAATATTATTGTAATCATGTGGAAACTGACAGAATGTTAAGCAAGAAAGGATCCTCCCATGGGAGAGAGTCTGATATCATGGAGGCCCAAAACTTTCTCTGACACCAGTATAGACATCACTGAGGAAGCACTCTGGTGTGCAATATATGTGTATAAAACAAATATCTTAGATATTCTTCCTCAATATTTACCAATACTATTTGGCAGCACCTGAATTGATTCTATTCGATATGGTTCAGGAGTTGAATTATCAAAACAAGGCAAATACATTCTGATTATGAACATTTATAGATTTACTTTCACACTTGAACTTTAAAAAAAAAACATAATTTGAATTTTGTTAATTGAGTTCAATATCTTTCTTTGTTTAGCAACATATCAACACTTTTATATAATGCTGAAATCTTAATATTTTGTATGTAATTTATTTATTTTATTTTTCATTGATGATAATAATGGTTTTAGTGAAAGTCTTACTAATTAACCCATAGCATGGGAGAAGAGGTGGATTCATACCTTTCTCAAGCATTTGCACATAAGAAAATATAACGAACCTAACTGGAATTGAAACTCAACTCTTGAACTAACAATTCTGAACCATTATCCATGACACCACCAGTACATCCAAGCTTACTGCACTAGGTATTCTCAAGCAGTCACCCATTTAGGTACTGACTGTTACTTAGCTGATGATCATGTAGAAACTGGTGTTTAACAATACGGCAGTAGCAGTTGAATAACACTTAATATCAATAAAAATACATATACACCACTGATTTGGGCACCTCAGCATGGTGTAATGGTTAACAAACTTGTTTTGTTAGAATTCTGAGTGATGAGTTCAATCTCTACTGGGTAGCCTATACTTTTGGCCTTGTGACACAACTAAGCTATGCTTAGAAAGATCACCATATACACTACTGATTTTCTGTTGAGTAGATAATAACTTGGATGTGCCTTGTGTTGCAGCAGATATCGACTCAGAACGACAATTTGGGATGCTGAGTTCAAATTCTAGATGAATTCCTTGAATTCTCTTACAAGCAAAAATACCCTTGGGAAAGGTATTAATCCGTCTCTTCCCTCCAGTTATGGGTTAAATAATAGGATAGATTGGGTTCTATAGCCTTGACTTGCAGCCAGTCTACTGCAGGATAATCTTCTGCCCAGTCAGTCATGTCTCGAAAGAGACATGATCACCCAAAGCGTGTATCATGTATGGCACTTAACTTACTGATATAATAACTTAATACAAGTAAGCGATATGCATTCTGGTGTAATGGATATCAGCTCTGAATGAGAAATTGGAGAGTTGAGTTCGAATTCAAGTTGAATTTGTTGCATTCACTTCTATTAAATTCTCTTGAGGAAGATATTAATCCATCTCTTCTCTATCCAGCTATGGATTAAATAGCAGGACAGATTGGCTTCTATAGCCTTGGTTGTCAACAAGTCTACCGCAGAAAGTAA
This sequence comes from Ascarosepion bandense, assembly GCA_037127315.1. Taxonomy (NCBI): domain Eukaryota; kingdom Metazoa; phylum Mollusca; class Cephalopoda; order Sepiida; family Sepiidae; genus Ascarosepion; species Ascarosepion bandense. The sequence continues at coordinate 316,714 of JBBBDQ010000469.1, forward strand.
TAGCAACTTACTGCAGGAAAATCTTCTGCCTAGTCAGTCATGGATTGAAAGAGGCATGATCACTCAAGCATGTATCACGTATGGCACTTAACTGACTGATCTGGATAAAAGAATCAAACAGCAGGACAGATTGGCTTCTACAGCCTTGGCTGTCAACCAGTCTACCATAGAAAGTAATAGCAACTTACTGTGGGAAAAATCTTCTACCTAGTCAGTCATGGATTGAAAAAGACATGATCGCTCAAGTGTGTATCATGTATGGCTCTTAAGTGACTGACTGACTGAAATTACAACCAAACACATAATTGCCAGACCAATTCACTGAACAGCCAAAGGTAGTGTTGTATTTAATAATAATTCATTGCAAGTTTCTAACAGTTGATGATACTTTGGAAATACAGGAGAAGCATAATTAATGGGTCAGGTGTGTATTATTGATAACTTCTGTTAGTCTAGCGAAATGAATATTCAAAGCAAAGTTTTGGAACCCAGAGTGCCAGAAAATCAGGCTGATTTTGTTTTTGGGAAAAATAAAACCAAATCTAATCACATATTTATAAAATCTTCAAGAACAAAATAACTCTACAATATTGCTGTTCTCCACTTACTCTCAAATATAATTGATTCAGAGCATATATTAATCAATCTTTCTTTTATAACAATTCATTACAGTTTGCTGCAATCAATATAGTACTAAAAGGGGAGATAACTCCGTCAGTCACATTGAGACAATATTTTGCTCACTATAACATAACATTGTAATAATATCACACACAAGCATGCATGTGGGTTTTTTTAGTGGCTAAATAGATTTTGAGTTATACAAATCTTAGAGTAATTCAGAATCAAAGAATTATCAGAAATGAGTTGTGTCAAGAGAAACAATGTTATTCTCAGATTTACTAACAATGGCAGGGACTAACAAACACCTAAAACTCTAGATGAAGCTCTAAATATAGTCAGGGTAGCAGGGTGTGGTCACATGTGCAAACAGTTGGCCAACAGACAGATAAAGCCTCGGTTGTAAGTACAAGAGATTGTGTAATAGTGTGGCTAATGTGTGCTAAATGAAAATTTGTTAGGCTAACAGAAATATTTGAGCATCTTATGAAATATGATTCTTGCAGATAAGAGGACACGACAAAAGAAAAAAAAACAAGTGAGTTTTGCCAGATGATAGAAAAAACAAATCAACTTTGGTTGCATGATAAGCAAATAAATGACTTTGCTATTCAATTATGAAGATAGGGTGCTGAAAAATTCTTAGTTCAACCCACTTCCTAGGAAGTGCTTCTGGATCGAGTCAAGAACTTTTCAGCACTCTCGCAAAAATTTTTACTGTGAAAAGATATTTTAAGTTAATTGATAAATGAGTTATATTTTCATTACTGATACAGGTTTTTAACATTCACAGTTTCTGAATATATTAAAAAAATGTTTTTTGGTGATAAAACAAACAAACAAAACAAAATAAGGAGACTAAAAACAAAATGCACACTAAACACATTAGAAAAATTTCACAGTAAACATACAGTTAGTCAGTTAAGTGTCATATGTGAAACACGCTTGGGCGATCATGTCTTGAAAGAGACATGACTGACTGGGCAGAAGATTATCCCACAGTAGGTTGCCATTGCTTTCTGCGGTAGACTGGTTGCCAGCCAAGGCTATAGAACCCAATCTGTCCTGTTATTTAACCCATAACTGGAAGGAAGAGACAGATTAATACCTTTCCTAAGGGTATTTGCGCGTAAGTGAATGTAATGAATTCAACTGGAATTCAAACTTGGCTCCCCAATTTCTCGTTCCGAGTCAATATCCACTGCACTACAATGCACATCCTAAACATACAGTACATACACTATAACTTGTTTGCATTGGTTATAATGCAAAGTCTTGTTTAGGCACTGTAAGAAATTCTTTGAAGACTGACTCCAACAGCTTTTTCAGACTCACTGGAGTTCATTATTTAAGGGTCTAGACTAGTCCACTTGCATTATTAGGGATGTATAATTTACTCCACAACATACCACCCCTTTTGAGATTTATTTTTATTTTGTCTTTTATTTATTAGTGATAAATCCTCCCTATTTCTGGCAAGTTTAGCAACACACTTAACTTTATATCTTTTACGTTTAAGATTAGCATCCAGATTTTCTCTACATTTCCTTTTCCTGGAAATCATACTGATACATTCAAATGTATTTTTGGGGGTGCAGATTTATCAAAAAAAAAAAAAACATACATGTTCTTCCATTCTTTCAGGCCTTTTTTTGGTAGTTCCCATTTTGTTTTCTTTTTACCATATATATTATCTTTCCAATTCATGACATTATAACTCAGTCTTCTCACATCTCTTTTCCATCTTTATACACTCTGAAAAACACTTTCCAATCTTTAAAAATTGAGTGTCCTTTTTGTTATCTGTTTTTAATCTTTTTTACTTAGTAACAACTTGTTGAACACCGATTTAATTTTAATTCTGCTGGTGACATGCCTGATGGTGTATTGGGATTTGTCATTATATGGTGAACTCTTAATTTTTGTCATTCTTCTTGGTTCGCTTTTTCATTACTTGCTCTTTTCAAACCTATCTAAACACACACAAACTATTCAGCTTGTCCATTTGATCTTGGGTGATACTGTGGGGTAATAATATGTTCAATGGGGAACCTTTTACCAAAATCTTTGGATCCATGCACAGTGTATTGTGTACCAATATCTAAGACTATGGTATTTGGAAAGCCCTATCTCAAAAACAGTTTGGGTCAAAATTTCACTGTCGCTGAAGAAGTCAGTTTTTTACACTTAGACATATCAGGCCACTTAGTAAAGCTATCCACTACCACCAGATAATGCAATCTGTTTATTAGACGTGCAAAATTTATTTTGCTGCCATAACACAACCTCTGCAGGCTTTTAATACTGTTTCAATGTCTTGATTCATTTTGCTTCAGTATACATATCTTCTTATAAGAGATTTCATCCTTGAAATTCTTAGCTGTCCACAAAGAAATACATTGGATATTCGCTTTTATAATATGCTAAGTATTACAACTCTTTGTGTGAACATCAGCAATTCATCACATGGCAAGTAAGCGTTCAAATCTGGATTGCATTCTTTCTTACTTTAAGTTGTTCTTTTTTGTATTTCTACAATAAACACGTCTCTTTTTACTTTGTCTTTTATTTCTTCCAGTTTAACTGGTAATTCATGTACTATATTGCATAATATATTTTTAATTTCAATTTTATTTTTTAATACTACAATGACAGTGTCCTCAAATAGGTCAATATTTTTTATCGATGTTTTGTTTAGGTTCCTAATTTTGGGCAAAGGCAATTCACATTTTTCCTCCCTGAATTTTGAGCCTGTACTCTTGTATTTTTTCAAAAACTGTTTTCACATACCTGATATGTTGTTCTTTAGATACACTTTTAATTAGTATATCATCTATTACACCTATTTTTTCAAGTCTGTCTAATTGTTCATTGACGTAATCCAGTGATGCAAATGGTACTCTGTTTTGGTTTAAAAAGTGGTGTCAATCTGTTTTTCATTCCCACAAATTTTCTTTTATTTTCTGTGATTATTTTTACTGTCACAATGCACTGTGAAAATTTTTCCTTGGTTTAATTTTACAATGTGAATTTATATGTCCTACTTTACCACACTTGTAGCATTTTGAATTTTTAAAGGGACGATCATGACTGAAATTTACCTTCCACATCTGAAACATGAATTTTCTTTTTTGCACATTTTTCTTTTTATTGTGTGTATGCATATTCTTTTTCTTGAATTTCTTCAGCATTGCATCTCAGATTTAGGATTCTCTGACATTTGTCTGATATTTCCTATATTATTTTGTTCAAATTTTATTAGAATTTTTTGGCAGACCTGAAGGAGACTACCACCACCTTTAAATTTGTTGTTTTTCACTTTTTTTTTTTTACTTTTTTCAGCGCAGTCTTATCAGTTATTACATAAAGTCTCCAATTATCAAAAAAAAATTTGAAAAATTTTCAATATTTAAACAATTTTAGGAGGGGGCTCACTTTCTCATACGTCATTGTAAATTGATCCTCGATTTTGGAACCACTTGCGTTGGGGTCGCTTTGTTTTCTTTTTTTTTGGGGGGGGGGGACGAGTTGTTGGTCTTGTTTTTGTGTTTTTCAAGTTTTCTTTAGTTCTTACAATGGCATCTTCCTTGGAAACTCCAAGAATGGCTTTATTCCAAAATTTTGCAAAGGATTCAGTAATTGAATATGCGCAAGCAAAAAAGTTAATTGCACAGGATCGATTTACTATAAGGTTGTATAAAAAACTGATCCTCTGCCCCGTAAAATTGTTAAAATGCTAAAACTTTTACAAATTTTTTTTGTCAATCGGAAAGTTTATGGTTTAATTGATAATATTGCAATGAAAAAAAAAAAAGTACCGGTGAGTGTTTCCAAAATGGAAGATCGATTTTAATGTTGTATGAAAAACTGAGCCCCCCCTCATCCAAAAATTGTTGAAATATTAAAATTTTTCCAAATTTTTTTTTTGTCAATCAGAAGGTTTAGGGTGTAATTGATAAGATTGTACTGGAAAAAAAAAAAAGAAAAAAAAAAAGAAAAACAACAAATTTAATGGTGGTGGTAGTCTCCTTCAGATCTGCCAAATTTTTGCCAGTATTTCTGCATCTGTTTTAGTTGTTAACCCTTTGAACATATCTAAAGTCAGTTCATTTAATCTGAATTTTTCACATTTCTTTTTAACAATTCAAGCATATGTGGCAGAATTTTTCACATTTCTTTTTAACAATTCAAGCATATGTGGCAAAATCATCTTTTTGATCAGATTCCAATATGTATTAAATAAAGAGTTTTTGTCACTAGAAATCTTTAACAGAATATTCACTGTTTCTTCAAAACAAATTTGTTTATTTTGTGGTAGTACAGAATTACAGTATTTTTCATATTCTATCAGTGCTAACTTTCTTAACAAAAGTCTTGTTTTTCTCATCTTCTTAGTCACTGTATTCTTTGAAAATTTGCATCTTTAAAAATACACAGAAAAGGTTAAGTTCATCATCTGGATTGTATGTAAATTCAGATATAGTATTTGCAAGTCTGTCTGGAATAAAAGAACTTGGAGAATTTTCTATTTTCCTCCATATTATTTCCATTAACTTTTGCTGTTTCTGAAATTCCAATAACTGCTGCTGTTGTTGAATTTGTACCACAGAAGTCAATATTTCTTTCATATTTGCAAGAATGTTTTTTCACTTTTTCTTGTACACACACACACAAAAAAAAATTTAACTTAGTGTAGTTCAAATTCTCATCATCACTGGTGTCCTGTGCACTGAAGCAACTAGTATTTTTTTTTTCTACTTGTTATACTCAGCATGAGTTTCAATATTCTTATAACTCCTGTTACAACTCATACAGAGTTTCAATCCTCATTGCAACTGTTATAACTTGTATTCATCAGTTATAATATTAGTCTTGCTGAGGTACTTGCTGTGACAACCGTAAGAAATACTCTGATGTCCGACTACAACAGACTTTTTAAGCTTCACTGGAGTTCTTTATTTCAGCATCTAGTTTTGTCTTAGTGGCTTTACTGCCTTGCATGGGGTGATACCAATAAAAAAAAAATTTAAAAAAACAATTTTTTTTTTTTTTTAAATCGAGCAAGGCGGTAACGCTAATGATGTGCAGGGGGCTACGTAATAGTGAAAAGATTGGAAAAGAGAAAGCCGGAAACCACATCCTAAACAGGGAACAAGGGATGAGTTCAATAGACGTGGGTGGAGTGTGAACCGGGCAATAGATGGATCTATCTACTCCAATTGAAAAAAAAAAAAAAAAAACAAAGTGAGAAGATTAGAAAAGAGAAAGCCGAAAACAACATCCTAAACAGGGAACAAGGGATGCTAAAAACAAAACACACTAACAAAAAATGTATTAAAAATAAGATATATGAAAAAAATTGCAAAAATACAACAGCAAAAAACAGTTATTTCCTTTTTGTTGGATTTTTACAGACAAAGAGAACTTAATTATTAATTACAGATTACAGCCAGATTATTTTTAATTCAAACAGGACAGATAAGTGATTTTCTTCTGTTCTTGTTAAAACAAATATGGAAAAACCAAAAGAAAAGATGATATGACAGTTTTCTCTTTTGTGTAACTTAATCTTTATTTGCAGAGTTTAAATTTAATCTGTTTATATTCACTTTGTAATTGTGAAAGGCATGACTCCACTTTTCCCTAGGCTCTGTTTCATTATCAGATTCCTTGAGAAAATGTCTTGTCAATGACATACTATGATGGTTAATGAGAAAGAAAATTAGTAAGCACTAAGGTAAACCACTCTCCTATGAGCATCCCCTCCCCGGTAAGGCAGTAGCAGCAAAAAGCTGTTATTTCCTCTCTCCCGACAGAAAAACTTGACAAGGGTTTAGAAGATAAATTTACAAACTATGACAGTATGACAACCCTTGTGGCATCTCATTGGAAACTTACTATATCAGCTATTTGTAACCATTATAGCACTGAGAAAACAATGTACTTTTATCAGCCACAAAAGTTATTTCATGAATAGCTAAAGAACCTTTTGTAAATAATATCTAAAGCTTTTTTTTTTAATGCACTTATTTTCAAGTAAAAATAAAACATTCAAATTCAAAAATTTTTATCTGTAGATTATAACAGAAAATAATTTTAAAAAACGTCTTGTTTATATGGTAAGTTTGCTATTCCGAATATTTACAAATTTGTCACTTCGAAACAAGCAAAAAACTTTGTCAAACTAACAAACCTTTTGCATAAATTGAAAAATGGGAAAGTTTTAAATTTTAAATAAATATTAGTGGAGGAGACTTTGTAAATTAATCTACAATTTTACCATAAAATGTGTAATCATTTTTTTTTTTCAACAAAGTTAAACATTTAGTGAAAATCAACATAGTAAACATTACTAGATAAACAGTAAAAATAAATTTTAGATCAAGTAGAAGTAAATTCTTATAGAACATCATAGTGGAAAAAAAAATTAAATATGAAAAAGAGAAACAAATTTCTTCAATTATACAAAAACAGCATTAAATTCTTTTTTTAATTCTTGTATTTTTTGCTAAAATCCCACTTTTTTTTTTTAAAGGAAATTTTCAAAATTTTAAATTTACTGAAATACATTCCCAACACTTTAGTTTAGAAAAAGAGTTGGCAAACAAAATGTAAAAAAAATATTTGACAAATACTTTAATTTTGAGTTTTTTCTTTTTTACTTGCTTTTTATCTCAACTTGTCAAGTTGTTGAACTATGGCATTGACAGCATAGATTGGAAATAAAAGACGCATCCTCAATAAGTTAAAAAATGACAGCCCATTGGCTCACAAAAAAATCAAATCTCGCCTTAAATGCATCATATTTGCTGTTTTTTGTTTTCACATTAGTAGTATTAATAGCAGCAATGATATCTTTATTTTTTGCAATAAAAAGCAACAAAAGATTAAAATGAAAGTAAGTTTTAGTCAAAATTAATAATGGTTAATAGTGTTTTCATCTAATGAATACAAAATAAAAATTTTCATACTAATACTACTAGTGGAGAAGCAAAAATATATATTGTGCTGAGAGAGGTTGTTGAATAGAGTGATGAGTTTAAAATTAGATTTCATCGACAAGGGGGAGACATACTTATAGCTAAGTGAGAGCAGAGGTACATTGAACCAAACTTCTCTTAAGCAAAAGGGATATTAGCTTGAGTTGCTATGGGCCTATTCCTTATTTCTGATCTATACTATCTACTCATTATCATGGATTGACAGTTTGAGTAAAGTTATAATCGAAATCAACAAATTAAAATAAAAGTAAATACGTATCAAATGTTATTAATAATAATTATTATAATTCTGAAGGTTGATTATATTTCATTTTAGCAAAACAAAGGTTCTTATTTATCTCAAACAAATACCATCATTTAATTGATTAACTCTGGGATAACTTTTTTGACATTTTTATGATTTCTTTCAATATTCTGTATCTTCAATGAAATATACATAAGAATTAAATCAAGATAATAACAGACTTGCTTTGTGGTGATACCGACCGAGCAAAAGCGAGAGACCAGATGTTTACTCTGTAACAACCAGAAAGCAATTGAACAAAAATCATCTCTGCACAGGTGTATTTGCGCAGATGTTCCGGTTGAAAAATAAAAATTAATCAAATATCAAATTTCCATTTCGTGAGCCTACGTGAATTTTATTTACCAGCCAATGGGAAGCCCAGAATCAAACACAAGTATGAAATCTCAAATGTGCTGCTTTGGATCCAAAAAGCAGATATAAAAAGCGGAGACACAAAGCATCATCAGACAGACGGGCAGAGACCAAGGAGAAGAATGTAATTGACATCCCCTAGACTTAAGTCGAGCGGCTACTACATTCACCTCCCTTCACCTATCATCACTTCTTCCCTGTCTCAAAAGTACTTACTGACCTCAAGAGTGACCACTTCAAAGACTGTTTCCTCACAAACCAACTTACTGACTTACGGACCCTAGAAGTGGCAACTTCAAAATGAACATTCCTTACCTACAAGATGCCTCCACATTCCTAAGCACTAATTATCTTTTTCAGCATTATTGTCATGAACACTTTAACCTCTGTTGGACCTATCCTTCAAGCATTACTTTAATTGTAAAACATTAATTGACATGTGTATATATGTTATTTTCAACTCAATTTGCTTTTCTTGATTTTATAATCATTTTATGACTTATAGTGGGCTATCTACCACAAGGCCAAATTCCGTTAACCTGCAACGGTATACAATTACCCTTAGCTAGGACGGAATCCTACTACTAATAGAAAAAGAATAAATAAGATAAGCAACCCGCTATAGCTTAATGATGTTTATTTCAATTGTATTATATACATGATGTCTTAAGCAGTCAATCAAATTGTTATAACTATATATTACATTTTAAAAAATATGAAACAAGTTCAAGAAAAATAATATATTTTGGTGGAAAATAAATTTAACTACATTGAAGAATGACACTCTTTTTGTTTTTTTTACCTAGGTACAGCATATGCATGCTACAGGGTAGTAGATATTCTGATAAAATTTTCAGTCTTCAGCTATCATGTGACAGAGTAACATTCACACCAGTTCACCATCTGTGTCTGAGTTTTCAGTAGTAATGTATGTTGCAATAAGGTACAGGGTATTGAAAGAGTTCTCTGCATCCAGTTGTTATGTGACACTTATTCTTCATTTAGAACCACAAAGTTAGGATTATGAGCCTTTGAGAGGCTGGAGTGCCAGTTTAAAGAATTGTTGCTTATGTTGTGATGTGTCAGAAGTGCTTCAATACTGGACAAATGAACATTCCTACAACAATAGACCAGGTTCTGGATGGCTGCATAGTATATGAGGATCAAAAGACTGCAAGCAGAGTAGAGACAAATGGCATGCTATCTACAGCAAAGATCAGAACAAATGTGGGCCCAGGAGTGTCAATATAAACTTATGAAATAGTTACTCAAAGCAGAACTATAAGCATGTGTTGCCCCCAGCCAAACTTCTAATTTTTTACAACTGTCATATACATCCCCAGTGGTGCTGTGAAAAGACCAGCTACAGGATTAAATGGTAAACCATAAGATTCAGTGAGAAGAACAGATTATACTTTCATGCAAGTGATGATTGTGTGGGTGTAATGTAAATCTGTATGCATAACTCTCAACTGTCTTTGGTGTTTGTAGAGGAGAAAATGCTGAACAGCACAATGGACACTAAGAATATTGTTCAGGCAATTTGCTGTTCCAGCAGGATAATGCTTGCCCTCATGATACCCACGTTACTCAAGATGCTCTTCAAAATGTTTGATAACTTTCTTGGCCAGCACAACTGCAAAACCTGTCCTCCATTGAATATTTATTAGATATATTGGACAATGCTTTACTCAGTCAGCCCACCTACAATTTTTACTGTATTATGTCATAATATTTAATAGGCATAGAATTGTGTAGAATGGTGATGTTTGCCATTACTAATACTCAAGGATATAAAGTATATTAATGTACAGGTCTGAATATTGTTTATATACTCCTTATTTTAGAATCTATCCATATATTGATGTTTATATACCATTCAATATTAATGCATGGCAGGGTGGTTAGAACCAGGAGACCCAGGTTCAAATCTCTTGTCAAAGAGGTGATTTTTTTTTTCTTTTTTAATCATATCACCCCAAGCAAGGCGGTAACGCCACTGATGCGCAGGGGGCTACGTAAGAGTAAGAAGATTGGAAAAGAGAAAACCGGAAACCACATCCTAAACAGGAAACAAGGGATGAGCCTCTACACCTGTTCAATAGACATGGGTGGAGTGTGAACCGGGCTTCTTGATGCTATTGGCTTGGGAAGATGAAGCTAGTGTGCAGCAATATTGTAAAGTACCTGAAAGCCATACAATGTTGAACTAAGCCTTGTTAGGGTAATTGGGTAAATGATACTGGAAGCTGTAAATGATTTTCATTCTAACTGAAGGATTTGCACATACTGGCTTTGTTAAACTGTTAAGCACACTAGATTATAATGCTCTCCCTCCTAAAAACAGTAACAGTATAATTAACAGTAACAGTATAATTGCAGTATAAATTACAGGTAAGCTGAGTGTACCCAGAAAAAGGTATCTGACCATTATATATATTCCAGCTATATTACCTATATATTTTATCTTAATTAAATTGAAACATTTAAGGTGCTGCAATTTTATTTTTCATCACTATGTGTGTATGTGTATGCATGTGCCCCATGTATACAAATATATGTATTTGCATATTTTTAACTTTTTTCCTCTTGCAATGCCAAAACATTGTTACAATATCTTTCTTGTGATAATAGTAAACAAGACACTTATGAATCCAGGGAGATGAAAAGATAAACTTCATGTAAGAGTACAATAATAATAATTAAAAAAATATATTTAAAAAATATGTGAAAATGTAAAATTAGTAATGTCAGATTTCGTAAGATTTGATTGCACAGAAAAATCCAAGCTTACCCACACCTATACTTTTTCAGGAGCTAATAAAAAAAGCATATACATTCACCAATAGAAAACTCTTTTTATAAGACAGTTGACTCACTTTTTTTATCATGTGCTGACATCTGCAAAATCAAAATTGATACAACCTCTTATTTATTGGCTAATCAGGAGCAAAGAAAAAAAAATCTTAAAAGTTAATCTGATTCTATTCTTCACAAATATATAAATATGTATAATCATTGCCATTTCTCTTCAGAATAACAGTACACCAAGTCCAGGCAACCTGCATTTTCTTGCTCTCTCACCTCTTTTGCGTTGCATTCATATTCATTGATTCTCCTTCTTCATGTATGTTCAACAAAGAAAGAACATTACAGAGAGCTACTAGTTGTCTGACTGACCCATTTTCATTCGCTCTCTCACAATACACTAATTTATTCACCCCTTTTCCTCATTTACTCGTGGAAAACAAACAAGAAAGAGGAACAAAAACATCACTTCTGATCACCTACTACAATTGTAAACACTCACAGCAACATTAAATTTGTTTCTTCTTCACAAATTTATTTTGTCTGACTTTAAGAAAACTGAACTCTTAAACATTCAAAAGAAAATCTTTATGCAGAACTTCAAAACAATAAAACTGATGCCATTCTTTTCTTTAAATAAATTTACACTTATTAATACAAACGAGACTCTTCTGATTCTTTCAAATGTGGTGAGCTTGGTTACGTTTGACACAAAGCCATTTCACAAGCATAGCCACACTTGCTACAACTTCTTAAAGTATTAATTCTATATTTGCTGTCATTTTTGACAGCATAATTAACAAACTTGATAATGGTGCGATTAACTTCTGTGGTATCTGCAATGGAAATATTTGAACAAGAACTGAATACCACAAAACAAATACCAAATTAAAAAAGTAATGCATTTTTTTTGGATTCATTTTGGCCAATACTTCATTTGAAAAAAACATGTTCGTGTTTTTTTAAAAATTTGTATTTACGTTTTGTGGTATTAAGCCATAGTTCAAACATTTCCATTCCAGACATCACAGAAGTGTTATTGACAAATTCAACCTCACCACTTGTTTCTAGTATAAGGTTAATTCCCTTAGAGATGAGGTTGTTTCTCTAGTTTTGTCTATCAGGCTGTGTTGTCACTTTGTTCATCAGACACCAGTTGCTCAAAATTAGAATAGAATCCTGTTTTCCCATCAAGCAGGCATTAAAATGAATGCACTAAGTAATTAAATTATTCTTCCTAGTGTTTCCGTATGTATCATTTAACTTCAGCCTAAATTAGAGAAATTATTTTTCTTTGATTCTTACATTTTTCATGTCATTTAGCAACAAACCAGTTGAAATATGAAAAATATATTAAAGTTGGAAGATCAAAGCTATCTCAGTTCTCAAATATCTGCTACTGAAATGGCGACCCAAATAAACATATTTAATGTCTCTAATATCACTTACAGAAATGGAATGACTTGTTCTTTTGAGAGGATTAGTTTTTTGCATTCCTCCTAAAGTCAGTCAGTTAAGTGCCATACGTGATACACACTTGGGCGATCATGTCTCCAAAGAGACATGACTGACTGGGCAGAAGATTATCCCGCAGTAGGTTGCCATTGCTTTTTGCAGTAGACTGGTTGCCGACCAAGGCTATAGAACCCAATCTGTCCTGTTATTTAATCCATAACTGGAGGGAAGAGACGGATTAATACCTTTCCCAAGGGTATTTACGCGTAAGTGAATGCAATGAATTCAGCTGGAATTCGAACTCGGCTCCCCGATTTTCTCGTTCCGAGCCGATATCCAATGCACCACAACGCACATCCCATAAAGTAAGGAGCAAATTTGAACTTTTGTTCTCTCAGTTGAACTTGCATAAACCTGTCTCTCTAAACAATCTTTCCTTTTGTAAAACAAAATTATTCAAATTATCTTGTGCGTATTAGTCGCTCTCTGTTGATTGAGATTTCTCCGCTTGGCAGATTGTCCACTTCCAGGCTATAAGGTCATTAAATACCAGAAGTGATATTTATATCACTAAGCCTGATAAAGTTTTGGGTGTGGTTATTTTGAATAGTCAGTACTACATCGATAAAATGGAAATCACTTTACATGATTCTTTGAAATTAGGAAAGTTGGGCCTGCAAATTCCTGTGACAATACCAGTGAAATAGAGGTGAGAGTACAGAAATGGTTACTCTCTGTATACAAGAGCAATTTCATTTCCAAAATGATATTAGACTTGTAGGATCTCAATGTTTACTATGTACAGCTTACCCAAAGTACATAAGGATAATGTGCCCCTTAAACCTATTTTGTTTATGGTAAGCTCTGTACAAAATTGATTGGCTAAATGGTTGGCTGAACTGCTTCAGCCGATCTCTGATCTATTTCCTCCTTATTGTGTTTTAAACTTAATTTCATTAGTTAAGACTGATTTGTGTTTCGATAACAAGCGCATGGTGTCTTTTGATATTCTCAGTTTGTACACAAATGCCCCCTCTCTAGACACCTTAAAAAAATCTGCATATTCTTTATAGAGATCACCTGGGTCCAGTTTTAGTTCCAGAAAGTTTGTAAGAAGAAACTGTGAAATATATGACCTTTTAATGTAACACAAAAAATACCACACTTAACAAAAATTTTAAAAATCTTTTGCTTCAAGATTTGTATTAAACCTTTCATAAAGATAGTCTTCATTTAATAACCTAACCGCACAAAGCTTTGAAGAACATTAAAAATATTTTTAAACTTTATAAATTATCATAATTAAAAAAGAAAAAAATGAAAACAATTCTTGTAAAAATTCATTATTCAAAGAAATTTTTTTTCCTCAGACTATAATGACCTATATATATATATATATATATATTTCAAAACAATTAAAAGCCTATCTAATTAAGTAATGTCATAGTTTTATTACTTTTTTTTTTTTTTACACTATTTGCAGAAGATTTTCAGAACAGCAGCCAACTGAATGAAAAAAAAAAATTAGACGATTTACCTTCCCCAAGGAATCCCGCGTTTAACTAATAAAATACATTTACAACACAAAATTTAATTTCTTGAAATTTCATGAATTTATGTGGAGGAGTGTAACAGATGTAATATATATATATATATATATATTTTTACCAAGAGTTCATAAAAATAATGATTTCTAAAATAATTTAATTAATTTGTATATAAGTTCTGAAAGTTTCATCAAAATCCAACAATTATTTTATTTTTGAGAGTATTTACCAAAATGTTTTGTGTAAAAAAAAAAAAAAAAAAAAAAAAAAAAATACATTATCCATAGTAAACTGGTAACAATTTGGTTTCCCACTGACGAAAAGAAAAATATTTTTTCAACCAAATTTCGAATATGTTAAAAAGCATTAGAAAATTTTTTTTAAATAATTAAAAAATACTTTTTTTGATCTTTCCTCCTAATAACAAACATTTTTTACCATAAAACTTTGATTTTTATCACGTTTGGAACCTTTTTTCTTTTTTTCATGCTATGCTGTTTTTTCAGCAAATTATTCGAGGTACCTAGTCTACAAATGTTTTTGCTATTGGCCAGCACAAAAAAATATGTAAACAATCAACAATTCTCTCAATTTTGCACAATGCCCCGTCCGTTCATCATTTACGTTTGTTTGAAGCGATCTACATTAGGCATTTCATTCGCTTCCTGAGTCTTCTTTTCTTTTAGTAGGTTCGTGAGTACTATTTTTCCATTTTATATTCACTTGGATTTTTCATTTTTTTTTTAATACGTAAACTATTTTATCAATAAATATAATCATCTTCCATTGTTTACTCTCTTCAACTCTTTTTCATTACTGTGTGAATTTTCTATTTATTTATTTTTTATTGTCACATAATTGTCACCAACGTTTTTCTTCCGACAAAAAAGTGTTGGCCCATAAAAAAGTCCTAAAGAAAAAATGCCTTTGTGCTTTTTAAAAAATTGGTATTTTATATTTATTATTAAAACCTAAAGGATGTTTGCAATTAACTAAATTTAATTATCCACTAACAATTTCAAAACACATGTCTAATTTTGAAAAAGTAAAATATTTTCAGTTACTCCCCTCATAGTCTGCAATAAAAAGAGGAAAATACAGTTACGTCCCTTGCATGATAACAACAACAGGATATTCATTTTAACGTCGCTAAGAAAAGAAAAAAAAGAAGAGATTTTTGTTTTCATTATTATAAAAAACAAAAACAAAAAAAAACCCAGACTTTTTTCACTGTATATGATCGTTTACTTTGAAGTTAATATTATATTTATTGATGTCACTACCTGAGGAGTGGACCGATAGGTTCGTTTATGAAACTCTGCAGTAGGGATTGCTGAAGTAAAATCACTCAGCTGGGTGACAAACCATTTGAATTATCTCTCGCAATTTATATAAAAATACAAGAGAGATCAATAGTATATATTTCTAAACTCTTACCATTCCACAACTGTCAGTTTCAGAAATATTTACTGTTGTATAAAGAGCTCTGCATTTTTACATTGAGCACTTTTACTATTTTATAATGTGTGTGATATATAATTTTATCTTTATATCAAGAACAACTTTAAAAGGAAAGAAGCAGAACAAAGTGGAAAAAGACTTCATTCCACACAAAAACCTTTGCCCACTTTGTCATACTTCTTTCCTATGTGTGTGTGTCTCTTGGGTATGGCATATCAACAGCAACCGGTGGTGCGACTCTAAATTTACTATTTGGAGTCTTTTGGGATGCCGTTATTCCCAGGTCCAATCTGGTCTGGAATGGTAGTACTTGTTAGGGTTCCATCTATGGGTTAAGTAGTTTGTGTGTGTGCCAGAGTGTGTGTTTCTTATGTGAAATCACTGTGTGTGTGTGTATATGTGTGTATCAAATGGCTATGTAAATACGCATTGTGAGTGTGAAATATTTGCATCATGAATGTGTGTGTGTGCACACATGTAGGGGCTTTTCGAAGCCTGAGTAAAGTCATCATAGGTGCTGCCAAGCTACCAGACCTCATACCAGAGACCACAAACTCTGCCATCAAAATCCCTTATGCATATTGTGTGGTCCACCATGAACCACCCAATATATTTAAGGTTACAGGGAGGTCAGACTGCCACACAAGTAACTGACCACTTTAAACAAATCTTAGTGCAGATTGATTGATAGCTGAATGGCTAATAGTTTAATGCAAATACATGCAGGACAGAAATCCCATGCATAAGTGTAAAACAAAGAGCACCATCCACTGTTGACTATTGCTTACGATAAGAGAGTCCGTGTGTGTGTGTTTATATGTAGGGAGCAAATTCTCTTTTAGACATACCAGGTTAAATAAATTGCAAACATTAAGTCAGCTTATCTTTAATAAAGTCCATTTTAACTCATGGATAATCTTTTGTGTATTATAATTGAAAAATGTAAGAAATGCACTGTAACATTTACAGTTGATTTTATTATCCATTTCTCAATGTTTTCAAGTACTTTCAATCTCCTTCCAAGATCATCTTCAGAGGTGTTAGTTTTGGTAACAAAAAATAACCACAAAGCCATGTTGCTAAAAATTATATATATATATAAATATATATGAGAAGGTGATATAATTTTTTTTTATATACCAGAAAAATATTACAAAAGTTAAAAAAAATCATTCGTGTGACACATTTTGTTCTTTAGACCTGCTTTGGATTAAAGTTCTACATTAATGTAATTACACATGTATGAAGGGGAGGGAATGCTGAAATTTCAATCTTGATCTTTATGTGTTTGGATATATAGTCTAGCCAATGTCATTTAGTTTCTTTTGCTTTATATTTTTTATGACTTTTTATTAAGTATCCCACATTTTGATAATAGAAAATCTGCCAAGAAAGGTGAAATGTAGAAGCTGGATGTAAATTTAATGTGGATGATCATTCATCTTATTACATTTTTTTCTCTTTTAATTAAAGTAACGTTTTTTAAAATCAAAATCATGGTTAGATACATTATGGTGAGTAATTAATGCATTAAGTGTGTTGTTTTGTAAAAGATTCCTTTTGTGTTCATATAACCTTAAATTTAAATTCTTTGAAGTTTTCACCAATATATTCTTTGAGGCAATTATTACAAGCTATAGAATACATTCTTCCTTCAAGTTTTAACATATTATTTAACTTTGTATTAAGTCAATTTTAGTGCTTTAAAAAAAGGATAAAAGTAAAATTGCCCTGCAACAAAGCAAAAGGAAAACTTTTCTAAACTTAAAATTTCAGACTACTACAATAATCAAACCAAAACTTCAAAACTTGAAAAAGTATAAAAAGGAGATAAGGAGATGAAATAAAAAAATTACTAAAATATTTGACAAAGATACCAAGTTTGATTTCCTAGTAATAACTGTCAGATTCTTCCTGTTTTTTTTTTTGTTGTTTTTGTGCTTTTGGGGTGGGGGGGGGGGGGCACACGTAGACTAGATAATCATGTAATGATCGAATGTATAAAGAAAAAAGTATAAAAAAGTAAAATGGAAACAATTATGAATATGGCTTAAAAAATCAATTCCCAATAAATAACGTTTTAACAAAAAATAAAATTATATCACCCGTTCTAAAAGTTAAGATAAAATTATTAAATGAAATCATAAAAATCATGTTTATTTGCAGTAATATAAAATATGCATGAAATTTAAAATATGAAAGTAAACGAACGAAACCGCAGTTCCAATAAACTGTTCCTTTTTAAAAAAAAAAAATTGAAAAATTTTCATCAATTTCTAATGTCAGATAATAAAACTAAAATATAACATTTACATTTGTATCGATTGTAAAGGGAAGTAATTTATCTGTATGTTAGAATTATTTCCCTTGATTAGGTTTACCCATAAGAATTAAAGTTAGAGAGGAATTAAAAAAAGAATTCTTTTTCATTTGGAATTCATTTATTTGTTAATCTGAACGCGATTTCCCAATCGGCTGTTAGGTTTTTTCATTTTACAAGCCCAAAAGCTACAGACAGTTCGAGGGAATTATATATATATAGATTAAAAAAAAAATTTAAGCTGATATTTTTAAAATTAGCAAATTTTTTATAAAAAAACAAAATGCTTAAAAAAAAAACAAAAAAAGTTGAGTGAAGAAATGCAAGACTATTAGAGAAAGCACATTTATGATGTTTAAATTTGTGAAAATTAAATGTGTTTTCATTTGTATGCCAAGAGTGGCACACATATGGAGATGAGTTTAAACATTTTTTAGGGGAAAATATAAAACTGAACAGAAAGATATGAATAGTAAAATGTTTTTCTTCTTTGTAACGTTGCTGCTGCTAACATTTTAACCAATTCGTTCTTCAGCCCTTTTCAAGGGGGTAATTAATAAGAACAAAAGAAAATGCTCTCCTTGAAGAACAACCTTCAATGGGCAATGTTTTATTTGCATAAATAATTAAAAAATATGATTAATTTTAATACATTATAATAATAAAACAATTGACTGATGTCAACACAAAACATATTTGCCAAGGGCAAAAAAAATGCACCAATGCTAAAACCAAAACTTTTTCAATCCTGTTAGAGGAATTACTTCCTGACTATGTACACAGCTGTACTTATCAGGCTTGGCAAATTGCAGATTGATTAAGGCTATATTTAACCCATAGTTAGAGGTTTTGAATTTAGATCAGTTGCCACCCAAAGATATAGGACCCAGTCTGCTCTATTTATCTATAGCTGTGGAAAAAGAAATGGCTTCATATCTTTCCAAAAAATATTTGCATGTGTAGGGATATAAAAAGGCGATTATCTCCCTTTAGCCAAAATGTGAGTCATATTATGATTGTTTAGTGAAATCATTTCATACAGAGACAAAAGAGGCCAGTAAGTCATACAGTTCATTTACACAAGCTAAATGAAACAGTCGTTTATTTGGCTGAGAGCAAGAGACCTAGTCCAATGCTAAATCTACCTCCCCAACAGCTTATAAGTACATGGCACCATTTACCTTTGGGAATATATCTTTCCCAGATATAGAAATATTTGGCTAGCAGTCCTCAATTTGCAAAAACACAAAACTTACTGCTTTCTTGTTTAGGAGAGATGAATTCAGTCTGTTTAAATTTTAAGTCCTAAACATGGACTCTCCAAAAACACAGAAGAATCTTCATATGTAAATGTAATCTTTTGTTCTCCTTTCACTCTTATGTAAATATATGAGCTATATTTTTCTTGTGATGTGATACGTGTGTGTGTGTGCGTGCGTGTGTGCGCACACTAGTGATATAAAAGTCTGAGAACAAAGTATATTTGTCATTCCTTTTCCTTTCAGCCATTCCACGAAGTACGCTGTTATATCACGGATATAACAATGCCCATAAGGGGGGGGGGAGTACAAATGGGAGAATAAACCTTTCTTCTATATCTCTCACATTACACATGTAAGTGAATGTAATAAACTTGACTCTCTGATTCTTCAATACAAGCCACTATCCATTACTTGTGTTTAAAAACAATATATAAAAATAAAAAAAACTATAACAGAACAGAAGAAAAAATTCTTAATTTTAAACAACTAAAAACTGGACATTAAAATATTTAAGCCTTTTACAAGTTTACATCTGAAAACATTTTTAGTGTAAATAGTTAAAGAGGATTGAGAACTTCTACTAGAGGAAAACAAACAACACAGAAAAGTGTCAGAATAATTTGTATCATATTAATTGGTTGTGAAGGAAGTGAAACTGCAAAAAAAGAACAGCAACAAGATGGGCAGTTAAAGTATGTGACATAAAACAGGTTTTATTATGTCTAGAAATGTTTATGAACATTTGAAAAATGAGGAAATTTATATTTAGTATAGTGAAAAACTGTAAAGTAGATTTAATAAATAAGTCTATAGCTGGAAATCCAACTTATTCTCCTCATATAAAATCTATCTAAAATAGAACAATGATATTAAAGCCTTGAATTCAGTTGTAAAACTTACACAGAGAAGTGTGTGTGTGTGTCCAAACCTTGACTTTTGTGCATGCAAAAAATGGTTTTCCCCTTGATTCCACTATTTAACTACCTTACCTCAGGGCTAAATTTAAATGAAGAAAGGCCCTAGGCTATTTCTTTTGTGAGGCCCCTCCAAACCCCCCATTTTCACGAGTAGAGGAAAATAAAAGCGTGTTAAATTAAACAATTTTAATAAAGCTGAAGATGATGACAGGTGTTTAAAATTTCACAGTTGACAATTTCTCCTCTAAAAGACATAAGATGTTAAACACAGTATTTGATTGAGAAAAGGGCATAAGATATTAAAACTTTTTAAAAATCTATAAAGAAATCAATGCTAGCATTGAGTTATCAGCTTAAGACTATCATTTTGAAATGGAAAGTAAAGAAAATTAATGAAAGGTTGTTTAGAGTCTACAATGCGTTATGACAGCACATGTAAGAAATGCCTATGACAGTATCAAAAATATTATACACCTTTGCTGGAGGCCCTCTAGATTTTGAGGTCCTAGGCTTCAACCTGCTAAGCCTATAGTTAAATCCAACACTGCCTTCACTCCTTGGCAATGTTTATTGTTTCAAAAAGCAATGATTAGAATATGATGAAAGTGAATTTATACATTTTGTTGTTCTTGAGAATTTACAACAAAAATATTAAACACTAATTAGATTGTTTATTTACAAAGACAATTTTATGTTTATAACATTCTAAGAATTAATGCAATATTTATCACTTACCAATTTATAAAGAAATAAATCAAATGGAAATTAGACAATGTTTTATCAAACATTGCAATAAACAATACAATATATAATGTAATAAATAAAGTGTTTATTATTTTTGTTTTCAATTCTCAAAAAGAAAAAATACATAAATTCACTTTCAGCATGTTTACATTTTATTACAATTCTAATCATCGCTTTTTAAAAACAAACATTGCTGAGGAGTGAAGGTAGTTAAAACAATAACAGTGTCAATAAAAAAAACAAAAAAACATTTTGATATTCTGTTTTTTGTGTGTATGAAGGTCCAAATTTGCTTTTATATATATTGTGTGTGCATGCATGTGTGTGTGTTAAATTGTAATGGTGCTTAGTGCCAAACTGCTGTTTTTTTTTTTTGTTTTACTAGAAGAAAGGCATTTTAGGCAAGTAGATTTTTTTGTCATAGAGTGCTCAATATCAAAATAGGGATAGAACATTAATAGAATCAATATAGATAAGTTTGCCACTTAAGTAGGCATATAAACTGACATGAGTGTAAAAACCAACACAGTAAAAAGAGATCAACTCAATATAAAACAATTAAATAGACATACACTTAAGCACACTAAAAAGAGGTCAACACAATAAAAAGCAATTAACCACCAGCAAATCTTACATCACTTAAGAAACAGCATTCATCAAGCAAAAAGAATCAGTTACACACCAAACTTCATATAAATACAAAAACACTGGGAAATGGCAACAGAAACAACAATCCCTGAAGAGTGAAAATGTCACAATAAAGCCTTCATGAAACTGTGAAGTTATCATGACTAAAATAGAACTACCTAGCTAATTGACAAACTTCTCCACATTAATTGTGTGTGTGGAGATGATTAAAAAGTTGACTAAACCCATTCTCTAAAATCTGACTAATCAGAATATTTTTAAAATTCTTAAATTCCTTCTTGATCAAACAAAGAAGTTTTTCATACAATTATAAAAAATTTGACTAACTTGCCACTTGCCACAGTTTAGCATGTTCACAGCACTGATTGTCTCAAATTTAGTCTTCAAAATAACCAGTTTCAAAATAAATTTAAATACAAATAGGTGATAGAATAAGAGTTCTTACTTGTAGACATTTCATAAAAAAGAAAGACTCATTATTCATGACTTATTATGATACAAATGTTATTTCAGAAAGGCACCATTATTCAGAGAACTTAAAACTTGGTTAGTGCATCATTTTACTTACAGTTATTGCCATACAATGCAAACAATACTCAGTGGAATATTTAAACTAGCCACAAATAACCAACAGTAACTTTTTATAGCCATTTGTCACTTGTAGGTACCTCCACTAAATCTCTGAAAAAAGAACATAGTATGAAGAAAAAAAGGCTCCAAATTTAATAAAAAGGAACTTTTTCTATCAAAATGTTTATGTTGTTATTAAGACGAAAGATCAAAGTATTTTTTAATTATTTTTTGAAATTTTCTAATCCTTTCTAACACATTCGAAATTTTGGTAAGAAATCTTATTTCTATATTAGTTAGCGAGTAACCAAATTGTTACTGGAGTTTACAATGGAAAATGTAATATTACGTAATTCACTTTTTTTCCAATGACAAACACATTAATTTAGGAATTCTTGCAAAAATCAAATAATTGTTGAATTTTAATTAAACTTTCAGGACTTATTCACAAATTGATTAAATTATTTTGTAAATCAATATTTTTGAAAAATCTTGATAAAAATATATATTTTGTTTTTAGATCTATTACACCCCCTCCACATAAATTCATGAAATTTTAAATTTCATGAATTTGAAATTATTTTTTTTAAACATTTTGCATTTATTTCTGAAAATTTGCTCTCAATAGTAAAATAAAAAATGCAATAAAATAATAGCATTATTTAATTTGATAAGCTTTTAATTGCTTGAATAAATCATATATATTAAGGACATTATAGTCTGAAGAAAATGTTTTTTTTTTATTAATAATGAAATTTTATAATACAGAGGAAAGGTCAGAAAGTTCAACTCTGTATTTAAGAAATAGTTTTATTCTAAATTTCATGCTATAAATAACTAATACTTGTGTTAATCAGATTAATTTGCTAATTTTCCAAAAATAACATGTTACAGATGTATATTTTATTTTTGCAAGGTTTTTAAAACTGAGAATTAACTTTTGTTTACAAATGTGTCAATAACTCAAAAATGGCTGAAAAAAACTCAAAATTTTAGATTCCAATCAATGATTTCTGATTGAAATACACCAGAATTTACTGAAAATAGTAAATTTAATCATTTAAAAACTAAAATAAAAGTTTCAAGAAAACTTTTTTATTTTTAAAAATTCAATTTAAAAGTTATCAAAAATGAGTGGAAGTACCTACAATTATTATTGCCGGCTAAGAACTTTTTACAAAAGTAGTGATGTAATCATTCTAAGTAACAATTAACCAAAATAAGTGCTGAGTAATTGTTGCGTTTCAGAAACTGATATATATTTAGATTTTGGGAAGTGTATCAGCCAAATAACTTTTTTCAGCACTCTTCTGTTTGTGTCTGTTTTCTCAAGAGGTCTTATTTTTTAATACTGAATCATATTTTTTAATTACATATTTAATTATTTGAAGATATTATAACACATACACGACAATGAATATATAATTATAATTTCATAATTTAGTATAATTTTAATATTCATTCTTCGAGATTCAAAATGCAAAGATAAATTTTATGCTAAGCGAATAAAGGGGAAAAAGGGGAAATAACTTTGTTAGGGTAAAAATCATCAGTCATGAAATGTTAAAATTCCAGAATTTTCTTTTCAGCAGCTGCAATTCCAATACACCTATGCTTATCAACACTAATTTCTGTTCCGTCCATTCAGTAATTTCACTGTCAAAAATGGTTTCTAGACAGACAATTCTATTTCTAAGAAAAAGGTTAAGACAAATAATCATTTGCTTCTTGTTCACTGAATATAGATAAATTTAGTCCTTACCAGCTAAAATTCACTTTTCATTAGTTTCTTAATTTTATCCAAGTTTACTTGTTTTTTTATGCCATGTCCCTTCAGGTCATGGACAATTATGGCTCTCCACAGATTACATTTTTTATCTGTAATTTGACTTGAAGTTTTGGGAAAGATTGTAGAGTGGTTTCCCCATTTCCTGTTTTGAATTCAGAATTGTCCTTCTCCAATACAGCTTCCACCTAAGGTAACCTATTCTAACTGGTTATTTAACCCATGATTATCAGAAAAAGAGATTCATACTTTTCTCAATGGTACAGTGCAAAAGGGAATATAACACACGGTCAGACCTTTTGAACAAATAGGTATACAAAATTATTTTTAAAGGTTGCTTTTTGTAGAAAAAAAAAATCAGTACATATGTAATATTAGAAATCTAACGATATTTAGATGAATAAAAAAAAAAAAAGACCTAATAAAACAAAATCACCCCACAAAATAGACTTATAGCATGTATAATTTATGCACAAATTTTAAGGAGGTATTTTGATAGTTTAAAAGGTCAGAATATCTTATCTTCTGAATAAAATAAAATTAAAAAAAAAAAAAAAAAAAACACAAAATCTGGAACAAAAAAAGATTGACAAATTGATATGTTTTTTATGGCTTATCAACCCTTTGTGGGTTATTTAAAGCCAAAACATATTTTGGATTGTAAAAATCATTTTTTTGTGAGTGGATATTTCATATAACATTCCTTTGAGAATAACAATGATTTTTTTATAAATACAAGTTCTACTGCTTAACCCAAAGCTGAGGGCAGGAAATAGATGCATACCTTTTCCAAGAGTATTTGCATGTAAGTGAATTTAACAAACCTGACTGCAATTCCTCATTCTGAGCTTCTATCCATTACACTAGCCACATATCCACACACAAAAAGGATAATGATGAATTAACAAGCAATGGACTAAAATCAAACATGCACTGTTAGTATTAATAAAGGCATAAAAAGATCTGAAGTATTTAATGGTAGCAGTTATCATGAACACCAATACCTACATGGAATTTTGAAGACTGTCACAGCTACAATGGAAAAGAAAATAAGATCTATAAGTCTATATTTGTATAAACAAATGAACCAACATGAATAGTTGTGTTTAGAAAAACAGGAGTGTTCTTTAGTTTATCCCAAAACATGTAAAATATTTTATACAGCATTAATAGTTTGTTTTACCCCAGGCAACCAAAAGCAAATATTTAAAATAAAGAAATTTAAAGTTTTAAAAAAAAAATTGAGTTTAACATTTTGAAAACAAGTAGAAAATAAAAATGTTTAGAGCCAAAGATTTCCATGATTAAATATTTGGAAGAATATTTATAAGTCTTAACCAGAGTTTTCCAAACTGGTATTTTGTGACATATTTACATGTTTGATTACAGAATTTTTACTTTTTTTTTTTAATGAATTATTAACTGAATTTTTCATTGAATTATTTCTTTCCTCTATACATTTTGAATCATATATTTTGATTGAGTAATAATACTTAAGGAATGTATCACAAAAGAATTTATTTTTAAAACATGATGCCAATGCAAAAAAAAGATATGAAAGGTTTAGTTTAAATTGTCCATTTCCAGAAAAAATACCATGATTGTGTAGGCTTATTTTGTACTGGTTTCACACAGTATTAAAAATCAATGAATGATATTGCCAATATTTTTAATCATTTCACCCTATGCAAGTCTATAATGCCACTAAGATGCATGAGAAATAAGACTTTAGTGAGAAAGAATAATAAAAGAACAGGCTTTAAGACAGAACATGGCAATTGGCATTACATTTAAATTTTGTAAGATTACCAATGGTGGGGAAGCAAGAAACCAAAAGAAAGTTCTAGAGGTGAGAAGTATGAGAAAAACTGTTAAAATATAAAGCTTAGTTACATTTGGCCATTTTAATAGTAAAACAATGAGACCCAATAGACAATCTCATAGCCTGCTTAACTTCATGCAGTCATGGTATCAAGAGGAGAGGTCATTGGAATAACATATATGAAAATAAATATAGTAAAGGCAGAGGGAAGCCATGTCATGGTGATGGGAAAGTGAAAGTGTAAGGTAAGGACTGATAACATTACAGGCCCTTTCTTTGATTTCATTGAGAATATCAACATATATAGCAAAAGCATCAGACCAGATGTGGCAGCTGTATTCAATGAATGGCTGAATGGTAGGTTTATAAAATGTACAAGAAGGATTTTAACAAGAAAAATTGTCTGGCACAATAGAAAATCAACCTTCTTAGCAGCAGATGTAGCAATTGAGTCAATATAATTGCTTCACTTCATGTCAGCAGCAAACATGAAACCATAATTTGTTGTTCTTCAGGGAGGTTAGTGTCAACTATAGCGATTAAAGGATAGCTGTTTTATTTTGGAGGCATTAAAATTTACAAGCCATTTCTTGCCCCCAAGTTAACAACTGATTGGAGGTCATTTTCAAATGCAGCTGCAAGTTTTACTTTGTTGGACATGAAAGCATTTTAGAAATATAACTGAAAGAAAAAAATGATTCTTTTAAGGTCTGTCACTTCTTTACATTAAATGCTTTAAAAAAAAAAAATAATAAAAAACTGTTTTCTTTGCTATATACCTTGTTTCTGATGTAGAAATATGAACAAAAGAGAAATGGTACTAATATTTCACAGCCCAATAAATATAACTCTTAAAATATTGATATCTTGTATCAGGAGACACAAATAGATTCATTAGAGACAACTGAAACATAAAATGATCAGTAACTATAGAAAGATTTAACTTTTGTGTACTGATGGTCATTAACAAAAAGGATAGCTCAAGATGCGAGTTACAAATTGGAGACATCAAAATCAAGCAAGTTCAGAGTTTAAAGTTTAATTATCCAGAAAGTGTTATAACAGATAACGAAATATGTGACACAGGAATCCAAAAGTGCATTAGTATAGAGAAAAATGCATTCTTAAAGTTAATCAAAGTATTAAGAAAAAAAAATGTTGGAAACAATGACAGGAGTTAAAATTTCCTTCTATATGGTAGTGAACGCTGGACAGTTTTTTCATGGATGAAAAGGACATGAGGCAACAGAGATGTTCTACAGAAGGATATTGAAAATATCGTGGACAGAACATGTGAGCAATGAGAAAGTTTTAAGAGAAATAGGAATAAAAAGTCACTTGTACTCAGTTGAAAATTTTGGGATACATTCTGAGGAAAGAGTTGGAGAATTTGACACTCAAAGAACATTGAAGAATGTAAACTACTGACAAAACATGCTGGGTGGTTGTTTTTGTTTAGTGACATATCAACCTCTATGGGTTATTTAATGACAAAATCTAAATATTTTGTAGGTAATTTTTTTTTTTTTTCAGTGATACAAGTCCTACTAACCCATAGCTGAAGAAGAAGTGGTAAATTTTTATACCTTTCACAAGGGTATTTACACTTAAGTGAATATAATAAACCCAAATGGAATTGGAACTTGGCTCTCAGATTAACAATTTGGAGCCATTATCCATTACAACACTTGCACATCCAAGCTTACCATACCTAATATTCTCAAGTGATTTACCCATTTAGGTACTGACCAAGCTAAAAGTTGCTTACGGGGAGGGGTTCAACTTGATGTGACCATAAGCCAATAGAAAAGAGATTGGGAGGAGGGGGTAGAGGAACAAACATTGCTTAGCGCTACAAAGTGTAGGAAGTTATGAAGATCCACGATCACTCATATCCTGAAGTGATACAATACATAAAAAAGAAAGAATATTTAAATAGAAAATAAAATTATATCATTTAAATATAAGCTTTTTTTTCCCCTATCTAAATTTAGAGTTATTTTTAAAATCTTATTTTTGAAGAACATCTTTTAGACAATATTTTAATATCTTGTTTGGTTTTCTACCAATGTGAATGAAGCTCACAATATTTGAGATCTTAGTGTCTAAAGAATAGATTTAGTCTGTTAATAAAAGCTTTGTGAAAAAAGATTCTCGCAAAGGCTTCAGAAATAAAAAAAATATTGTTGTGGGTGGACACAGTTCAAGTTCATAAAAAATTACAAGTCATGTATTTTCTTTTCAGATATAAAAAAAGAACACACCAGTCTTTAAAAAAAACAAAAACAAACTAAACAAAAGCTAGATAAAAAAATATTTTTAAGACTTTTCTCCCAAATGATTATAAAAACTAGCAATTTTTACTCATTAGGTCATACTAACTACTAGGTTCAACCTGCTACCTACAGACGTACGACCTGTTGACCAAAAAATGATTTGAAAAGAATTTTTTTAATGAAAAATTTTTCTTGAAGCTTTTAGTTTTAATTTCAAGTTAATAGATTACATTTAATTTTTCAATAAGCAAAATACTTTGGTGTATGTTAAAACTAACTTAAACTGGAAGGAGTTTTTGTTTTTTGCTAAAATCACTGATTAGCGCCCCTTTTTTAATCGTCTTCAGTTTCAACACAATGTCATTCTCTTTAAAAAAATCTTCCAAAAATAAAATATAGTTTTTTAAAACTCTGAGGAATATTACCTGACTTAAAGTATAAATCATTAACTTTAACATTGCAGAAACGCATTTTTGAAACATGTTTCTTACAGAAAAAAAGATGCTAAATTTCCCATATTAAACTTTAGCCCACTCGCTAATGTAAGAAAAATGATTGTTAATGAAAATTTAGAATTTAATAAGGATTCAGAAATTTAATAAAATAATAAAATACTTTGTTCTTTCTTTTTAATAATAACAGACATTTTGACGATAAAACTTTTTATCAAGTTTGGGACATTTTTCATCATGGTATGCCTTACAAAACTTTTTGAAGGTACTTTTTAAACAGCCTCTTTCTTTTCAAAGGTAGTCATATTTAAAAATAAAATTATGTTTAGCATAGACACGAATTATAAATGAAACTTTCTCAAACTATTTTTAATAAACACACACACACACACACACACACATGATTTGTAAGAATGTAAATAAATAAATTTGATACTTCAATTGGAGTAGATAGATCTAACTATCGCCCGGTTCACACTCCACCCACGTCTATTGAACAGGTGAAGAGGCTCATCCCTTGTTCCCCGTTTAGGATGTGGTTTCCAGTTTTCTCTTTTCAAATCTCTTCACTCTTACGTAGCCCCCTGCACATCAGTGGCATTACCGCCTTGCTCGGGGTGATATGATTAAAAAAAAAACAAAAAAAAAAAACTTATATCATATCACATAGATAGAAACTATCTTTCATTCCAATTTTATTGGGTTTTTTTTTACCTGCTGATGAATTATAGAACAACTTTTTCTATTAGTTTTTTTTTTTGTTTTTTTTTTTAAATCAAATTTTATTCAGTGTTTGCTGGTCAATAATTTCTTTTAATATTAGTGGCAGGATGGCACCCCATTTGTTAAGAGTCATGCTACCACCACACATGATATTCCTTCCAGCCTGTCCCAGGGTGAAGTATACTTCACCCCTAACTAAAAGAGAAATGAAAACTGTGTACCAAGTGGTGAACAGTGATGAAGGATTTCAAGATGGCTGCTAACCCAGATAACTAGTGACACAATTCTTAAAATTAACTAAAGCAAAAAATAATCAATTAATAGTACAAAACAAACTAATATGGATTTAAAAAAAAAACATTTTGCCCTAATCAAGGCAATAAAACCACTAAGATGCAAGGGGTGACAGAGAATGAGAGAAAAAAAACATTATTAAGGAAAGACAATCATAAAAGAACATTAATTAAAACAAAAGATAATTGATATTGCTTTGCATTTTTGTACATCAAAATTGATTGGAAAGTTAGAAGCCAAAAGCGAGTTCCACAAGTGTGAGAGAAGAAACTGTTAGCATAGAACTTACAGTTACATTTAGTAATTTTAAGTGTAAAATGATGAGACCTTGTCATTAATTATGCTTAAATTCATAAAAGCTTATCCAAAAAATTACCATGAAGATATTTATAGAAAAGGCACAGAGTTAGAGTGATCCAATTTTTATTATTTTACATTAAATATCCCCAGCAAATATTAGGATTGAGTTTAGAGTATTTGTTATGGTCCTGCCAATCTTCCTTAACAGGACCCAGTGTTATGGTCAAATATTTTCTAAAATTAACAATTTCATTCTTAGAAAGAGAATAAAATAAAGCAAAAGTGTAATTCTTATCCAAATAGACTTAAAAGAAACAATATCTTCAACTTCTAAAACATTTTCTTGGCAAAACACTTCTATATAGATGAAATCTAAATGCATCAGGTGTCAATTTTAAGTGTAAAGCTTGGTATCTTTGTATCTTTAATGAATCTAGCATTTATTATATTTTTCTCCCCACTTTCCTGTTTATAGAAAACACTGATTCCTCCTTCACTGAAATTGGTATTAGTCTGAAGAAGAACCTTCTTGGAATAAAACATGTCACTAATAATTTTTCTTCTATTTTATCATACACTTATTCAATAATTAGTTTCATATATGTATATATATATATATATATATATATATATATATATATATTTTTTTTTTTTTTTTTTTTTAAATCAGTAAGTGCCATATGTGATACATGCTTGGGCAATCATATCTCAAAAGAGACATGACTGACTGGACAGAAGATTTTCCTGCAGTAGGTTGCCATTACTTTTTGTGGTAGACTAGTTGCCAACCAAAGCTATAGAACCCAATCTGTCCTGCTATTTAACTCATAGGTAGATAGAGAAGAGACAGATAAATACTTTTCCCCAAGGGTATTTGAGCATAAGTGAGTGCAACAAATTCAACTGGAATTTGAACTTGGCTCTCCAATTTCTTGTTTCAAGTTGATATTCACTGCACCACAATGCACATAGAATTTTGATTTAAAAAATATCTCTGTAAAAAAAAAAAAAATTGATTAAGTCCTTCAGTGAAAGAAATCACACAAATAATTAT
The DNA here is from genome assembly GCA_037127315.1 of Ascarosepion bandense. Lineage (NCBI taxonomy): Eukaryota > Metazoa > Mollusca > Cephalopoda > Sepiida > Sepiidae > Ascarosepion > Ascarosepion bandense. Next base: position 347,433 of record JBBBDQ010000469.1, read on the forward strand.
AAGGCTTGTCAGATTAAGCAAAATAAATATTAACAGTATCCATATTGAAAGCAAAAATGATGACTTCAGTTAGTTTATATATAAAAAAAAAAAAAACATTTCATTGGCAGAAGCACTTTACACTTAATTTCCATGTGGTCACGCAAACACAGGCTTCTCTTGACTTGGCATCTCAACTTCATTTACTTAACACTGATGTGATGTGGCTTCCTTCTATATTTTCTACAAAGATTTTCATGGCAAATCTTCTGACAAGCTTCTTTTACCTGGTGCTCCAGCTACCTGAATTTAAGTGTACTACTAGACAGGCATCTAAGTCTCAGCCTTTTTACTGTTGAAATAGTTAAATGTAACTTCCACTTCTACTCAAACTGATACTTTTCTCACGCTTCTGCTTGGGGAACTCCCTTCTGTTTACTTGCTTCCCTGATAGCTACAATCTCCAAAAATTGAAATGCAATGTCACCATGTCACTGCCATTTCCTATCTTCTTGAATCCCGTTCACCTTTTATCCTTTCTTCAATACCCCTGTACTCAGTATTTTCTCTCACTGCAATCCCCTGTGCACTAATGTCAGTCCCATTTTGCTTTGGTTGAAATGATTAAAAAGAAAAAAAAGAAAAGTGAATGATCACATATGAGCTAATATTTTAACAAGGCTAATGTAGTCTATATTTACAACATGTCATAGAAATGTTATGAGATTTTAAATATCAAAAATTAAGAATATGAAATTAAAGACTGGTAGAATACATGCATCTAGTTACTTTGGATGAAATAGAAAAGAATCGTGAAGAAAGAAAAATCATTAAATCCTGACAGTAGAAATTACCAAAAACATCTGCTGAGAGTTAAAAGCTAAAATAAATGGCACTGAAAGTGTATCTCATTTTGGCTAATGTCCAAGTGCACGATAAAAGCAGCAATAAACAAAATTGTTATTCAATTCTATTTGGAATGAGAAATGAGGTGAAAGAAAACAGGGATAAAAAAAATAAAATAAAAAAAAACATGGCTGGACATTTTTGTTTTATTTTTTATTATTTACTTGAAAAACAGTTAAAAAAAATGGAGCCAAGGAGAAAATCTGTTATAAATTCTGGCAAAGTCAAAACTATGATTAGGTGTAAAAGAAATCAAAATGTTTAAGTTGAAACTGAACAGTTCAAATTTCTGAAGGAAAAAAAATATAATTTAAAAGATAAACCTAACCTATTGTGATGGTTCATTTTCTATGAAGTAAACATGCACATTAATTATAAGTTGGTGACCTTTATGAAATGTCTCTATTGCTTCCAATGTGGATATTAGAGCTGATGTAACTAATGTTTCATATATTTTACTGTCATATCACAATCTAGCATATGCTTATGACTAAATATGCCCCCCCCACCCCCGAGTAAAATGGTTTTGTACTACAAAAAAAGGGGGGGGATGTGAAGTTAATGAAGCACTTGGAAAAACATATTAAAAGAAAATGTACTGACCAGTACACAAATACAGTTTAAAATAAATGGAGAATCTACTCAAATACAGGTTAAATTAATAAAAATATGTCAAATTAAAAAATAAAATCTATTAATTCTTTAGAAATTATATATTTATAAAGAACTAGCAGTATAGCCCGGTGTTGCTCAGGTGTAATGAAAGATTTAAAACTAATCCATGGTCCTGGAGCTCAGACTCTTTGGACGTTGGCACGAAAGACTAAAAAGCAATAGTTGTTTCCAGTTAAAGCAAAAGCGTAGACTGAAAGAAAAATGAATGGATGTAAGTTAAATTTTGATTTCCTGGTAATGATATCAAATTTTCTGCACTATTGTAAGAACTGCAACCTTGAAACTTCTGAATATCATTTCTTATGTCTTTGTCTGAGTGTATCAAATCTGATTAAAAATCGGACCACTCCTATAACCTGATTTTTTCGATTATTGATATTTATCGGTGGTACCTCGACACAAAACATAACTAAGAACACTCGCAGACGCTTATAGTACAACTGTGTAAATTTTCAAGAAAATTGGTTCAGCTGTTTCAGAGTCTATAGGTAACGGACACACACACAGACAAAGTTCCATTTATAAATAGGTTTAGATTAGATTAATGGACTGTTTTGGAATACCAGGTGCTGTAAGCTTGGATGTGTGGGTGGTGTAATGAATAACAGCTCAAAATTGGAATTTGGAGAAAAGAGTTACAATTCCCATTGGATTCATCATATTCACTTAACATGCAAATACCTTTGGGAAAGGTATGAATCCACCTTTATTTCTCTCAGCTACGAGTCAATTAGTGCCAATATGCTTACCATGTTTGGAAAATAAAATAACTCTAGATATGTACATAATTCATCCTTGATAATGGCTAAAAGTATAGCTGAAAGAGCTTTTATATATAAAACATTTGTACAATTTTTATATAATTTAGGGACTGAAAAGAAAAAAATAAGAACATGAAAAATTATATAAAAATATTTAGCCACAGCACCTTGTCAGCAGTTTTTAACAAAACTTGCATAAAAGAGGGATTGCTGCCCAAATACACAATGTGTGTGTGTGTGCATGTATATGCATGTGTGTGTGTGTGTGTGTATATATATATATACACACACACACACACACACACACACACACACACACACAGTTGAATTATCTACTGATGAGATTGGAATTCATAAGCAAGCAGACCAAAAGTACCAGGAGATCTAAGTTTTTGGCACAGGAAGTTTCCCCCAGAGACTTCAAGGAGTTAAATGAGATCAAAGGTCGTTCAATCCTTTGGCCAGTCAAAGGAATTTCTCAGCAGGAAAGGATGAAGGATGCAACAGTGTGCAGGTGTGTAAATATCTCTGGAATTCTTGTATGGCAGTCAACATAGTGGGGTATCTTGGCACATGGAAAAATGAGGAAGATTGGATTATACACACACACACATATATATATATATATATATATATATATATATATACACACACAGTTCTTATATCTAAATTAGTGGATAAACTGAATTTATCATTGAGTTGGAAAGATTTTCTTATGTTCTAGAAGAGTTATCTTCAAGCTTAAATTGTGCAAATAAAAAAAGCACTTTAAATCAAAGGTTTAAAAAATTGTACGTAAATCTCGCTGAGTTCTGTTGCATTATATAAATGATGCATTAGAAAAGTTGAAATTTATTGATTGAAATTAACTTGACATTTCTACTTATAATAATATTGTGGCAAGTGTGTTCACATCAAGTTACCAGTGTGGATAAGTGGTATGATAATTATTTTTGGGGAAACTTTGGGAATAAAACAAACTGACTTAAGAATTTAAAATAAATAATATATTTTTTCTTTAGAGTGATGAAAAAAAAAAAAAATTGGTTAATAAAGCAGATATTGGTAGCAGTTTTGGGAAAGGTCTGGTAGTTGTGCTTTGAAGTAAGACTATGTAATACTGTGTTTTTATTCACCCTTAGCAGAGTGGAAAACATTAGTAGAAAATTACCTCTTAACTGCGTCTTGCATGGCTGGTTTCTACACAGTAGCATTCTTTTGCACTGTCCTCTGCTGCCATCCTTCTTGTCTCGTCCCATTTACCTCCAACTGATAGGTTTCAGGTTCATATCCTTTTGGCCAGGCTCAAGAATTTGGTGTGAACATTGATTTCGGCTAATATCAAAATTCTCATTGGCATTTTTTTTTTTTTAATTTGCTAAAATTATTTAAATTTTTGGCATTTCTATTTTTTCATTTTATAATGAAAGTTATGCGTGGAGCCTATCTGATTTATAGCATTTTCCAGTCACAAATAAATAGGCTCTGATTCTGCAAACTTCTGGCTGTTTTTGACCAGGTTCATTCTTTTCTTCTTCTGCCTCTTTTTATTTGAGGGTTGTTTTCTTGTTAGTTGAGAGAGAAGTATAGAAGTTCTATAGCCTTGGCTGGCAACCAGTTTACCGCAGAAAGTAATGGCAACCTACTGTAGGATAATCTTCTGCCAAGTCAGTCATGTCTCTTTCAAGACATGATTGCCCAAAGCATGCATCACGTATGGCACTTAACTGTCTGACTATGATATACTTAAAAACATTAGCATTATTTTTCTTTAAATGATCTCTTATCTTGTCTATCTAGATAATGTAAACACAGTAATGCTAAAGCATAAAGTGAATTTCAATATAAAATAACCTAAAAGAAATATCAGTGAATATTAACAGATGTTCCTCAAGGAAATTACATGACAAACAGTTGAAACATCTTAATAGGTTTGGAATATATATTTCTACTTTGGAAACTGTATATCCATTTTTTTTTTTTGCCTGTGGTGTTTCTGGTACATCAAAAGTAATGATATAAGTGTTGGTATCTATAATTCTATCAATTCTTTTAATAGATATTCTTTTTGGGTCTGTAATGTTTTGTTTTTATGACAATTATCGTTTTTAATTTCCTTTAGTGTACACAGCGAGAGTTCAGTGCTTCTCACCACAACTTTAGTGGAATTGAAAAGATTTGCTATTGGTAGGCCCTTACCTTTATAATATGAAATTTGGTCATCCTTAGTACAGTTTCAGTGTCATTTTTTTTTTAACTTCTATCAGTAACATTATTTCTAGGTTTTTTTTCATTGTTTTTGAAGTTATCCAGGATGCTTTCTATTACAAAAGGTAACAACTTTGTTATTAGTTTGTCTACTATTAGCCCTATTAATATGAATATCAAAAATTTTCCTTCAATTGATTTTCTGTATTATTTTTGTGTCTATATCAATGTGTAGTCTCTTGGGGATTTTTGTGCTATTTTTTTTGTTATTATTAATATTAATATTCATCAGCCATGCTCCCACTCACTTTGAAGCTCTGAATGGAGGGAGATGATTAGGGGGAAATTCTATTTGCCTCATTACTACCTAAGACTACATATCAAATATGTCATGCATTGCTTTACCTTGTCTCTCCTTCCCGCTATCCATTCCATGAGCATCAGATTCTCCGAGCCCTCTTTCCTCATTACATGTCCCAGAAACTTCAGTTGTTTTTTTTCTGATAAGTATTAGTTTACTTTTCGTGTCCATCTTCTCCAAAACCTTGTCATTGCTCAAATGTTCTGTTTATGGTATCCTCAGCATCCTTCTGTAGAACCACATTTTGGTTGCTTCAAGTCTTTCCTTCATTTTTTATGTGATTGCCCAGCATTCACTGCCATATTGAAGAACAGACATCACACGACAATCCAGTACTCTTTGTTTCCAGTGAAATTTTCCTGTCTCTTAATACTCTACTCATTAAGGATGTAATTATAGAGAACTGTGTTTTCAGGTTAAGCAACAGTGAATCAAGACTGAGAAATAGGGTCGAGAAATTTCAAGCAAAAAGGTCAGAAGGAAGAGGGAAATTAGTTCATGTTAGCATACACAACATTAAGTGAAGAAAGGCTTAGTGAATTGTAATACTTAATCACGCACCTTTTTTGCCTGATCTTGTACCAGTCAACTTTTTTCTTTTTCCTAAAATCCAGTCTGCATTCAATGGAGTCCGTTTCAAGCCTGTTCCAGAAGTGAAGAAAAAAAAAAAAAAAGCCCTTCTGAGACAACTAAGAGATGAGGTTATTACACTGCTTTGATCAGAGAAAGACCAAAATGTGTAGTTGCAGAATGGAAATATATTAAAAGGAAAAGGAACTGTAAGGTAATTGTTCTTCTTTAAAATAGAATTAGGGCATCTGTTTCATTAACAATTAAATAATGTAACAGATGCTGTAATTCAATTTTAAAGAATAAATGTTACTTTTCAATTTCAGCCACAGGCATCATCAACTGATATTTGATTGGAGATCAGCAGATATCATCAATTGAGGATTTAACCCTTTTCTGTTTGACACAATTAACAGGACACCCCTGTGGCAAGGGATGGAGTGTGATTTTTATCTTAGTATCAAGTATTTATGTCCAATGATAAATCCGAGACATAGTCTTTAAAATGGTACCCGCTTTATCCAAAGGGAATGAAACACACAAAAACTTTTAGGATCAAGTGAAAACAAAACAGGATATTGAGAATTTCCATTCAGAAGTCTATACTAACAGTTACAGCTGGGATAGAATGAAGTCAGTTCTGGTCTGACCTTGTAAGCGGGGTAGACTGTCCCTTGAGTAATTCCTGTTGAACTTTTTGTGTCCATTAATTTACAATATTTATTTTGTAAAAATACAAAATTGTGGCACAAGGCCAAAAAGGGGAGGGGAAGAGGTTGGTACTCACTGAACTATCCTATACCTAGCTAAACACTATCACAACTCATTCACTCATTACAATTTGCACAATCACCACAAGAACCCATCCATCAACTCCCAATCCTTCATACACCACAATGCCACAAACTTACAAGGGACACCTAAAAAAGTGGGGAAATAACCCATGACAGTAAAATGTATTTATATACAATATAAAATATATGTACAATATAATATAATATGTACAATAATATGTACAATATAATATATATTTTTTTTTTTTAATCATATCACCCCGAGCAAGGCAATAATGCCACTGATGTGCAGGGGGCTACGTAAGAATGAAAAGATTGGAAAAGAGAAAACCGGAGACCACATCCTAAACAGGGAACAAGGGATGAACCTCTTCACCTGTTCAATAGACGTGGATGGAGTGTGAACCGGGTGATAGTTTAGTCTATCTACTCCAATTGAGAGAAAAAGAAAAAAAAAAAAAGGAAAGGGAGTGAAAAGATTGGAAAATAAAAAGCCAGGAAGCACATCCTAAACAAGGAACAAGGGATAAGCCTCTTCACCTGTTCAATAGACGTGGGTAGAGTGTGAACCGGGCGACTAATTAAATTATTTCTTCAGCTGCTTATTCATTAAACTCAAAATTGTAGAATGTCCAAAGATGTAGATTTACAGTTTTCCAAGCATCAAAAAACAATGTTATTTTTTATCTTTAAATTATTTAATAATATTTATTGGTATATTGGATTCATGAATTATATTTGTGAAAAAATACAGAAGTAATTTAACTATTTTAACCGTGTGTTTATAGTTTGTCAGTCAGTCAGTTAAGTGCCATACGTGAAACACACTTGGGCGACCATGTCCCGAAAGGGACACGACTGACCTGGCAGAAGACCATCCCGCAGCAGGCTGCCACCGCTTTCCGCGGCAGACCGGCCACCAACCAAGGCTACAAAACCCAATCCGTCCTGCTATTCAACCCACAACTGGAGGGAAGACAAAACATTTAATGAAAAATGAAATGATGGGAGGAGGGAGATGAACCCAAATTGTGTCCATTATATACTGGGCAAACCCCCATGGACTAACCCATTTTATAGTTCACCAATAGAAGGCTTAACCAATCAGGAAGCTCAAAATATTCAATGCGACATATATAAATGGCAGCCATATTTTTCTGAGCATAGGACATCAAATCTGATTCTGGAGAGTGTCTGATTAAAGAGTGATGATCTTTGACGTTGTTTCATTGAACAGATTACGTGCCAAGAGGATACTCTATATCCAGGAATGTTCTCAACATTACCTTCAATCCCTTACTTTGTAACCATCATGGACTGTTGTTGCTATATAATATACATTCAGGAGATTAATTCTCTATTATAATCAACACAAACTAATCCCTGTGCTTTATCCATAAATTATGGCGAATTTTACCAACAATTCCGATGTTACTTATTCATGTTGCTAACCATGCAGCTTAATGTTGAGATAAGTAGAGTTGGTATGAGAAGGTTTTATTTACAAAATCTCTCCATATCACCTTTTTCTTTTTCCTCAACAACAAAGAACTAGTAAAATATTGTCAAAATATCAGTAGAATTTCTGAAGACATGAAATAACAACAACAGTGAAAAAGAGATTTTAGGAGATCTAAGTATATACAAATTTTGTTTTACTTACAAAACATCTCCATAGCACCTGAAATCTAATAGGATTGCTGAATAAATGGATTGGCATCTAGGTCCCACCCTTTTACTGTTGAAATGGTCAAATCTAACCACCTCTTCTACTCTTACAGTTTTTTTGCACTTCCTGTGTAGTATATAAAAAAAAAAGATGAATGATGATGGGGGGGGGGGGGCAAAAGGTGAAGTGCAATGGATGCTTGGCTCTCCAGCAGGCAAGCTGTTTTTCTTTCTTTTTTTGGGGCCTCAAGGAAATGGATTTCAGGTTTCCTTTTTGGGGGGCGGGGGGGGGGCATTACACAGGGCAGTTGTGAAACAGAAACATCAACTAAGAAGCTTCTCCTTCCTCTTTGTCAGTCTGACTGTCAATCTGCAACTTCCCTTCCAACACACACAATCCATTGATTGAAAAAATCTGCCCTGACAGCAGCGCTGACATCTGCTTTTTATACCATTCCAAGATGGCCCCAATTTGCATGTGTGCTAATATCGTCTTGTTTTGGATGAGATAGGCACGCATAAATTGTGTCTTCAATAGTGGCCATCTTTCTTTTTTGTTATTATCTTACAGGCAAACATGTTTGCGCTCGTTTTGAATTCTGAGGTAAGTCATGTCTTTCATTACATCCTGCCTGTGGAACTCCCTTCTGTTTACTTGCTTCCCCGATAAATACAATCTCCAGAAGTTTAAATGCAATGTTAATTGCCATCTTCTGTTTCCTTGAAGGCCATTCATCTTTAATCCTTTCTTTGACACTCCCTAGGCCCTATATCCCGATTTTTCTCTCACTAACCCCATGCACACTAGTGGTGTCCCTAACTTGCTTGGGATTAAATGATTAAAAAAAATAAAATAAATAAAAAAGTGAGAGCATTCTCCCCACTGAGGAAAAAAAAAAAGAAAAAAAAAGTCTTTTTTAATTTGTTTATTCCTCATGAAGATTGGGCATCAAATTTGTGCATCCTTGATCATCATAGTTTATTCCTTTGATAAGCAAATACTGTGTGTATACATGTGCATGACATATTAAAATATGTAAAAATCAATAGAATTTAACATATTTCAAGACAAACAGAATTTTAGTCAATAAAGAGTTCAATAGAGTGACAATAGTAAATTAATAACAATTAATCCAACAACTTATCTCTAGACTGACTCCAGAGTTTTGTGTAATACCACTCATCAATCTATGGGATAAGTACCAGATATCATATTTGTAATCTACAAAAACATTAACTATATATTTTTGTTTTAATTTCTGGGATGGGCAGTTATTGTTTAAATTCCTGGATGTGCTAATAACTTGAACAGAGGTGGAGTTTAAGATATCCATATACCCCAAGCCAACATTCACCAGACTATATCCCAACTTTAACTCCCATCACCCATATAATGTAAAGAAAGTGAATGTCTGCTGCCTGCAACATCGAGCAAAAGTCATAAGTGGCGACCCAGAGACATACGAACAGGAAATGGTCAGTAATAAGCAGTACCCTACATCATAATTATCCAGGGTACATGACAACAACTCTAACAAACGTGGAAGGGAGGGTGCATGACGATAACAACCCTCAGAAAATAGCCTCGGTCTGTCTACCCTATGTGAAGGGGTCAATGGAAAAAATACAAAGGATTTGTGGTTCATATAACATCAGGACAATCTTCAGAAGTGGTTCTCAGGTACCTCTCCTGAGTAAAACCCCCAACTAAGGACTGTATGTATGCCATTCCATGTAGCTTTGGAATGAGGAAACAGGCCACTCCCTTAAGGTAAGGCTACAAGAACATCACAAGGCCATAACACAAGGGGAGATAAAAAAAATAAGTAGTTGACCACATATGGAGGGAGAAAGGGGATCACCACCCATATGGGATAAAGTTGAAATAATAGATAGAGAATGCCACTGGAAACTATATAAACTTAAGGAATCAGCGCAAATCTTCTAAGCTGACCAAACAGAGATGAATACAATATGGAAGCCAATAATATGGAGTGCCTGAGAAAATCATTAGTGTCAAAAAATTGCATATGAGCTGTGGTAAAAAATACTAGGGAAAAACTATTAACACCAAGAATTGCAATATTAACTCTGAGCTCAATACCAGGCTACAGCAACGGTGAACAAGTAATTTAGAGAGTCTGGTTAGAGGGAGATAACTCATGACTACCAAAAAAGGCTTTGCACAAAAATGATCATAATAAAGGGTTCAGTTTGAAATTCCTAGCACCATGAGAAGGCCGGAACATACAGCAGCCAAAATGTCATACAAATGGCAACAAATATGAGGAAACAGTATTTACATTATTCGGACTATTGTCCGAATGTATGTTGCTATTTGTACAACGTTTCAGCCGTCGTATGCTCTGGCCTTCTTCAGATGCTATGAATTTTGAACTGAGCCCTTTATTACAATCACTGGGGTATATCATCCTCATTCCTTGCTAGGCTTCAAAAATCTCCTAAGCTGACCAAGCATAGAAATGAACACAATATGGGAACCAGTAATACGAAGTGCCAGAGAAAATCATTAGTGTAAAAAAAAAAAAAAAAAAAAAAAATTGCAATATGAACTCTGGTAAAAAATACTAAAAATACTAGAGAAAAGTAAAACCATTAACATCAAAAAATTGCAATATGAACTCCGGTAAAAAAAAAAAAAAAAGGTTACTGGACAATAGGTTTATAAGTCCCAAAAATTCAGTTCTCCTTAAAGACACAAGGCCCAGTGGATATAGCTGTTGGCTAATTCCTGACTTGAATCTTAGAGTTGTGAGTTCAATACCAGGCTACAGCATTGGTGAACTTGCAGTGTTAGAGGGAGATAACTCATGACTTCCAATCAAGACTTTACACAAGGAATGAGAATGATATACCCCAATGATTGTAATAAAGGATTCGGTTCAAACTTGTGATAGCCATACACTTATCTTGCATCTGTCTAATGTCAACACATATGGTGAAAAAGGTCATAAAATTGAGAAATATTTATCACATGAAATTAAGAATAAAACTAAGTAATACTTGTGTAAATCAGATTAATTTAACATTAAATTTTCTAATTTTCCAAAAATAATGTGTCACAGATGTATTATTTTATCTTTGCAAGATTTTTAGAACCAAGAATTAACTTTTGTTTGCAAATGTGTCAATCACTCAAAAATGTCCAAAAAATTGAAAGATAAAAAAGAAAATTTTTTTATTCCAATCAATATAATGTTTGAAATACACCAGAGTATTTCGCTTACTGGAAATAGTAAATTTAATCATTTAGCTTTCAATTAAAACTAAAATAAAAGTTTCAAGAAAACTTTATTTTAAAAATTTCAGTTTAAAATTTAGATAGCGAAAATGAGTGGAGGTACCTTATATAAAAACTTTAAATGTTATTTTTAGTGTATGTATTTGAAATAGATACTCAGGAGTTCTTTTGCGGGGGGGGGGGTGCATTTCAAACAGTATGCATTATGTCTATAGACTTGTGTTCTCGAAAAAATTGAAGAGAATGTGCTCTCTAGCAGGGTTCAAATTTGCATCCTTCTTTGTAGGAGAAATTATCATTTTATGTGACATGCTTTAAACTATTTGACGACAGAGAATATCACAGCCCAGCAAGGTTCTATGAACCTTTTTAAGGAATGCACATGGCCATGTTCAGATTTTCTCAAAAGCTCATATATGCTATATTTCATGTTCAAAATGTAAACAAGACAATTTCTTAAGACTTAATGGATTTATTTTTAAACCAACATTTTTACTGCTTCAGACATTATTTCTACTTTCTGATTTTTATTTTTCTATTTCAAACACTAATATCTGCTAAAAATAACATTTGAAGTAATTAAAAGGTCATATATATATATATATATATATATATATATATATATATATATATAAATTTCAAGGTAAGTTTTCCGTTTGTATTTATTCATATTCTCCTTTTACATATGTAACTATCTTAGCAAATGCATTTCATCCTTTGAGAGACTTTATCAAGGTAAATTTGAGGATTTCATTTTGCGACATGTATTTATACAGAAGAGCAAAAATGTTATTAGTTTTTCAAAATTTTAGTATAAGTGCCCCTATACCAAAAAACTTAAAAAACCAATCACATTTTTGCTCTTTTATATAAATGTCAAAAAATAAAATCCTTATATTTGCCTTTGGTAAAGTCACTCAGAAGATGAAATGTGTCAGCTAAGATAAATTTTCTTTTTGTTTTTATATATATCAGTCAGTTAAGTGCCATACATGATACCCACTTGGGGGATTATGTCTCAAGAGACATGATTAACTGAGCAGAAGTTATTCCTGCAGTAGGTTGCCAAGGCTACAGAACCCAATCTGTCCTGCTATTTAACCCATAACTGGAGGGAGAAGAGATTAATACTTTTCCCAAGGGTATTTGTGCATAAGTGAATGCAATGAATTCAACTGGAATTCCAACTCAGCTCTCAGATTTCTCATTCTGGTTTATTGGTTTAAGAATTGGTTTATTTTTAATTGAATATTAAATAGTTATTAAATTAATCATATATATATACATATTAGTTTAGAACATGTACAAATTTTTATCCACTACAAAGTGTACATTTTGTTTCCACGTTGGAAAGACAATGTCTCCTCAGGTGGTGTGGAGAGGAATGGAAAGTCTCTTGTTGTGTGGGATATAAGTAGGGTTAGTGATGAGGAGATAAGTCTTGTAAATTGTCCTTAGAATTTTGTGTTGGGGATAGAGTTGATTAATGAACTTGTCAGAATTTTGTAGACAGATTTAACATTAAGATATTGTATAGCTTTTTATGGCCTAATGGCTGGATTTTTTTCTTCAGGTTTAGTAAAAGGGGAGAGTAAGAAAGTGTAAGAATAGGATAAAGTGGGAGTGGTAGTTACCATTTATTGGACCTATCTTTGTTATTTAATTGTACAACTATACACTATTTTTTTTTATTATTTAAACTCAGTTTTTATAATTAATCTAATTTTGTATATTTAACCTTTATATGAAATTTAGGAAATCACTTTTTTCTATAAAACTTTAAAATAGATCAGTTTATTGTATGGAATAGGTAAAATTTGATGTAATAGTGTTGTTAATATTATAAAGGTTTATTGTCTCTAACTTTGGCTTCTGTAGTATTTTTTAGCATGATTGTAAGGTTAGTTCTTTAATGTGTTTGCAGTTTACTGTGGTTTCATGCTTCTGGTTTAAAAGCCTGTTGCTATTTATGTATTTAATGATTTCAATTTTTTATTGAAGACAAAGGAAACATGGTTCCTTTATTGATTTAGATGTTCTTGCTTGTTTGAGGATTTTCCATTTAACTTTAGGTGTTTTATTTTCATTTTTTAACTTCCAAAAGTATTTGGAAAGAGATGTCATGTTTTGTTTTTTCTTTGTTATTAAAGGATGAGAGGTGATTGTAAAAGTGCTTTTTAAATATGTTCATTGTGTTTCCGATATAAATTTTCTCATCTTTGGGATTCTCCATGAATGAAATTGAATATATATATTTCATTCATGGAGAATCCCAAAGATGAGAAAATTTATATCGGAAACACAATGAACATATTTAAAAAGCACTTTTACAATCACCTCTCATCCTTCAATAACATGGTGATTATGATGATAGCAGTAAAGCAATGATTTTTAATAGTGGTACCTTTAATTCATGCACTGATAGTGGTTAGGATTAACAGGATCAAAATCTGAGAAGATATACTGAGTCTACAACTGATTCAAGAATTGTCACTGATGATCATAATCAAGAACCACTAAGAGAAGAAATACTCAATCTACTTGAGGTAGGAAACCTATGCGAGAGAGAGAGAGAGAGAGAGAGAGAGATGTAAATATATTTTAATATAATAAGTAGAGTTATCTTTTTTGAAGGGCAAAGAGGGCATAACAGTATAGTAGAACTTTAGCAATCTTGCACCAAGATGATGCCCATAATTTGTTGAAGAAAACAATATCAACATAAATATTTAGAGGTGAAGAATGAGAGTTAAGCTAGAAGTGAGCACAATTACTTCCCTTTGTAACCAAATATCTCTGAGTGTAGATATAAGAAGTTAGCTGTGAAATCAGTTAGCCATACATTTTGAAGTTTTAGATGGCAACCTGTTGAAAGCTTGTGTTTCATTACATTTAATAAAGCTTCTTGAGTAAGCTTTGTGTATTTTGTGATTATTTTTTTTATTTTGTATGTATTAAAATTGTTTTAACAGCATGGACTTTAAGATCTACTAATGTAAAAAAAAAAAAAGAAGAAATTTGAGAATAACTAAAGAGGTCAAAAGTAAATATTCAGTTAAATAAAGATAAGGAATTTACAGTGAGCTAAAAAAGAGAAGATAAAAATATAGAACCATGATATTAATGCATTTTAAAAAAGAATGAATTTGAAGCTTTGAGTTCTGTGATGATCAGAAGAGTAAATGTCTTCTTTCTATGAGAAAAAAAAACAAAAAAACAAAAAAAAAACAAAAAAACAAAAAAAAAACAAAAAAAACAATGAAAACTTGATAAAATTCTGTGTGCAAGAGAGAGAAAATGCAATCACCAGATTCATTTAAATTATACAGGAAGGTAATCCGAAAAGAAATAGAAGTTCTATTTAAACAGGACACAGGTGACATCATGTTTACATCAGACAGAAAAAAAACTACTAGACAAGAAAAGGAGGAAGAAAGGAGGACTAAGCACCAATTTTAAGACACACTATATGGTTTTCAACAAAAGTAACAACCCAAGATACAAATTAAACATGTCAAAAAAATAAAAAACAATAAAAATAAAAAAATACAGAAATTTAACTAAGAAATTTGGGAAGTTTTTTAACTGACAATGGAAAATATGACAGAAACCCAAAAGATGCATTGGCATAGCAAATGATGCCTTTCAAAAGTTAAAAATAAAACGTATTAAGAACAGGAAAATTTAATTAGAAACAAGGAAAGGAGTGCTAAACTGCTACATAATATCAATCCTCTGATATAGCAGAGAATACAGAACAATTTCCTCCTATATGAGACAACAGTTCTACAGAAGGATGCTGAGAATAACAGTTAAGCAATGAGAAAGTTTTAAGGAAAACAAAAATAGACACATACTTAGAAAAAGTTAGTTGAAATTTCTAGGGTATATAATGAGGAAAGAGGGTTTAGAAAATTAGAACAACAACACAACCAGAAAATAGTAGAGAACCCATGACATGAAGGAACACAGCAAGCAACAACAGCCCAGGAAGTTCTGAAGAGACATAGTAGTTAAAGATGAAATAATTACTAAACTCACATTGAAAAAAAAAAGAAAAAAAAAAGGAGTTTCAGGTTGGTAATTTTGAGGGAATAAAAAAAAAAACAATTTCAAAGTAAATATTAATACTTTTTAGTAAAACAATCTTTAAGAAGTATATAGTTTAAGCTGTATTATTTTATCCATTTACTACTACTATTCCACATCTACAGAAAGATCTATCTCTGACTTACTTTTCAGAGTATCAAGTATTTTTTTTTTAATTATTTATAGTGCTGATGATCTCATTTTAAAAACACTGGAAATAGAATATTTTTCATTTTATTTTTAATCAAAGTTGTTCCTGGCAAGTTATTAACACAATTTTGATTATGGCTTAAAATATTTCTTTTTTTTTTTTTTTAAATCAAAACTGCTTGCCTTTCCATCTTTGCTTGTACCATGTCCCTTCAGGACGTGGGACATCATTCGTTCTCTAGTTTCCTGTCTTTTGTTGCTATCACCCTTGTGCAAATTGATTGAAACAACTGCTTTAATTTTCTTTCTTTCACCATACGGTCAATTTGGAGTTGGAGGGTGTAATTGATTTGTTTTTTTCTCAGATTAGCTCATTTGCAGTGGTGTGCAGTAATACAAGTCTATTTTTGGGGTGTATGATGAAATTTGTTTGTCCTTGAAAAATATTGCATCATCCATAATTGCATTAGATTTTTATCATGCCCAGACACTATTGTCTTGATTGTTGATTAATTGTCCTATAGTCATTGCCTGCAAGGAATGTTACTCTAAGGAAGCATACAAAAATTGTAACACTGCATAAACACACTGGCAAGCCTTACAGAGAGATTGTGAATATTGTTGATGTTAGCCTTTCAATTGTCAGTCACATCATCAAGGCAAACAAACAAACTAGATCTATCAGCTCAAAATGGATCACAAATATAGCACACCTTATATTTTTATCATATATGATGGTACACTCCTGTTGATTTTGATGTATAAGGATCCAGCAACCTAAATCAGTTTTTATGCTTGGGTTGTATGTGACACTTCAATCCTGCTACTGACTTGTATACATATCCACATAATGTGCAACAGTGACTAACACAGCAGCAAGAATATTTGCTGATGTTTTTTGCCATTTGTCTTAGCTGGTCAATATGGTTGATTTCAAAATTTCTGATACCATTCTGGCACAAATATCTCCTATTATTTCTATCCAGGGCAACTTGCTCAAAGTTAATATAAGGCACATTGACAGCTATATACCTCTGCTTTGAAAATAACCCCTTCTGTTTTACAAAGTTCGTTAAGTGAGCATTTGTTTTTGTCCCTACGGTTACATTCCTTGTTAATGATGTTATTTCGTATGTTATTTCTGTTTCTGGTGTTTTGTATTTTTTATGTAATTTTCTAAATTATCAGTACAGCTATAACTTAATTTGATTGAATTTCTACTGAAATTTTTGTTTAATTCTGAGATTTTTGGGAAGTGTTTACTGATTAATTTTAAAAAATATTTGTTCTATCTTGGTTTTTATTTCTAAGTTAAATCGTGGGTTGAACCAAATAACATTTTGATTTCTATTATTGTTTTTTCATTTGTTTGGCTGGAGTTTATATTCTAAAATGTTCTTATGGCCAGATTTATTTGAAGGCATTTTCATAATCTTTTTTCTTTTCAGCAAAGATTGATTTGTTTGACACATCTTTTGATAGCCTGTGCTCTATTCCTTTATGGATGTGTTTGATTATGCTTGTTGGATGGTTAGGTCTTGTGTTTACGTACTTTTAAAGTTTAGAGGTACATGACATAAACGACCAAAGTAAAACATATTTGGTATCTACCAAAGACAGTTTAAAATCAGATGGAATAATCATAAATCTACATTTAAACTGGAAAACCACAAATATTGTACCAAACAGGCTAGTCACGTGCGGAAATTAAAATTGAAATATAGAAAAGATACCCTGATATAACTTGGAGCATAGTGAAAATAGCCAAACCATACAACAGTGGTAACCTATGCAGATTGTACCAGGAGTAAAAGTTAGCTCTTATGTAGTTCCCATAAAGAAAAAAATTACTAAATGAAATATCAGAAATTATATCCAAATGTATTCATGCCCATAAATACTTACTAGGATCATAAAAGCATGAATGAAAAGGTTTTAAAATCCTTAATTAACTTCTCCCTAATTTTGAAAATTTTTCAGTTGTTTGAAAATTCCAGTCACGCATTTGTAAAAAAAAAAAAAAAACCCTGTCTGGGCGTTTGAAAAATGGTAAAATCATTTACTGCAAATCACTTGAAGATACCGAAAGGTTGAACCTAGGTCGTGAAAATAACCTATTTCCAAATAAAAAAATATTGAAAAGTCCTACAGTATAAGTGTATTGACACTTTTTAATACAACTGTGTACTGGTTTAATTTAATAATGACCAAAAACTAACTTATATATAACACATACAGTATATTTCCACATATAAGATGACCGTTAAATTCCAAAAATCATCCTAAAAATATGGGATTGTCTTATACTCAGTTAAGTACCATATGTGATACATGCTTGGGTGATCATGTCTTGAAAGGGACATGACTGACTGGACAGAAGGTTATCCCGCAGTAGGTTGCCATTACTTTCTGTGGTAGACTGGTTGCCAGCCAAGGCTATAGAACCCAATCTACCCCGTTATTTAACCCATAACTGGAGGGAAGAGATGGATTAATACCTTTCCCAACGGTATTTGTGTGTCAGTGAATGCAACATATTCAACTGGAATTTGAACTCAACTCCCTGATTTCTCATTCCAGGATGATATCCACTGCACCACTACGCACATCCACTTGTCTTATACTACAATTCTAAAAAAGAAACTTTAAATTCTGAATGATGTTTGTTGGTAGGCTAACCTCAGCTTCAGTTCAATAACCATGAAAAACTTCACATTATCAAATAAACTGAAGATAACAGTAATGAAACCATTTCTACCTTAAATATTACTGACATAACTTTGTAATAAATTGCTTATTCAAGGAATAATTCCATATCAATGAAATCAATTTGTATCCACACAAGCTCAGCTGAAAAAATGTAAACAAGTTATGAATGTGTTGACAGCTGTTATTAGTGGTATTTTGTGATTGTTGATGAAGTATAAGTAAATGACCGTTAATACACCAAACTGTAACTGTTTAGATATAGGGGGGAAAAAAAAAAGGAAGAAGAAGAACCAGTATTTGCAAGAGATCAAGATAAACATAAACAAAACAATGGCTTTCTTTTTAGGGGACTTGATATAAAATCAGGTTTCATCACTTCAATTATTTGAATTTTTAAGGAGACACTAAATAGTCATCTTATACTACAGGTATAGGATAAATTCATGAAAATTTGCTATATCTTTATCCTCGGCTTATTTAAAGGTCACCTTATACACAGAAATATATATATATATATATATATATATATGCGCCTCCCACACACAGGAATCAGGAATCAAACCTGCATTGCCCTTTACAGGAGAGAGCAGCTACTCAAATATACACATTCACTAAAAATACCATCTGAAATAAGATGTTGGAACAAAAAATAAAATTCATTAATTCATTAGAAATTATATATATTAGTACCTCCACTCATTTTCGAAATCTAAATTCAAAATTGAATTTTTAAAAATAAAAAAAGTTTTCTTGAAATTTTTATTTTAGTTTTAGTTGAAAGCTAAATGATTAAATTTAGCTATTTCCAGTAAGCAAAATACTCTGGTGTATTTCAAAACTTATATTGATTGGACACTGAAATTTCTCAATTTTTTTTTTTTAATCTTTCAATTTTTTGTCCATTTTTTAAGGAATTGACACATTTGTAAACAAAAGTTAATTCTTGGTTTTAAAAATCTTGCAAAAATCAAATATGCATCTGTGGCACATTATTTTTGGAAAATTAGAAAATTTAATGTAAAATTAATCTGACTTACACAAGTATTATTTATAGAATGAAATTTAGAATAAAACTATTTCTTAATAACAGAGTTGAACTTTTTAACTTGTTCACTGTATATCAAATGTGTTGACAGGTTGTCAGATTAGAGATAAGATAAGTATTGTGATCACAAATGACAATTATACAAATTTTTTTTTTGGGGGGGGGGGGTAAGGGGAGGAACTGAATAACATGACCTTTTAGTTTACACATAGATGTTACCATACAAAAAAAAAAAAAAAATTTCAAATACACACAAAAAATTTTTTTAATTATTTTAAAAATAGGGAAACAGAATGATTTGTAATAAACTTTTTTCAACTAGTAAATATAATCTTCGCTTAAGAAATTTTTAAACTAACCCAAAGTATTTTAAAATATTTTTTAAAATTTATAAATTATTACAATTAAAAAAAAGAAAACAATTTTTAGAATTTCAATATTATTAAAAAAATTTTTTTTCTTCAGACTTTATTATTCATTCAAGCAATTAAAAGCTTAGCAAATTAAATAATGTCACAGTTTATATTGCATCTTTTTATTTTACTATTAGAAGATTTTCAGAAATAGAGGCAAAATTTTTCAAAAAAGTAATAGATGATTTACATTCCCCAATGAGTCGTGCATTTAACTAATTCAACCATTTATCACAACAAAATTTAATTCCTTAAAATTCAAGAATGAGGAGGAGGAAAAAGATGTAAAGAAAACATATTTACCAAGATTTTTTAAAAATAATAATTTCCAACATAATTTCATTCATTTGTAAATAAGTCCTGAAAGTTTCATTAAAATCTGACAATTATTTGATTTCCAAATTAATGTGTTTGTCACTGGAAAAATACCGAGTTATGTAATATTACATTTTCCATTGTAAACTCTCGTAATGATTTAGTTACCCGCAAACTAAAATCAAAACAAGATTTTTTACCAAAATTTTTAACATGTTAGAAGAGATTAAAAAAATTTAAAAGATAATTAAAAAATACTTTGATCTTTCCTCTTAATAATAATATGAACATTTTGATAGAAAAAGTTTGTTTTTTATCAAGTTTGGGGCCTTTTTTAATTATACTATGCTGTTTTTTTTATAGATTTAGTGGGGGTATATAAGGTTTTTTCTGTTGCTGAGGTGATGTGTCGTCCCCCGTGGGGATCTTCATATCGAAATGGCCATTCAACATCTTTGAATTAATCCTTTTTTAATATATATATATATATATATATATAGTCATCTGCAGACAGATCTGTTTTGCTGTATCACAGCTCATCAGTATGGTTAGACAGTCGATTGCCTTTTACCCAGGATTGAAACCCGACTGAATTGGCGTCAGTCGGCGATTCTACCTCTGAGCTATGGGTGCTCGGTAGAAGGAGGCAGACTTTTTAGCATGTATATTATCATTATACACACCCAATAGCTGAGAGTGTTCTAATTCATTGCTGAATGAACGATGTGTAAATGCCGGAGTAGCTACTGTTTTTCAAAGTCTACCATTCTTCCAGAGTGCTCAGTCAGGGTTTTAGAGCATATATAGGTGAAAAAGTAGGTATACAACCAGTATATTACAATAGCGTTTTTAAGATTCATTTAATACTAGAATTGATTAAAATCAATTTGAACATTTTATTTTCATCATTTCCATTAGAATACATTGACTTCATTTTTTAAAAAAATGATAAGTAAAGAGGAGTGTGTGAATTTCAGGAGTAAACAGTTTGAACATTTGAGTGATATGCTTGTATAATCATAGTAATATGTTTTGAGTGCACATTTTGTTTAACATTTTTGTATACCTACTTTTGCATCCCCTCACACACATTCTATTTCTTTTCCTATCATTCTGTCAGATTCTCATCTTGGTCCTAATTCATTTTATATGTCTCAAACACTATTTTAAGCGATAAAACTCTTTTTAGTAGCATTGCTGAGTAGAGTATTTGGTTTGCTTTTGTTCATATAGACATAGTGCACTGTCTTTTACTGTTTAGTCAAGTGTCTGTCTAAGATTTTTTTTGTTTTTCTTTGTAGTTTATGCTTCCTTTCTATTTATTGGTGTTGTTTTTATTTATATATATATATATATATCTGATAGCATCAACAGATTATTATTACTAGTCTGAAGAACTTTCTTCTAAGGATGAAATGCATTATCTGGTAGAATTTCCTCATTTTATCGTTAGGCCCAATTATATCTTTCATGATCTTATGTATCTTAAATTAAACAATCGTTTTTTTTTCATTTTCTTTTTTTTTCCAAAATGTTACACAATTGTAGAAAGATTATTTTTGAGAAAGATGATGCTTAATGTATTAAGCTTATTCTGGAAGTATTCTTTCATTTATAAGGTAAATAAAACAAAAGTTATGTGCATGATAGACTTTATATTTGCAGAATAAAAATCACAAATCTGCCTTCAAGAATTCATTTGCAAAAATAATTAAAATTGTTAAAAAATTATTTTCCAAAAATCTATGTGATATTGCTAAAAACCCAAAATAACAAAGGTGCAATGAGGCATTACAAGTTGTGTTTATTTAGACAAATATCTCTATCACACACCCTCTTACTACGTAACCAAGCAATCTTTCTCAGGATTAGCAAAAATTAAGTTAAGAAAAAATTTAATCTATTTTTGTTAGAATTTTCTTACAAAATAATGTTTGCTATTTAAACAATGCAAAAGTATTATTTTTTTATAATGAAAACATCCTCAAGACTTTCAAAGTAAACTGATTTTTTTTTAAAAAAAGCAGTAGAGTATCATGTAAACAGTGTAAGAACTAGATATTACCTGCAAAAAAAAAAAAAAATTCAGATTTCTTTCTTTTAATGAAAACAAACTAAATAACATTTACACACATAGCATTAATATAATTTGATACATAAACACACATAGTTTAAACTAAGAGTCTTACAACAGAATGATAGAAATAGATGGTTGCTGTGTGTGTACGTGCATATATAGATATAATTTTGTTTTCATGTTTTGAATTCCATTGTTATGGTAACGTGATGCTTGCTAGCATTGATTGACACCAAGCAAGCTTTGCGTTGCCATAACAAATTTCTTTTTACTCATTCACTGTTAATAATTACCAGACAACAGGCAAGTCTATTGTTATGAACAGAGAAACATGCAGAAAAAGTCACAACATTCATTATTACAAAGAATACCCTGAAAGTAATGCCTCCTATATATTTCCTCAGAAACAATAGATAACCAACATTGGATAAGAGAAAAGATTCAGCTGCTGGTCAATCTCACCACAGATGAAGAAAAAACTTGAGGCAACAGAAATGTAGTTCTACAGAAGGATACTGAGAATACCATGGACCAAACATGTCAATTTTAGAGTAAATAGTAACAAAAAGAACACTTATACTTAACATTAAAAAGGGGAAGTTAAAATTTCTAGGGCACATGAGGAAAGTGGGCTTAGAAAATTTGACACTTGCAGAACATATTGAAGGCAAAAGGGACAAAGAAAGCAATACATAACCTATCTAATGAGCTTGTATAAATAGTTGGTAGAACGGGGATTAGGAGAGATAGTGAAAAGACAAATTTTACTAAGAGTTATAAAGGACAGGAAATTGTGGAGAACCATGATCATCAATGTCCTTTCAGGACATGGTACATAAAAGAAGGCTTCCTTCTCAATATCAAAATATTTCTTTTCAGCTTTTGTTAACCTCCTTGATATAGTACCATCAGATAGTTATTTTGTGATGAATACTCACATAGGTTAACAATGTAACTTCTTTATTAACATCAAAATATTATTCATATTTGTGTTCTCTAAAAGCTGGGAAGGGCTTGCTGCATGCTCACAAAGTAATGGAAATAAAAAAAAATTTAAAAAAAGCCACGTCAAGAAATGAAAATGCAAACTGTTTCCCCACACATGTAGATGTTTTATTCAGGACTTTGTCTGCTTGAGTAAGTAGGTAGGTAATACTTGTGACAATTTCTATGTCAATCTCATAGATCAGATCTTCCTCCTACCAGCTCCTCACCCATTTACACATCCTGGTTGGTCGTAAAATTTAACAGTATCAGAACCATGGACAAGTCTGTCCCCTGCTAACAGTGGACTGAAGCTGACTCCCAGATCCCAGACATGATCTAATATAGACCAGCATTCAAAACCCCTCATCCACCCCTTTACACTTCAGTCTTTTTTTTTTTCCCAGTCAAAATGGATGCTATTTAGAAGACAAAAAAAAAAAAATTTAATATTCTATTGAACATACACATCTGGATAATCATTCCATAATCTGTCACTCGAATATAATTTTAAACATTAAATTCTTTTCTTCCTTGATAAGTGCATGTAAACATTATCTTGACAGACTATCATACATTTAATATAATTTCCCAAAATCTTTCCTGTGGTGGTTGGCACTTTCAGATTTTATGAAATAAAACCTGCATGTCCTCATCTGCATTTTCTTCTAAGTACTGTATCGCTTCAGGATGTGGGTTACCATCTCCACAACATCCTGTCCTTTTAATTTCTTTTTTTCTTTACTATCTTCCTTAATACCTGTTCTACCAACCATTTGCACAACTCTCTAGGTAGGTTATAAACTTCTTTCCTTTATCCCTTTTGCCTTTAATGTCCTGTAAATAGCAAGTTTTTTTTTAAAAGCTTCTTTCATTATGCGTACCAGAAACATCAACTCTTTTTCTGATTCTAAGTGTCCTTTTTGTTTCCATTTTCACTAAAATTCTCGTCACTCACCTGATGAGTTCATGTTATTCTCAGCATCCTTCTGTAGAACCACATTTTTGTTGCTTCAAATCTCTTCTTCCTACTTTCCAGCATTCACTGCCATACAGGAAGACTGATATTACATAATGGCTCTTTTTTTTTTTTTTTACTCAATTTTGGTAATTTCAGTTCACATCTTGAGGTGTTTCTTTTGCTAACAATCATACATTCTGCCTTTTTCTTTTACAATTGATGTTTAGTCCTTTCTTCTTGCTTTCCTTTATTACCTTCTGTATACAATCTGTATACTTTGTTGTGCCATAAATAATGAACCCTTGTAGATAAGATGTGCAGATAACACTGTTATCTGCACATCTTATGTAAAGATTGTGGCCACAAATAATGAATAGGATCTATAATTCTCTCAGGACCACCTCACTGTAAAGGCTGAAGAAATCCGATAAGACATATCCTTGTCTTGTGCCCCTTTCTATTTTTATGTATATACTGAATTTTTTTTATCTATATGTAGGCAGTTTACTTCCAGTATAAGTTCTGGATTAATCTAATATCCTTCCTAAAATAAAAATAGAAGTTGTTTGTGATGTAGGTAAAGTCCTATTTCTGGTCTAATTCTATGTACTCTATTCATCAGAATTCAGATGATAAGTTTTATTATGCGACTCATTAAGCTGATTGTTTGATGGAGTTCACATTCATTTGAACCTGGCTTTTTAGGTAATACTATGAAAATGGATCAGCTTATTGATTTCTTTGAAATCATCATCTATCTGAATGGGGTTAGATTTTTTTTTAATATTTCTTCCCAGATTTTTTTTTTTTTGAGGAGAGGGAGGTCAGGCCCAAAACTTTTGAGCACCAACTCATTAACAATAACAAAACCTTATTCTCTCTTGTGTGGGAGTGAGGTTTATTGTCAGAATGTGAAGACTGCTTACTTGAAACATTCTTAAGACTTACCAGCAGAACAGAACAAATAACAATTTCTGGAGCCAGTCTGGCTTAAAAATATCTTTGTAAAAGACAATGTTCTAAATAGAATTCCAAAGAATTGAAAGAAAAATCTACCAATACATCTTAGGTAAACAAATCTAAATCATTGTTGTTTGGATTCTATGACTATGAAATTAACATAAAAACAATTATTTCTGTATGATGAAAATTCTAGAAAATTGGCTAAACCAATTTTTTTACAATTTTTATTTACAAGAGCTTAACAAAAGCAAATATCCAAAATAGTTTTTCTATGAATCAAATTAATACACACATTTTATTATTAGATGAACTACTGTAAACCATTATTTTTTGGAATAGTATTGACTTTCATCTTAATTTAGTTTTTAGTTGCATTATGCTGCTGTTTTTACACAAGGCTGTCATTTTATATGAAATATTAAAGTGTAGCATCAGAATCAAATCCTTGAGTTAAAGCAGGAATTTTCTAGGCTTTTCTGAGGTAAAAAAAAAAAGGTCTGAGTTTGAATCTTACTAAGAGTCATTATTTCCCATCAGGCAATGTTTATTCACTGCTATTGATTGGTGGCCTCAGTAAAAATTTTAATAAAAAGCAACTAAAAAATTATGATGAAAGCAAATAAAAGTAAAAAAAAACAATATTGCTTATTAAAGCAATATGCAAAGATTCAATAATTTGATTAATACTTGGCTAAAGATCAAACTCTTTTACAATGAAATTATTTGGCATTCATACATTTTCTCTACTATAATAAAAACCATTATGCGAGAGATCAACAAAACTCCTTGTAATACGAAAGATGAACTGAAGGCAAATATTATGGCAGTATTCACCAACTTAAACAAGGAGACCACCCAGAAGATTTGTAGGAGATTACAAGGTAGTCTGGAGGCTGTGGTTGAAGCAAATAGCAACTTTATTGAATAAATTTACTCTTTAGTATTTAAAGATATTTTTGTGTAATTTTGGTAAATATATCTGTTAAAATGAGATGTTCATGTTATTTTCATTTTTGCATAATTTAGACAAAAATTTATCAGTAATACTGTTTCAAATTATATCTCTTAACAATGCAGACATGAAATACATAGTTAATTTTTTTCTTGCTTCAGCAACTGAGTTAAAATACATTGTTACAGTTTGCTTTCCAACAAGATCAAATATATAGATATAACATTTTTAATTTTTTTTAGTGTGCTCACATCACAACCATATATGACAAAAGATCAGTTTAAAGTGGGTTTAACAGCAATACCATTTCTCAAGTCCCCTCAGCACTTTCACTTTTTCAGGCACATGGTAATGACACCAGCTCCCTCCCAAAGAAGAACATTAACAGCAATACCATTTCTCAAGTCCCCTCAGCACTTTCACTTTTTCAGGCACGTGGTAATGACACCAGCTCCCTCCCAAAGAAGAACATTAACAGCAATACCATTTCTCAAGTCTTCTCAGCACTTTCGCTTTTGGGGATGTCTCAGGCACCTGGTAATGACCCCAGCCCCCTCCCAAAGAAGTGGTACTGCCTAAGGTGGAGATGGCCCCCTGGGGCTTGAGCTGATTATTTGATACTTTCCCAGGTAAGTACTTAAAATAGGAAAATCACTCCTTTTAAAATAAAATCAATAAAAAAGCAATAGAATCTGAAATCATGTAAAGTTTAATAATTTTCTGCAATTAATATGCAATAAAGCTAAATTATACACAATCTATATTCAGGACAATATACAGAGTGACCCCCACCCCCACCAAAAAAGAAAAAAAAAAGAAAAGACATGGGAGTATCTTTATTAGAAAAGAACAGAACTGATATTTCAGTCTTCACCTGTTCCTCATCCCTGTCAAAACAGTCTTAGAATCTTCACTAGGTGTCTACGAAACCCTTAAAATGTTTTTTTTTAATAAATGTACTCACACAAAAGTATTAGTATTTTCTGAATCCTTTCTTTCTACAAGAATACATTAATATAAAGCAGATATTTGGCTAATGTAGTTGACAATAGTTTCAACTTGATTCATGTTTTTGATCAAGATAAAAAAATTATGTTTTAACTTAATTATTGAACATGAAATTTTTTTTTAGTTTTTGTTAATATTCTTTGGTTAACAGCAAAATTATTTTTTAACATTTTTATAAACAACTTTTTCATGTCAAACATATAAAGAAATAACTGGTTTTTACAGTTTAAATCCCTGACATTACAATTTAAAAAAAAGAAAAAAGTGATTTTATGTTAAGCATTATTCCAAGGTTCCATTGACACTGAGCCATAGTTATTTAGATTTACATTAAACTAGAAACAACGAAAAATAATATCACATTTTAATGTAATATAATTTTATGATCAATAGTATTTACAAACATGGGATATGGCAAAAGGCTTCCTTTTTTTTTTTTAATGTGAGAAAATTCACAAGGACATGGGTTACTCTTGGTAATACTTCTAATTTGATTTTAACACTGACCGTACACTTCTTAGCAAAATGGGAAGGTACTGCCTGGAGGACCAGGTCGCTTAGATTTTGGCAGTGCAAATGTCAAGCCTTTGGTTATGAATGACCAATGAAAGAGAAAAAGTTTGAAAACACTTTGATTAAGAAAATAATTAAAGAAATGCCTGCTAACTACATTACAATACTGATGTCCTTAATGTTCAATCGCAATTAATGATGAACTAGGGAGAAAGAAATAATTTATGATCTCAGGATTTCAATTCTTAAAGTCTATTTCTCATCCTTCAAAACCGGAAAAAAAGAAAAAAGAAAAAGAAAGAAAGATCTTGATTTTTTTTTTTCATATTTTACTTGTAGCGAAAAGATAAAATGTGATTTTTTTTTTTGTGAATTTCTGAGAAAAAGAATTATTATTACTAAAAATAACAACTACAATATCAATTTACACAAGATGGATGTCATCTTGATTGTTAGCCACAAAATTTTATTTATTTTACTTTCTCTTCAGGTGTCTCTTGTAACTTTCTGGGAATTTAATTTAAGCCAAACCAGTCATTTAATGCAAAGAGCATATTGTTCTCGTTCAGTGGGTCTATATTAAAGACTATCTTATGTCAGCTGATTTGATGTTAATTTGTTCTTGTAATGTAGTTTTTTTCTTTTCCCTACTGAATAAGAAATATATTAATTTCAAATGAAGTCCTAACCACAAACTCCATACACTTAACCAATGATAACAAAAACAAACTAATCCTTTCCAAACATTAATACAGTTTGCTAAGTTCTATCAACCAACTTTAAGATACACACTCATATCAAACATTTAACGCTAGTTTTTTTCTTTTTAAACCAAGTGATATTTTTAAAGGATTGTCTAAGTCCTGAAAAAGACATATTTCTTAAAGCTAGAAAATACTTTTATATAGCAATTAAAACCCCAAATATGTTGGTTGTATAATGACTATAAGTGAGCAAATAATAATAATAATAATAATAATAATAGGCAAGCAGGATTCCAATTACGACCTTGTGTACAGAGCTGATTGATTCATTGATTTGTTTTTTTTTTTTATAATTATCCTGCAAAAGGTTGGAAAAAGCCAGAAAATATCTTAGATTGTAAGAATTTGAGGAAGAAAATAATTTCCTAATAACTGGAGGAAGGAGGCAGAAGAGGTTGACTCATACCATTTCCTTGAGTATTTGCACATAAGTGTATATAATGAACCCAACTGGAAATGGAACAGATCTCCAATTAAGGATTCCAAGCCATTAACTATTACATCACCCACACATCCAAGCTTACAGCACATGGTATTTCCAAGTGGTCACCCATCTAGGTATAGACCAGACATTGATTAACTTTAGTGAGTGAACAAGAACTAGTGTTTCAAAGTCATGTGTTTATAAGCCACAGTGCCCACTTTTACATTTTATTGGTAAAGAGAAGAATGCATCTTTTTTTCTCTTTCTAGTTACGGCTTTACATACTAAGATAGACTAGGCTCTCTAGTTTTGGTTGGCTGCCAGTCTAAGAGAAAGACAGCTCTGAATTTATGAAAAGAGAGAAAAGAAAAGGAAAAGCAAAGAGAAAAAGGAAAACAAAGAAAAAAGAAAAAGGAAAAGAAAACAGAAAAGAAAAAGAAAGAAGCAAAAGAAAAAGAAAATAGGAAACTACTCCACTATATTTCCCAAAAACTTATGGCAAAAAAGTATCATTGCTTTTCTTTCTTTCATGTTCTGTAACATTCTCAAATTTTTGTCCTTCACTTTGTTTAACATTTAACAAAATTCAAATCAACTTCAATAGACTGTATATAATATTTCTCTATCCGTAAAACTACATCTCAGTTAATTGAAGCTTCTTCTTTGTTTATGAAGAGATTATCCACCATTCATGCTCATATAATAGATTAGATATTACATTGCAGTTCATCACTTTCATTTATTTCTAACAAAAAGTCTTAATACTTTGCTTAGTTTTGGAAAAGCTTCTTTCATTATCACTATATGACTGGATTTAAGTCACATTTTCTGTTACCTGTTACTACTTTCTTCTTTTATGTGCAGTGTCCCTTCGGGCCGTAAGCGATCACAGCCCTCCACATCTTCCTGTTCCTTGTAATTCTTAGTACTTTTTGTCTCGGTATGTCTCCCAAAACCTGCCCTTTTATTCATTTACTTAAGCTTATAAAATATGTGGCTTATGGCCATATCACGTTGAATACACTGGTTCTCGCTCGATCACCGAAGTTAAGCAACGTTGAGCCTGGTCAATACTTAGATGGGTGACTGCTTGGGAATACCAGGTGCTGTAAGCGCATAGTGACGGATGTGCGTTGTGGTGCAGTGCATATCGGCTCAGAAAGAGAAATCGGTGAGCCGAGTTCAAATTCCAGTTGAATACTCTGCATTCACTTAAGCACTGGTACCCTTAGGAAAGGTATTAATCCGTCCCTTCCCTCCAGTTATGGGTTAAATAACAGGATAAGATTTGGAGACCCTGCCCTTAAAAACAAATCCCAATGAATCTTGAGACTCGAAAAGAAAAAAGTATTACTAGACACAAAACTTATATAAAAGCAACAATAAATTGTTGAAAGAAAAAGGTATTACCAGCAATAAATAAATAAAAAATTTAGTTGGTAATAAATGACCTGCCGAGGTTGATATGCCATAAAAACAAAACAACCAACCAACCATAAAGTATGTCATTCGTGGTTTTCCCATCTCTTTCCCTCTATCTACCTTGTGAGTATCAGATTCTTCAAGCCCTCCTTCCTCATTACATGCCCTAGAAACTTCAGCTGTCTCTTCCTGATGTTAAGTATAAGTTTACTTTTAATTTCCATCCTCTCTAAAACTGTCGTTGCTCACACATTTGACCTATGGTATCCTCTGCATCCTTCTGTA
Organism: Ascarosepion bandense; assembly: GCA_037127315.1. NCBI lineage: Eukaryota > Metazoa > Mollusca > Cephalopoda > Sepiida > Sepiidae > Ascarosepion > Ascarosepion bandense. Next base: position 377,691 of record JBBBDQ010000469.1, read on the forward strand.
GAACCGCATTTCTGTTGCTTAAAGTCTTTCCTTCATCTCTGAAGAGACTGCCCAGCATTCACTGCCATATAGGAGGACAGGTATCATGTAACAGTCCAGTACACTTTTGTTTTCAACAAAATTTTCCTGTCTCACAAATACTGTCCTCAGCTTCTGGAATGTGTCCTTGGTCATGCCAGTATGTCTTTGGATCTCATTGTGGCACTTTCTATCTTCTGTTTGAACACGTCTCAGGTATTTAAATTTCAGTATCTGCTTGATTTTAGTATTCCCAACCTGTAGTTGGCATTTCAGGCTCCTCTTTTTGCTGATGCATTCAGTTTTCTTGTAGTTAATATTTAGTCTTTTCTTTTTGCTTTCCTTTGCTACCTTCTGTAGGAGGTCTTGTAGTTTCCTTTCCCTGTCTGCTATCAGCACTGTGTCATCTGCATATCACATATTAAGATCGTGGCTGCCAATGACAAATCCTAGCAGTACTTCAAGTTTTCTGTGAATTGTTTTGCTGTACAGGTTGAATAGATCTAGTGAGAAAACACATCTTTGTATTTCTGCTGAACACATTTCCTGTTCATATGCAGGTGATTTGTTGTCAAGTGCTGTTACTAAGCTTACTAAATTGAAAGATTTTAAAAATTTGAGATGATGTGTGTAGGTTTAAATTTTCTTTTCTATTTCAAACAATTTATCCAGATTTTGAACTTAATCTGATAACTGTTATATTTATTTTAAGTGGTTTAATCATCAGGAAAGCATACAATTAGCAATGCTTAAATGATAAATACATACAAGATAAAATTATAATAATTTTATTTTGTCAGTAATGAGTTTATGATTTAAATCTAAATGGTAATATTTTCTTTAAAGTTTTATCAAACACATTTTATATATATATATATATATATATATATATATATATATATATATATATCAGTCAGTTAAGTGTCAACACTTGGACAATCATGTCTTAAAAGAAACATGACTGATTGGACAGAAGATTTTTCTGCAGTAGGTTGTCAATTTCTGCAGTAGACTGGTGACCAACCAAGGCTATAGAACCCAATCTGTCCTGTTATTTAATCCTGGAGAGACCGATTAATACCTTTTCCAAAGTTATTTATAAGTTATAAGTGAATGCAAAGAATTCAACTGGAATTTGAACTTGACTTTCTGATTTCTCATTCTGAGCCAATATCCACTGCACCACAAAGTGTGTGTGTGTGTGTGTGTGTGTGTGTGTATATATACACATCAATATATAAATATTAATCAGGTGTGAATCGAACAGTGCTCAATGCGGCATAACAGAACAAGAATATATATATTAACAAATATACATATTATCCTATACTTTAGGCACAACTGAGTTTCATGTATTACAGCAGTCTTTGAGTGCTTATCATATTATACTGTTTATTTTTTTGAAAATCAAAAATAAATAAGCCACTCAGAAACTTACAATGTGAGATTATGTAATATATATATATATATATATATATATATATATATATATATATAAAAAGAGACAAAACACCCACTGTTAAATGGAAAATCCTTACAAAGGTCTAAAATTGTAACTCACTCTGTGCACCTTGCTACCTCTGTCTTAACGAAAAATTAGAAATTATCAAATTTAGGGACAAGGTTAAACTGTTAAACCAGGGGAATGAGTTTACTGTTCATTGTAAATATAGTTCAGCATTTACATTAAAGTCTGGGTTGTAATATTGAAAAATTAAGGAAAACCTCTTTAACTGCCTTTTTGATGGATGTTTTTTTCGGGTTCGGTGCTCTAGTTGATCCTTACTGTGTGTGTCATTCGCCATGTGTTATCATACTGATATTTACCAGGCGTTCAACCTGACATTGGTCGGCAGGTTGTATGGTTGTGAGGTGTTCTACCCGACATTGGTTTTTGCGGGGTTGGGGACTTATAAATAGTTCGGAAACAGTGTGGGACTTGGGCCTTGAGAATCATGGTTATTAGATGTTGGTTTGACAGCCGATGATATGGGGAAACGTGTTAGGCTTTGGCTGGATGCTATATACTGGTTTGGGCTCTGTCGAGTATTGGCGCAATAATCGATGTTGGATTAGATGCCTCATGGCTGTATAGGTTGGCGGTTGATGTTGAGTTGGGTGCTTGCTAAGTGTTATTGTGTTAATATGTACCAGATTGTGTACCTGGGGGGAATTCGTTGGACTGTCTGAGTTGGATGAAGGTACCTATCAAATATAGGCAAATTAATGTCTAAGTATTAGTGTGTATATAAGTGTACATATGTTCTTTTGTACTAGTAGACATATTGACATTTCCTTTACTTGCTGATGTGTATATATATATGCATTTACTTGTATGTGTGTGTATGTCTTGTATGTATGTATGCTTTTGTATGGGTATATATACATATATATATATATATGTGTGTGTGTGTGTATTCATATTTGTATGTATGTTCAGATGTCCATGTATGTATGTCTATATATTTAGTTAGATGGGTGTAAGTTTGTGGCCCTGGTTTTCACACTCTTGCAATCGTCAGACAAACTGATTAAATTTTTTTTCAAAATACTGGATATATGTAGAGATGTGTATATTAATGTATTTTTGTGGAAGTGGGATGAAAATTGGGTGGAATATTTGTCGTTGTGACGCCTTTTTTACAAATGCAAACATAGATTAATACTTGTACACCCATTGACGTGTGCAGAGACACACACACGCTCGACTGCTGGGGCTCACACAGGCATAACTGCATGTGAACAATATTGGGCTTGGCATATATATATATATGTGTGTGTGTGTGTGACGTTTTGTACATGCATATGCATTTGATTGGTGTATGGTGTATCTACAGTGTTTGATGCCAGAGGTTTTGTGTATTTTCATCTATGTGGTCATACATTTTTTACGATCTGTGGAGTTTTTAGTCATGTATGTTTTTGTTTTTAGCTTGTGTATTTGCGTAAGTATATGTTCATGCACTAAAGTATGATTGTGTCTGCCATGACCTCATTCATTCAAGGCTAGTCATGTTACAAATTCGCTCTTACTGTATCCAACATTGTGGCAATTCAGTCTGTGTCCAAATAGAGCTTTAAAATTTAACAGACAAATTGACAAGTCGATAAAAACAAAATTTTGAAATTTGTGCATGTATATATGCATGCGTATATTAATCTGTATATGTGTCTGTTTGCCAGTGTATGTGTGCTTGTCCGTTTTTCCATATGTGGATGTGTGTAGGTTTATTTATGTGTGTGTTCTTTCTCTTCCTCATTTAATATATGAATAACTTTCTAAATCTAATAAATTTAGAAACTTAGAAATAATTTTTTTGAAATTTCGCAACAATAATAAAGTAGATCTAATAATCAATTAATAATGCTGATCTCAATTTAATCAAATATTAATACTAATGCCTCCAAAAATTATTAAGTCTGCTCACATATTCTCCAAATTAGAAGTTGCTTTATTCTGATTGGTCCACATTGTATATACAACAATGCCTCCATGATTAAAGGGGTTTTGCTTGTTTTTAACCTTTTAAAACCCTTCAACTTGAAATAAACCTTATCACTTCATAAGACACAAGAAGTGTCGAAACAAAATAGCTACTTTTGTAGTGATATTATAACATATTCATGTTATAATTTCTGAATATATATATATATATATATATATATATATACATAGAGAGAGAGAGAGATAGGCACAGTAGAGTAATGGACAGTGGCTCAGATTGAGGAATTGGGTTTGTTACATTCATGTACATGAAAATGTACTTGGGAAAGACACAAATCTAGCTTTTCTCAACCCCTTCTGCCACAGTTATGGGTAAAGTAGCATGACAGGCTGGGTGGCAACCGGTCTATGAGATAGACAACTCCTAATTAAAAACATCCAACTGTGTTAAATAGCTTCATCAACCCTCAATTGACCAAGCTTGGTGAGTACACCTCTACCCCTGAAGACATGCTCATTCAGACAGGGGTTCTTCCAAAGAGTGAGAAAGCCCTGAACCTGAAATGAAATCATTCAGATTTGTTAAAACCTACACATTGTTAAGTTAACCAGTTGAAATACTGTTTAGAGAATGGTATTTCTGTCAGTAGAAAAGAGTTACAAAATTAGCAGCAAACAATAGAGGGATTGAATTTGTGATAAATCTGCTTTTTTTTTAATCTTTGGCTAGTTTGATGAAAGTGTTAGCACTTTGGTGGGCTTTATGCAACAAGAAATCCTCAACTGTCTAATAGTTCACAGAAAAATAATTATTTCAGCTTGACCAAATCTTTATTTCAATGGTTTTATTTTTAATTTTTTTTTTAATAAACTCTTCCAAACATCATATTTGTTTAATTTTTCAAAAATTAAAAACAAGATTAGTGTTAAAAAAAACAAAAAAAAAACAGAACCTCAAGTGAAAGAAGAATTTAAGAGTAAAATTTTAAGCAGTGTGTGTATGTATGTGGAAGGAAGATAGAGAAATTTGTAGTAACCCCAAAACAACCATGACAAACCTAAGGAATTCTTCAATGCATAGTATTATTTTGTTATCTGCCTTGTTAAACTGATTTCTTATCCAATGATAATTAGCTTGAGAAAAGAAAAAGAAAAAAAACATCCTGCAATAAGTGTTTATTTTCAGTTTGCAAATGAAGGATTTTTAATTTCCTTTAAGAAAATTTTTTCCTTCTATTTACCATTTGTTTAAACAGATGCATTCTATAAAAAAAAAAACATGTTTTTTTTCTTCTAAAAACAGTTTACAACAGACACATGGTGATGATGAAGATGGTAAATTATAGTTTTTTAATGCCTTTAAAGAATTAAAAAAAAAACATGTATATAGGAACAACAAATACCCAAGAGAAATCAATAACTGAGAGGAAAGAGAGCAAAAACAAAGCAAACATGAAAAATTAACAATATCTCATGAGATTGTTAAGGTAAACAAGCAAGGTCAATTTGTTATGATTCTCCTAACCCATCAGAGTCATAGGGGCATCATAAGTACTATAGCCACAGTAGCAATGGCATAATGAACTCAACTGGATTTTGAACTCAATTCTCAATGGATTTAAACATGCTTTCTACAAAGTCTAATTTAACATGGCTCATTGGATGCATATTGCTTTAGATCATATACTTAATTCGACATGTACATAATTGGGTATTTGTAATTACAAAAAATATTACCATTTGAATTTCTAATTTATCTCAACCTATTGAATATATAGACATACCAACATCTAAAAGCTGAAAAGAAATACACTGTAAAATGTAAGTAAAATAAGGTTGTTCATGAGTTACACTGCACTAGCCATTTGTAGCATTCCATTGCTAATGTTCTGTTACATGGACAATTCTAGATTAGTGAAATTCACTTCTGTTCATGATTGATTGGTCCATTTTCAAGTTTTATCAACTCTTTGCAGGTTATTTAAAGCCAAAAAATAATTTTAGAATTTTTTTTTTGAGATAATGATTTCGTGATACAAGTCTTATTAATTAATTAACCTATAGCTGGGGGAAGAAGAGGTGGATTCATACCTTTCCCAAGGGTATTCACACATAAGTGAATATAATGAACTAAATTAGAATTGAAACTCGACTCTCCAATTAATAATTCCGAGACATTATCATTACCCACACACACAAGCTTACAGCACCTGGAATTCTCAAGTGGTTACTCATCAGGGTATTAACCAGACTTGGCATTGCTTAACTTTGATAATTGTATGGAAACTGGTGTTTCAATATGATGTGGCCATAAGCCCCCAAAATGTTCAGGAGGCAGTGTATAGACATGTTAGGTATCAAGACTCAAAAGGTTAAATTGAAAATTTGCTAGAAAATAATATTAATAATTATAATAATACTGTTTAGAATAATAAGTTTTTAAATGGACAACATTAAAAATCAGATAATAAACATTTCTAATCTCCTTCATGTAAAAAGAGGTCAATATAACCTGCAACCAAATGAGTGCAAAGCTGAAAATGTTATTTACATTTGAACCACCTTTATTGTTAATATCACAACATTTTAGCCATTATGCCCTCCAGTGTTCTACAGGTATCTGTTGATCTGAGTAATCTACAGGGAATTTTCAAATGAGTCTTTTAGTTAATGTCCATGTCTTAAGATATCTTGTCCTGTTCTTTTTTACTGCTCAGCCTGTTTCCACTGAATCTCAGTCTATACTAACTGACCCAGTGATTAAACATTGCCAAAGAAGGCCAGAGGGAACAATGGCCAAAAAGTTATAGGGAAGCCATTATTCTGAATGTAAATAAATAACTCCTCATTTGTTAGATATGAAATAGGCCAGTTAAAATAAATTTCTCTTAAGACCAATTATAACTCCAAAACAGACATACAATAAATGTACACAACATTATAAACAAAATTGTATCTATCTACACTATTATTCGGATTGTTATCCACATCTTTACTGTTGCATGCTCTGGTCTTCTTCAGGTTATATACATTGAAATTTCAAACTGAACCCTTTATTTAATCCGCTGGGGTAAATTGTTATTGTTCAACATGCCATTTTCTGGATATCTCAGTTTCAGTTATTTTCCTTTAGTAAATCAACATTCCAAGTTTTTGTTCCTCTCTGCTGTGACCTCTCAACTCTTTGGGTCAAGTCACTGGATTACTTCAACCAACACTTTTATCTATTGGGCCATATGTACAATGATTAAAATATTGAGAATATGACATTAAAGATGAGGACAACAGTTTGAACAACATAAATCATCTAAATAGTTACAATACCTCAATCCCAGAAATATCAGTCAGTTAAGTGCCATGTGTAATACATGCTTGGGCAATCAACCCTCCTCCCCCAAACATGACTGACCAGGCAGAAATTTTTCCGGAGTGGGTCAATTACTTTCTCAGATAGACTGGTTGCCAACCAAGGCTATAGAAACCAATCCATCCTATTTAACCCATAGCTGGAGAGAGAAGAGATGGATTAATACCTTTTCCAAGGGTATTTGTGCATAAGTGAATGCAATGAACTTAACTGGAATTCGAATTTGGCTATCTGATTTCTCATTCTGAGCCAATATCCACTGCACTACAACACATATCTATTTCTTTCTTCAGAAATCTACAGATGTCAAAACTGTCAGTCAGTTAAATGCCATACGTGATACACACTTGGGCGATCATGTCATGAAAGAGACATGACTGACTGGGCAGAAGATTATCCCGCAGTAGGTTGCCATTACTTTCTGTGGTAAACTGGTTGCCAGCCAAGGCTATAGAACCCAATCTGTCTTGATATTTAACCCATAAGTGGAAGGAAGAGACGGATTAATACCTTTCCCAAGGATATTTGTGCATATGTGAATGCAAAGAATTCAACTGAAATTCGAACTCTGCACCCCAAAATTGTACCTATCAAAAAACCTTACTTGAACTGATCAATGTTCCTGAATTTGGAACAATTTGATTTGTACATTCTTCAACCATCTTTAGATGCTGGCATTACTTTGTCTACATGGATTCCCATGTCAAAAAAAATTAATTTCAAGTAATCTTTATCTCAAGTAATTCTTGCCAAAGCTGTGTTTTATCCTTGTATTATTTATCTGAAGCAACAAATCACTATGAACTTGGAGCCTTGAAGAATGTTTCTTATTTCACGCCTGCTTCTGTCATGCTTGAGCACCTTTGCTACCACTTATTTTCTAGTGAAAAGGTCTTCATGAAGAAAGTCAGAGGGTAATTGGTCAAAATATTATAATAGGAAAGATGATATTGTTCCATATTAAAAAAAAAAATTACTTTCAAGCAATCTTTATTCCATCATTGACTCCAGTCATTATCAAAGCAATGTTTTATCTTTGTCTATTAAATTTATATGAAGCAAAAGTTAACACAGGTAAAGCAACATAAATTCCACCTTTACATGCCAGTTTTTACTTTCCAATTTCCATAGAGTCTAAAAGCGTCTACATAGCCTTTTGGGTGATTAATTATTTTCTACCGTACAACCCGTTCTTCACAGAAGAAACATTGCTAGTCTCTGACTACTCTTTCTATTTCCATGGAAATTGTTCAGACAAACTACATTCCTTCGTTCCACCAGTTTTAACTTTCATGGATTGTAGTGATCCATCCTTATTCTCTTTGTATTCCATTAGTGAGATGGGACAGATTCTTTCTATGAACTGCTAATTTGTGGAACCAGCTCCAAAAGATTCCACAATCACCAGAATCTTAACCTGTTCAAGTCTAGGGTTTACTGATATCTTCATAAACTCTGCATCTTACTCTGTAAGTCCCTATCTCAAGTGGCTCTTGAGCCTTTTATAAGTTAAACATTATAGTAAAAAAAAAAAAATTAAACATTTATTTGTAATGAATGCAATCAACAAATGCTGAGGTACTTTTCTACAATCAAGTAGTTGTCAAGTTCTATCGTCAGAAAGTTCAAGTAAGCTATTTTACCACACAGTCTATTTTTGTTTTAGTTCTTTTTTTTTTACTTTGTCTGAACTTGTAATACTACCATCAATTTTATTGTAAACTGAATTTAATGGTACATTAAATAAATCATACTCCTCCATCCAATCTGTACTGAAAAGGTTTTGTGAGTTCTGCATAACTTACGCTTTCAAATTCCTCTCTGTTCCATTAAAACGAACATTTATGAAAGTTTCTCCCATAAATTTTACTTTTTGTCCTGTAACCCCTCTTGCTATTTTTTGTATTATTTATGGGTGGACATTTAATTTTCGTTAAGTCAGATCCTGTATTAATCTGTAGTCTAATTTTTTTTCTTATTTGCATAGACATTAGTATATTTTCTTTGAATGTTAGCTGTTGCGTTTTCATGGGTGTAATGTACCACATTTTTCTTTTTTATTTTCTTTTTTACTTTGCCCCTGCAGTGCAAAGATTTATACTCTTTTAAACCACAAGCAAAATATTTTTATGCTTCAATAGACAATATTTTTTTAAATGCAACTCTCTGCACTCGTAACATGGATTTATCTTGAACTGAAAATTAGTCTTCTTACCTTAATTTTCCTTTTAAATATATCGTGTTTCGATTTTAGCTGTGTCCGCTCTTAGGTTTAATATACACTGACACTCTTCTGCTAATTTTTGAAGCATAATTTTCTGGTCCTGTTCCAGCTTTGCTAGTAATCTTGTTCGAATTTCTTTGTTTGATGGTGCAGTTAATCCTTGAATAAAAATCAAGCATTTAAACATATCAGGAGTTATTTTCTTTAACTGAAAATTCTCACAGTATTTGTTAACTGTGCTTGCAAAAGTTGTACAATCTTCACCATCTGGTTTTATAAGATTTAGACATTCCCAACGTGTGTTAAACAATTAACTTTGTTGTTCAAATATTTTAGCTAATATTTGTATAGTATCCTAGAACGATACTTCACTAGGTTGCCTGGGTAAAATGTAGTTTGCGTATTTTTCATGTTCCGCGTCCCTGAATTTTCCTAGAAGTCAAACCTTTTCATCGAACCAGTTTTCACAATCTTTCTTAAAAATTTCTTCATACCTATGAAAGCAAGCCTCAAACGTTACTTCTAGTTTATAAATAAATTCACCAAATGAGTTAATTACTGAATCTTGCGAGAAAGTAATTCAGGCAAGTCTAATACATTCTTTTTTAGCAACATTCTCCAATAGTTCTATGAATCTGTTCCTGGCGTTCCATATTTTGTTGTAGCTTCTTAAACCTTTCTTATTCGCGTTGTCATTGGCTTTCTTGCTGTTGTTGAAACTTTTCAAACTTTTCTTGCTCGCGTTGTCATTAAATTTCTTGCCTTTTAAAAAATGATAGCATACAACTTTTGAAGTCCTCTATTGTATATATATTTTTTTCCGAAACACCACCCTGTAAGTAGTTAGGTTTGAACCTACGACTCTTGAGTTATCGATCCATAGAGAGTTTTGAATCTTTTACTTATTTTGTCAACAATTTGTTGGTAATTCGATGCGAGTTTGGCTCTTAAATACTTTGTCGCCAAATCTGTTGCCAATTTGTAGTCGTTCAAGACAAATCTTTCGTCGCTGGATCTGTTGTATCATAGAGGAATGACAATACACAGATATAAGTAAGTAATACATTTATTCTAGGTAGATACAGTAGTACACATCCATGTAGGGTGGCAATAACTAGTGAACTGAGTAGACAACAACCATGCTAGCCATCGCCTGCAAACTCCACTGTCGCTAATCGATATTAGTCCTTTATATATTGTGAACCGTATGTCACATGTTCGAGCTATGTCACAACAAAATATAAACTTCTTAGATTTGTTTTATGTACTTTTATTTTTATAAGAGCCTAAAAATGGTCAAAAGGCAAGAAGATGCTATCCACTTTAAGTCCTTTTCATTTACAAAGTATATCAGATAAAACAAACAATTTAGTTTTCCTGCCATTTATGGCTTAATAAATTATTTCTATAGTGTTACAACATTCGTTCAGTTTATAGGAATTCCAGTATTACTGTTTAAAAATTGCTTGATGTTTTAACAGCCTTAAAATTGCTTCTTAACAGACAAGTTAATCAGAATGTCTTTATATTTTTTCTTCACATATTCCTACATTTCTGAAGATCATGTGACACATAGTTCATTTTGTGGATGAACTTCTGTCTAAAGTTAAAACATTTTTCTAGAACAATTTGTTGTGCAGAAATCTTGGTTTTGTCAATTTTGGAACTTTGAAAATTTATTATTTAATAAAATATGTAGCTGAAAGTTGATTTCCCCATACTTTTTATGCAAATAAACTACTTTTGGCATCCTTTTACCTTTGTTTCAAATAGTTTAGATGTATGGGCCCTTCAATTTTTTTTTTTTTTTTTTGGAGGGGGGATGGTCTACAAAACTGAACAACAAAACTAAACCAAAGAAACCAAAATAAGGATTCCACTAAATTAATTTAAAATAAATCCAGTCAAAATAGTGAAAATGCAAAATTATACACAAATCAGGATGATTAGTCAGGCAAAAATCATATTAAAAATATTTTTAAAAGAAATGAACATAAATAATGGTTTAGTGAAAATAGTCAATACTTTTAGTAGTAAGTTAATATTAATTAGCAGCTTTTAATATTACAATGTATTCAAAATTACTAATACTTTGATTCAATAATTTATCCTTTTTAAAAATATAAAAACAAAATTAATTTTCATGCAAGTAGAGGGTTGCTGACTGAAGTTGTTTTATAGATGTAAGATTTATAGATTATGAGAATATGTAGGATAGATAACAGTTGACCCTTGGGTTGAAGAATTTAAGATTGTAGTAGTCAGGGAAGGCTCCTCTCAAGAGTGTTTCACAAAGTAGCAGTTTTGAGGAAGAAGCTGTCTGAAAGGAACTTCTTTCTACCAGTACCCCATGAAATGTTATTCCAGCAATTTAAAAAAAATCTTGTTTTATGCAGTTGTCTTTTCTTTTTTTTTTTTTATCAATAATATCAAATATCAATAATGTCAAATATCAATAATGTCAAATATCAATAAAAAGAGAACTGTGTTTAATTTAGAATGACATGAGTTCCTTAGAATCAATTAAGGCAAAAAAATTAGCTCAAGTATTACAAAAAGAAAAAAAAATAGCTGTATCAAACACTGCTCCCAGAGTAGATGGATTTTTTAAAAAAATCATCCCAAGCAAGGAAATAAAGCCATTAAAATAAAAGGGATTACTGAGTGTTAGAGAATATAAAAAAACCCAAAAAAAAAACCACTATTAAGGAGAGATAACAATGAAAGAACCAGATTTAAAACAGAAGATAATGATTGATATTGCCTTTTAAACTTTTGAAAATCAAAGCTTACTGGGAAGCAAGAAGTCAGAAGAGTGTTCCACAATTATGAAGTGTAAAAGAAGAAACTGTTAACATAGAAAGGACTTAGTTACATCTAGAAATTTCAACTGTAAAATGATGAGACCTTGCTGTGAGTATATTCAGTCAGTTAAGTGCCATACGCAATACACGCTTGGGCGATCATGTCTCGAAAGAGACATGACAGACTGGGCAAAAGATTATCCCACAGTAGGTTGCCATTGCTTTCTGCGGTAGACTGGTTGCCGACCAAGACTATAGAACCCGATCTGTCCTGCTATTTAACCCATAACTGGAAGGAAGAGACGGATTAATACCTTTCCCAAGGGTATTTGCACGTAAGTGAATACAATGATTGCAACTGGAATTCAAACTCGGCTCACCAGTTTCTCATTCCAAGCCGATATCCACTGTACCACAACGCACATCCGCGTGAGTATATTACTGTGCTTAAATTCATAAAGTCTAGGTACTAAAGGTTTCACACTCTTTCCTGGTTTTTGAACAAGAGTACAGGTTTATCTTTAGTTTCCTGTTTAGGATACTGTTCATGATTCCTTCTAAAAGTCTTTTCAATATATTCTTTCACTTCCAGTTGGTCATTGTTTTTTTTTTTATAATCATATTGCCCTAAGCAAGGCATTTTACTGCCACTGTTTTGCAGGGCAATTACATAGAAGGAAAGTTATGAGAAAGAGTGACAGGTTATAGGGGGTGTCAGGAAGTGGGTAAGAGAAGGATGAGAATACTGATGAGAGTGGAGTAGACAGAGAAGGGAGCATGAGAGAGAGGATGCAGGTTAGTGAGATAGGAGATGACCATTGACTTTACATTTAAATTCTTGGAGATTGTAGCTGTCGGGAAAGCAAGTAAATGGATGGGAATTCCACAGGTGGGAAGTGCGAGAAAAGAAGCTGCTGGAGTAGAATTTGCATTCATAATTTATTGGCTTCATAGTAAAAGGTTGGGACCTAGTTGCTAATTTTGTGGCTCAAGTAAATTTATATATAGGGGGGACACCAGTGAGCTAAGTTCATCAGAGCATAAGAGTGGCATCTATTGCTTTGCTTGGGATGAATTAAAAAAAAAAAAAAAATTTTGTGCTATCAAAAGGGTAACATACTGACGAACATAGGGTCTATTTAAAAAGTGCATAAAAGTCCCTCAACCATTTTTTTTTTTTTAATATTGTAAGTGAAGAGTTGTTGGAAATGCTGTTGATGAAGATGGAATGATACTCAGTGATGTACTTGGAAAATACAAGGATTCTATATAAGTCTGAATATTATTTGAAAGGGATGAAATGTTAGGTCTATCACAAATAGTTTTAAGTTTTTCCAGCACAATCTAATCTCCTACAATATGTTGAAATAGAATATGGATCGGAAACTTATCTCAATTTACAGAATTTGGATATCTCCCAACATTTGTTAACTAAGATAATGATAAAAAAACATAGAAGCAACTAAAATTAAGATTAATAGCTTTTTTATGTAAAATTAAGGATATCAACAACAAAAAAATTATTACCATCTGGTAAGGAAGAAGAAATAAAATTAGTGACATTAAAAGAAAATAGATATTTATTAAGCGTAAATTAGTATGAAATGAGGACAAAATAAATGGGGCCTCCAGTAAGGATTCATATTACAATGATTTGCATTCTTCTTACTCTTCTGTGTGTCATCATGTCGATCATAGCTCTCCACAACTTCGTATTCCTTGTAGCACTTTATCTTTTTGCCATTCCTTCCATAAATTGGTCAGTTAGGTAGCCTAAAAGGATGTGCGTTGTGGTGCATTGGATATCAGCTCAGAACGAGAAATCGGGGAGCTGAGTTCAAATTCCAGCTGAATTCATTGCCTTCACTTACACGCAAATACCCTTGGGAAAGGTATTAATCCGTCTATTCCTTCCAGTTAGGGGTTAAATAACAGGACAGATTGGGTTCTATAGCCTTGGTTGGCAACCAGTCTACCGCAGAAAGCAATGGCAACCTACTGTGGGACAATTTTCTGCCCAGTCATGTCCCTCTCGAGACATGATCACCCAAACGTGTATCACATATGGCACTTAACTGACTGAATGACTATTGCCTTCACTATGTTCTGTAAGTGTCAAATTCTCCAAGCCTGCTTTCATGAGTCAAAAAAATTTTAGCCATCTCTTTTTAATTCTAAGTATTAATTGCATTAAAAAGATAGACAAACTAAACATTAATCTGCACGAGACTCTAAGAACTGTTATAAAGCATTTTCAATTTTGTTTTTACTTCTTTGAGAAAAAAAAAGTATTTCATAAAATATCCAAAGAGTTTCTCTTCCCACTGGTTCACTTTCAGTTAAAATAAATCATTAAATAATCAATATATTATGAAGTCAAATCAAAAACAATTATTATTTTCTAAATGTGTGTACTTTTTCATCATTTATATTCTGTATATTTAAAGAACAGAACTAGCATATCTGACATTGGATAGTGCAGTGCGACTCAGAATGTGGGATGTGTATTACAGCTAGTAGATGGTTACTGAGCAAAGGTAAAAGAGGATTTTGGAAATGACTATCTTTTTGGATAAAAGTAAAAGCAAACACATTGTCACTCAATCTTGGTTCAATTAAAGACCAAGAAAAGTGTTGGACTGCTATCTAAAGGCAGAATATCTTTGTCCATGCATGGAATACTGCTGCCATATATGGTCAGGCGCCCCTGCTGTTCATCTCAGTGTTCTTGACAGGCTCCAAAGGAGAATAATGTGATAGGTACCGACTTGGCGGCTTGGCTACAGCCATTTCTCCACCAACGAGATGTGGCTCCCTTTGTCTGTTCTATAAATACTTTCATGGCTTCTGCTCCAACAAACTTAAGTCACTGGTGCCTCTGCAACAGGTGTTTACTTGTGCAACCAGATTGGCAACTGGGTCCCACCCATTCACAGTTAGATTAACCAAATGCAGATGACAATTCCACTCCTACAGCTTCTTCTCTCGCACTTCCCGCCTGTGGAACTCGCTTCCATTTTCTTGCTTTCCTGACAGCTACAACCGCCAGGAATTTAAATGTAATGTCAATACTCATCTATTAACCACTTGACTTTCACCACCCCGTATATCCTTTCCTTTGCAACTGTCATCACACCTGTATTCCCATCCTTCTCTTGCTCCTTTCTAACTGGTTTGTCTTCCTCTTCACTCTCTTCTACTTAATCTTTTTACTCTTATGTAGCCCCCTGCATATCAGTGGCATTACTGCCTTGCTCGGGGTGATAAGACTAAAAAAAGAAAAAAAAAGTAAATTAAATGTCTTTGAAAGACTTACCCCACCATTACTTTCCACATAATTCTGCATGCCATGTGAATCATTCAGTGAAAAATAAAGAAATACAATGGACAGTTGGCTATCTTCTTTACTTATTAACACTATTTATGTCGTTCGGACTGTTGTCTTCATCTTTATTGCCATATTCACAGTGTTTCAGCTGTTGCATGCTCTGGCCTTCTTCAGGTGATATACACTGGAATTCAAACCGAACCCTTTATTTATTCCATGGGAGTAGATTGTTAAAATTCCATGTGCCATGCCTTTGGATGTTTCAGCTAATTCCCCTTAGTTCAACTCTCCAAGTTTTTTTTTTTCCTTCTGTTGTGGCCAAGTATTGAACTCACAACTCTTTGGGTTGAGCCTTTTTGGATCACTCAACCAACAGGCTATATGTCCTAGGAAACATGAGGGAAAATTTTTCGGATTTATAAACCTAATGTCTAATAACCATTTTTTACCAAAGCTCATATTACAATATTTATTATTGTTTTTCTGTAGTTCTGTATTCCTGGTTCTCATATTGTATTCATGTCTATGTTTGGCCGGCTTAGATTTTTGTGATCTAGCATATGTGCTGATTCCTTAGGTTTTTGTATTTTCCACTGATGTTCTCTATTATTTCAACTTTCTTCCACAGAGGGCAGTGATCTTCCTTTTCCACCATGTATTTCTTTTACTTATTTCTACTCTTATACCATTGCATTGAATTTTGGGGGTTGGAGTGTTAACATATTCTGTGTCATGAAACAGTATCTCCTTTCTTTCTCAAAAATATCAGAAGAACAGCTTTATTGTGATTGACGTTAATTGAACCAAGATTGAATGACAAAGATTAAGAAGTAGTCCCATCTTTTATGTTAGATGTTTTACCTTTCTTACTATTTGAACTCTAACTTAGGCATTACTAGCAGTATAGCCTGGCATTGCTTGGGTGTAATGAAAGCTTTAAAACTAATCCATGGTCCTGGAGCTCAGACTCTTTGGACGTTGGCACAAAAGACTAAAAAGCAATAGTTGTTTCCAGTTAAAGCGAAACCTTAGACTGAAAGAAAAATGAATGGATGTAAGTCAAATTTTGATTTCCTGGTATCGATATCAAATAAGTTTTTTCATTGTAAACTGAATTTTGAAGGCTAAATAAGTTCTCCGAGTAAATGGTATCATGGCTGAGACTAAGAACTACAATTATACCTACTTAGAGCCAAACCCGAAGCAAAAACTAAAATAAAAGAGCTGAAAAAAATACAGACATACACACAAATAAACATCTTGCCCTTTTTATATATATATATATATATATATATATATATATACATATATAATCGATTTTCCGAACTATCGTAAGAACTGCAACCTTGAAACTTCTGAATATCATTTCTTATGTCTTTGTCTATGAGGGTATCAAATTTGATTAAAATCGGACCACTCCTACTATAACCTGATTTTTTTGATTATTGATTTTCGATATTTATTGGGTGTACCTTGACACAAAACCTAGCTAAGAACACTCGCAGACACTTATAGTACAACTGTGTCAATTTTCAAGAAAATCGGTTCAGCCATTTCGGAGTCTATAGGTAAAGGACACTCACACAAAGTTCCATTTATAAATAAGTTTAGATAATTTATCATTAACAAAGAAAAAATTACTGAACTGCTATGTAAAAGTAGAATGTCTTGATGTTAGTGAAATGTCTTTGAAAGACCTTCCACCATTCCTTTCAGCATAATTATGCAAATCATGACCCTCATTCAGTGAAAAATACAAAAATGCAATGGATACACATTCTTAATTGTGATTGACATTACCTTTAATTGAACCAAGATTGAATGACAAAGAAGAAATAGGCTAATCTTATATTAGAAACATGTCTTATCTTTATTATTGTTTTAAATCTTACACATAATTTATCATTACTTAAAATGTTTTAATAGTTTTGCTCAATTTTTATTAATTTTTTTCATGTTGTTTGCTTACAAAATAATCATAATTTTCAACAAAAATTAACATTATGAATGTTCAATTAATATTTTACTAATAGCGTATTAAAATTTAACACAGATAATTTACTGCCCCTTACACAATAGCAGAGAGAAGTATGCTGGTATATGGTATTAGTCAAACTCCTGATATGGTACACAGCAGGAATTAAAGCAAAACGTTTTTCCTTCATTACAGTGATGAATTTTCAAGATATATCAGTCACCTATAATAATTAAGGCCAAATATCAGGAAAACCATATTTTCATTTACTGAAGGTCAAGTGATTTTTTTTTCTTTTTTAAGGTATGTTATTAAAAGAGAAAGAAGTGTTTCATGTCAAATCAAATATGATAATTATATGTAAGTAAAATAAGTTTAAAAATTATCTACATATTAGGTTGATATAAAAAAAAAAATTCTGGTATGTTTTTGATAGTTTTTAATCATTTATGACTGACATTATGTGACACTGGTATATGAAGGGGTTAACCTTAGTGTGTGTGTGCTGAAAAAGCTGAAAGTTAATGCTAAAATGAAGTGTGAGCTGGAAGGTGGGGAGAGAATGGAAGATATTTTTCCTGGTGATGGGAAGTGAAAAGGGGCCCTCTGGAATGTTTCACCCTTCTGACGAAAGGTTCTGAGAATGAAGAAATAATTTTGTCTCAATGGAGGGACTATGTGTATCATTAGCAGGAAGAGAAAGATGAATAGGGCTTATATTATTGCTGCCAAGAACTTTGAAATGAAAAAAAAAAACCTTTCTTAAGAGTTTGTAAAAGGTTATGAAAACAAAGTTGTTACTGTTGACAAAGGCAAAAAAAAAAAGATTCCAGTTTAAATTCAATTTTTCAAATAATACCTTATCATAGCAATTGAAACTGCACCTCCTGCTAAATTACTATTAGCTTCAGCAAATGTAAAATCTACTTGTTTTTTTTTCTCAAATTAAAGATAAAGCTCATTGAACATTTATTTATATTCAGTCATGATTTTTCTCTAAAATAAAGTAACAATATCAATTTTCTTCAAACTATTTTAAGCAGTATGCATAAGCAAGCAATAAAGAGCTAGGTAAACTTCAATGACACCAAGATTATCCTGTGTAAAAAGATAGGAACTTTCCTATAAATTTATATAAAATACTAAAAGATTTTAATAAAAACAGGAAAAGATAAAACATCTGTTTAGCTTGTAAGTTGATAAATAAAATTTAACATAATGATACAGCATGCAATAAAATCATTGTTTGATAAATTGAACATCATCCATACCTCAAGTTATTCATCTGAAAACTATGAGAGGTCAAGTCACTTGATATTCTGTTTGAATATATGCTCAGGCTTTTGTAAATACCATTTTTGTGAATAAGCCATTAAATAAAACAGCAGGTACAAATTCTTATTATAAACATTTCAGGATTTAAACATTTAAAAAAATAAAAAAAAAAAATAGAGAAGAGGGAAAAGAGAAGAAAAGAGAAAAAAAATTCATATTTCCCCTATTTACTAATAATTACATAAACAGCAAAATTTATGCCTAAATTACATTTACCAATTAATTTGTTTTTTTTTTTAATTCAATCACAAGACATATATGCAGCTGTGTTTCAATGCTGAGTGATAGAAAATTATACACTAGTAAAATCAAATAATAAAATGAAAAAAGCAATACAGCTTTTTAGAAGGAATGATGGTATAGCTTAAAATAAAAGTATCCTGGAGCAATCTTAATATTTTTTTCTGAATATCACAAAGACAAAAGAGACCAATAAAAGCACTAGTTTTACTAATTATTGAATGTGTAATACATCCAGTTTGTTTATAGCATGAGAGATGTTAGAAACATTTCAAATGCTAAAAGTGTAAGGGTTCAAAAGGTTAACTCAATGTTTTATTTGTCATGTAGAATTTTTTTTATTTAATCATTTCCCCCAAGATAATAAAGCAAGAGCAAAAGAAGCCGTGAAAACATTAAAGAGAAAGGACAATAAAAGAACATGATTCAAATATTACATAGCATTTGATTTTTTGAAAATCATAGGAAAGCAAGAAACATGCCTGAGAGTTCTGTGAGCAAGAAGTGCAAGAGAAGAAACTATTAGAATAGGACTTATGGTTTCATCTAGCAAATGATGAGATCTAACTGCCAATATAGAGCTACACTTAAATTCTTACAGTTGAGGTACAAATTGATAAGTGTTAAAACTATTTCATATTTTTATGCTATCTGGATAATGTAATTATTACAAGGTAAGAAATGTGGTTATAACAGCAGATTGTTTCTTCAGTGAAGAATGTCAAACATGCTTTATTCTTTGACTTCTCTGCATAAGAACAGTTCAAAAAACAATGTTATATAGGAAGCTATAGATCTGAATAATTAATGAAAGATTGACAAAGTTATTTTAAAGGAGAAAAAAGAGGTAGAGAAAGAGGTGAAGAGAGAAATAAAAAACAGAGGTGAAGAGAGAGAAACAGAGGCAAAGTGATTGAGAAAGAGGAAAAAAGAGGTAGAGAGAGATGGAAGAGGTAGAGAGAGATGGAAGAGGTAGAGAGAGATGGAAGAGGTAGAGAGAGAGAGATGGAAGAGGTAGAGAGAGAGGAGAGAGAGGTAGAGAGAGAATGTAAGAGTTACAGGGAAAAATAGAAAAAGATGGAAAAAGACACAGATATTGAAACAATGAAAAAGAATAGATGTGGAGGGTGGGAGGTCACTAATTTCCTGAATGATAGGATTTCGTAAATATCCGCATTGCTACATACAAAGATTCCTTTAATGACCAAATGCGAAGAAGATTCGTAAACTACTGAATAAGTGAATGCAATTCCTTGTCTGTACAGTTTTTCTTGTCTTGCCCACCCATGCTGAAATAACAAAGGCACTTTGTGTGTGCGTGTGTTTGAGACACACACACACACTATATAACCTTGAAATAACTAAAAGAAAATCTCTCTAAAGAATTCAACAGACTCGAGGGATGATATTAGTTAAGGATATATCTACAGTTTCCATTTTTTATTACTTTTAAAGCCTTAATTTAAATTAAACAGATTTTAGTTTCTTGTTTTTTGGATGTCAAGAAAATCATTTTAAATGTCATCTGAAAGCAAATTATTAATGGTTTATTTAATATCCGTGAATCATTGCTGGTGTTTTCACTATAAATATAAAACTGAAAAGCTTGTTTTTCATGATCTCCAAAATATGGCAAATTTCCAATAAAGATATCATTTTTAAGAAGGATTATCTATAAAATACAATTAGAAAGAGTGTACTTGAACACTTTGGATGTGAGTGCAATAAAAAAAAAATAAAAAAAGAGAGATGGATGATTTTCAATGAAAAGCATTAAATAGTAACAAATTTCTCCTTATAACCTAGCCAATCTTATAGATGGTATCATTACATTTAAGCAAAAAGCTTTAGGAAAATGAGAGCGGGGGTTAAATTTTCAAATTTCTTTTTGATTGTTTAATCAGGAGTATGTGTACCATAAATCCAAACCAGACTCCTCCATTATTCTTTGCTCAAACTAAGTACCCACTACAGCTAATTTCAGTGTGATCTCTATAGTTTTACAGAGATCAATTTTAGATGTCCCCTCTACTTGGGAGAGAGCGAAATCTTGAGACAAGGTTGTTGGTTGTCCTTAACAAATGCACTAAGGTTAGTGGATATTATGCATAAAGGTTGTTAATCAATGATTGTCAATGAATCCATTGATGTCCCTGTTTCTGATGCAGTCAGTTCTTTTAGTATGTTTGTAACAAGTGGTTCCAAGGAGATCAGCATCTTCATAGATTGTTTAATTACTATTCAAATTTATTAAAGGAATAATTTGTATATACAATCCATGGTCTGGTTCAGGAACAAATACTTTGGTTTATTCACTTAATTCATTCTGTTTTTACATACAAAGTAAAAAGAGGAGTGCAACAAGGATGTTTTTCTCATTGTATTTATTCAACTGGGATAATATGATGATTCTCAGAAAATTAAAGAACATACTAGGATTCATTATCTAAGGACATAACAATAAATATAATTCATTATCTAAGGACATAACAATAAATATAATTCATTATCTAAGGACATAACAATAAATATAATTCATTATCTAAGGACATAACAATAAATATAATTCATTATCTAAGGACATAACAATAAATATAATTCATTATCTAAGGACATAACAATAAATATAATTCATTATCTAAGGACATAACAATAAATATAATTCATTATCTAAGGACATAACAATAAATATAATTCATTATCTAAGGACATAACAATAAATATAATTCATTATCTAAGGACATAACAATAAATATAATTCATTATCTAAGGACATAACAATAACATATGCTGTGCAGATTACAAACTTCAACAGGAAAACTGAAGGCATTATTAGACAAGTTACTTAAGAAAAGCAATTACAAGATAATGGAATGTATAGTTGTAAGTAAAAGGGGCAACTGAAAGTTTGAATTACACATCAGGGATGACAAAATTCAATCAGGTGCAGAAATTCAACTATCTGGACAAAGTAGTAACATACATAGAAAGCAGGACACAAATGTGCATAGGAAAAGTGAAAGATACATTTCTTTTGCATGCATGATATTAAAAGATTGAAAAATAACATTAGAAACAAAGAAAAACTTAGATATGTACCTTCTTATATGGCTGGACAATTTCATCACAGATGAAAAAAAATAACTAGGTAATTAAGATGTGTTTCTACTAATGAATCTTGAGAATATATTGAACAGAGCATATGACAAATGAGGAAGTTTTAAATATAATAGGAACAAGAAAACTACTGACAAAAAGCAGAAAGCTACAACTGACGTTTTTTTTTAACACATAATTAGGAAAAAAGGCTTGAAGAATTTAACACCCACAGAACACATAGAAGGCAAAAGAAGCAGTAACTAACCTATTTTAAATAATTTGAGTAAACAGATGGAGAAAGTGCATAGTAAAAGAGCAAATTGGCTGAAGAAATAAGAAATTATGACAGCTTTAAAATGTAACAATTACATACAGACTTAGCATTTCCAGAAAAGATGCGCTAATTTGAGTAGAAAGTGAATTTTTAAGGAAGAAGGTAAAATGAAACGCAGACACTGTAAGAATTTACTTATAGCTACAAGTAGCACTTTGTATTTGGAAAATAAATTCTGAAGATTCAAGTAAATGAAACACTCCTTCTATACATTCCTTTCAAAAAACTCAATGCACCATATATACAATAAATTCTATGGTTTATGTTTAAAGTTTCAAACATTGATATGATACTGTAAACAAAATAGAGAAATGTGCATTAATACCCCTGTAGTCTAATAATAAAAAGCATATATTTTATATGGCAAATATTTCTCTAAATATTTCAAAGGAAAGTATTAATCATAGAGATGAATAATTAAACAGTGAAAATTTCAGATAAAAATTTTGTTAATAAGCTACAGCCTTATTGATACTTTATATATATATATACACCCCTAAAGATTTCTTATTATTCCAAACATTATTTGAGTGGATACATATGTTTGAGTAGACAGCCTGTTTGTTTCATTTATTTTAAACATTGTGAATTACATTATTGGCCCATGCATTCAAAAAGCTTAATGTAGAAAATGTGCTCTCTGATAGGGTTTCAACACCTGCGTCTTCCATTGTAGAGAAAAACTGTAGGATCCAGTATGCTTTAGACTGCTTCGTCACAAAGAGCATCATAGTTCAGCAAGGTTGAATTACCCTATTTTTAAAGTCTTGAAAATCCTAATCTGTTGGCTTTACTTTTGTATCTGAAATCTAAAAATTTCTATGGAACTAACAGGGATGCAGATTCAAACTGTCAGAGAAAGCACATTTTCTTTCTTCATCTTTTAAATAGAAGTAAAGTTTTACCCATTGCTTCCTGCTTAAGACTGGGTTTCTGGTTCTTTTTCCTAAAGTCTTCTTATTCTCTTTCTCTCTTCGTAACCCCTTGCATTTTAGTAGCATTTTTGCTTCGCTTGGGTTGAAATGACTTTTTTTTTTTTTAAAGTCTCTTGAATGCACAAGCTGATAGATATAATTCACTATACATAATAAAAAAAAAAGATCATCTACTCAAAAATGTATATCTGCTGAAATAGTGTTTTTTTTTGTTTTTTTTTATTCCTAGAAGGAACTTCTTCAGTAAATTAATTTTATTAAGTAGTCAGTCTTATTTGCTAGGTGTGAGTGAAGAAATAATTTGATAACCTATCCAATGTTATTCAGCTTTCTATTACTTTTGCTTTTATTGTTATCATTGTTTTAATTATGTCACATTGTATCTCACATTGTATCAGCAGTAGTTCTGTTACAAAAGAAGATATGTTGTATGATCCTGGATGTAAATTTACTGTAAAGGATTCTGAAATAAATGCACTTTCAATATTGATTCCATTAATAAAACCATTATTAAACTGAAAAAAATATTTCTAGGAATGAAATGTGTTACTTAGATTCTTCATTTTGTCATTCACTTATCCACTATTAAACTGATTTGTATATATCTTAGATAAGCCCAACATAAAATATCAGTTTATTTAATGTGATCCCCCAACCCATAAAAAGCGAGGAACAAAACTGAAAATTAAACCTTTTCATACAAAAATGAATATTTAAAAGATATTTTATCATGAGAGAAACTGGCAGGATGTGGACAGAAACAGTCTGAGATATTCCTTTTTTCTTATTTTTGAATTGGTAAATCTAATACATTTAGACTCAATTTTTGCATCTATTTGTAGTGATTTTAAATTAAGAAATACTGCAACCTAGATTATGGCAGCAAGTCCAATTGTTTGTCTATTTTTCATAATTTAAATTAATCTAGAAAAAGAATTGTGATCACAAAGTGTTATATTAATAACAAGGTGATCATTAACAAGAATCGCCTTTAAGAATTTAAATGTAAGATTTTAACAATTTAATAGGAAAAGAAAAAGTTAAATTTTCATTGGAAAATCTTGATTTTGTTACCTTGTATAAAAAAAAAAATGGAAAAGAAATAAAATTAATTCATCATTTTTTGGTTACTTTAGAATGCAATAAAAATATTTACCATCTCAAGTAACATTATATTCAAATCGAAATTAAATATTTTTGAGTAAAGTTAACAGTGAGAAAAAAAAAATAACATTAATACAAAAATGTTTTTTTTTTAACAACTATGAAAACAAATGATAAAAATACAACAAACAACAAAAAAAATTTTTGTTGTTACCTTTAAGTCAGCTGTCATCACATTATTTAGAGAAGCCTTACCTGCAAATATTAAAAAAAAAAAATGTAAATAAATTAAATTATTCATTTAATAAGTATAGTCTATTTTTTTTAAGTGAAACTGAATTAAATTTGTAAACTTTTTCAAATAAAAAGATCTGGGAGTCAATCCCAACAAAAGCAAAATATTGTAATTCATTATATACAAAATAAAATTGAAATTTTAAATTTAAAATTAAAATAAAATTGAAAAAAAAAAAACATGTTGAAAGTCTACTGTTTGGATTTCTGTGATGAAGAGTTATTATTTACACTATTACATTTGGATTATTGCTCACATCTTTATTATCATCTTCTGTCTGAATTTGTTATGAAGAGCTATAATTATTTACACTATTTACATTTGGACTATTCTCCTCAACTTTGTTATTGTAATCAACGTAGGGACAATAGCTTGGTGTATTAAAGCATTGGTTTGTGGATTTGGTGACAGTAATTGTGAGTTCAATCCCTTGGCAGGACAGTGTGTATTTGAACTATTGAAACAAGGTATCAATAAATCAACAGTCAGTTAAGTGCCATACGTGAAACACGCTTGGGCAATCATGTCTCGAAAGAGACATGACTGACTGGGCAGAAGATTATCCCACAGTAGGTTGCCATTGCTTTCGGTAGTAGACTGGTTGCCAGCCAAAGCTATAGAACCCAGTCTGTCCTGTTATTTATAACTCATAACTGGAAGGAAGAGATGGATTAATACCTTTCCCAAGGGTATTTGTGCATAAGTGAATGCAATGAATTTAACTGGAATTCGAACTCGGCTCCCCGATTTCTCGTTCCGAGCCGATATCCACTGCACCACAACGCACATCCGAATAGTACTAAAACTAAAAACTAAACTATATCCATAGACGTAGACAATAGAACAAAACAGTCTACACCCCTAGATTAAACAAAAGAGTTCAGTTTGAAATTTCCTGTAGGTTACACCTGATGATGGCCAGAGGGCACAATGGCTGAAATGTTGTGATAACAACAAAACTGAGAATAAATGTCCAGATGTAGAAAAGTCTATCTATCATTAACAAAGGAAAAATTAATTTTGAAAAATAGAAAACAAAAATAGAACCAGTATCTATCTATTAATACAAGTGGGACCGTGTCATAAAAAAAAGACAATAAAATATTTATATTAATATGCTGTCTAAAATGATGGCAACATATATATTAATGTAAAATACTTAATAGTAGGTACATCAAGATACAAGGAAAAAAACAAAACAAAAGGAAACAATATAATCCAAACCCCTGAGTATGACAGGAGGGAAATTATATATAAATAAAAAACAAATTTTTCCATGCTCTACAATGTATGCAGTATTGAGTACTTTTTTTAAAAAGGTAAATGCTAGAGAACTCTGAATTCTAAACCAATTGGTTCTCTTCATCTGGAGGTGTGTGTGTGTGTGTGTGTGTGTGTGTGTGTGTGTGTGTGTGAAATGTGTATGTATGTATTGTAACAAGAAAGTTAGAAGGGTTTTTCGCCCCAAAAGCCTTGGGTCATGACTAAAATAGTCACCTTAGTAACAGTAGTAGTAACTGGTCATTTGATCAGGGTTCTACCACTCCAGAAAGGAGAGTAGTATGAATTAGGTCACTGGGTCAGGTTCTACCCTTCCCAAAAAGAGATTAAATAGCCTGGTAACTATGGTTACAGTGAAAAGAAGGAAAAAAACCAGAGAAAGAGAGGGCCAATAAATATATAGGCCCCTGTTTCTATATAAAAGGGAAGAAATAGTAGAAAACCCTAGACCAGCCAGGCATAGACCTCTCTCCGGCTATTCGTTCAAGACGTTAAAAGAACTTTCCATCAAGCTACCAGCCGAAATTCTCCACATGATGACCTTTCTCAATATCCAGTGAATATACCATGTGCTGCCGTGAAAGGTAAAGATTATTTTGTTAATCACTCTGGCCAAACCCTAGCTGTGAATAGTGTATATATATATATATATATATATATATATATATATATAAAATCGAAATCGAAAATCTAAGTGAGCCAATAACCTACCACAGTTTCGCTTAACAGCGTGTCAGGGAAAATTGGCTAAAGACTTAGGAATTATGCAGCATATATGTAGAATTTCAGCTAAAACAAATTCTTCAAATCACAATATTTTTGATAAATCCAAAAAAATATAAGATGCTTTACGGAAAAGTGGTTATAAAGATAAATTAGAGTATGTTACATCCAAATCCTCTAAAAATAGAAACAGACATAGAAGGATTATATGGTTTAACCCCCCTTTTAACAAGGAAGTTAAAACTAAAATAGGCAAAAAGTATTTTTCGATGTTAAATAGAAACTTTGATAAAGATAATTCTTTCCACAGAATTTTCAATAAAAACACCATAAAATTAAGTTATTCTTGTTTGCCAAATATAGGTAAAATCATTCAAAGCCTAAATAAAACCAAAATTAGATAGTCAGACATTAACAATAGAAATTCATGTAATTGTAGAATAAAATCAAATTGCCCACTTAATGGAAAATGTCAGCAATCCTGCGTGGTTTATGAAGTTCAGGTTTATAAAAATGATATGGATCCCCAACCTAAAACATATATAGGTGCCACACAGGATTCGTTCAAAATTAGATTTTACAACCATTTAAGTACTTTTAAGCACTATAAGTATAGTCGTAACACCTCTCTGTGGGACATTAAAAATTCTAATACCAATCCTATTTTAAAATGGGAAATTTTAAAGTGATGTTCCAAGTACAAGCCGGTGAGTAAATTCTGCAATTTATGCGGGGAAGAAAAGTTAGCCAATGCATTATTCGAACCCACGCAGAATCTATTAAATTCAAAAACTGAAATCCTTCATAAAGGTATCCACATGAAAAAAATGTTTGCTAAATTAGCCTCCTGTTTAATTGTTCTAAATCTGGGTTTTTTTTTTACCTCTTAATAAAGTTTATCCCCCACTTTTTCCTGTGTTTGGAGTCTTCCTTGTTTTAGCTGAAATTCTACATATATGCTGCATAATTCCTAAGTCTGTAGCCAATTTTCCCTGATGAGCTGTTAAGTGAAACCGCGGTAGGTTATTAGCTCACTTAGATTTTCGATTTTGTTTGCTCTACTTTCGCGTTGGGTGCTTTGTGCACTCTGCTTTCGTATTGAGCTCTTTATTGTTAAGGTTTTCGTCTTGGGGTTTTTAACTTTCTCACAAATGCTTGACTTTTTGTTCAGGTATTTCGTTTGTTTCTTTTTTTCTTCCCCTTCTTTTCTCTGCGGGTTAGTTCCTGGTGGGTTTCAAGACAATCTCAGTTGTAGATTAATTATTCATAATCTTGACAGAATTAGTTCTGTTGTTATTGGTATTATAACTATAATTAATATATATATATATATATATATATATATATATATATAATCTTTAGCCGAGTTGAATGACCTTTTTTTTCATTCCACCTAAACTTCCTCCAAATATCTTCCTCGTTAGACTCGCCTCTTTTTCTCCAGTGAATGTTGTGTGAAACTAGTACGAAGTTGAACCTGTTCTAGTGTCTGGTATATTATAGTTCTGTCATCCTATTCCTGTGTGCTTGCTGAATATTTTTGTGTTATAATAAATTTCCTTTCTGTATAAAATTATCTTGCGTTATAGTTTAATTCACTCCCTTCAGCATTATTCCAGTTAAAATTGTATTTTTATGTGTTGCTGACCCAAATGGATTCATAACAGTATATATGTGTATATATATATATATGCAGTTTATTATAAATATTATTCATATAGTATATATGTGTTGTACTTATTTGAAAGCGCTCAATATCAGTGATAGAGCTAACACATTCATTTAGATAGGTGTGAGTTTGTGACCCTGGGTTTCACACTATTGCAAGAGTGTGAAACCCAGGGTCACAAACTCACACCTATCTAAATGAATATATATATATATATATATATATATATATACATATATACACACACACACACACACACAAAACAATATTATAATAGTGAGAATAGAAAAGTAAAACTAAAAACAGAAAATGCTGCTACAAAATATATCAATATCAAATAGTAAATTTTTTTTAACGACATGTTTTTTGTCTTTAATTTGGATCATTGGTGATTGAGTCATAACTTCAAGGTAATTGATGTGTCATTGTATCTTCAGGACACCTTTAGTACATAGCAAAGTTAGATTACATGCCAGTGTCTGTTACCTCCTCTAAGTATCATGCAACAAAGTAGCACTGTGTTTATATGGCACCAGTAGAATCAATGGCTACTAAACCTGTTCACCCTCATGTCATACTAGTGATGGCAATGGGATCAGGTGCAGATAGAAGTAGATTCAAAACGTGTTTCCTCCCAATGGCATTATTGCAAAATGACCACATGTAACCACTGTCTATTGGTATATTTGTATATGATCAACTGTTGGATCAAATGTAATGAATAGGTGAGTGAAAAGAAACAGGTTGCCTTTTATTCAAAGAAATGACTAAACGGCTGTAAAGATCTTAATTTATTTTTTTTTAACCCCAAGCAGCAACCATGACATGTAACAGCTTTCAAAAAAAAAAAAAAAAAAAAAAAAAAAAAGTAAATAAATAAATAAAAAAAAAAGCAGTCAGTGTCAACAGCTTACATGATCAAAATCTGTTACTAAAATGTATGCATGCATAATTTGAAATATTCTATATAATTATCAATATATTGTTCTGCTTTACCTTGAAAAAGTTTGCTTAGGGATGTCAGTTTTTAAAGTAAAATGAAATTACTTGATTTTTATCAACACGAATGGAAAAAAAAATAGGATGTGCATTGTGGTGCAGTGAATATTGACTCAGAACAATAAATCTGGGAGCTGAGTTCGAATTCCAGTTGAATTCCTTGTATTCACTTATGCACAAATACCCTTGGGAAAGGTATTAATCCATCTCTTCCATCCAGTTATGGGTTAAATAATAGGACAGATTGGGTTCTCTAGCCGTGGCTGGTAACGAGTCTACCGCAGAAAGCAATGGCAACCTTCTGTGGGATAATCTTCTGCCCGGTCAGTCATGTCTCTTTTGAGACTTGATCGCCCAAAGCGTGTATCACGTATGGCACTTAACTGACCGACTGAATGGAAAAAAATATTGCATGAGACTAAATGTATTTCAATTTACTCCAGATTAAACATATAGGAAACAGCACTGAATTAAATTAAATGATCATATATAATTTTTTTTTTTTTCATTTCACCCCCAAGCAAAGTAATAAAGCCACTAAAACACAAGAGTGTGAGGGATATAAAAAAAGAAAAGCATTATTAAGGAGAGAGAGATAACAATAAAAGAATAAAAATTAAGACATATAGGCTCCAAAATTATTTTGAAACAAGAGCAAAATATGTTTTCTATAAAACTATCCAATTATGTGTTTTCTTTATGATAAAAAAACTGCTGCTTGTATAAAACTAACAAGATTTTTGTTATTCTCTTAAGTATTGATTTAAATGTAAGAAGTTCAAAAAAGAAAAAAAGAGATAACTGCAGTCTCAGTCTATAAATGATTTATAACATGGCTATAAATAGTAAAAAAATCAAAATATTGAAGAAAATCTTTCAGCAACAAAAACTGAAACTACAGTTAAAATACAAAAACTTGTTTTATTTTTCAAAGTGAAATATATTTTATAGTTCCTCAATAACTTAATAAAAAAAATAGTGTCAATGTAATTGCTGTGGCAAATCTTAACACATCTTCGTTGCCAATTTGTTGTGGAGTGGTTGTGGTGAAACTTCACCGCAAAAGTTTTAGTGACCGGATTGGCCAGAAATAAGACACAGGACACAGAAGGTAGGTTCAAAACTGTGTATTAGTATAACAAGAACATATATACAGAGTAAGTGTTATTAATAAGTAAATAGAAATAAGTCCCAGCAGTACAGTTATACTGCTTATTGCCTAAGTCGTAGATGGCTTGAACTGCATACTAGCTACATACTTAACTGCCTTCTAGAAGTCTTGCAGGTAATTATATATAATAAGAGGAAGAGTCCTTTCCTTGTAGAAGGGCACCATAACAGTAATATTTTGTTAATTTTTTACATTTCATATTTGTTATACCATAACATTATATATTTTTAAATATTCTATGTTTTAAGCATACTGGTATGGTTTTTATGTCTTTCCAACTTATTAAACATTGTTTTATTTCATTACCTGTCAAAAGGTATATTCCTGGACATCTTCCAGTTCTTCATCTTCTATTTTTATCTCTTTGTTTGGAAATGTACAATTGAACATGATACATAATATTATAGACAATTTTGCATTAATATTTTTCTAAGAGCCTAATAGATATAATAGAGTTTATAAATGGCTTATCAAAAAACAAAAATGTCTTTAAAAAAGTAAAAAAGAAAGTGATAATACTTTGTTTGAGAGTTTGTCATTAAAAATATCTATTATAAACCTGTTGTCCAAATGAAAGCAACATTAAGTAGTAGAAGAAACACTTGCAATGACAAGTACAAATGTGAAACAAATTACTTGCAATGTTTTTTTTTTTTGTTTTAGTTTTTTTAAAGGAGTCCATTGAGAATCAGTGATAACCCAACCTAGCACAGATAGTGCCTTGCACAGAATGGTAGATTGCAATGGTTTGCACTGAGTCACAACAACCGTCTCTTTTCTACTCCTACGATCCTAGGGCACACAAGTTTGTGACCTCGAGAGAGAGCCGTAAGCAGGAAATACCAGATAGTATCAAGTTATTAACTGCCTTCTGGGTCACTCCTTCCAGATTTTCCAAGCTGGTTTGGATTCAGAGTTTTCCTTTTCTGAGACTAGTTGTCACCCAAAACTATACAACCCAGTCCATCCTGCTATTTATCCATAGCTGGGGGGAGGAGTAAGAGATTGATTCATACCTTTCCCAAAAGTATTAGCACACAAGTAAATGCAATGAAGTTAAATAAAATTTGAACTTGGCTCTTTGATTCCTCAATCTGAGCCACAATCTATTATTCCTCCATGCCCTCCATAAGAGGCACTGTAAGAGAAATAATAACCATTAAACTCTCTGGAACATTGCCTTAATATTGATGGTAAAATTCACTTAATTATAACTGATGAGGAGAATGTTGTGATAATCATAATGAAAACACTAGTTTTTTTTAACTGTCATTATTAAGAAAAGAATTGACCTACAGAGCATGAAATCTGGCTTATCCTAATGTGGGATTAATTAGTAGAATACAAGTAATTCGTTTTATACAAAAGACAAATTCACAAAATTAACAAATGAACAGCAATGAACCTCATCAAATTTCACTGATTGTCTAATGTTTATTTTATTTATTTGTATTTTATTGCAAAAGGACTCCCAGATGTTTCAATGCAAATATTAATTAACACTATCCAAAATTTAAAAAAATAAATAAAAGAATTACAGTATTCTCAAACTCATTAAACAGTAAATTTCCTATTTAATAGCATTATTGTGCATGTAAAAATATTTAAATGGAGTTTTGTCACCAATGAAAATTCTAACATGGCAGATTTCAGACCAATCTTAAATATTTCAAATTTGTTTCTTATAACATGATTCCTACAAAATTAATTAGAGCCTCTGTCTAATAATATTTGTTACATTTGCATTTACCTTTCATATACTAAATGTAACAATTATTATAGGACAATCCCTTACGCAAGTAGTGGACTTCCCCACGCGTTTCTCCGACAACCCTAACGGAAGGGACTCACTTCTAGACCTCTGCTTCACTTCCATCCCAGACTCTTGCACTACCAGACAACTCTGCCCACTTGGAAACTCTGACCACACTGTAGTGTCCGTCAATATTTCACTCCACTCCCCGCCCGACCCATGAAACACAGACAAGTAGAATATCCTACTGCTATCAAAGAGCAGACTGGGATTCGTTCCGAGACTTCCTCTGTGACATCCCTTGGAACAACGTCTTTAGTCTTCCCATCGAAGAATGTGCATCCGAGGTCTCCTCCTGGGTTAAGGCTGGCATCGATGCCTTCATCCCTGCTAGGAAATTCCAGCTTAAATCTCATTCGTCTCCATGGTTCTCACCCGCTTGCTCGGCTGCCATTGCCCACCGGAATCATTTCTTCCGACTCTATCGTAACTATGCGTCGGAACAAAACAGGCGCCTTTTCACTTCAGCTCATAATAAGTGTAAAAGGATACTTAACGAAGCTAAGATGTTGTTTGCTGCCAGAATGAAGCAACGCATAGCATGCTCTAAATTCGGCTCTAAAGACTACTGGCGACTCTGTAAAAGAGTACTTAACAAGAGCAAGTCCACAATACCCCCGCTAATCAACAAATTTGAGGTCCTCACCTCCCCAGCAGATAAGGCTGAATGTTTTGCCCGCAGATTCTCGAACAATTCGAGTCTGGACTCATCTGGAGTTTTTACACCCGACTTCTCACCTAGAACCGAGGCACAACTGAATGATGTCCACATTACACCTTCGCTTGTCTCTAAGATAATCTTAAAACTTGACCCTCACAAAGCGAGCGGTGGTGACGGAATCCCAACCATAGTCTTAAAGAAATGTGCCCCTGAACTCTCCTCTATCCTTTCTAAGCTCTACAACCTCTGCCTATCTGCTTCCTGCTTTCCTGCCTGTTGGAAATCTTCCTCTATAGTTCCTATATTTAAAAACACTGGAGAACCCTCTGACCCTGCAAATTACCGCCCTATCAGCCTTCTTCCGATCTTTGGCAAAGTGTTCGAAGCCATTATCAACGCCGAGGTGGTTCAACATCTCACAGCACACAGGCTCCTCTCGGACAAGCAATATGGTTTCCGCTTCACCAGGTCTACTGCTGATATGCTAACGACCATCACCGAGTACATATACCAGGCACTCGACAGGAATGGCGAAGCTCGAAGCGTTGCATTGGATATATCTAAGGCGTTCGACAGAGTTTGGCATGCTGGCCTTCTATGTAAACTGCGGAGATATGGTATAACTGGACATTTGTTTCAACTAATCCAGTCATTCCTCTCTAACCGCACAATGAAAGTGGTATTAAACGGACATGCCTCTCAGAACTACCATACAAACGCAGGTGTCCCCCAAGGCTCCATCTTAGGTCCTACACTCTTCCTGATATATATTAATGATCTCCCTGATTCCATAAGAACCCAAATAGGTTTGTACGCCGATGACACCACAGTTTACTCTCGCCTCCAACAAAAATCTGGTGTAGGCATCAAAGCTAAACTCGCAGCCGAGATTGAAAAAGACCTCCAATCCATATTGGACTGGGGTAAGAAATGGCTAGTAAATTTTAATGCTTCTAAAACGAAGCTACTGTCAATTAACCATCATCGACAATCTCACCTACCTCCCATTAGCATGGACCAGGCTTGCCTCCCAGAGAGTAAAACACTACGCCTCCTTGGTCTCACACTTTCAGCGGACCTCAAATGGAATGACTATATCGAATCCATTGCTAAATCCGCTGCTATGAAAGTCGGTTCTCTGTGTAGGGCCCGGAAGTTTTTTCCGTCTAAATCTATCCTGCACATTTACAAATCTACCATCCGCCTGTGCATTGAATACTGCTGCCATATCTGGTCGGGTGCCCCCGCTGTTCTCCTCGGGCTTCTCGATAAGGTTCAGAGGAGGGTCTGTAATGTGATAGATACCGACTTGGCAGACCACCTGCAGTCTCTCTCCCACCGGCGAGACGTGGCTTCCCTGTGTCTCTTCTATAAATACTTTCACGGCTTCTGCTCCGATGAACTTAGATCACTGGTGCCCCCTAAATACGAATTATGCACGAGATACTAGATTAGCAACTAGATCCCACCCTTTTACAGTGAAACCGATAAAATGCAGCCATAACTTCTACTCCAACAGTTTCTTTCCTCGCACTTCCCGACTGTGGAATTCTCTTCCAAACGATTGCTTCCCCGACGGCTACAATCTCCAGGAGTTTAAATGTAAGGTCAATACACACCTAACACACTAACCTGCTCCCATTCTATCAAGCACTCTTCCCATCTGCCCGACCCTCATCCTCGCTATCCTTACTCATCTGTCACCTTTCTCCTGACATTCCCTATGTCTATCCACTCCTTCTCTTTACCTTCCCCTATGTAGCCCCATGCGCAATAGTGGCAGTGGAATGCCTTGCTTGGGGTGAGATGATTAAAAAAAAAAAAAAAAAAAAAGATGTAGTATGAATTCAATTCACTTGTTTCTTAAGATTTTTAATAATTTCCCTATTACTTGTGTCCAATAATAGATACATTTGCAACTACATTTCATAAACTAAATGTAGCAACTATTATTGGACAGGGATAGTAATAATTAACCGAATTCTTAAATATCTTTTTTTTCTAAATATTTAAACCCGTTTTCAAAAACATACAGAAATTACTAAGTAGAAAATGATACATTCATGTCCTATACTAATGTTATATATATAATATATTATTATACTAAGTTATGTAATAGGTTATTAACAAGTAATAATTAATATTTTGTATGTTTTAGTTTCCCATATTCTATCTGTGAAAATGTAAATACATTGATGTCAAGTTAATTTTTAATGCAAAACATTTCAATTCCAAAAGCTGCTTAATTCTTTCCGGCAAAAGTTTTTTTTTTTTTCATCATAACAAAACATCTGTCTACTTTCTACACCCCATTTTTTTTTTTTTTTTTTTTTTTTTTGAGTGGCCTTTTTTGATTTCCAGTAAAAGAAAAAGAAAACAATTTGAAGGGTTGCTTTAAAGAGCATTACAGATATATGTAAAGCTTTCTTTTGGACACATCTGTGAAAAGTGTTAATCTTTTGACCATTTATAGACTTATGAATTAAAAGAAATTTTAAAAAATGCAACATTTCTAGAAAACATTGTAGAATAAGACTAGATTAAAAAAATTGTTTCTTCACCTGTCACTTGTTTCTGTAAAATAGATTGGCAAACATGGATAAATATGCCTACAATAAGTTATAGTGTCAAAAGGATTGGTTGGCTTTTCCTGTGATACCACTTTTGGCTACATTACTCTTCTGCAATGTTTGCTTAAAAAGGAATGATTAGAATTGAAATAATACCTAAATATAGGATGAAAGTGAATTTATACATTTTTTTGTTATTAAGAATTTACAAAAAATAATTAACATTTACTAGATTGTTTATTTACAAGAATAATTTTACATTTGTAACATTCTAAAAACTAATTAATTAGAATTAATGCAATGCAATATTTATCATTTACCAATTTATAAATAAATATCAAAACAAATTTTTAAATTTACAAACATTTACTTAATAAAATTTGTGATAAAGAAATTCATAGTTTTTACCCTTTTATAAAGTTTGAATCAACTGGCAAATAGCCAATGTTTTGCCAACCATTCCAATAAACATAATAGTATAAGTAAACAATCTGATAAATATATATTGTTTATTATTTTTTGTTGCAAATTCTCAAGAATAAAAATGTATAAATTATCTTTCATATGTTTAGATTTTATTGCAATTCTAACATGTTTAGATTTTATTGCAATTCTAACATGTTTAGATTTTATTGCAATTCTAACATGTTTAGATTTTATTGCAATTCTAACATGTTTAGATTTTATTGCAATTCTAACATGTTTAGATTTTATTGCAATTCTAACATGTTTAGATTTTATTGCAATTCTAACATGTTTAGATTTTATTGCAATTCTAACATGTTTAGATTTTATTGCAATTCTAACATGTTTAGATTTTATTGCAATTCTAACATGTTTAGATTTTATTGCAATTCTAACATGTTTAGATTTTATTGCAATTCTAACATGTTTAGATTTTATTGCAATTCTAACATGTTTAGATTTTATTGCAATTCTAACATGTTTAGATTTTATTGCAATTCTAACATGTTTAGATTTTATTGCAATTCTAACATGTTTAGATTTTATTGCAATTCTAACATGTTTAGATTTTATTGCAATTCTAACATGTTTAGATTTTATTGCAATTCTAACATGTTTAGATTTTATTGCAATTCTAACATGTTCAGATTTTATTGCAATTCTAACATGTTTAGATTTTATTGCAATTCAAATCACCACTTTTGAAAACAAACACTGCTCAAGAGTGGAAATAATTTAAAATACGGTGTCATGATAAAAACTGTCCTTTTCACACGGTTCGAGTTTGCCAATAAATCCATATAACAAATCCGTAATACAGTATTTACATTATTCTGATTATCATTCTCGTCTTTGTTCCCATTTGTACGATGTTTCAGCTGTTGTATGCACCGGCCTTCTTCACTACTTTATCCACATGGCCCAGTGGATATAGATGTTGGTTAGTTCCTGTGACTTTACCCAAACAGTTGCGAGTTCAATACAGTGATGAACAAGTAACTTACAGTGTTAGAGGGAGATAACTCATGACTTCCAAAAGAGGCACTACTACACAAGGAATGGAGTTCATATACCCCATTGATTGTAATAAAAACTTTGGTTTGAAATTCCTAGTACCTGAAGAAGGCCGGAGCGTAC
This sequence comes from Ascarosepion bandense, assembly GCA_037127315.1. Lineage (NCBI taxonomy): Eukaryota > Metazoa > Mollusca > Cephalopoda > Sepiida > Sepiidae > Ascarosepion > Ascarosepion bandense. The sequence goes on from JBBBDQ010000469.1 coordinate 414,683, forward strand.
AATGGCTGAGACGACATACAAATGGCAACAAAGATGAGGACAATAGTCCAAATACTACCTCATTTCAGAAATATAGACAAATTAGTAATACATATTTAATAAATCATTTACTCAAAATAGGGAGCAGGATAAATCAACACTCAACTGAGTGTCAGGACAACTCAGTACCAGAAAAATATAATTCTTTTATAATCAAATAAAATTAATTTATTAAGGATTAAAAACATAATTAGTGAATATTTTACTTTAAATAATGTAGTTGAAAGAAATTTATTTCAATAAGATAAATTGACATAAAAAATAATTCAATAAAAAATTTGTTTGTAATCATTTTTTAATAAAGTCAATCGAAAAATGCAAAGCAAAATAAAACAGTTTTTTAAATCATTTTTTAATAAAGTAAATTGTAATGTCATTTAATTTTTAATAAATTAAATTATTCTAAAATATTTTGTGAAATATGATTTAATAATTTACATTTTACTTTGTAAAATATGAATTAGTATTTTATTTTTAATTTTTTTATAATTTTTTTTAAATGCCTTACGTGAAAAAAATATTCACTAATTAATTCTTAATAAATCCTTTTATTTGGTTATAGAAAATGATGTTTTTTCAGGTGCTGAGTTACCCCAGTGTTGAATTTTTCAGTGTTCAGTTGGCAGTGTTGAGTTATCCCTTCTCAATCAAAATAAAAAGTTCAGATTTAAATTAATTGGTACATTAGCATACAAATTTTATACCATAAAAGTAGAAATTATTGGATAGATGTAGCATGCTTTAATTCACTCATTTTTTATTAATTTGCCTATTTTTTAATATTTATTACAGCTTCTGTCTCATAATAGTTGGTACATTAACATACACATTTCATACAGTAAATGAAGAAATTATTATGGAACAGAGATAGTATCATTTATAATTTATATTGGTGTAAGAATGGTGCCCTTTGATTTGGTGAATAGTTAGCAAGCTTGTCTTGCTAGATCATCTACAACTGAGTATTGTATTCAATGCTCACTGAGTATTTGATACTTTCAATTTTGTGTCACATTGAAGCTATGCTAAGCAAATTGCTATATGGATGTAAGAATGTACATTTGAACAATTTTGCCAAAGTCTTAACAACACCAATGCAGTAGTTCTCCAGAATAATCATCCAATCTCTTGATGACCCACAATCTAATTAAATGTTATGCATGTACCTATGGCCATTAATGGGTATGTCCCAATCCTTATATAATAAGTTGGACATTATTAGAAGAGTAGGGTTTCTTACTGTCTAGCAGTTCTCTACTAGCAGTGGTTATCTACTTCACACAGAATACAAGTCTTGTATATGACGATATTATAAATATTACTATTTATTTCTAATCCCTGTTTGGTTTATTACTCATTCAGTAACCTTTTAGGTTACAACATTAAACAAATGCAGAGATTTGTATGAATATTTCTACAAAGAAATGACAATACAAACTTAAAATTATTTTGAGAAGTTAGACAATAAAAAAATTTTAAAAAAGAAAAGCAATTGTTTATTTAGCCTTTATTTTGCATGAACAGAAATATTTATAGTAGTTATTTTAGTTTGTTTCACAGAAGAATAAACAAACATCTGTTTCAAGTATAATTCTATACCAGCAATACAAATTATGTTATGACTAAGTGCTACTTACCTAACCTCCACCAACACTATCTCTTTTGAATAATAATAATGTATATCACTGCTTTCCTGTAATCAGTTTGGGAAGATGATTCCAAGGCAGAGAATTCATATATTAGGCAGTATCAAATGTAAGTAAAGTATTTCATTTAATAATATTCTTGTCAAATCAATTCGCAATTAGGAGGTACTTCAATGAGTGAAGTTTTCATGTTAGACAAAAGACTGTCATTTTGCAGAAATGTTTAAATACAATTTTCAATTGTTTTAAAGTCACTAAAATAACAAATTTATTTCTGTCTTTGAATTTAGCAACCTTCTGTTTGATTTATTTCAACTTCCTCAAGTGCCATATCCGTTCAGGATACAAGTAATTCTGGCTCTCTTTAACATCTGTAAACTATGCAATTACCATGACTGTTTTGTAGAAAGTGAAGTGATTATATAGTCTTCTCTGTGGTTTTAAATTCAAGGATACACTGGACACACATGCAGGCATTTAACATTTTCCAAGTGATACATACGATATCTAGTTTGAAATCAGTCTGAAGAATTCAAAACTTGTCTTTGTCCTAATTACAAGTATATGTCAAGTTATGATCATTTGATGTTAATCAAAACTTGCATGTGCTTAATCATTTATTTATTTTGACATAAGTTCTAGATCCTTGCTTTTTCTGCCTCTTTTTGTGAGGAAAATCACTGGAATCTTAATGCAATTAATGTCATAAGTGACAGAGAAGTTTAACTTGACACTCTTTCAAAAATGATTTATATTAAATAAATTTTTGAGCATTAAAAACACAAAATTCAGTCTAATTAACACAATTTTTGTCATGTTTTGCATATCTGACCCCCACTTTGAATAATGCTAATAGAATAAAATAAAAAATGCCAGAGAATTTTTTTTTCTCATTTCTTATATTAAAACAATTTAAATCTAAAATGTAAGCAAATTGTTCATGGTCAAGATTTAAAATATACCAAGTTCCTTTCATATGTTACATTAACCATTACTTGTTTTTGGTAGCAAATGCCAAGCACTTAATATCAGTTTTTGACATAACTACTCTTACAGTATGGCACTTTTATAGAAGCAAACCACCCACATCCCGTGTGTATTCCAACAGCAAAAAGCAAGTTCCACTCAAACAGCTTCTTCTGACGAACCACTGCCCTGTCGTACCTGTTCTTAAAAGGATGCTTCTCCAATCACTACAATCTTAACCTGTTTAAGGTTGATTAACTATTATCTTTCTTTCTTATCCATCCAAATTGCCTCCTAACCCTAACCCTCTACTATGAGTGGCCCCTGAACCTTGTACAGAGTGAACCTTACTGTAAAAAACACCCATTTATCAGAAAATCATGACCTCTGTTATGTTTTTTGTTTGCTGAATACATTTTTGGCTCTTAAAAATCCAGAAGTTTAAATCCAAAATTTGTGCTCTTGTGGGGAATGAAGGTTTTTATTTTTTAATTAGACATGTGAAAGTTTTCTTGTAAATTTCTTCCAAAATAAAAATAACATTAATACAGTTCTATGATAACAAAAATCATTCAGGGAGCTCAAAAGTTACATATATCAGTCCGTCTCAATTGTGCAAGTTCAAGGGGACAAATGCTGCTCAGAGCTACAAAGTAAAGGAAGCTGTGGAGACTCATTATTGCTAATAAGCTGAAAGGACACATTACATAAATAAGTGGTAGTTAGTAGTAGTTGTCCTCTTAGACTAATTGCCAACAGAAAACCCTGTCTACTCTGCTATTTTTATGTATATGGCGGGAGGGGGAGAGGTAGTCATGCCTTCCCAAAAGATTAAAGTGAATGCAAATTACCTCAACTGAGATTTGAACTTCTGACATCTGCAGCTTCAAGGATATTGCATGTACAGATTTGAAAATTGATGACAATAGTTAATGTTTACTATAGATTACAAAAATATAAACATTTGGGTACTTTCATTTTCATAAGGATTAGAAAATGGCTAAAATACAAAAAGATGCTGTTCATTAAATGAATATGACATATCTCTGTATAACAAGGTGATACTTATCATTTTGGATTCACCTTGATTTTATATACATAAATAAAATTCATAGATGGCCCAAAGATTATGTCCAAGCATGAAATAGTCTCCACTTGACTTTGACCTCAATGCCACTTTTTATATTTACATATGCTCTATCACTAATATTGACCACTTTTACCCATAAAAAAAGTAAGGTTTTATCATATCTTATATATAGAATTAATGTGGAGAAGTTTGTTAATTGAGCAGAGTTAAGGCATAACTGCTTAGTTAAGTAATAAACTTCACATAAATGCTAATAATGTTCTATCTCTATATTGAGCACTTTACAACAAAAACTTGCTTGCCAAAATATCTTTTTATCAGTAAACCGCTGAAAAAACAGCAATCTTGACACTAACCATCACAACTCAACACTATATAATTTTTAATATACTTGTAGTTAATTAACACCAATTTATTTTCAAAAAAAGGTAGTAAAAGTGCTTGATATAAAATACAACTTATATAAAATATAAAAAAATATATTATCTCAGAAACTCAAATTTCATCCTGTAAAGGGATTGTCAGGTCAGGCCATATTTTTTTTAATATCAAATGGCACCTGTAGCTTTTTTAAACAAAGAAATAGATAGCAAAATTGGCCTCATTTCTTAATAATGCGATACAACATAATGCTGGTAGCATGTGGCATGTTCACTTGCAGTGGTGAATAATGCATTGTGTTATAACACTTAAATAGTGAGATAGCATGACTAATAAATATATAAAGTCATATTGTATTTTATATACAGGTTGTGCCAAGTAATTGAGAACAAAATATAATAGAAAAAAAAATCAGTGTATTTCAAAACACAAATTTGTACATGTTTAACTTCGAGAAAAAAAAAAAAAAAAAAAAATGAACCGGTTTTCGACATTGCATCAAATAAATATGAAAACTATTGATGTTCTATTCCGGTCTACCTTCTATCAGGAACAATTGAATCAATTCCTAGGTCTGATGCTAGAAAAGTTGGTTTACTATGTCAGATTAGACATTTTTTCTCTTCAGAATCTATCTTAAATATTTATAAGTCTATCATTTGTCCATTGTTTCAGTATTGCTGCAACATATGGTCTGGTGCTTCTGCTATATATTTATAAATTCTTGGTAAAATCCAAAGAAGAATATACAATGTTATTGGTCTTGACCTTGCATCTCAACTTCAGTCATTTTCCCACTCCTGTAATGTAGCTTCCTTGTGCCTTTTCTATAAATACTTTCAGTAATGGTTCTTATGAACTTTCCTCTATGGTAACTAGACTTTATGAATTTAAGCACAAGTTTGGTGGCAATGTCTTATCAATTTTACAGTTGAAATGATACGTTTACATAATTTTGGCATCTCTAATTTTTTTCAATAAATTGGTTCTGGGTATGAAAATAAACTACATTGGGCAGCAAGGCCTCTTATTGAGAGATTGGAGGCTTTGAGAAATGAGGAACCACCTCTTAATTGTTGTTGTTTCCAGGTCCACCCTCACCCAGGGTGATAGCACCTGTTAAGGTCCCAGCTATGGGCAAATATTGAAATCACAAACAAAAATAAATCTATGTAAAAAAGGGCAGGCTGAACTCTCTAACCTTGGTAGGTAATCTTCCTAGATAAAAACACTGAGTTTCCAGTTTCCTAAACTGGTCGATGGTAGTCAGGGCATACAACTGTAAAACTTTCATGATGGTTCAATTACGTATTAATCACAACTGCTTAACAGAGCTGGAGCCCTCAATGAAGGTCCCCTGAGGCCATATAAAACATGGACCCAGCTTACCAAAGATGATTTAAGGAAGTTGAGATTATAGCCAGGTTTTACACAAAATCAGGCAGCCTTAAAAAGATCCATAAAGAAAACCCTGTCCAACCCATGCTAACATGGAAATGGACATTAAACGATGATGATGAATCAACATAAAAAAATAGTGTGATCTATCTATTATTACAATAAAATTTGGTAAAATTTAATGGATAAAACTGATTAAAAAAAAAGATAAAAAAAATATCACAAATTATCTTTCTGTTCTGTGTCCAACCAAATACCAAGTTTCTATGTTCAGATCTAAGGCATAAAAAAAAAACGCAATGGAAATCACTTTCTATTCTCGAGTTACAAATTGGAGAAGCTAAACCACTGAGAAAATAATATTTATGCAAAATGAATATATGTATTCATATGATACTGATATAAATAATATACAGTAAAATTATATGATAATCAGTGTGTGTGTATATATATATATATATATATATATAGGTATAACCTAAGCTTATATGATAATGGTTGAATATGGGACAGAATGTAATTTTTTTTTTTAATAAATTTGTAAAAAAATACAAAACCTTCATTAAGTGTTGATGCACTAAAATTTTCTGATGATGAACAAAGTCTTTGAACCTTGGATTTATGCAATTTACTATCATATATGTAGTCATAAAAAAAATTAAAGGATGCTCTAAGTACTTGTGTTCCATGAGCTATACTAGCCCACATTTAAGACAGTCCCAAGACAAACAATGTTACTAAGAATTTTGACAGAGTCTGGCACGCAAGCCTTCTATGCTAGCTATGGGGCTATGGTATAACTGGACAATTGTTTGACCTAATCCAGTCATTCCTTTCAAATCGCACAATGAAGGTAGTATTGAACGGACATGCCTCCCGATACTATTATACAATTATGGGTGTCCCTCAAGGCTCTATTCTAGGTCCTACGCTTTTTCTGATCTTCATTAATGATCTCTCTGATGTAATCAGATCCCAAGTTGTCATCTATGCTGATGACACCACTATTTACCCTCACCTCAATCAAAAATCTACTGAGGCTGACACAGTAAACCTCGCTGCTGAGCTTGAAAAGGACCTCTAATTTGTGGTGGACTGAGGTAAGAAATGGCTGATGAATTTTAATGCTTCCAAAATGAAGCTCTTATCTGTTAACCATCACAGACAATCGTTCCTATCCCCCATTAGCATGGATTAAGCTATTCTCCCTGAAAGCAAAACACTGCACCTCCTCAGGTTAACTCTCTCAGCAGACCTCAAGTGAAATGACTATATATCGAATCCATAGCTAAATCCGCTGCTAAAAAGGTCGATTCACTGTGTAGAGCCAGGAAGTTTTTCACGCCTGAATCTATCCTGCACATATGTAAATCTACTATCTGCCCATGTATTGAATACTGCTGCTACATCTCGTCGGGTACCCCTGCTATTCACCTCTTTGTTCTTGACAAAACCTAATGGAGAATCTGTAATGTGACTGATCCCAACTTGGTAGCTCAGATGCAGTCACTTCCTCACCGGCATATGGCTTCCCTGTGTCTCTTCTACAAATACTTTCACGGCTTCTGCTCCGATGAACTTAGCTCACTGGTGCCTCCTATGCATTAATTTACTCAAGCTACTAGACTAGCAACTAGGTCCCATCCTTTAACAGTGAAACCAATAAAATTTAACTGCATCTTCTATTCCAGCAGCTTCTTTTCTTGCACTTCCCGCCTATGGAATTCCTTTCTGTATACTTGCTTTCTTGACAGCTACAATCTCCAAGAATTTAAACGTATGTTCAATAGACATCTTGTATCTTTGACTCACATCCTTTCACTCATGCTCTTTTCTCCGTCCACTTCACTCATCACACTAGTATTCTCATCCTTCTCTTACCCATTTCTCAACAGCCCCCATAACCTGTTCCACTTTCTCATCACTTTCCTATGTAACCCCCTGCATACCAGTGTCAGTAACACTGCCTGGCTTAGGATAAAATGATTAAAAAAATAAGTTTTTTTTTTTTAAATAAATTAGCAAGGAGACTGAAAGCACATCAAGAATTCCTGGTCTTCTTTATGCTAACTTTGCTTAATAATAACATCTTGTAAGTCTCTCAGTTTTTATATTAGTATGTCTGGTGACTTTTAAAGAATAAAAGACTGGAGGCAACACTTGTATAATTTTGGTATGTTCGTGTATATTGATAAAAATCTGGTAACATTAATTTTGTTATAGTAATTTTGGAAATATTTGCAGGAAAAATGGTTAGAGAAAATTCTGAAATAAATATTTTCATTTGACTACCATTTACTAGAAATTATGTGTTGGAATTAGACTATGTCTTGAATAAATGTGCGTTGTGGTACAGTGGATATCGGCTCGGAACGAGAAGCCGGGGAGCCGAGTTCGAATTCCAGTTGAATCCATTGTATTCACTTACGCGCAAATACCCTTGGGAAAGGTATTAATCCGTCTCTTCCTTCCAGTTATGAGTTAAATAACAGGACAGATTGGGTTCTATAGCCTTGGTCGGCAACCAGTCTACCGCAGAAAGCAATGGCAACCTACTGTGGGATAATCTTCTGCCCAGTCAGTCATGTCTCTTTCGAGACATGATCGCTCAAGCGTGTATCACGTATGGCACTTAACTGACTGACTTGAATAAAACAGTTGACTAAATAAAATAAATCTAATTGACTAAAATAATGATGCAATTCCATCATAATATTACAAGTACACTGCAGGCCTCATGAACAACCCGATTATGTAATTGAAATATTATTACTAGTTTATTTACCACTAATTTTAATTAGGTTGAATATTGTATATTAAGGGTGGATCTAGCACAATCATAGGTGAGGTTATCTTATTTAAATTATGACTTGTTATTATTCGTTTTTTCTGTTTAATTCATTCTTTGCCACCATAATTATCATGTACATGTCTTTATCGATTCCATTTAATCAACTGCTTCATTCAAGTCATCATCTTCCTCTAGAATTGTGGGCCTGGAAAATAGTAGTTGAAGACATATTTTGTTTTATTGACAGATTATTTTTTTTTTATAGTTTATCAACCTTTGTTTTTTAAGGTTATTTAAAGTCAAAACATTTTTGAATCGTAAGAATGTTTTTTTGGAGAATAAATTACTATTTAACCCATCTCCGGGAGGAGAAGAGATAGATACATACCTTTCTGTTTATTGCTATCTATATTTTCTGATTCTCAAAAACAAAGAAAAAAAACAACTTTTATTTTAAAGAATTTTTCCTGTCCTGTGTAGCTCTTAGTAAATTTTATCTTTTTGCTATCTCTCCTAAACATTGTGCTGCTATACATTTACACAGGCTTGTTGGGCGGGTCAGTAGTTTTCCACTACTCCCCTAGCCTTCAATGTTCTGTGAGTGTTAAATTTTCCAGTCCCTCTTTTATTATACACCCTAGAAATCTCAATTCTCTTTCTGATGTTAAGTATAAGTGGGCATTTTTTTTTTAAAGAAAGAACTTGAGAATAAATGACACTAAAACTCCAAGAGATATTTAATGTCAGAACAGACTTAGCCAAGGTTGTTAGAATAGAAATCTTTCATGACACTTGATCTGGAATTAAAATGAAAGCAATAAAAGGCACCAACCCTGATTCCATCATAAAAATTCAGAATATGGAATTTGTAAATACCAAACACTAAATCCCTCATTGTATGAAACAATTATAACATATTCAGTATAGGAGATAAAGAAATTGAACATAGAATAGGCAGTTCTATGGGTAGTTTCACCCAACACTGCAAGTTGCTACAAAACCAAAACATTAACCTAAAAACTTTGTTTTTAAATAGTCTCATTAAATTGAGAGTTTCATATGGCTGCCAAACATGGTACCCAATTGGTTCATAAATATCTAAACTGTCAGCTGTTTACAATTGCTTTCTCAGATCAATGGTTAAAAATGACTGAGTGAGTGAAGCATGTAGGTCTCAGCAAGAAACCTCCTTTTTCAAACCTTGTGGACTGATGTTATAGAATCACAAAGATCTGTACCAGATAATAAAACACATCACTTGAGGACATTTAACAGCAGCAACAACTAAAATGGGTAGCATATGTAAATCAAAGAGAAAATAATGACATAATCAAGATGTTGATGTTCCACACTACTTCAAGCAAAAGGTTAGGAAGGAAACGCCCATCAACTGTAAAGTGCAATGACAGTTGCTGGAATTTAGAAACCTTTCTTTTGAAAAATTGTTTTAAAGAGAAATTTTTTATAAATTTCAACTGAAAGCAGCACTGTTGACTCGGTCAATGACTGCCCAATGTTTCCTTATAATATTGCCATCTGTAAACATTTCAGAAGGTTATAGAAAAAAAATTAAAATAATTAGTTTTAAAGAAACATTACTTGTAAATCAAGAGAGTGAACATTTGTTGGAATAAATATTTACTTTATTTACAGTCAGATTAATATCACCTTTTCTTTTTTTATGTTTTTGTTATCACAACATTTTAGCCATTGTGTCCTCCATTCTTCTTTAGATGTCTGTCAATCCTGGTAACCTTCAGAGAATTTCAGGCTGAACCCTTTATTCAATCTATGAGGGCAGATTGTTCTTATTCCACTGCCCCTATCTCGGAGTATGCAATCTTAGAATAAATATTTATCAAACTTCAAGTGATATATTTTAAATAACTAGAAAAACACGAATATTCCATATTTAGAATCAAAACACATTGACTAAACAAAAAAAGTTCATTTCAAAATGTTCTTCAACAAGCTGTATTAAATTAGATGTAGTAAGGTATTGATATATAGATTTATAGTAAAATCTATCTCTTCCTTAATTTCCTTGTAATTATGCCTAATAAGTAATAGTAAAATTGTATAAATATATATTAATTGAGAGAGAGAGGAACCACAAAGAGTGGAATAGAAGAAACAGAATTTTGAAAAATAAAAATAAAATAATCATACTATCTCTGTCCCATAATAGTTGCTACACTGAGTATATCAACAATCCATATCCGTTACACCCAATGGTCTGTAGGACAGCATTTTTGCTGTTTCCATAAACTGTTTTTTTTTTTTTTAAATGAGGCAGGGTTGTTAGCTCTGCGCCCAACCCCCAAACCTGGAGGAAGGTGATGTTCTAAGTGTAGCTTAGATGTGACACACGACTGAAAGTAAGGGGACATCCAGTGATGATCGAACTCATTACTCAATTGTAATGATTCAAGCGAGACAAGCTTGCTAACCATTACACCACTGCTAGGTGCCCACATTGAGTATATGAAATGTATATTTTAATGTACCAACTATTATAGAACAGAAGCTGCAATATTTTTTTTTTCAATCATTTCACTTCCAAGCAAGAAAACAAGGCCACTAAAGGTTATGAAAAGTAGAAGAGGATGAGAAAACTTTAGTGAAGAAAAAGGACAATAAAAACAGGGTTCAGAAAGATAAAAGATGGCAATTGATTGTGTGTTTAAATTTTTGAAAACTGAAGGTAGCATGGAAGTAAGAAATTTGAAGAGAGTTCCACAGGTAAGAAGTACAAGAATAAAAACTATTAGAATAGAACATATGGTTACAACAGTAAAACAACAAGATCTTAGTATCCAATCTAGTAATATGCGTAAATTCACATTATTGAGGTACTAAGGAGCAGAATTCATTAAAATTGTTCTTAAAATATAGAAAAGACAGAGAGAAATTATGTCATAGTAGTAGGAAAGTGACTGAAATCAAGATTCCAGGTAAGGACCGATAACAAACCCTTGTTTGGATTTTGTGATATATAACAGGAGCATCAGTCCATATGTGGCAGCAATATTCAATGCCTAGATAAATGGAAGATTTATAAATGGGCAAGATGGATTCTGACAAGAATGATTGTCTGGCACAACACAGTGAACTAAACTTCTTATCAGCAGACCTAGTAATTGATTCAATATAATCCATTCCACTTCGTGTCAATTGTGAACATGAGCTGAAGATAGTGCATAGTTGCAATCCTGTAGATTAATATCGGCCATTCTGCTGAAGGGCAAAAATGGTTCCCTATGATGATTAAAAGGGTACAGTTTCATTTTGGAGGCATCAAAATTTACAAGCTATTTTTTGTCCCAGTTAAAAACTGATTGGATATTATTTTTGAGAAGATCTGCCAGTTTTACTTCGTTACACTTATCAACCATATTAAGACAGGTGTAAATAACTGTATCATCAGCATAAATACTTAGCTGAGGAAGGTAAGGTCATTGATGAAGGTAAGCAACAATGTAAGTCCAAGGATAAAGCAATGGGGATCCTAACATTAATGTTAAATGAACTTTCATTGCCTGTTTTGTTAAGAATGATTGGATCAAGTCAAATATCCAGTCAGAGACTTTGAGCTTGTGGAAAAAGCCAGCATGCTAAAATCAGTCAAATGACATATCTAAAGCCACAAATTAAACGTCACTATTCTTATCTAAAGTCAGAGACAAATTCAAATAACACATAGGCAGTTGACCTAGAGAAATGAAAACGATATTGTTTATCTGAGAAAAGGTCATGTAAAGTAAAATGCTTAACCTGAGAACACTAACCATGGGTACATAGTACCTGACACAAATGACACTATTTTAATTACAATTTGATTGAATTTTCAGTACCTGATTTTCTTACCTAAATAATGTTTTTCAGTTCCTATTAATGTTAACTCAAAATACAAATTTTGAAGTGCCTCCATGTAAAATATTTCGAATAAAGATTTATATTTAATATTTTTTGATATTTTATATGATATACCCATGGTTAGTAGTGGTGTAACTGGATCCTTTTGAATAAGCTCTTGACCTTACCATTTCAACATAACCATTAAAACCCCAAGTAATGCCAGGCTATAAAGCTAGTATTAAATAAACAACTGACAGGTAATTAAACAATCAACATAATCTTTACTTAGTCATATTCTACAGGGCTTACTTCCAGAGAAGTTGCAAGGTTTTATTTTAATTACTAGCAGTATAGCCCGGCATTGCTTGGGTGTAATGAAAGCTTTAAAACTAATCCATGGTCCTGGAGCTCAGACACTTTAGACGTTGGTACGAAAGACTAAAAAGCAATAGTTGTTTCTAGTTAAAGCGAAACTGTAGACTGAAAAAAAAAAAAAAAATGAATGGATGTAACTCAAATTTTGATTTCCTGGTATCGATATCAAATAAGTTTTTTTTCATTGTAAACTGAATTTTGAAGGCTAAATAAGTCCTCTGAGTAAATGATATCATGGCTGAGACTAAGAACTACAATTATGCCTACTTAGAGCCAAACCTGAAGCAAAAACTAAAATAAAAGTGCTGAAAAAAATAGACATACAGGCAGATAAACAGACACACACACAAACATCTTGCCTTTATATATATATATCGATTTTCTACACTATTGTAAGAACTGCAACCTTGAAACTTCTGAATATCATTTATTTTCTATGAGTGTATCAAATTTGATCAAAAGTGGACCACTCCTATAAACCGATTTTTTCAATTATCGATATTAATCGGGGTTACCTCAACACAAAACCTAGCTAAGAACACTTGCAGACGCTTATAGTACAACTGTGTAAATTTTCAAGAAAATTGGTTCAGCCATTTCAGAGTCTATAGGTAACGGACACACACAGACAAAATTCCATTCATAAATAAGTTTAGATTTAGATTAGATAGAACTATGAATAGTTAAAAGTTAACACTTATAGATGTTTTCGAAAATTTTGGAACTGTTGGTCAGTTCTACTCATTAATCATATTCAACTGACCTTGTACCAACCAATTACCTTTGTTGATTGCTACAAAATGCCTTGATATAGAAAACCACAAATGAAAACCAGATTAAAGGGTTTGTTGAAAGCTTTTTTTTCTCTCTACATCAAAACTTGATATATTTTACTCAAAATGTATCAAATAGCTGCCTGGTAAATGGCAATAAGTCATTGCAAATAATAGCAAAGATGTAATGTGCAATTATTCTTAAAAAAAAAAAAAAGTTGAAAAACCAAAACAGAAATTATTAATGATTTAACCCAATACAATTTAGGATAATTAAAAATAAGAAGAAAAGCAATAAAAATGAGAAAGACCATGCTTAACATCTTTATAAATTGGACATTCAAATTTAAATGTTAAGTATCTCTGTATTTGACATTTTGATGTAATCCTCCACTTCTCCATACAAGATTGATTCCATCAATAAAACCATTTATCGTCTGAAGACGTTTCTGTAAAATATACACCAACTTTCACTTAGCTTTCTACCAATGACCTCATATCTCATCTCCATTCTAGTTCACATTGGTGTGCACCAAAATCTGGGAAAGGCTGCATGTTTACAAAGAAATAAAAGATGAAAAACATTATGTTGCGAAACAAAAACTAAAACCCAGTTTTTAATATCGTTAGATTTTTTATTGGGAGTTTCATTTGCATGGTTTTGGTGGATAGGTAGATAGGTGACATTTGGGATAACTTATTCTAATGACTCAGTTCTTCCTCTGACCCATACTCTGTTTCATCTACACATCCCTAAGTGTGGCAAGCAATACCAAGATGTATCATTGGAACTTCTGAAAGGAGATTCTGTTTCCCACCATGGATAGGCCAAAAGTAACTTCCTTGGTCCCAATTGTGACTTAATATACTCCCATAACCGGAAATTATCCATGCTTGGTTTGCTGTCACTTGATCCCAAATTTTTTTGTTCTCTTTCAGTCGAGTGGGTGATGCTTAGAAGACCAGACTTCAAAGACCCCATCTGCCAATCATAAATCTTGAGCATAAGATAAAAAAAAATCACTTTTCTTTTCTACATAGATGTCCTGTTTATAGTGTCACAGTTCCTATTCAGAACAAAATGTATCACTAAAAAGTTTTCTCATCTTGTCACATACACACATACATTATTTATCAAGGTAAATAAACATTTTTGGGAAATGGACCGAATATGTGAGCAATGATAAAGTTCTGGAGAGGATGGAAATGAAAAGGAAAATAATACTTAACATCAAGAAAAGACAATTGAAATTCCTGGGACTTGTAATGAAGAAAAAGAGCTTGAAGAATTTGATACTCACAGAGAAAGAGGAACGCATCCCTTAACATACTTGAGCAAATGGATAGCAGAGTTGAGTTTGGGTAGTGTAACAGGAGAAAGCATGTCAAGAGTCACTAGGAATAGGGAGCTGTGATCGTCTATGTCCTGAAGGGACACAACATATAGAAGATTTATCTCAATGTCTTCAAATATACACTGTAAAAATAATATATATTTTCTGAAGATTTAATTAAAATTTTGGTTCATTTTTATACTAGTTTACCTATATAATTAAAAGAAGCTAGTAACATTTAACTAATTTTAAAATTGCATTGTATTTAGAAACTATTTTTTATTTAGTTTTTTGTCTATGTTCAACACTTCCTGAATACTGAAGAATACGATCTATTCATCACTGACTAATTAGAGAATTTTATTTAACAAGATGGTGAAATCAGTTATGCTGGGGAGTCACCATTCATTTATCCGTCACACCCAGATGGTGCATAGGGCAGCAAACTTTTTTACAGGGCAGGGGTGTTAGCCCTGTGCCCAACCCCCAAACCTGGAGGACCGGTGGACCATTCTTGGTCCTTACGTTTACAGCACCTGGTATTTCCAAATGGTCACCCATTTAAGTACTGACCAGGCTCAGTGTTGCTTAACTTCGGTGATCGGACGGGAACCGGTGTATTGGACATGATATAGCCAAAGACTTATGATGGAGAGTGGAACACAAGAATATCAGTCAAGTGAAATATTTTCAAATCACCTGAGTAAATGGAAGAAGTGTGGAAAGAAGTGAAGAGAAAATAAGAAAAATAAGGAATACATGAAATGAAGTAGAAAAACAAAAGGAGGAAACTGAAGTATAGAAAGTTAGATAAAGGAAAAGAAAACTAAAAGTGCAATTAAGTAGTAAAGTATATATGATATTTTTTTCATCATTTAAGCACAGCAGGACCACCACTAGTGCACAGGGAGTTACAGTGAGAAAAAAAACCTAGTACAGAGGGTGTTGAAGAAAGAATAAAAGTTGGACAGGATTCAAGGAGTTAGATGGCAATTCACATTGCATTTCATTTTTGAAGATGGTAGTTATCAGGGGCGGATGTGCGTTGTGGCGCAGTGGATATCGACTCAGAATGAAAAATTGGAGAGCCGAGTTCAAATTCCAGTTGAATTCCTTGCATTCACTTACGCGCAAATACCCTTGAGGAAGGTATTAATCCATCTATTTCTTCCAGTTATGGGTTAAATAGCAGGACAGATTGGGTTCTATAGCCTTGGTCGGCAACCAGTCTACCGCAGAAAGCAATGGCAACCTACTGCGGGATAATCTTCTGCCCAGTCAGTCATGTCTCTTTTGAGACATGATCACCCAAGCGTGTATCACGTATGGCAATTAACTGACTGAGTTATCAGGGAAGCAAGTAAATGAAAGGAAATTCCACAGACTTCTGCTGGAGTAGAAGAGTCAGTTATATTTAACTATTTCAATGGTAAAAGGATAGGACCTAGTTGCCAATCTAGTAGCATGCTCCAGAATAAAAATCTAGTAGCAGGAACCAGCAAAAAAAGCTTTTCATTTTACATTTATTGAAGAAGGTCTTCAAATTTTTTGAAGAAATAATAAAAAACATTCTCAAGTAAAATAACCTCTCTCGTTATACAGAATTTTTATCAGCTCTCAGTGAGTATGTCAGATATATTTTCTGGATGCATAATCTGGGATTTATGTCTTTATAATTAACTCTTATTGCTACCTTTATAATCTAAAGTTCTATTTAACCCCAGTAATGAATAGTCAATGGAACTCATTTCTTAGTAACGTGATAGTTCTGGTAACATGTGGCAGGTTCACTTACAGTGGTGTTGAATAATGAATTTCGAATAACACTTTTAAATAATGAGACCAGATTGCATGACTAATAAATATATAAAATCACATTGTATTTTATATACAGGTTGTGTCAAGTAATTGAGAACAATTTGTAATATAAAGAAAAACAGATTTAATAAAAAAAATATCAGTGTATTTAAAAAACATTTGTAAAAATTAAACAAAAAACAGAAGAAAAAGAACAGTGTTATTTCTGTCTCACATATATATATATTTTCTAAAATGTTTATAAAAAAATTTAAAAAAATAATAAAAAAAACAGCTTTTTCATGTTTTAATATGTGTATGACCATGCTATTATAATACAAATGCCATAGTGGATAATTTTCACATTCTAATGAACGCTAAGCATAACTGTCAAGCATTTCTTTTAAAGTAGAAAACTTACAGTAAAATATAGCAACACAATTTTATAATTATTTTGTTACTACTACTTGCACTCCTGAAGATGATCTCAGAAGATTGAAAGTACTTGGGGACTTGAGAAATGGAAAATAAAAACATCTTTAAAAGTTACAGTGCATTTCTCACATCTTTCAATTATAATACATGGAAGATTATTCGTGAGTATGAACAGATTTTATTAAAAATAAGCAATGCTTGTAATTTATTTAATCAGATATATCTAAAAGAGAATTTGCTGCCTAAATACACAAATTTTAAAATTATATATAACTGTGAAGTAATATTCCAAAAGTTATGGTTTGAATCCTAGACTTAGCCTAACAAATTAATTCTGGTAACTATTTTTTAAAAATTTTGTGTTATTCAATAACTACTATTGCTTAGCCTCAAGAATGAATTTTGGAGTGACCTCAAATCTCGACCAGATGGTTTTTATACATGTCAGCTAGCCATCATGTTCACAATAGTGGTCTTCAGCAAGTCCTTGTTTTTGCAAAACAAATGACTAATCTTTCTCTCCCCCTCTCCATGACACCCTAAGTGAAGATATCTAGGATATTCAAATCAAAATAGCTAGGCAGATACAAATCTGAGGGGAAAGGGTTAAACATGATTTTGAAAATTCAGCTAGATCCTTCCAAGGTCATGTGAGCCATATTGAAGGGAGCAGAGTCCAATGGGAACACTTTCAGCCAATTACTTGATCTAAAGCTTGATCACTATATTTAGTACCTTAACGAAGGCAGTGATATTGACCCTAAGGCCCTGCGGGAAATAGTGTAACAGCATGATACAAGCCTTGCTGATAAGGACCAACACAGACATGAACTTTGTGTCCATTATGGAGAATCAGAGAATGCTGGGCTCTTCGGTGTATTCAAGTTCATTCAATAAGCACTTCAATTGAATTATATGGTTCCATTGAGTCTTGTCAGGCATGAACTGCCCTCTCCTCACCATTCAAAACTTGTACTTGATGTTCTCATGCACATCACATCTGATAGTGACTACCAACTTCATCTGTTTGGCAATGGCACTCATTGACCAGATCAGGTTATAGTTGATGAGGTCTTGTATCTTCTGGACAAACTCTGCTGTCCTTATAATATTTGACCACACAGAGAGGGTTTCTTTAAATCTGTTATAGAGCCTTGAAATACTTTGTCAGTCTTTTGACAATCATCCTTTAAAACATAAGATTTTGAGTTGTATTAATATCCCACTGCCAGTCAGTCATTGCTTCTAGATGATGAGCATTCAGAATGATCAGTTACTAACAAAATTCCTGGTATGCCTGAAAGAGATATAAGAATGCTAATATTTTGAACTGTTAAAGACATTTTTTTTTCAAATACCTGGTGTACCATGTTTGTCATAGCTTAGTTCACAAATTTTTTATAACTATACAAATGGATACGAATAACTGTTTCAATAGTTTGATTAAAAATTTAAGTCTTCAGGGCTAGATAAAAAACCAGAATTTCTTTATGCTGATTTTAACACATTCTTCTCCAATGTAATATGTCCCTTCAAGATGTAAGCAATCATAGTTCTCCACAACTTCTTGTTTTTTGTAGCCCTCAGTAAAGTTTGTCATTTTGCTATATCTTCTAATCCATATTCTGGTAAACATTTACACAATCTTGTTAGGTTATACACTGTTTCCCTCTGTTTCTTTTTCTGCCAATATATCCTGTGAGTATCAAATTTTCCAAGCTCTCTTTCCCCATTATGTGCCCTAGAAATTTCATCTTTCTCTTTCTGATACTCTATATAAGCGCCCTTTTTATTTTTTTTAAATTTTTTTTTAATCATATCACCCCGAGCAAGGCGGTAACACCACTGATGTGCAGGGGGCTACATAGGTGTGAAAAGATTAGAAAAGAGAAAGCCGGAAACCGCATCCTAAACAGGAAACAAGGGATGAGTCTCTTCACCTGTTCAAAAGACGTGAGTGGAGTGTGAACCGGGTGATAGTTTAGTCTATCTACTCCAATTGAGAAAAAAAAAAAAAAAGAGTGAGAAGTTGAAACTGAGAATTTTTTTTTTTTTTCCCCCTTCAAGTTTCAAGTCGAAAGAAGCCTTCGAAGCTAAACTAATTTACAGAACCTTCTCTAGCAAGTTTAAAAAGATGAAATAAATAACCCTTTGGTTGTCCAGCTGAAAGAGGCAAAATACAGTTTCTTATTTAACAATGGCAAAAAGAAAATTAACATTAAATACAAGAAAAAGCAAGAATGGCTGGCCACTTACAAAACAGACTTTGAACTGAAGTCGAGTGAGAAATTCCAGCAAACAGTGACACCAAAATATTTCAACTCATTTCAATAGTGGCGGCCAGTCAACTGAATTGTTAGCATGACCGAGCACAAAAAGAGAGAGAGGGGACAGAGAGCAATTTCTATTTTTTTCTAAAACTTTTGTTGATGCTCACATGTTCAGTTCATTTTATACTCAGCATCCTTCTGTATATTTCTGTTGCCTCAACTCTCTTCAAATGTGATGAGATGGTCTAGCAATGAATGTTGAACTATTTCCTGTTTCTTAATACTTTGATTAACTTTTGGAAGGCATCTTTCACTATCCCAATATACCTTTGGATTTTGGTGTTACGTTTTCTGTCCTCTGTTAAGATTGTTAAAACCCATACATTTTTTTTTCCTTTCTGTTCTCAAAAGGATTAGAGAGTAAATATTTATCTGCCTGTGTTTAGTGAATAGACATTAATGTATAATTTAGGTCAAATCTTATTGACAATCCACATTAAAAAAAAGAAAAGAAAAAAAGAAAAGAAAAAAAGGAAAGAAAAAAAGGAAAGAAAAAAAGAAAAGAAAAAAAGAAAAGAAAAAAAAGAAAAGAAAAAAAGAAAAGAAAAAAAAGAAAAGAAAAAAAAGAAAAGAAAAAAAAGAAAAGAAAAAAGAAAAAAGAAAAAGAAAAAAAGAAAAAAGAAAAAGAAAAGAAAAAAGAAAAGAAAAAAAGAAAAAAGAAAAGAAAAAAGAAAAGAAAAAAAGAAAAAAGAAAAGAAAAAAGAAAAGAAAAAAAGAAAAAAGAAAAGAAAAAAGAAAAGAAAAAAGAAAAGAAAAAAGAAAAAAGAAAAGAAAAAAGAAAAGAAAAAAAGAAAAAGAAAAGAAAAAAGAAAAGAAAAAAAGAAAAGAAAAAAAGAAAAAAGAAAAGAAAAAAGAAAAAAGAAAAGAAAAAAAGAAAAGAAAAAAAGAAAAGAAAAAAGAAAAGAAAAAAAGAAAAGAAAAAAGAAAAGAAAAAAAGAAAAGAAAAAAAGAAAAGAAAAAAGAAAAGAAAAAAAGAAAAAAAAATTGCTGGTAACAAGAAATAATACTCTTAAGCTAACTGTAAATGATCATCCTCAAGAAGATTACCCTCTCAATAGATATTAATCCAATACATTCACCTATATACTGAACAATACATCATTACACATCATTACATGTCCTTTAAGTAAGACATCAACAAACATCAAAGTTATCAGATAATTAAGAGTAAAGTTTAATATATCAATTATCAGCAATTGTAACATTTAAAAGATTTTTTACAATAACAAATATTCTTATACTTTTTTTATTTTATGCAGGCAATCATCTATTCCTGTCTTAACAGAAAGTCTGATTACTTCCATAAGGTCAAATTATCAGCTGATCTCCAAAAATGATCTACTTCTGTTGTTAACTGGGGAAAGAAATGGCAAATAAATCTTAAAGCCTCCAAAATTAAAGAGCTTTCTATTAAATCATTGGCGAGAACCCTTTTTACTTTCTCTCAGTGTGGCTGATGCTCACCTCCTCCAGGAGAGTGATTCATTGTGTAATGCTTCCTGCTGACATGAAGTGGAAAGGTATGTTGCTAAGAAAGTTAGTTCCCAGTGTCATACAAGACTCGTCAGAATCTATAACAGATTTATAAGTCTATCATTTGTCTTTTCTTTGAATATTTCCAAGAGTTTAAATGCAATGTCAATTACCATCTCTTATTTCCTTGACTCCCT
This sequence comes from Ascarosepion bandense, assembly GCA_037127315.1. Lineage (NCBI taxonomy): Eukaryota > Metazoa > Mollusca > Cephalopoda > Sepiida > Sepiidae > Ascarosepion > Ascarosepion bandense. Next base: position 435,566 of record JBBBDQ010000469.1, read on the forward strand.
CTGTATCTTGTTCTCCCTTTTCACTCTACTCTCATGCAGCTCTCCCATTCTTTTCTTACCCATTCTCCAACACCCCCTGTGACCTCTTCCTTTTCACTCTCCTTTTATGTAACCTGCTGCACACCAATGGCAGTACTGCCTTGATTGGGGTGAAATGATTATAAAAAAAAACAAAAAAAATGTTGCCACATATGGTCAGATGTTCCTACTATATATTTAGAGATTCTTGATAAAATCCAAAGAATCTGCAATGTCATTGGTATTGACCTGGCATGTCAGTTTCAGTCACTTTCCGACTGCACTAATGTAGCTTCCCTGTGCCTTTTCTATAAATACTTTCATTGTAATTTTTCTGATGAACTCTATGGTACCTAGACTTTATGAATTAAGCATAGTACTAGATTTGTGGCAAGGTCTTATTTTTACAGTTGTAATGACTAGATGCTAAAAGATTCTTTTATCACACTTCTCACTTGTAGAACTCTCTTTCAGCTTCTTGTTTGCCAATCAACTTTGATCTTCAAAAATTTAAATCCAATGTCAATTGTTATCTTCTGTCTTAATTTTTATTCTTTTATTGTTCTCTCTCCATAGTAGTATTTTTTTTCTTTATTTCTCTAACACCTGGTTACTTGATTGCTTTGCTTGGGGGCAAAATGATTAGATTAAAACAAAAAAAACAAAAAAACTACCTGCTTACATAAATTGTCAGTTAAGTGCCATATGTGATACATGCTTGGGTGCTCATGTCTTGAAAGAGATATGATTGACTGAGTAGAAGATTATCCCACAGTAGGGTGCTATTGCTTTCTACGGTAGACTGGTTGCCAACCAAGGCTATAGAACCCAATCTGTCCTGTTATTTAACCCATAATTGGAGGGAATAAATGGATCCTTTCCCAAAGATATTTGGGTGTAAGTGAAGGCAAGGAATTCAATTGGAATTTGAACTTGGCGTCCATGATTTCTCTTTCAGAGCCGATGTCCACTGCACCACAACGCACAAATTGTATCTATGCTAAAAGATTTTATTGTTACAATTGATGAACTGTTGTTTTTATGACACACTTCAAATAATAATGATTTTCTAGATTTAATTTTATGTGTACAATTTATTTGTGTAAGTACATCATAATTTTATGCAGGATTCAGATGTGTGTGTGTGATATAGGGATGACCTTCAAAAGTGGTTCTACACTTCACAAATACTTCTCCCAAGTAACACTTTTAATAGAGGAGAACATGACTAAGGACTGTGTGTATGCCATTCCATGTAGCTGTGCAAAGAAATATCAAGGGGGAATGAGACACCTGCTTAAAGTAAGGCTGAAAGAACATTCCAAGGCCATAACATGAGAGGTGATAGAAAAATTAGGTATAACTGACCATAGAGGGAAAAAGGGGATCACACTGCCCCCTATGGGATGAAGTTGAAATAATTGATTAACACCATTGGAAACGATATAAACGTAAGGAATCAGTGTATATGCTAGGCCACAAAAATCACAGCCAGCCAAGCATAGAAACGAATACAATATGAGAACCACTAATATGGAGTGCTAGAGAAAATCATTAGCATCAAAAGATTGCAATTTGAGTTCTGATAAAAAAACTGATTACTGAGACACTAGGTCTATAAATTCCAGAAATTCATACATTGATGTTCTCAAGGACACATGGTCTAGTAGTTTGGTTAGTTCCAATGACTTGACCCAAAGAGTTTTGAGTTTAATATCATGCTTAGAGAGTTGAGGTAAAGGGAGATAACTATATGGCTAAATAAAGGGTTCAGTTTGAAATTCCTAGCACATGAAGAAGCATACAACAGCCAAAACATAGCAATAAGGATGAGAACGACAGTCAGAACAATATAAATAATGTAGTCTTTCTTATGAATAGATCATTATTTAATTAAGCCTGTCGTATTAATTATGTCTTACTAAATTAACTTTATTTACTGTTGTTAGGTAACAAGATTCATTGATTGTTTTTTATGACTTATCAACTCTTTACAGGTTATTTAAAGACAGAAAACATTTAAAAAAATTTTTTTTTTTTTTAGAGATCACAATTATTTTTTTTACTGACACATAGCTGGGGTAGAAGTTTCCCAAGTATTTTCATATAAGTGAATATAACAAACTCAACAGGAATTAGAACTTGGCTCTGATTAACAATTCTGAGTCATTATCCATTACACCATGAGCACATCTAAGCACCCAAGAGGTTACCCATCATGGCACTGACCAAGCTCGATGTTGCTTAACTTTAGTGGTCATATGAAAATCTGTGTCTCACTATGATGTGGCTGTAAGGGATGTTTGCATCAGCATAAACCAACCAATATTTATCTTTAAACCCAACCAATGTAACAGTTTGGCAAAGTTGTATCACCGAATTCTTCCATTCAGGAAAAAATTGTTTCTATTGAAATTTGACACTTGCTCAATATTTAGTGAGACCAAACAGTGGATGTGAGCACAGTTAAGTGAGGTATGATACATTGTGTTGCCACTGCTGAAATGCAAGTTTGACAAGCCAGGTTTACAAGCCCAACATACAGACCTGTTCATTGCTGGTAAAAATACATAACCAGCTGTCCTGACTAAGTGGGGAAAATAGTGTTTATGTAATTGAGAACTTGCTCTATCCAACAGTGTTATTATGCTCCCTGTATCTTGTTTCCACTGATAAAAAAAAAATATGAAGAAAGAGTGTCCCTTATGTGTGTATGTACCTTGAAATTGGCTGCAATTCAAAATAAATATATAATACTGATACTTGTTCTAATGTTGCTTGCCAAATTTTAAACCTAGATAACATATTGTAAAGAGGTGATGAAATACACTGTTTAATAAATATCTAGACAAGATAAAAATACAAATTCATTAACCGGTTTTCATTCTGAAATCAAAAAAGGAAAAAAAATAAGATTTGTTACAGTCAAATTTTAATTTGTTATTAAAACTTAAATTGATATCTCTCTTGGTAAAAATTCTGGTTTAAGAGAAACTCATCTCACAAAGTGCCTGACATATGATCAGATGATCAGTTTATGTTACAAATGTGACTAGTTTTTATCTTTAATGAAAATCTGTACCAAGTAGCAGCAATGGCAAGAATAGCTCTTACCTCATTCAAAGTTCTAAAGTCCTACAAAGTTCTGGCAACAACACTACTGCTTAGTTATGATGACATGGCTTGTTTTAAGTTAAGTTATAAAATTAATATTTCATTAACAGTTTCACTCTGAAAAAGTGTCAAAATATATAAACTTCCTGTTAAGCAAACTTAATTTTAAAAGAACTTTATGAAAAAGGTTATAGATAAATCCTGTCAAAGAGCATGATTAATTTTATTATTTAAACTTTCCCAATAGTCTGACAGAAATAAAAAAAATGAAATATGAATATTTAAGTCAAGATAAACTTAATTCTAAAAATTCTGTTTTGTACAAAAATCTTGTACAGGTTCTGGTTTGTTTTGAAGCTTCTAATTTTTTAAAATTCAAAATTTTCAATGCACAAATTAAGATTACAATATTTGTTTGGTACTTATCTCTCTGATGATGGCATGATGATCAAATTTTAAATTTAAATTGTTTGTCCATTTGAAATACTTCATTTATTAGAAAATATATTTAGTTTAAATACAGAAAGAGTCAAAGCAAAGACTTCAAAGCCACACATTTAGGATTATACTCCCCCCATGTACCATATAGAAAGTAAATTTAGCCCTTGTGACATACATTCATTTATATTTCATTCAAAATGTACATGCTTATATACTTTTGTATGTACATATTTTAATTTAATGATAGTCCTAAAAATATTTCTACCAAATTGGAAAAAAAAATCTTTAAAATATAATTTATTAGAGGATAATTTCCAAAGAATTGAATAAAACCTAATTACCTCATTTAATTTGAAAAAAAAAAAAAATATTACTCTCATCAATTGGATTTTATTGTTCAACCTAGAGTAGAGGTAGTCCAGAGTAAATGAATATGAAATCTATTTCAGTCTTAAATTCAGTAAATTTTGTGTGTGTGTGTGTGTGTATGCGCGCACACACACGAGCATGTACACGCGCATATACACACATTAAAATGACAAGCATATAAGTCAATTGCAACACTGGTATACACATTACATATGCAAAATCACATGTGTGCAGACAACCAGCTATTCTTTTAGAATCTAGACTGCATGTTAAAAAAAAATTAAAATAAGTAAACTGCCAAAAACAATCATTTTTAATTAACATGAAAGAATCAGTCTCTCCTAAAGTTTCACATTCTTAGAATGAGCCCCTAATAAAAGTTTCATTGCTTCCTATGATTTCTTATATAAAAAGAACATTTCAGTTTAGATGAACTTGTCAGATTTCTTATAAATGAAAACTTCTACATTAATTCACAAAGTGATGCAAAAAGTGCATTTTTTTTTTGTAAAATGAGAAAGAATACCTTAAAAAAAAAAAAATTCATATCTCTAATAAGGCTTAATTTTATCAAATGTATCAGAATATTGGCTATTCTTTTGGTAAGAAGGGCCTTCCACTTACTATATTTAAAAAAAAAAAAAAAGCTACTTTGTGGAATATACTTCTGCATGAATGCTTCCCAGAACACTACAATCTTAACCTTTTTAAAACTATAATAAATCATTATCTGCCATATTCTCATAATCCTTACTTCCTCCACTTACATTCAGATCACACACACTATTCAATAACTCTACCTTGAGTGGCTCTTGGACCTTGTGTTAAGTGAACTATACTAAAACAGAAACAAATAGAAATCAGTCCTCTCATTTCAAAAATGGAAAAACATGCAAAAAAGGCTTATGTAAACTTTGGCCTTTTTAGAATCACTCAGACAAATTACAATTGTGGGACTTTCTCGACTACATCAACAAGCAAAATAAACTCGATGGTTTCTTGACATCCTTGAACAACAGCTTATAACTAGTACATTGTACTTAATTATATTTGGCACTCATTGATTAGGAGACACTTTAGTCATTGCAGTTTTATAAGGTCAAAGAAACATAGAACTTTGAATGAAAGTTCAAATCTTTTGACCTTCAATCATGTCCTGTACTACCCTCTTCTCTATTATGAATTAGATTGGCTTAATTCAAATGAGATTATAACTAGCTTCCACTCACTCTATTCTTACATAAAACCAAAACATTAGCATCACTGTCTTCTCAATTCAGCCTTGAACTCATTTTTATTTGAAGTAAAAAAAAAAAAAAAGAAAGAGAACAAACCAAAATTCAAACACTACAAGTGTTGTGTCCTGGGTATGACGATAAGTTACATCTGGCAGCAAGATATTTTTTCAGAAGGGTTTGAAGAGCATGGAATCAACTATAAATTGTGACCGTTCCCAGGTTCACCCTGACCTGGAGTGGTAGCACCTGTTAGGGTCCCAGCTATAAGCAAATAGTTAACTCCCAAACTGGGGTCAAAGCACTATGAAAGCATAAAAAATTTAAATTTATTTAAATAAAACATTTTTCTGGTCAAAATTGTAATCAGGTTCCAGTGTTACATTGAGTGTGTTGTTTAAATATTTAAATAAAAATCAAATTTTAGTGGATTCATACCTTTTCCAAGGGCATCTGCATGTAATTGAACACAAGGAATCCAACTAGAATCTCAGATTTCCAGCTTCAAGCAGTTATCCATTACATCAACTGCACCTCCAAGCTTACAGCACCTAGTATTCCCAAGTGGTCATCCATCAAGTTACTGACCAGGCTCAACATTGCTTAACTTTAAAGTATCAGCAGGATATAACTGTAAGCCTATCTTTATATAAAGAAGGCATTCACCAATTTTCTTGAAGTTTATATTAATTATAGAAATTTATCTTGTGCTCCAATTGATCGATGTCAACTTTGGTATTTTTAAATCTGTTTTGTTTAGAGTACAAGGTCTTCCAAGTTTATTTTTATTCTTTCTATAATTTTTTGGTTTTCAATTTTCCGATACCTATTCTTGGTTGTCTTCTGTTTGAACATAGATCTACCTGTTAAGTATGTGCTCACCACTCTACTCCCAAGAATCAAAAGTGTTATTAAAAATAAGCTTGAATGCTATTTAGCAATAAAATATTAACGAATGCCATTAAGTGTCCAAATCCTTGATAATTCAAGCAAGCTGATAATCAAATATAAGAAGTTGTTAATTTCTTTATTCTCTTGAACTCTAGTTTAAGATTTAATATTTAAAGTAAAGAGATTAAATCTGATTAATCAGTGTTCTTCAGGGAGCTGTCTATTTATGAAAGAACTAAGCAGAAAATTCAAATGTTCAAAGAATAGGTCATGTGTTACAAAGTAATTTATATGATGAAAAAAAAAATTCAACCAATTAATTCATAGCTGAACAGGAAATAAAAGGATATAAATGTTTAAAAATTTTGAAAAAGATTCCCCCCCCCCCCCCGCCTAAGAAAAGTACAATTCTTTTCAGCCTTGTTTTTTTTTTTCTTTATTTTGTTATCTTGCACCTTCCAGTTGTACCCACCACTTTACTGAATATTTTATTTAACTGGATTCAAACAAAGTTAATTATGTATCCATTTCGAAGAAATCTTTCAAAGCATCACATTTCAAATATTCATATTTAAATTTGTATCATTTTCAACAAACTTTTTTTAAAATTTTATATGTTCATATATTTTTTCTTTAACACTCTTAGCTTATAACAACATTTTTGGCAAACAAAATCAGAAGAGTCATTAAAACTTTCAAGTTTCAGTTTTTGTGGCAACCAGAAAAGGAGGTCATGACTCATCTACAAAAAGTAACTGTTTCGTTTTTGTTTATTTTATATTCATGCTATACATGGTTTTGAGTAAGTACTTTATAAAGAATATCTATTGAAACAACTTTACAAAATGAAAAACCTTCTGATAAAACACAAATCAAAATTGTTTTAAAAAACGGAATCTCTAGTTTAATTCTCAAATTTCTAATTCATAACTCAAAAAGTGTATTAAAAACAGTAAAAAAACTTTTTAAAAGTCAAAAGCCAATAATACCAGTAACTTTTTTTTAAAAACCATGTCATCCCAAGCAAGGTGAGAATGCCATTAGTGTACAGGGGGTTACAGAAATTAAAAGTGAGAGAAAAGACTGAGTATAGGGAGGATTAAGGAATGAACAGGATTCAAAATGATAGAAGATGGTGATTGAAGTTGCATTTAAATTTGTTTATTTAATCATTTCATCCCAATCAAGGCAGGAATGCCACTAGTACACAGGGGGTTACAAGGAGTGAAAGTGAGAGAAAAGATTGAATATAAGGAGGATTGACGAAAGGACAAAAGATGAACGGGATTCAAGAAAATAGAAGATGACAAGTGATGATGAATTTAAATTTTTGAAGACTGTATTTATCCAGGAAGTAAGTAAATGAAAGAGAATCCCACAGGCAGGAAGGAAGTATGAGAAAAGAAACTAAGTAGAAGTGGCAGTTGCATTTTTAACTATTTCAACAGTAAACAAGTGGGACATAGTAGCACACTTAAGTTCATGTAGTTTGGGCACCAGAAAAAAATTGTTCATCAGAGCAGTTGCCATAAAAATATTAGCAGAAAAGACAAAGAGAAGCCACACTCATCATCATTTATCCGTCACACCCAGATGGTGCATAGGGCAGCAACTTTTTGTTGCCGTTTCTGTAACAAACTGTTTTTTACGGGACAGGGTTGTTAGTCCTGCGCCCAACCCCCAAACCTAGAGGACCGGTGGACCATTCTTGGTCCTTACGTTTACAGCACCTGGTATTCCCAAATGGTCACCCAATTAAGTACTGACCAAGCTCGATGTTGCTTAACTTCGGTGAGCGGATGGGAACACAATATAGCCGTAGACAAGCCGAAGCCACACTACATCAGTGAAAAAGTAAGTGAAGTCAAGATGTCAAATCATGATTGATTACATTACAGATCCTTGTTTGTTTTTTTTCCAAGAACCTTGAGATGAATAGCAGGTTCACCAGACCAGATATAGCAACAGTGTTCAATGAATGGTAGAGTTAAAATCTGCAAAATGGACTCTGACAAGAAAAATTTTCCTTGCAGTAGATGCAGCAATTGATTCCAGGTCTTATTAATTAAATCCTTATTTATCTGTCTCTTTGGAGAAATGCAACAGAAGGATCTTAGGCATTACATGCACTCAACATATGACAAATAACTGATGTAGCAACAGAAAGAAAGAATCTAGTCTATGAGAAACAGGCCAAATAAGCTTACCTGTACAATTAAGGTACTGTGAACACGTAGGTCTACAAGACAGGTTACAGTCACCACAGATGCATGAATTTTAAACCCTCCAGAAAAAAAAAAAAAAAAAAAAAAAAAAATCACCTGAGTATAGTGTGGCCCTCTATTTTTTTTTGTGTGTAAAAAAAACTGATCATGAAAAGCAGCACTATACTCAAGCATATCAGTCAGTTAATTGCTGTACATGATACATGCTTGGGCGATCATGTCTCAAAAGAGACGTGACTAAGCAGAAGACTTTCCCACAGTAGGTTGCCATTTCTTTCTGCAGTAGACTGGTTGCCAACCAAGGCTACTAAACCCAATTTTTTCTGCTATTCAACTCATAGCTGGAGGGAGAAGAGATGGCTTCATAGCTTTCCCAGGGGTATTTGCGCATAAGTGAATGTAATGAATCCAACTGGAATGTGTGTGTTGTGGTTTAATGGACATCGGCTCAGAACTCAAGTATATATGGCATATAAAAGTTCAATGTTTAACAAAAAAGCAAATATTGCAGAATAATAGGGAAAAATCATTGCAAATAAACAAGATTATAAGTTCCTCAGAATAAATTCTTGAATACTAATAATGCCCCAATGATACTTATATTCTGATATGAAATATCCTTAAAACAAAACATTCTATATAACAAGAGTAGCCAAACATTCTCATGTTAGAGTTACATCTAATAAAGTTCAAATGTTTGAGAAGCCTCAAGGCATAAACATTTCTCTGTAACTTTTCATCATCATCATTTATCCATCACACCCAGATGATGCATAGGGCAGCAACTTTTTGTTGCTGTTTCTGTAACAAACTGTTTTTTACAGGGCAAGGTTGTTAGCCCTGCACCCAACCCCCAAACCTAGAGGACCGGTGGACCATTCTTGGTCCTTACATTTACAGCACCTGGTATTCCCAAATGGTCACCCATTTAAGTACTGACCAGGCTCGAGGTTGCTTAACTTCGGTGATCGGACAGGAACCAGTGTATTCAACACAATATATAGCCGTAGACCTGTAACTCTTACTGACCTGAAATTTCAATAATCTTTCTGCATCCTGCCATTCCTTCCCTAAGCACAATACCTCACTCAAAATTTAGATCTAAATTATTTTTACTAAGCAGGAACATTAAGTTTATACATTAAATAATGACTAGTGTTAACTCGTGAAAATTTCATGGTTTTCCTATCTAAAATTTCTGATGAATCTTAATTCTTCAGTTAATCATTAAAGAAGCTCAGGGCAAAGTTCTACAACAATAAATATCTGTAGAAATTCCCCTATCTCATCATTAAATATTTGAACTTAACATTAACAAAATTTTACAATAACAATCATAAATATAAATGCTGGTCACTATTTTAAGTAAAGTGATACAAATGAAAAAAATTTAAATTGACAGCTTTTTCCAGTTGATTGAAATAGACATTAAACACTTCTATCTTTCTTTCTTTCATTTCCTGACCAAATAACATCATTGATTTTTTTTTTTTTTTGTCTGTCTTTCCATACAATCAAAGTAGAATAGTCCATTATTTATGAGGTATTGGCAGGGCATAATGGCTGTGTGAACTAAGGAACTAATGAATGTGTGTGTGTGGGGGGGGGGGGGGGACAAGCACAATTGTTATATGATGAAACATGGAATATTTTTTTTATTTTTTAATGTATTTTAACTGAGATGAGAACAAAAGAAAAAAAGCTCAGCTGATATTTCTACAAGCCACAGAACAAGAATGAGCTGTTTCTTGAACATCCTACTATATAATAATATTATTTAACTTTAATAGAGATCAATAGACCCTGATTTTAATTTCAAGAAGAAATAAAGATTAATTTTGTCATTTTTTTTTTTTTTGCAAAGTGATCAATATTGGGATAGAGCATTCATAGGGTTAATGTAGAAAAGTTTGTCACTTAATTGAGCAGAGTCATGCCAACTTTGAAGTTTTCGTAAAGGCATCATTATGGTGTCTTCACTCGTTAGGACTAAATTTAATATTGCTGTTGTGTCCCAGTATTTTTCTTATTTATGTGGAGCTTGGTATAATTTGATATTTCAGTATTTTCTACATAATACTATGCATTGTGCTACTAGCGGTTGTTTACATTTTATAATTAATACGCTATAAAATCTGCCTTTCTTTTTAGGGGTAAGATTTCCGACTGATGACAAATCAGTCAAGTTTCAATCCCGGCTTGAAGTAATCGGCTATCTAGCCACACTAATGAACTGTAATACAGTGAAACAGGCCTGTATACAGATGATTATTTATGCTCTTGCTCATCCAATGAGAGTACTCTAAAAGAAAGTAGATTTTATAAACAGTAGCCACTTATGGCTTTATGCAATGTTCTTTGGCTATGAATTGAATGCTCTGGGCTTCTGGCAGTTGTTTACATTCTGTAAATAATGCGCTATAAAATCTGCCTTTCTCTGCTGTGCACCAATAACTTAGGGGTAAGATCTCCAACTGATGACAAATCAGTCAAGTTTCAATCCTGGCTTGAAGCAATCAGTTATCTAGCTGCACTGATGAGCTGTGATACAGCCAAACGTTGTATGCAAATGATTTTTTACATGTGTGTGTGTGTGTGTATATATATATATATATATATATATATATCACACATTGAGTTCTGATGCTAATAGTGCTTGATGTATAAAAACAGAAGTATAATTTGTATTAATAATATACCAAAACTCACTAGTAACAAGTTTTATGCACAATGCAATCATCAGGTGCTGATTGAAAATTGTCAGCACTGGATGAAAATAAATAACATTTTACTGTCTAGCAAATATTTTAAAGGGTGGGGATTACTTTGACCTTCATTTATTTTCATCATTTTATTTATTGTTCCTTTTTCAATAAAATTACTGGAATTATTTTCTGAAGAATTTTTTAAGTCTAAAACATTATTCTTCAGCCTTCATCAGGTGTCTAAACTGACTAAAACATAACATCAAAAACATTAAGTTAAGGAGTTCAATTGTTGAACAAAATTTGAATATATTTTTAATGATTTTTCAAAGTTATGAACAGATATATAGATACACTTGATATACACAATTAAAATCTAAGATGTACTTATTTTTTTTTATAAATTGTAACATTTCTTAAAAATAAAGACTAAATTCATACTTAAAAATAAAGACTACTAAATTCATACTTTTTTTTTAAAATTCGGCCATCAATTATATTTATTTACAGAAGTCACAAAAGAGAAAAAAAAATACATTACAGCAGAAACACATTTGGAACAATATGCCAAAGAGAGTGTTATATAAAATTTATAATATATATCAGATTAGTTAATAACAAATTGCTAGGTCATTTGTAGTACTCCAACATGTTACTTAAATAGAATTTAATACATATTAGTTAAAATTAAACAGAAACCAAAAATAACTACTTTTGTCCATTGTTACCAATACAGATAGCCACACACATGTATTAAGATTGGTCTCTGTGTGGCAACAGGGGATAGTCATGTGGGGGCCTAGTGTCAGTTTTGGGATAGCAGGTCAAAAGTTGACTGACCCAGATACCCTTAGTAACAGGTGTCTAGACAGGAACTAGACAGGGACCAGACATAAGATGAGGTCATGAAGCAGCAGGAGCTAAAATTACAAGTCATGAGGAGGCCAGAGATTTTAAATCAGTTTCCACTAGACTTTGAATGGACAAGTCATGATTGCTGAGCACTGATAACTTATGAATGAATATTGGAAAAACGCATTTGTGATAATGACGTAATTCGACCAGTTCATCTTAAGCAACTCCGGATAAGAAATATAAGTGTATATATTTTTATTCGTTAAAATAAGAAGAAGACTATGCTGAATTGTTCATCAAGAAAGAAAGGTAGTGACACAGAGAAGATAACGTCTGGATAAAGAGCCAGTGAAGAGAAGAAATTGCAGAGATATTTGTATGCTGAAAATACAACATTTGTTTGAAGAAAAAAGTAAAGAAGATTGCAGATATATTTATTGTAACCAGGCAGTGTTTGAATTTGAGTTTGTGTAAAGAAGAAGAAAGAAAGACGCTGAAAATACAACATTCTGTTGAAGAAAGAAGTAAAGAAAGTTGCAAATACATTTATTACAACTGGGCAGTGTTTGAATCCGAGTTTGTGTAAAGAAGAAGAAAGAAAATAGAAAAGAGAGAAAAGAAAAGACAGTAAAACAAAAAGAAGAAAAAACTGATATCATGAATATTATGTTATCGCAAATACCATACTACATGTCTAAATAATATTATATGAATCCTCTCCCATTTTTATTATGTTAATCTTCTGCATTTGTATTCGTTCGTATTCTTTCATATTCATTCGTATTTGTTATTTCGACTAATTTGGTATCCGAACATAAGTTTTGAGATTCAGGTCATTGGACATTCTTACTCATACTTATATTTTTTTTATTTTAATACTTTTTTCACATATTAAAATTTTTATACCAAAATCATTTCACCTTGTTGTTCATCCTTGAATTGTTAGTCAGTGCATGTGTTGAGAAAGAAGTGGACCTGGGAAGATTACAATTCGATTATATCAATCGAACAGTAATCTTAGCTTTTATCTTTGTCCATTTGTCATGACCAAAGAGAGATAACTCCTATCTGTCCATAGATGTGGAAAATGTAGATATCCCTGAATTGGCGCGTAATTATATTAATGATTATCATCAAGGAAGGCATATGACACCATTAATAATTGTTACAGCATTTAGAGTATACAATTTTGGCAATACTTAAAAAGACTGGCCCACTTGTAAAAAAATAGGGAAAATATTTTTGTAGATTGACATTTATTAGAGCTTTCAAGCCATGACATTTGTCAGAATCCAAAAAAATATTGATTTTCTTTTTCTTTTATTGATTTAGAAGGGGAGTTCTGTTCGTAATATCAATATAGTGTAAAAATCAATATCTGATTTTTTTTTTTTTTAGAGTTATTGGACTTAGGTGCAATTTACAAATGTCAAGTTTAGAATTTTTTGGTTTGGTTTGGTTTATTTTATAACAAATCAACCTCAATAGATTATTTAATACTGACAAGTTTTTTAGGATATGTTTGTATGAATAGAATATGTATTCTTTGTAAGAAATCAGTTTGACATATTTTTGTAAAGAGGGTTTACCATGAGTCAAATGTATGGCTGGTAATACCCCCCCCCACAAAAATGCGTTGCTGGTAATAATTCTTAGTTAAAACAAGGTCAAAAAATGTGGCAAATTCTCATGGATTTATCCTATATTTATCTTATAAGTATAAGACAAATGCTTACTGATCATGTTATTAGAAATGTTGTTACTTACTGTATCCTTCGAAATAACAAAACTGATTCTATATCAAGTTTTTCTTACACCCATCTCCTAAAAGGGAAAATATTGTTTTTTTTTTATGTTTCATAATAACAGTATGACAATGGTACATTCCACTTTCAACATTTTTTTTTTTAATTCACAATCATAACTCAATGTTTACATTTTCTCAGCTGAGCTTGCATGGATACAAGTCAATTTAATTGGCAGAGAATTATTCTTCAAATAAGCAATTTATTATGAAGTTATGCCAGTAATATATAAAGTAGGAATGGTTTTATTACTTTTATTATCAGTTTATTTGATAATGTGAATCTTTTCATAGACATTATTGGTTATTGCACCAAGGCTGAGGTTAGCTTACTGACATGCATCACTCAGAATTAAATATTTCTTTTTCAGAATTGTAGTATAAGAAGACCCCTTACCCCCAATTTTTAAGGGTGATTATTTGGATATAAAAGTTATCATATATACAAAAATATACCGTAAATAAATTCTTTTGAAGCTGTCATGATGATATAGTGTACAAATTTTCTATTTTTACAATGGTGTAGCAAATACTGTAATTCAGTGTTTTGAATATTGTCACTTTTTATTTGGCTCTTAAATTTTCACCCCTGGCAGATATTATCTACTAAAATAGATAAACACATTAAATAACATATATAAATAGTTCACTTTAAAAAACCTCGTTATTTAACTCTTTTTAATTAATTCATCCCAAGCAAGGTGATAATATCACTAAAATACAAGGAGCTACTGGTAGTGAAACAGAATGAAAAGAGGCCTTAGAAGGAACCTGAAACCAAAACAGGAAACAATAAGACTTTACTCCTGCCCCATCCCAACCAAAAACAAACAGGCATGTGTGTGAACCAGGAAAATTAATACATCTTTTAATAATAAGGAAATCTAATATAACTTATGAAACAGAAGGAATACAATGTTCTGAAAAATGTTTCATGGTCTAAAAATGAACTGAAGATGGTTTCTCCTAAATATAACAACTATTAGGGAGAAAAAAAGCTACTAATAAAACTCTGAATTAAGAATTTCCTTTCATGTAAATTTAGGATAACCTCAGATCTTTGAAGTTAGATTTCTGATTTACCACTCATTCATACAAAATACAACTAAATAGTTTTGGAATTATGATTATGAAAGAGGTATGTGTAACAAGTTAGAGCAAATATTTATCATTCTTTGTCATTTGATAGAGGAACTGCTTTTGTGGAAAAAAAAAAGAAAAAAAAACCTATAAACTGATTTGTAAGCCCAATGCTGTTCATATTACAAAGCCAAAACAGCTTACTTTTCTATTCCAAAGTAGAACAAAATTCTGAATTCCTCCAAGTTAAAAAAAAAAAGAAAAAGAAAACCCACCCCCCTCAATTAGTCAAGATGTTGCAAACAGCCATTTAGGGCATTGAGTAAACAAACATTCCAGCTATTATTAGAAGTATCACATGATGGCAAAGTCAATGTTCAACATGTTTGGCAGAAGGGCGGTAAGATTCTTTTGGTAAAGACATCAGCTCTGTCAATGTTAAAAGAAAGGTCAATCTTGATTTTAGGAAAATCTTAGACATGCCTGTTCTGGTTTTTAAATCAGATAAAAAAAAATTAAAAAAATGATGTAGGGAATATATAATTCTAAAACATTCTAACCAGTTGAAAAGTCATAAAAGGATAGTAGATGAAATTAATAATAGATTATTGTTATTATTACAAAGCTTACCTTGTAAGGTACTGTATAATACTTATAATTCAAAAAATACCTTATAAAATGTACAATATTTATGAACAGTACTTGTTTTTTATCTACTAATAAGTAGCTCAATTACTGACCCACATATAAATCACAGTATGTCAATGTTATTTGCTTATATTTGCTATCCCACTTAAAAAATATTGAAGAAAATATTCTGTATTAGTTTTCAATCCCTATTAAAGCCTTATTAAAAACCTGTGTTAAAAGATTTCTTTTAGCAAGTCCATAGTTCATTCATAAATTGTTTCACTATTATGTTCATATATGCTTAATAATTACTTGTGAAGCAATTTATGAATGAACTTTCAATTTGTTGTCAGCCAATCACAAAACCAGATGTAGTTAAATTACCATATAAAGTAGAACCATACCATGGTTGGTCCAATCTACTTTTCTAAAATATATTTCAAATGAGTTAAAGACATTTTTATTTTAGTTTTCTTAATTTTTTATATATTTAATAATAATAGAATTTTGTAAAAAAAAAAAAAGAAAGAAGGAATTTAAAAGTTTTCAAAATCTGACAATAGCTTGGTGGATTAAAAAGTTGGTTCATGAATTTGGTGACATAGTAACTGAGTTCAATTCCTGGGCTAGGCAGTGTGTACTTAAGAATTAAGTGAGAACCAACTGAGCAGTACTAAAATAAAAACTTGATGAGATATCCCTAGACATGGTTAGTAGAATGAGAAAAGTCTACCCACATAGATTAAATAAGGAGTCCAGTTCAAAATTCCTTGATGGTTACCCAGACAGAAGACTAGTAGACACAATATCCAAAATGTTGTGATAACAAAGATGAGGACAATAGTTTGCATATAAATAATATCAACTCTTCATTCCAGAAATTCAGACAAACTATTGTAGTCTGATTTTGAGGGAGTGGGAGTTACCGAGAGAGTTGCTATTATTTACTGATTTTGTCATCTCTGGTTCTATTGTGTATAGCGCTGATATATACTACAAAATGCAAATATAGTTTCCTATGGCTTGGTATATTCTAAGGTTCTTTTGAGTTTTTTCAATGTTTTCTGAAGTAAAACTTAAAGTTATTATCATTTGAAAATATGCAGTATAATTTGAAAATTTAATATTTTTTTGCCATCATCTGTTAATGTAAAAAATCTATTCTTTTGTTTGCTTTTTTTGGGTTGGAGTACAGTTCCAAGTACTGAAAAGTTACAAAGATATGAAAAGGTTTCCATCTGTAATACTAACTGGCCTAATGAAGAGCCATATAGGAAGACAGACAGACAGACAGACAATAGGAATATATCCTTTGATGTTAAGAAACTAAAGTTATAATAGCTTCAGTCTTGTTTTAGGGTTGTTAAATGAAAGAATACCTCAGTTACACTGAGATGGACCCTAATTAGGAAGATAGAGACAGGTCCAAAATCAGATGACAAAAAAGAGTGGTGGAACTAAGAGAGATTTGTCTGTATTTTTCAAAAGAACAAAATACAGACAAAGCCATAGATGCATTGCAATGGAAGAATATGATTGGAGCCTTGAAAGAACACAGTATAACAACTTAAATCAGAATTATTTTCACTTCTTTGAATAAATTCAGCTGTTTGTCTTAACCATACTTTTTTTTAAAATAATTTTACCCTAAGCAAGACAGTAAAGCCACTAAGACACAAGGGGGTTACTGAGTGTGAAAGAAAAAAAAAAAACATTATTAAACAGCAAGAACAATAAAAAAGTAATTAAGACAGATAATGATTGACATTGATCTTCAAAAATTTAAATAGCAAGTTGGCTGTAAAACATGCAGTTGGAAGAGAGTTCCACAAGTGAGAAGTGTGAGAGAAAAAACTGTTTGCATCTAGCCAATTAAACTGTAAATTGATGAGACTTTATTGTCAATCTAATACTGTGCTTAAATTCATAAAGTCTAGGTACCATAATGGACAATATGGATTTTTTTTTTCCTCCTTTACAATTTCATCAGGTAGATTCTCTCATGCACCTTCCACACATTGCACAACAATGCTATACCATTTGCCACTAGGGTGATATGATACCTAAGTTATACCTCTCAAGGTTATACTTAAACACATAATTTATTCAAAGTCATATCCACTGTTTTCATCCACACAAACGTATCTTGCTTAAAAATTCTCTTGTGATTATTTTAAGGAAGCTTTTGAAGTGCACACATTTTTTTTTGTTTACAATTTTCAGAATACTAAAATCATTTCCACCATTTACATTGTTGTCCTCATCTTTGTTGCCATATTTACAACATTTCGGCTGTTGTATGCTCTGACCTTCATCAGGTGATTGAGATTTCAAACTGAATCCTTTATTTCATTCACCAGGGTAGATTGTTCTAGTTTCATGAGTCATGCCTCTTCCATATGTCTTATCTTCCTTTAACTCAACTCTCAAAGTTTTTGTTTACTTTTGCTGTAGCCAAGTATTGAACTCGCAGCTCTTTGGGTCAAGTTACTTAATCCAACCAATGCTTTCATCCACTGGGCCATGTGTTAAAGAAATAAAGGGTACAGTTTGAAATTCCTATCACCTGAAGAAGGTTGGAGCATACAATGGCCAAAACGTCATGAATATGAGAAAAAAGATGAGGATAACAGTCTGAACAATGTAAATAATTACAATACCTCATCTCAGAAATATAGACAAATATAGAACAATCTCCTTTTTTCTGGAGATGATTAGTGACATTGTCTTTGTAATGATAATCACAAACTGTTCTAAGGTGCTAGAAAATGAAAGTACAATAATAATCATAAAAATGTATTTAAAATGCAATGATTTGTAACAATATTAGTAAACTTGAAATGTATTTGAAAGCTGCTAGGAGGGAAGTGGGGGCTTGTTTTGAAAAAGATATTGTTTTCCCCCCTCCCCAGATGGAAAAAAAGAAAAAAAAAATACCATTATTCAATGAATTTCTGTTTTTATTCTTACATTTATATTTACAAATTTGATACAAAACATACTCAATGGGAAACATTGATTTAGACTTATCTTCATAGCAATTTTTTCCTGAAATTGTATTGCAATTGTTTGGTAGATAAATCAGAAGTCATTTTTATATAGCAAAAGAGAATAACTTTTCTAAAAGCATATATGGAAGAAAACTCAGGAGAAAATAAACATTCTGTCTACCAAAAAATTTGGAATATAATAACATCAAAGAAGAGCAGCTTCTCTGAAAGAAAATGGCTCGTTGTTCTGAACCAGTTTTTATAAGATTTAAATCATACTGAGTTATGCAATTTTTTTTACCATATTTTTAGATATTAATCAAAAATTGATTAACCCATTAATAGGTTATAAGTAGAAACAATAGCCTAAAGCAGTGGTAGGCAAACTGCAGCCCAGGTCACTGCAGGTTTTAAGTGCAAAGAGAAAACATTTCAAAAGAAAAATTTTTTGTGCATTATTTTTGTTTAAACAGTTTTTCTTTTCAAAATTAGTTAACATACAACAAAAATAAATAAATCAACAACAATTTATTCGCTTCATTGAAAAATGGTATATTGCAGGGCCTGACAGTTAATAAAAATATAACCATGTTGCTTTCTAATAGACAGTGTTATTTTTTTTTCTTTTCTAATCATGTAATGATGTGAGAATGATAAAGAATTGAAATTGTAAAATTGCCTCATGTGAGTATTGGAAATTTGTTTACTATTAAATATCAATTCTAAAAATATTGATTTTTAGATGTTCATTATTCCAGTATTTCTTTTTTTATACCTATGACCTTCCATGAACCCACCAAACAATACATGTGGTGACAACTGTATATCGTAAACAGCAATCACATTTTTGATTCACAAATTGATATCAGATAAATGACCTAACATACCCATGTGCCATCTTGCTAGAGTTTCCATTACGCACAGAATTCTTCAATTCCAATCATACTATGATTGAACATAGAAATCTGCCATTTTTTTTGCTCTACATATCAATTTAAGTCTGCCTGAGGAACAACAACCAAACAAGAGAAAAAAAACTTTAAAAAAAAACTAAAGGTTTGATCTTATTTGATAATGCTGGCATATGTTTCAATTGGAGGATTAGTTCACCACCCTTATAGTTGTAAGCTCCCAACTATCTAAAAATGGACGTGTCTTACTCTAAACATCACATCTAAATGTTTTCCAAACAGACTGCCTTCTACTACCCGCAATGCCATAAGGAAGCTAATCTAATCCCCTTTTTTTAAGCACTGTTCTCTTTGTCAACATCTTAATCCACAACAAATCTTTTAATGCATGTCTAACTTTCTTTATTTTTGTGTTCCCTATAAAACCCCCTAATTAACCTCACAGAACTTAACTATCGCACTTTTATGTTCTTTTTAAAAAACAGCAATAGGAGGTACTTCTAGTAATGGTCTTCACCCTACCTAAGATTGGTTAGGGATGAAACCAAACTGGAAGAGTTCAAAAAATGTTTTCACATTTTGCAACTCTTTCAAAAGTTTTACATTTTTTGACCATCTCATCCTTCTCCCTTTCAAATGTTTTTTTTTTCAATTTTAATTCTTTTCTTTCCAAATTCAATTCTAATTCCCTTGGATGTGCTGACTACCCTCTTTAATGTGCACAAAAGAACCATGCTCCTAACTCCACAGCAAAAAAAAAAAAAAAAAAAAAGTCACTGCACACCAATTTTATGTTGTATACTCCTGAGTATATTCTGTTTGAATCACTATGGACATGAATAAACATCTTCAAAAATAATCCGCAACTAAAACAACAGTGTTTTTCTCTCATAAATGACGATACAATTAGCAACAATTTGGCAAGAACCTACTCAACCAAATTCTGATTATCTTTTCACAAGATAAATCAACAGGATAAACTGCAAACAAAATGACTTGCTTTTCTCTCATAAATGACAAAATAGAGTGGACCCAAGGTGAATCAAAATTACTTTTTCACAACTGATAAAAATCGACAGACATCAACAATTTAAAGAAAAATATTCCATATATTTTATTCAATTTTTGGTGACTTGGCATGGAGTAGATTTGGTCTGAGTTGTCAGCACATGCATCAAGGCTGCCAGCCAGCTGACTGGCTAACTTTTCTCTCTCCAACTGTTGCCTGTAAACTGATAACTCAACTCTTTAAAATGACGGACAGCTGACGTCACTTAAATAATTGTCCCAATTTGGACATCTGGCATGTTACACTTCCAGTGCACTCCATAACATCTTGGGTGCTGACTTCTTTGACCCTGGTTCATCAAAACAAAATCTGCCAGCCACTACATTCTATACTCTCAGTGATGTATCCCTGCATCACCCAGTGCAATATACACTTCTTGGCAAAATTCCAAACCAACCTAGATATTATTTAACAATTCGGCAAAATCCTAACATTTTCGCTGGTAATCAGTACCATTCCACACCAACCCAACAAATATACAATTTGTATCAATTATATTAAGAAAAAGAAATTTTGAAAATGAGTAATTTACAACTTAAAAATAAAAAAATATTATAACCAAAATATATAAATAGAATTATGCAAAATATAAAGACACTAGTAGTACCTGCAAAAATTTCAGTTTTCTCATTTTAATTTTCTGAGGAATCATAATTCTTAAGTTCCTTGCAAATTCTACAACTATAAAATACAAGTGCAAATTCCCTTATTATATCATTAAATATGCAAGCTTAACAACTTTAACAAACTATTGCAATAACAACTACAAGTATGAAAGCATATTGTCATTTAAAGTCAAAAGAGGATATAAATGAAAATATTTAAAATTGACAAGATTTTTTATTTCACTGAAGCAGACTAAACACAAGAGTATATCACCTTTTTTTTCACCAAGCTCAAACAGCCTCTTTGATATCAAATATTCTTGAGGTAAAAAAAAAAGTATACCAGTATTTGAGTTATTGACAGGGTGTAACATGTATTAACAAAGAACAAAAAAAAAATAATTTGGTTACTATAGGATTGATCGATTGATTCTTTTCTGCAGCTTATCAATCCTTTGTAGGTTATTTAAAGCCAGATGATATTTTTAGATTGAAAGAATATTTTTTTTTATGTATAGTTTAGGTGATACAAATCTTACTAATTAACCTACAGGTTGAGGAAAAGAAGTAAATTCATATTTTTCCCAAGGATATTTGCATACAAGTGGCTATAACAAACCTAACTGGAATTGGAACTCCGCTCTCCAACTAACAATTCAGAGTAATTATACATTAAATCACCTGTACATCCAAGCTTACAGCACCTGGTATTCCCAAGTAGTCACCCAAGGTACTGAGCAGGCTCAACATTACTTAACTTTGGTTATTGTACAGGAACTGTTGTTTTAATGTGATATGGCTGTAAGCCTTGGTTATTATATAAGACAACAGCAAGATAAATCATCAATAAAAACATATATAGATTATTTCTACTGATTAAAGATAAAGCTTTGACTAAATATATTTTGAATGATTCTCTAAACCTCCAAATTTCCTGATCAGAAGACTTGCTATTTGATATAGCATATAGAAGATGATGATTATAAAATATGTATTTTCAGGACTTAGTCTTTCCATCATCCTATCCCTTGTAGTTCTTAACACCCCTTCCTAACCCCCATTCCAACATCCATCTGTTCAAGTCCAAGTATATCACATGTTGCCTTCCTTTACCTCTTCTTCCCGCTATCTAATCTGTCAGCATCAGATTCTTCAGGCTCTCTTTCCTCGTTACATGTCCTGGAAACTTCAGCTGTCTTTTTTTGATGTTAAGTATCAGTTCCCTTTCTGTGTCCATCCTCTCTAAAACCTTGTTGTTGCTCATATGTTCCATCCATTATATCCTCAGATTCCTTCTGTAGAACCACATTTTGGTTACTTCAAGTCTTTCCCTCATCTTTGATGAGACTGTCCAGCATTTGCTGCCACATTGAAGGACAGACATCACATACAGACTAAATCAACATATTAGAAATTGACAATCTATTTTTACAAGAGATTTTTAATGTAATAAGAATTAGAAAACTAAGTGAAAATAAAAACAATGATATCAAAAAAATAAAAACTAGCTGAAATACTCATCTATTTCTGGATAAGAGGTTAAGACTTTGATGATTTTTGTCCTGAAAAATAGTTCCACATAACTTTGATAACATGGTAAAACATGTAACCAAGAAATGACTATTTTACAATCTAATTTCTCAATTAAAAATGTTAAGTAACCTAAAAGAAAAACAAAATAGATTTCATTTATTATTATTCATTTTTTTGTAATTAAGAAGTTATATATATATATTTGATTATTTAATTACTTAGTGTTTGGTCATAATAAAATTAGACCAGTACACAGTTGTATTAAAAAGTGTTCAATATAATTATAGTGTAGAATTTTTGAATATTTTTAATTTGTAAATAGCTTATTAAGCAACGTAGATTTCTACCATGTGGTGTCTTCAGGCTATTATTATTGCAAATTGCCTGAAGACACCACATGGTAGAAACCTAGGTCACATAATTTGTTTACAAATGAAATTTTATATATAACGAAGTACCCAATAAAATAAACAGTGATGAATAGATTAGCTTATCATTGTAAAATTATTCCTTAGTTCAATTATGGGTTAAATAATAGCAAGATAGCCTAGATCCTATAGCCTAAGATGGTAACCAGTCTACTCCAGAAAGTAACAGTATACTACTGCAGGAATTCTTTTTGTAAAGTCAGTCATGAATCGAAAAGAAACATGATTGTGAAAGTGTGTATCACTGTATCACACATGGCACCTAAGGAGGGAGGGAAGTTTAGGAGAGAAGAAAAAAAACAGAGACACCAAACAACTTCTTACATCATAGTGAAACTATAGTGGGTTATCCATTATAGTGAAGTGTATGTGTGTTGAAACATTAGTTTGGTTTGATTTAGTCTTGTTAGATAGCTCACTATAGGGTCGATTCACCATGTCAATTCACCAGGGCATTACACCCACCAACACCAAATTACTTGAAATTTGGCACAAATGTTTCCCTTCATGAGTTAGGAAAGTGTGCCAAATTATTTTCTGCTAGACTTTACCGTTCCAATTTTAAGGAGGGGTGTATAATTTTCCTAATTTGGCTCTAAATTAAGGCCATGCAACGTCACTGAATCTCAGTGTTGTTTAAAAATTAAAGAAAAATACTTCCATGCCTTCAATATTTCTGAAATTTGGTATGTGGGGCAAATAAGTGTAGAATTCAGATATTTAACTATTTCAAGCCTATATTTGATAGAAAATTTTATTTTACTCACCCAAATACATGACCCTAAAATCAACTTTTCACCTATGTAGCTTACGGTCAGTCTATTGAAAATATGTTCTCTTCAATTTTCATATTTTTTGCCTAACATCTACAATGCCTGCTCAAGTTCACCAAAAGATTTTGTGAGGGTTTTAAGTCTACTTAAGAAGATATGACCCTACCAATTTTAGAGTTTTTACCTATGTATATACAGGATTTCCGAAAAAGAGTATAATTAAAGACAATCATCCTAATGCTCCATGACTTCTAAAAATGTTGATATTGTACTAAGTAACTTCTTAAACTATTCAATAAGATTATTTTTTTAAAATTAATAAAAACAATTTAAATATATTTTGCAGATATTACTTTTTGTACAGATAGATTGTCTTTAAAAAGCAGTAAACATTGCCTCATGTATGATAACCAACAGTGCCTAGAAAATTTTTAAATGGCACTTAACAAATGAAGTTAAAAGAAATTCTTTCTGTTTGTGTTTCTTTTAATTTTATGTTAGTAAATTTTCATGAAACAAAAAACATTTTTTATTCTCAAAAAAGTCATAAGATAAATGTGAATCTTTAAAACATAATATTTGTAATTGCACTTAACATATTTATAAAGTTGAAGGAAATGCTTTCATTACTTTTTAAATTTTTATTTTTTAAATAATTGTTAAAAATTATTTTCATGGAATAAAAATTTGATTTTGATTTGACCAGAAGAAAGTCATAATAAAAATAAATATAAAAGAGTCTTTGAAAGATTACATTTAAACTACACTATGCACTAAATTTTGTTAAACATGGCCTCTAGTAGGGTTATCAATAGTGCATAGAATATTTAAACATTAAGTTGAAAGAAATACTTGTGATCTACTTAATAATTCTTGTTTTGAACATTTTTTTTATAAATTTAAATAATCAATTTATGGAACAAAAATGATTTTTTTTGGTGTAAAAAAAAAAAAAAAAAAAAAAAAAAAAAAAAAAAAAAAAAAAAATGATTATGATTAAAACAATTCCTTAAAACTGTATCAAAGTGTTTTTCCATTTTTATCTCATCCCTTAACTGTCTTTGACCAATTTTGGTAGTGGTAAGATCTATGGTACCTAGGCAATAAATGTGATAAAAATGAAATCAGATCAAATTGGAAACTTTAAATGACCCTTCTTTTACCAGAGCTGGTACCAGTCTGTCTGGTCCTGAAACATTTGTCACTTGACATCCAGTATCCAAAGAGAAAGGTGGTATTTTTCTAATTACTTGGATTTTGTACTTGCACACTGGATTTGAAGTACAGTACTTCCTTTTTTCAGTTAAAGATGAATTGTTCTATTTGTACTGAGCTAACAGTTGAAACATGTCATGGTTTATTCATTGATAAGCAGGTTAGATTGATTTCAGTTGATCAGTTGAATGTATAGCTTATTGCCTATAGAACAGGACTTGATGAGGATAAAATACAGACTATTTGTTACCATCACAAGCAGACCTTGTTGATTAACTATGAATGGCTTGAAAAGAGATGTTGTAATCCATTTAAAAGTCATAAAAAGCAAAACAAAGATGGTTTGAAACCAATTTCATTGGAGATGGCAGACAAGGCAAAGGCTAAGTTGGTATTAATCCCAGGCAAAAAACTCTGCCCTAATTGTCAAATACAAATCCACAAACTACTTCCCGATGATGAAGAACCAAGACATGTATCAGATGAGGAAATACAAGAACTTGAAGCAGGTACTTCTGCAGAATCAGAAAAGAGTAGTAATAATGAAGAACCAAGATGTGTATCAGATGAGGAAATGAAAGAGCTTGATGCTTCTGCAGAAACAGAGAAGAGAAATATCAATGAATGTTTCTCTGCTATTGGAATTTCTACACTGAAAACAAAAGGGCTTCATTACTCAGGAAAAGCTACTTTAGGTAAAAGAAAAATTTATTATGCAATGCAATGTGTAAAGACCAAAGTAACCAAATCATTAAACATTGACTATGAGCTGTTGAATGATGAGGCTTTAAAATTCAAAAAGATGATTTTAGATAAAACTAAGTACTTTGATAAAATGATAGAGCTTCTTGTAGCATAAGGGAAGACAGTGGAATCAACTAAATTCAAAATACAGATCTTCACACTTGCCCCTACTGACTGGTCACACAAAAAAGTCATAGATGTGTTTGGTATTTCAGAACACATTGTGCACAAGGCTTGCAAATTGTGTTTGGAAAGAGGTATTTTAGCTGTGCCAGAACCAAAAAGAGACAAATCTTTGCCTGCTGATATTGCACAGTTAGTGGAAGCATTTTACCAAGATGATGAATATACTCAACTGATGCCAGGCAAGAAAGAGTACATTAGTATTAAACGTAATATTCATCGGCAGAAAAGACTCATCTTGTGCAACCTAAATGAGCTCTTCAGAGCATTTAAGGAACAGCACGCAACAGTACCTTTGGGATTTTCAAAATTTTGTAGTCTAAGGCCGAAATGGTGTATCTTTGCTGGTAGTGCAGGTACACATGTTGTATGTGTATGCACTATCCACCAAAATATGAAATTATTACTGGAACCACTGAATGTATCATAAAAAGAATCTCTGGAAATATATTGCCTGTAATACCAACAGCAGAGAGTGTATGATTCATAGGTGCCCAAACTGTCCTAAATCATCAGGGAAGCTTGAAAAATTTCTTAATGACACCATGGAAGAATATATTGATAATGCTGAATCAATAGAGTTCTCCCAATGGACAACTGACCGATCGACTTTGACAACACAAAAGGAATCCTGTCAAGCTTACATTGATTTAGTCGTTTTGCAACTGAATAAATCAGCACCTCATTCTTACTTGGTTAAATCACAATCAAGGTACTTAAAGCAAAGGAAAGAGGAATTTAGTGATAGTGAAATTTTGTTCCTGGGAGATTTTGCCGAGAACTACAACATTTATAGTTCAAGATGAGAACCAGTATTATCATTGGAATACTTCACAATGTACTTTACATCCAGTGGTACTCTACTTTAAGCTTAAAAATGCAATGCAAAGTGAATGTTTCTGCATTATGTCAAGTGAAAACTCACATGATGTAGAATTTGTTAATATTGTACAGAAAAAAATTGAGGTAATCAAAGCTACATTGCTAAACATGAAAAATATTGAATATTTTACTGATGGTAGTGCAGCACAAGAAAAGAATTATAAGAACTTTGCCAATTTGTGCAATCATCAGAAAGATTTTGGGCTCAATGCAAAATAGAATTTCTTTGCAACAAGTCATGATAAACAACCATGTGATGGCATAGGTGAGACAGTGACAAGGATAGTGTCAAAAGAAAGTCTCCAAAAACCAATTACCAAACAAATCCTTTCCACAGAATCTGTTTGAATATTGTAAATCTATAATTGAAGGTATCAAATCCATTCTGGTTGAAAATGAAGAAATTGAGGAAGTGAGGAGGAGTCTCACCATGAGATCCGAAAATGCATCCACAGTCCCAGGAACAAGATGTTTTCATCAATTTATCCCACTCGCCATAGACAAAATAGTTATGAAACAATGTAGTAAAGATGAAAACTATGACCTAATATATGACTTTTGTATTAGGGCTGAAGAAAAACCAGTAAATTTTTTTGTTTTAGGATATGTTTGTTGCAAGTGCAACAATAAAAATTTGGATTAGCATGGTCCTGGAAATTGATATGGAAAATAAGGACTTGCTGATTAAGTTCATGCACCCAGCTCGTCCATCACATTCATACTGGAAAGAAGATTTTAAGGATATGTTTTGTACCATTAATGAATATTCTATGCACTGTTGATGTTCCTACAACAGCAAATGGTAGAGTTTATCATTTGTCCAAGATGGATAAATTATCTTTACAAAACATTATATCCAAAACAATTTAGTCTATATGCATAACAAAATATAGTGTAGTTTAAAGTGTAAAAAGGGTTCCATCCGGTTATTAAGTATAAGAAAAGGCAGAGGGGTAAACTGTGAGAATAAGGAGGTGAGGGAGAAAGATAGAGACAATAAAAGTAACATGTGTCAAGGGACATATTAATTACACACGTATTCTTCTCACTATGACTGTTTTCTTATTCTGTCTTTTTATTTCATTTCATTTTCTGGGGCTTTGAACAGGTCATTTGGGAATTCACTCCCAGATATGATTCTAGCCTTCCCATTAGACAACAAACAAACTCTGCTGGCAAAAAGGGTCTGTAAAAGGAATTTGTTTTTTGTTTTTGTTTATAATTAAAGATTATTTGAATTTTTTTGTTTCATAATTTTCTATTGGCTGACAAACATTTGCATCAAGGTGTGAAATTTTGAGTTTTGTGTGCACTAAGCAAAGTTTGTAAATTCAGAACACTCATTTTACTCTTTTTTCCTAACAACATCAATGAATCAGTGCTTAGCATTTGAATTTTTTTAAAAATCTAGAACTTGTTTTGTTCCCTACAAAACAAATAAAATGTATAAGAAATGTTGATTTTACAATTTTTGTTGTTAATTTTTTTTTTATTATTATCTATAATGGCTGCTATGAATACTCATTTTGTTTACATTGGTAGCTGAAAAGGAAATCAAAACCAATTTCCTGGTATGTTTCTAATGAAAGAAATTCTATGAAAGAAAATGTATTTGGTAAGAAAATTTTCAGTGAAACTACTTTTTCAGAACACAAAAATATTTTTGAACATTAATAAATGAATTGTAGTCTTACACTGAATGATTACAAATGGTAGCAACAATCATCAGCAGAGTAATCAAGCACATTCACAAAAGCAGTGATTTTCTTGCGTTTCTTTCATTTCAAACTCAATGTGGAACCCACCAATTTGATTAAGAATTGCATAAAAAAGTTCTATCTTTCCTTTTTCATGACAGGTTGTTTATTTGACTGTACAAGTGTCTGTAATGAAACTAAAGCATAATGTATCTGCTGTCAGCTGCATGCTGATCTGGGTTTTGTGGCTGCTGGAAAAAAGCTTGCATCATAACTTTGTCAATTGCTGGTTCATTCACATGATGCAAAATACAAACTATTTTGAGTTCTACTGAGTTGCTCGGGGTTTAATGAAAGCTTTAAAACTAATCCATGGTCCTGGAGCTCAGACTCTTTGGACGTTGGCACAAAAGACTAAAAAGCAATAGTTGTTTCCAGTTAAAGTGACCGTAGACTGAAAGAAAAATGAAATGGATGTAAGTCAAATTTTGATTTCCTGGTATTGATATCAAATAAGTTTTTTCATAGTAAACTGAATTTTGAAGGTTAAATAAGTCCTCTGAGTAAATGGTATCATGGTTGAGACTAAGAACTACAATTATACCTACTTAGAGCCAAACCCGGAAGCAAAAACAAAAAAAAAAATACAGACATACAGGGAGATAAACAAACACACAAACATCGTCATATATATATATATATATATATATATATATATATATATATATATAAAATCGATTTTCTGCACTATTGTAAGAACTGCAACCTTGAAATTTCTGAATATCATTTCTTATGTCTTTGTCTATGAGTGTAACAAATTTGATTAAAATCAGACCACTCCTTCTATAACTCGATTTCTTTGATTATCGATATTTATCGGGGGTACCTCGACACAAAACCTAGCTAAGAACACTCGCAGACACTTATGGTACAACTGTGTAAATTTTCAAGAAAATCGGTTCAGCCGTTTCAGAGTCTATAGGTAACGGACATACACACACACATACAAAGTTCCATTTATAAATAAGTTTAGATTAGATTTAGATATGGAGAACTGGCTTTTCAATGATACCAAAAAAGCATGGGTGAAATTGTTTTAAATATGTTTTTTCATTTGTCAAATATATTCAACCCTCAATTTTTACCTTTTGGATATTTTGTATCCCAAGAAATACAATATCTTTTAGAAAGTTCAATCAATTTTCTTTTGAACAGCACATGAAAAAAAGTTCTTCCTCTAAGGGTAAGACAGCAATGAATGAAACAGTTCTGCAGACTCACTTTTGAAATAGTCAGAGTCAGTTAAGGGCCATATGTGATACACACTTTAATGATCATGTCTCTTTCGATCCATGACTGATTTTCCCATAGTAGTTGCCATTTCCTTCTGTGGTAGACTGGTTGCCAACCAAAGCTGGGCATGACAATAAACTGCATCTGATTGAGAGGCTGTGAGGAGCATGGAACCACCTCTTAATTGCTGTTGTTCCCAGGTTCACTCTGACCTGGGGTGGCAGCACCTGTTAGGGTTCCAGCTATGGGTAAATAGTTTATCTTTAAACTGGGGTCAAAACACTATGAAAGTATAAAAATAGACTTTTATAGAAATATATACATTTTCTGAATGAAAAAATATTACCAACAATACATTTTTGAAAGAAAAAAATAATTACCATAATACATTTTTGAATACAAAACTAGAAGACATCTTCAGTTTTCTAAAATAAAAAATAAAAAAAATAAGTTTTTTTCTCAAAATTTGACTAAATCAACTTTCTCACTGAAATTGAACATTTAAAAAAAATTTCTTAAAACCTTACCTTTCTGGCAATAAATGACCTACAGAGGTTGATATGCCATTAAACAAAACTCAAAACTATAGAACCCTCCTGCTATTTTACCCATAGCTTGAGGAAGAGATGGATTAATACCTTTCACAAGAGTATTTGTGTGTAAATGAATGCAATGAATTCAACTGGAACACAAACTTGGCTCTTTGATTTCTTATTCGGAGCCAATATCCATTGCACCACAACACGTCTTCTACATTTCATGTTCTTCGTGAGTACTCCTGCAATCTTTCAATTTGCCTTTTAATGCTTAATACTAATGTTCATGATAATATTTATTAAAGCAATAGCACATGAGTTAAATTTTGGCTCTTTGTAAGACAGTGTTGCACCAGCAATGTCTGCCACATGTTATGTCACTGACCAGTCAGAATTTGAATTAAATGTCTTTTACAAAAGTAAATGATTCAAACAAACAAGTGAATTTCGTTTTTTAATTGTTTCACCCCAAACAAAGCAGTACCGCCACTGGTGCGCAGGGGGCTACAAAAGAGAAGAGTGAAAGTTTAAGCAGGAGAAGAGCAAAGAAAAAGACAAACCAGTTACAGGGGGTGTCAGAGAAAGGGCAAGAGAAAGATGGGAATACCAGTGTGAAGACAGCTGCAAGGGTAGAGTGAGAATGGAAAAAAGAACAAGATACACAAGGCGATGAGGAAAGGACGAGAGAACGACCGGAGTCAAGTGGACAAGAGATGGGGATTGACGTAGCATTTAAATTCTTGGAGATTGTAGCTGTCAGGGAAGCAAGTATACGGAAGGGAGTTTCACAGGTGGGAAGTGCGAGAAAGAAAACTCCTGGAATAGAAGTGGTGGCTGCATTTAGTTGATTTAACTGGAAAAAAAGTGGAACCTTTTTTACCAGTCTGGTTGCTCGAGTAAATTCATGTGGAAGGGCATCAGTGAGCTAAGCTCGTCAGAGCAGAGTAAATGGATATGTTAAGTTCATGTTTATTTACATTGTTGTCCTCATTTTTATTGTCATATTCACAATATTTTGGCCGTTGTATGCTACAGCCTTATTCAGCTTGATTGGAATTTCAAACTAAATCCTATGGCCCAGTGGATAAAAACGTTGGTTAGATCCAGTGACTTGACCCAAAGAATTCATTACCTGGCTACAGCAGTGGTGAACAAAAAGTTGAATTGAAGGAGATACCGGAAACATCTGGAAGTGGAACAAAAACAATCTACCCCAGTGATCAGAATAAAGAGGTTCAGTTCAAAATTCCAATCACCTGATGAAGGTCAGGGCGTACAATGATCGAAATGTCATGAATACGGCAATAAGATAAGAGCAACAGTTCAAATAATATGAATAATTACAATATCTCATCTCATAAATATAGACAAAGAGTGCATATTTACTGTCAAAGCACTTGGTAAAGTTTGCATATTTTAAAACTATTTTTGTAGAGGTTAAGTGAAAATCAAAGGGAGGTAATCTGAGAAAATATTTTGCTTCTATGTTCTACTAAATTTTCCTCGAGATGAATTTCTAATTAATCTTATCGCTGGATGTTTTGAAAATCTGGATTTTTCTCTTTTCAAGCAATAAAGGGCATTCATACAACATGATCAACATCATTATGCTATTTTCTTTCCAGGACATGGACAATTGTTTCTCTCTGCAATTTCCTATCCTTTGTAGCTCTAAGTAATGTCATTTTAATATCGCTGCCCTCTATTTACACAGGCTTGTTAAGCATCACTCTGTTCATTTTTTCCTTCAGCATATCCTGTGAATGTCAGATTCACTAAGCTCTCTTTCCTCATATCTAAACT
This sequence comes from Ascarosepion bandense, assembly GCA_037127315.1. Taxonomy (NCBI): domain Eukaryota; kingdom Metazoa; phylum Mollusca; class Cephalopoda; order Sepiida; family Sepiidae; genus Ascarosepion; species Ascarosepion bandense. Next base: position 467,595 of record JBBBDQ010000469.1, read on the forward strand.
TATTCATAAATAGAACTTTGTGTGTGTGTGTGTGTGTGTGTCCATTACCTATAGACTCCGAAACGGCTGAAATAATTTTCTTGAAAATTTACACGGTTGTACTATAAGCATCTGCGAGTGTTCTTAGCTATTTTTTGTGTTGAGGTACTTCCGATAAATATCGAAAATTGATAATCAAAAAAATCAGGTTATAGAAGGAGTGGTCCGATTTTAATCCAATTTGATACTCATAGACAAAGACATAGGAAATGATATTCAGAAGTTTCAAGGTTGCAATTCTTACAATAGTGCAGAAAATTGATAATATATATATATATATATATATATATATATATATATATATATATAAGGCAAGATGTTTGTGTGTGTGTCTGTTTATCTGCCTGTATGTCTGCATTTTTTCAGCCCTTTTATTTTAGTTTTTGCTTCAGGTTTGGCTCTAAGTAGGTATAATTGTAGTTCTTAGTTTCAGCCATGATATCATTTACTCAGAGGACTTATTTAGCCTTCAAAATTCAGTTTACAACAAAAAAAAAAACTTATTTGATATCGATACCAGGAAATCCAAATTTGACTTACATCCATTCATTTTTCTTTCAGTCTACGGTTTCGCTTTAACTGGAAACAACTATTGCTTTTTAGTCTTTCGTGCCAACGTCCAAAGAGTCTGAGCTCCAGGACCATGGATTAGTTTTAAAGCTTTCATTACACCCGAGCTACGCCGGGCTATACTGCTAGTTCCAGATATTTCAACTGTCATTTTCTTATTCTAAGCACTGAAAAGATAAGTTCATCTTAACGCAGTTTATGAAGAAAACCAAAAAGGAACAGCATAACCCACAAACAAGCTGACTTATCAGGTCTGTACAAAAAACACAGTTGAAGAGCATAAGATTTATCTAGAAGTAAACTCACTGTCTTTTTGGACATCATTTTTAAACTTGTGGGGAAGATTTCCTTCTGTATAAATCTGTATTTATTTACTTTTTTTTTCATGAGTATTTTTCACATTTTTCGAAAAATAATGTTCAAGTTGATTTATGCATTAAACTGAAAGTAGTTGTATAGTCAACACATGTTCCAAATTTAGATCAAACCCATGCATTATGTCAAAAGTTACACCCATTATTTTGTTTTTTGGTTGTTGTTTTTTTTAATTTCTACTGGTGCAAGTCTGTGGGTCACATTTTGGTTAAATTTCCAGATTTATACCCATATGGAATCAGCATGCAATGTAATGAACTAGACAAAGATTAAACATTATATATGGCAGTCTCTTGGGAGAAGTAAGTTCAAGCTGGCCTCTCTTATAAATATGATGATACATTCAGTCAAAATGAAGACTTAAATATTGTGTCATGACAATTCATGTATTTTGTAATTTTCAGCCTTGTGTTAATAAACCACATGTCAGCATTATTTCATATTGCAAACTAAATCTCATGATTAGACTAAAACAGCCAAAATAAATATAATCTGTTTATTCCTTTATTTTGTAATGACCATATGTAGTTAAGCATGGCTCACTGTACAGATGTTACTGCTTAAACAGCAGTGCTAATGTTTAAACACCTGAAACTCAAGATGATTTAAGATATCAAAATATTTCTTTTTCATTTTGCTTAGAATGTTAATCTGTTTAGAATGACTATATAATATTTTATGGTTAATTTTATTTAAATCTTAGACCTGAAAAGAGTTGTACACTACATTTATTTGTAATGTTTGTGGAATTTCCTTCTGTTTGCTTGCTGCCCTGATAGCTACAATTTCCATTTAAATGCAATGTCAATTGCCATCTATCTCCTTGATTCTCTTATTTCTTTGACATCCCTTGTACCTTGTGGCAGTCCTACCTTGCTTGGTGTGAAATTCATATTATATATATATATATATATATATATATATATATATACATACATACACACACTAGCAGTATAGCCTGGCGTTGCTTGGGTGTAATGAAAGCCTTAAAACTAATCCATGGTCTTGGTGCTCAGACAGCCTAAAGAATATTTAGGTGAAGTTTCGTGAGAATCGGATAAAAATTGTGAATTTGTATAAAAAACATACAGACAGATAAACAGACACACACACAAACATCTTGCCTTTTTTATATATATATATATATATATATATATATATAAAATCGATTTTCTGCACTATTGTAAGAACTGCAACATTGAAACTTCTGAATATTGTTTTTTGTCTTTATCTATGAGTGTATCAAATTTGATTAAAATCGGACTACTCTTTCTATAAGCTGAATTTTTCGATTATCGATTTGATATTTATTGGTGGTACCTCGACACAAAACCTAGCTAAGAACACTCACAGATGCTTATAGTACAACTGTGTAAATTTTCAAGAAAATCGATTAAGCCGTTTCAGAGTGTATAGGTAACGGGGACACACATACAAAGTTCCATTTATAGATAAGTTTAGATTAGATTAGATTATATATATATATATATATATATATATATATATATATGAATAAATCCCGGTGAAGAGAACCCAAGGTTTTACAATTTTGAGTTCTCTGGCATTTACTTTTTTTTTATTTAAAGTGCTTAATACAATAAATATTGTAGAGCATAATATAATCATATAAATATAAATTAAAAATACATTGCAACATGGAAATTTCTATGCTTCGAGATTTCTATCTCATCATCAAGCAATGTTTGATGTTAGTTATGAAAATGATTTTCATTTAAATACAAGAAATAACACGTTTGTTATTTATGGATGTGGGAAGACCTAAAATGTGTGTGTGTGTGTGTTCCTTTTAAGATCTTCCGACATCTATAAATAAACATGTTTCTTGTATTTAAATGAAAATCATTTCCACAACTAACATCAAACATTGCTTGATGACGAGATAGAAATCTGAAAACACAGAAATTTCTGTGTCGCAATGTACTTTTTATATATATATATATATATATATATATATATATATATAAAAATGAAGAAAATTAATGAATAATTAGAAAAAGTTTTATGGCACATTTCATCCTTTAAGACATCAGACTGATATAACTACACATGCATGCAAAGTGTAGGGAGAATTATAAAAATGTAATTATTGGTTGTAATTATGCACAGATAAGAAATGCTAAAGTTTTAAACTTTAATTTTTTTTTTTTTTGTATACATGTGTCTGGGTACATAGTCTAGCTAATTTCATTTCTTTTTGTTTATATCACTTCTGTTATGAAGTATCCAACTACCAAGAATCATTGTTCTTATATATAAATAAAAGAATAAAGACAAAAGGAAAACTTATTTTAGTCAACACGTTTCATCTTCTGAGGGACTTTATCAAGGTAAATGCAAGCATTTTATTTTGTAACAAGTATTTGTATACAAGAGCAAAAATGTTATTGGTTTTTCAAAATTCATAAATTTAACAATGGTTATAAATATTCGTCAGGTTAGCCAAAAAGTCAGGCAAGCTATGGAGGATACAAACTGATATAATTCAAGGTCTAATAAATGAAAATGAGTAAGTGATGTTCTTGAAATTTTCTTATTTTTAATGCAAATTAGTTCTTAAATTATTTTAGTTTGGGATTAATTTATGTGTTACTAGCAGTATAGCCTGGCATTGCTCGGGTGTAATGAAGGCTTTAAAACTAATCCATAGTTCTGGAGCTCAGACTCTTCGAATGTTGGTACGAAAGACTAAAAAGACTAATAGTTGTTTCCAAAAACTGTAGATTGAAAGGAAAATGAATGGATGTAAGTCCAATTTTGATTTTCGGTATCGATGTCAAAAAAGTTTTGTCGCAAACTGAATTTTGAAGGCTAAATAAGTCCTCTGAGTAAATGGTATCATGGCTAAGACTAAGAACTACAATTATAGCTACTTAGAGCAAAACCTGAAGCAAAAACTAAAATAAAAGGGCTGAAAACCTGATTTTGATCAGACCTGATAGGATATCGGGGTATTGATTTCCAATATCAGAGTCAAATAAGTCATCCAAGGATAAACTAACCTAAGTCAGTCCATGAAAACTTATTGTACCCATCGGAAGTAAAATTGGACAAAATGAGACATATTGATGGCTGAATGTCGTTTTTTTTTTATCAGATTCAATAGAATATCGGGGGTATCGAATTCCGATATCGGGGAAAATGAGTTATCTGAGAAGATCTACTAATGTTTGAGACTAAAAACTATAATTTTACCAAGTTAGAGCAAATTCTGCAGCAAGAACCATGATAAAAGGGCTGAATTCCTGATCTTGATCAGACATGATCAGATATCGAGGTACAGATTTCTGATATCAGGGTGAAAAAAATCAGAAAAAATAAGTAGCCTATGACCTGACCGGAAGCCTCTGTCTGAAGTTTGGTGAGAATCAGATAAAAATTGTGGATTTGTATAAAGGACATACAGACATATACACAAACATCTTGCCTTTTATTTATTCATTTTATATATATATAAGTAACATGAGGTTATGAATTTAACTGTTTTCTTTTAATTTCTTCTTTAACATTTTTATAGTCATGTGTCGTGATTTAGGAAAATAATTCTCCTAGGTATGGAGATATTGGGAAAAGTCCAAGACACAGATTTATATTTTGATAGGATTTGATAGCAGCACTCTTGAGAATTTTCCTTCTAAATAAGTTACTTAATGTGGCATTCTTTAGATCAAAGTTGTGGTTGAATTTCTTTCAATGTCTAGCTCATGCATTTAAAAAATTGTTGTGTATAAGCTCCATTCAGTGTTCATAGATACTTTTTTTGTAAATTTCTGTAAGTTTCCCTAATGTATAGTGGAGAAATATTTTAATTTAATTAGAAGGAAATCATATTAAACTAGCAGTATAGCCAGGCGTTGCTCGGATGTAATGAAAGCTTTAAAACTAACCCATGGTCCTGGAGCTCAGACTATTTGGACGTTGGCACGAAAGACTAAAAAACAATAGTTGTTTCCAGTTAAAGCGAAACCGTAGACTGAAATAAAAATGAATGGATGTAAGTCAAATTTGGATTTCCTGGTATCGATATCAAATTTTCTGCACTATAGTAAGAACTGCAACCTTGAAACTTCTGAATATCGTTTCTTGTGTCTTTGTCTATGAGTGTATCAAATTTGATTAAAATCGAACCACTCCTTCTATAACCCGATTTTTTTGATTATCAATTTTCGATATTTATCAGAGGTACCTCAACACAAAACCTAGCTAAGAACACTCGCAGATGCTTATAGTACAACTGTGTAAATTTTCAATAAAATCGATTTAGCCGTTTCAGAGTCTATAGGTAATGGACATACACACACAAAGTTCCATTTATAAATAGTTTAGATTAGATAGATTATAAGCCTGGCTTCTGTTGTTTGTGTCTGTTGGTTATTTTCTTTATCCATGTATCTAACCCTGTGAGAGAAGTATCCACTATGGGAGTGGAAAACCTTGGCCATACCTCTTGGCAACAAGTGTAACATTTTTATTTATATATTTTTTGCTGTGGCAATTAGGTTGTAACACTGTGTGTGTAGGTTTTTTTTTTTTTAATACCAACAAATGTTTTTAAGCAATGAACTTTTGTTGGTCTTCAACTAAGGTTAATGAAAGGGTTTGATTATGTATAATGAATAGACACATTATTTTCAATTTATACAAGAGAGGAATAGAGATCAAAACAGATTTTGTCCTAAACTGGTAAGTGACTTCAATGAATCAGCGTCTCCTTTTTATACACTAGTCTATTCTGTGTTTGATAATGGGAGATCAGACAAAAATGATCCTGCTATAGATAAAGTACTTAGTGATAGGCCACAGAGTGCCTGAAATTTTTTTTTTTTTTCAAAGTAGATTTGACAACTAAGTTCAGAGGTTGTACAAATACATAGACCATTTTAAATAGTGACAGGTTGTAGACAATGAGTTCCTCTATACATGCATGAAACTACATATGCCTCATATTATTAATAAAGGAGTTATTACTTGACAGGCATTAATTACAGCACAATTTGCTATTATAAAGAGAAAAATATCTAAAGGTAAAGTATTTATGTTTGTATACTGCATTTCTTTACAATTTTTTTTTCAAGGAAAAATAAGCTGAAAATGATAAAGTATCAAAATTGCTGGGTTTGGGAAGTTTTTTTAATCTTAATTTTCAGGGCTTTATAAAAAAAAAAAGTAAAGAAAAAAACTAAACAAAAAATAGACAATTTTAAAGAAAGAGATTAAAAAAAAGAAAATGAGCATATTTCAAACAGCAACACTGGCATTTCTCTAACAAGAATGAATATGGTTATTATTACATAGAAATAATCTATTATGTCTTAAACTACAGGAAAACTAATTTGGATGCTTATCTGACATACTTTGTAAACAAAATTTTCTCAAATTGTATAGTGTCTTTTTGCATTTCAGCCATTTCCAGGTCCTTATAAAAAAAATAAAAGTACATAAGACAGACCTAAGCAGTTTTTACTTTTGTAATCAAAAAATAAGTATTAACTATTGATGTCAAATTTCAAATCTGTATATGCAATATCCTTGAAGCTATGAATGTCAGAAATTCATTGAAAACCTTATTTAGCAAAATGAAGAAAATACACTGAAATTTGAAGATGTTCTGATTTACAACTAATGGGATACACGTCTAATATTTGGGATTTATCAATAAATATTATCAAGGAACAACTGTGAATTTTCCCATATTTTGAGAGGGTCACCTGTAGCTGTTAGTTGAGTTGAGATGAAATTAATCTGAACATTTTTTTTTCTAAATATGAATCTATGCTGTCCTTCAAAGAAAACTACTGGTTATTCATAACCTTTTTATTCTACAGTGCTACTAGCTTACTCCAAATAGATTATATATTCAGATCTCACTGATATTTTTTTTTAAGGTTTATCAACCTTTTGTGGGTTATTTAAAACCAAAATATTTTAGATTGTAAGAATACTTTTTTTTTTGTTTTAGTTAATGAATATTGTATTAATACTTTTTTTTGAGTTCCTGACGGCTACAACCTCCAGAAATTTAAATGCAATGTCAATACTCATCTACTAACCACTTGACTCTAGCCCTACCCCACCTTGTATATCCTTCCCTTTCTCTCTCTCCCCCTTGTAACTGTCATCACACCTGCATTTTCATCTTTCTATTGCTTCTTCCTAATTGGTTTGTAATCCTCTTCTCCCTCCTGTAATTAATTTTCTTTCAGTTACGTAACCCCCTGCACATCAGTGGCGTTACCGCCTTGCTTGGGGTGATATGATTAAAAAAAAAAAAAGTTCTGCTTTTATTTACTGCCAGCTAAAATTTAATGTTTGGTACCAAACCAAAGAACGAGGACATTTCTATGAAAATCAAATCTGTAAGTGAACTTTAAGCCAAAAAGAAATCTAAGCCGAATCAAGTGATAGGAATTTAGATACTGTGAAAGTCTATCAAAAGGTTTATTTAATATGTTGTAAAATGCTTCTAATGTCAATGAGATGAACATGCTATTTTCAGACTAGCTGACATATTTGGCTGAGATCTGCATACATTAAAACAAGTTCTTTCTTTCTTAAATCCTTTAAGAGAAATGTTTTCTCAAGAGATCAAGTAGCAAAGATGACTGCTAATGATTCAGAGAAGGTAAGTACAGCAAGGAAGACAAGTAAATAAGTAAGTACAAAAGAAAAACGGCGGAAACATCTGGCAATGATGATTGTGCTTAAACATCCTGTCTGCATAAGATCCCAGGATACATACACCTTATCACTTTTTTGATATTCCCCAGTTGATTATAAATTAAGAGCCAAAGGAAGAGTTTAAAGATTTCTTCACTGGTTACTAATAAATTGAAATAAAGTTAGTTATAAAATAATATTTTGCAAAAATACATGAAGCTGTAACAACTTCGGCTTTTACGTGACAGTCAAAAATCTTTATTACGTTTTATATATTATATACACTAATATATTTTACATAACCACTTTTCAAACCACACCTGACAATTACATCATTTATAAAAAACAGTATTGTTACTGGTGAAGAGCAAAATTTATATTTATCATTAGTAAAAATTTTAAGTCTGTTATTATACATTGAACACCATTTTGTTACTACCAACATTCAATATGTGTGGTGTGTGTATAAATAACAACAAAAAATAGATGGAGGGCAGTAAACAACCAACCTCAAAGTGCTCAATACTATTCTGAAGAAGTAGAGAAAAAATACACTTACAATTTTATTTTTTTTGGGGGGGGGGATCCGTATTACACTACCTGGGTTTCAGCCATTAGGTCTCTTCAGGCATAGATACGGAAAAAAAATGGATGTTACCCCCAAATATAAACACCGAAAGAAAGAGTAGTAGTAAAAGAAATAGAAGAGGAAAAAGAAAATTCCAAAGTAGAGAACAGGAATTACCCACTACCAAAAAAGGGGTAGCAGGCTAAAGGAAAGTAGAAGTTCATTTGGGTTCATAAGTACCCAGGACCTTGTTCTTTGAATGCCTACATTTTTACATTACTTCACTTTTTGTGTTTAGTAATTCTTATTTCTAAAAGAAATAATGGCCAATTTTTCTTCCTGGCACAGTCTGCAGCAGATATATCCATGTTTTTTTTCCTGCTCTCATCTTCTTTACAATTTTCCACTTCACACAGGCTCTTCTTCTGTATTCTCTTTTAAACTGCTATACATAGTCCACCAGCCTAGTATCATTTTTATGATTTTCCAGCTTGAACAAAGAGGTATAATTATAATAGCGCCTTTTGAATGGTCCATCAGTGCAACAAATGTACACCTTGAAATGATTAATTTTATCAATGACTTCCGCCATGAATACCACTCTTTCAATGCAGCAAATTCCATTAAGTGGATAGTCTGTCTTGTTTCTGCAATTGCATGCTTTATTACAGAAACAATTCAGACTGTCTACTTAATGGACTAAAGAATTACCATTTCAAATTTCTCAGGACATCAATAATAAAAAGGTGTGCTGAAAAGTTCTTAGCTTGATTCACTAAGCAAAATGACCAAATGGCAGATTTTTTTTTTATAGTTTTTTTAAAATACATCTTTGGTTGAGCTGAAAACTTCATCACACCCACATCCAAAAATTCAACCAAGGTGTTAATCCTGACCTTGTGTCACATCTACCAAGTGATTGGGAGGTAAGTAAATAAAAAAAATATTATGCTGTTTTGTATGTGATGATGTGTAAGCCATAATATTTAGTTATGTCAAAATTGCATAATCAAGAAAGGAAATAACAAAATGGATTTAAAAATTTTAAAGAGCACATTTTATTTCAGTTGGTAAATTTGGTGCAAGATGAGTGATAACATCACATGTTTGGTTTGCATTTGTTGATATTTGGGGCGAGGGGCAAAGTACATTCAAACTAGAGTTGACCTGTGGTTTTGACGAAGCATTTTACCATGAAAATTTTCAGTTAAGTGTTCAAGGACATAACTGAGAGAAGTTAAAGCATGTCTGACTGAAGAAACTGGAACATGCATTCCTTATAAGAAACCAAGAAATTTCAAGATTCCTTGCTGAGGCCACAAAGACTGAGACTAGACTTGGTTTACATTTTCTGTTTTTTTTTTTCCTCAATTTTTACAGCATTTCAAAAATAGTTCCTTCACACATTGTAAGAGGGAAAGTAAAAAATGATCCACACTATATACAAAGATATATTATGGTGAAAGGGTGGATCATTTTTTTACTTTCCCTTCATAGTTTCAAACATACAAAAGTTAAGACTGATAATTCCTGTTTAGCTGCATCTGATTCCCCCTTTTTTTCCCTTTTTTTTTAACTTCCTCAACCCCTACCAAAATCAGAATAGCAAAATGAATTTTCAAGTCAAATTGCCTATAGGTATGCCAGGAAAATGTTTCGCTAATTGGAAATGCTGTTCCCTAACATTTCTCAATATTCAGTGAGCAATTGGGATATTAAGAGGAGGAGGGAGTTGAAAAATCATTAAAAGTGTCAAAATTTGCAAAATTCTTATATATCATTTCACCCCAAACAAGGCAGGACCACCACTGATGCACAGGAGTTAGAGCAAGAGAAAAAAAGAAAAAAAGGTACAGAGGATGTTGAAGAAAGGATGGGAATCAAGGAGATAGACGATAGCAACTGACATTGCATTAAAACTTTTTGAAATTGTAGCTATCAGGGAAGTAAGTATACAGAAGGAAGTTCCACAGGAGGGAAGTGCGAGAAAAGAAACTACAAGAGTAGAAGAGATGGTTACATTTGACTGTAAAAGAGTAAGACCTAGATGCCACTCAAGTAGCATGAGTAAATTCTTATGGTTGGAGCACCAGGGAAAGAAGCTTGTCAGAGCAGAAGCTTTGAAAATATTTGTAGAAAACACAGAGAGAAGCTACATCCTATCAGTGAAAGTGACTGAAGTTAAGCTGATAAATTAGGACCAATTACGATGCAGATCCTCCTTTCGATTTTATCAAGAACCCTGGGAATAATAGTAGAAGCACCCGACCAGATATGGCAACAGTATTCAATGGACAGGTGAATGCTAGATTTATAAATGTGCAAGATGGATTCTGATAAGAAAAACTTCCTTTCCTGATACAGAGACCCAACCTTCTTAGTGGTAGATGTAGCTATTGATTCAATGTAGTCATTCCACTTGAGATCAATTGAGAGAGAGAGTGACGCCAAGGAGGTGCAGGATGTTGCTTTACTTATATGAAGCATTAGAAAGAGCAAGTTGAAATTTCTCGAGGCTTGGTTGATTTGTTTTTTTTTTTTTATGGCTTATCAACCTTTTGCCAGTTATATAAAGCTGGAAAATATTTTTAGATTGGTAAAACTTTTTGCAGGTAATCATGATTTACTGATATAAATCTTACTAATTAATATAGAAGTGAATTCATAACTTTCCTAAAGATATTTGTGCATAAAGATTTCCTATTTAAATATATTTTTAGTTGAGCTGAAAATTGCATCATACTCATGTCCAAAAATTCAACCAAGATCTGATGCATCCATCATCCAATACATCACCTGTACATCCAAGCTTACAGCACCCTTATTTTCAGGTGGTCACCCATCTAAGTACTGACCAAGCTTGACATTGCTCAATTTCAGTGATCAAAAGAGAGCTAGTGTGTCAACATGATACAACTGTAACCCAAATTTCTCAGGACACATGAAGAGAGCTTAGAAAATTTCAGGGAATCAATCTATATAAGTGCTTGTGTAAATGGTTGGTAAAACAAGGATTAGGAGAAGTACAAAAAAAAAAAAGTTATATATATATATATATATATATATATATATATATACATACATACATACACACACATTAAAATCTATAAAGAACAGGAGAGTCATGATTGCCCACATCCTGAAGGAACAGCAGAAGAAGCAGAAACATTATATATACACACAAACTTCACCAAAAAATGTAAAATCACAAACTTGTACCCAAGCAGAACCAAATAATACCAAATTACTATAAACAACCGAGAAAAGCTTGCAAGCAAGACCAAACTGCATTCTTTTTAAAGTTAGGTTTTATACTTGTAAAACTGACTTACCCCCTTCCAGATTTGGTATGAAGAGAATTGCATAAGTGTATGAAAGCTGTTGTTAGACTTAGAATCTAAGAACTTGAATTAAGGAAAGTAGACTTCAGTTATTGCAATATCAACAAAGATGCTAAATTAATACAGAAAGGGTTATTTGGGATATATATATATATATATATATATATATATATATATATAAAGACACTTATTGAAAAATATCAATATGCAGTTTTTTTGGGTTTTTTTTTACAGACATGTCCATTATCAGTTTTTTTTATTTCAACCCAAGCAACATGCTAATGCCACTAGTATGAAGGGGTTTACAGGAAGTGAAAGAAGACTGAGAAAAAGACAGAAGATGGTAATTGATGTTACATTTAAATTTTTTAAGATTATTAGCTCCACTGATAACTACAAACAGAAAGGAATTCCATAGGTAGGAAGTGTGAGAAAAGAAACTGTTAGAGTAGAAGTGACATTTGCATTTAGTTATTTCAACAGTAAAAGATGCCAAAATTCATGTAATTGGGGCACCAGGGTAAAAAAAGCTTGTCAGAGCAGTTTTCATGACAAATCCTTCTTTGAATTTTGTCAAGAACCAGACTAGATATGGCAGCAGCATTCAATACACAGAATGATAGATTTGTAAATGTACAAGATTTTGACAATAATTTTCTGGCGTAATAATTAATACCAAACCGAAATAAATTGTTTCAATAAGACATTGAGTTAGCCATATTAAAAATGATTACAAATGAAACTGAAATTTATTCAAAACTCAAGTATTAAATACTTCTCTGGGCAAGGTAACTCTTTTCAAGAATCCAGATGATTGTATAAATTTTCACAGGAAATGATTGTGGAGTTCATTCATTTGTCTGACTTCCTGGATGGATTAAGGAGTCATTATTTACCTTTGGTCTAACGTCTTTATTTTTCTTATGTTCAGCCATTTTGCCCTTCAGCCTTTCTTCAGGTGTCAGGTAACCTTCAGAGAATTTCAAACTGATTAGAGGTCCTTTTCAAGGCGAGAGTTATCTCAAACATTTCTCAGTCCCAATAATGTACTCAATCTTCCAAACAAGGTTTACCTTAAATTTAATGTTAGTTCTTGCATTAGTTTTGACAGGATTCATGCTATTCTCAAAAGGTTCATTTTCAGATTGGTATAAACTTCAATCTATTAACTTGAAATATGTGAGACAGAAACAATTCCAAGTTTACTTTACTGCAAGTAAATATCAAAATAATGCATAGTTTTATTATAACATGCTTTTTTCAGGTTTTTTTTTTTTTTTTTTTTTTGGTTTTTTAAATCAACTTAAAGTCTTGCTAGGAGGATATGGATTAAACTTGACACTCACAGCCTAAATTTTCTCAATATTGAAGCCTATTACAGCATCTTACAAATACTTAATGTATACACTTAGTCATGTGCTCAACTTATCATTTAGATCATGATAGCTTCCCAAAACTTGTATACAAACATCCTGTTGCTTCAAATTTCTTGTAGACGGATTGTGGAGTTGGCACTGACTCCACAAAATGCGTTCTTAAATGCCATTGCACAACAGTAACAGAATTAATTTTTCTTAATTGAATCATACAAAAAGTCTTTTTAATATAATCTTCCAATATCTTACCTCCCTGCTTGCAGAATGCTCAATGACAATAGAAAACCTATTGCTACCGAAAAGGACTTGGCCCAACCTGCCCCACATATTGTAGCAAACCTTTCCCCTTTTTGTATTCCATTGGTAAGATGAAAGTTTCAAGTTTCAAGTAAATTCTTCCCATGAACCACTGGTTTTATGAAACTGACTCGTAAGAAGATATTTCCCTGGTCACAAATCTTAACCTGTTCAAGTATAACCATTATCTTCTCCACATATCCCAATAAACTGTCTTTTACTCTACCTCAAGTAGCTATTGGGCCTTGTCAGATAAGTTGTTTTTTTTTTTTGCTGTAATGAACTTTAAAGAATTTATCTCTAAAACTGTGCATCATAAGGATGTATATGCTAAATAGTTTTGGTCTAGTACACTTTTTAAACTGTTTATTTCCTAAGTAATCAACATCTACATTTTTATTAGTAAAATTTCTTATAAAAAAATAAATTGTATTACTGCTTAGATTACCAACCAATAAAAGTTTACAAATATTTACATACAAAACATATGGTGGGTGGGAACAAATTCAATGTGAGAGCTATAAAGTTCAGCTAATATTGGATTTCATGAAAAGTTTTACTGGGTCTGTTTCCTCAGTGGTATAGCAAAGAAGTCATTGAAAATTTTTTTTTACAAAAAATTCAGAGAAACGTGTATATAAAAATTCACCTTTATGACTAATTCAACCCAATTTTTCAATGATTTATTTTTTACTTTTAGTAAAATTAATCTTTAAACTAAGCTATAAATTTATGGCAAAATGCGTAATTAAAAGGAAAAAATCAACTGACTCATATTTGTGTCAGAATGAATACAATATCCACAATGAGAATATTTATAGTTACTTAAAGAGTAAAACTAGTTTTAAAGCAAATTCAGACACCAGGAGTCAAAAGTTGTTTTTTTTTTGTGAGGGATAAGGGGATTAAGAAAAGTGTTTGTTTTTTTTTAAAAAAAGCTAAAAATACCCATTTTGTGAATCTATCTTCTAAGTTTCAACAAACTAATTTCTTTGTCATTTTCATCTTTATGCACACAAATCAAAATGGAGGAATGATAAGGTCATTCTTTTTTTTTTTTTCTGATCTTATATATATGCATTAGGAGAATGTATACATTCTAAATTTAAATTAAAAAATGACATGCAATATATTTATACATGCTTCACTTAGTCAGCCTGGAAAGTTTTCAAATTAATATTAGCTCAAATCTCAAGTGAAGCCATTCACCAAGATAGTACCTCTTCAGTGGGAGGGGCAGAAGTTATTACCCAGTGCTTGTAATGACCCCAAAAGGTTAAGAGCTGAAGGGGCTTGAGTAACTTTTATCAAAACCCACATAAAACTCAATCTTGTGTCAAATTTGTGCATACAAATAAATTCCAGCCTTCACATTTGGAAAGATTGATGAACAGTGAGCATTTAAACCAAATATCAAATCATTTGGAAATCTATTACTATTAAATAATATCAATAAATTCTGCAAAAGCCATTTACCAAACTAAGACTTTTATTGGTCAATTATTAACAAGTAATGATTTGAAACAAGATTTTAAAGTAATACTTACATTAAAAAGTGTAACAACTAATAGAAAGAGTCAATTTATACAACACACACCACATGCCTTAGGTTTTACCCCAGGATAAATAATTTTTTGTGCAATAAAAATGAATATAATGATAATGTTTACAATCCTCCTTCCACTCATTTTTTTTAATCTCTTATTCTTTCATTTCTTACATTTGATTTTGATGGATTTGTTTTCTAGGGCTTATTCTTTTGCAGGTTATTTAAAGCCAAAAAATATTTTGCATTGTAAAAACGGGTGGGGGGATATAATGGTTTATTGATACAAGTTTTACTAATTAATTAGCTCGTGGGGAGAAGTGGATCCATATCTTTTCCATGGGTAGTTTGCATATAAGTGGATATATCTAACCCAACAGGAATTGGAACTCGGCTCTCCAAATAACATTTCCAAGGAATTATCCATTACACCATCCATACATCCAAGTTTACAGCACCCAATATTCCCAAATGGTCACCCATCTAGGCACTGATCAGACTAGACGTTTCTTAACTTCAGTAATTGTATAGGAATCAGTGTTGCAATGTGATGTGGCTGTAAGCCTTGTTACCAGTATGCAAAATGAATAAACTATTGTGATCTTTCACTCATTCCAAAGTATTAGGGCACCTCATAATGGTATAATAGTTAGCAAACTTGTCTTGCGAGAACAATTATAAGTAGTGAGGTTGATCCCCACTGGGTGCCACATCTAAGAAACTTAAGTATCAGGTTGAAATAAAAATGTTTTGAATCCTAAATTTGAAACTCACAACCTGGCACAAATATTTTATTTGTCAAAGTAAGCAAAATTATTCTTAACAAAATGTTAATCATCTTGTAATGAATTTATTTCTTCACAACAAGAACAAAAACCATGAGAGTTAAAATGCTGAATGACATTTTCAACCTAATTTCTATCGGTGTACACCTGCTGGCACATATGCCTCTAAAGCTTTGCCAAGAAAAAAAAAAAATTAATTGATAGCAGATAGATCTGGTGAATAGAGAAAGTGAGACAATTTTTTTTTAAGTTTGAACATTATACTGAAACAGGACAAACACATTTTTTTTATTCACCACAACTGGTTGAAATATTTGCAATCTATAATGCAGCAGTTCCAAAATATTGACAATAAGAGTTTGCTGCAATGGCCTGACTAGGATGTTACAGATTATTCCAGAACACTATTGCCAAACAATCATAAGCAGCTTTTGATGAGAGAAGGTTAATAGGGGGAAAAAAAAATTTTGCCTTAAGGAAACCTGTTTTTAATTATACAGAAACCAGTTTTCATCAGCATTAAATACACAATGAAGTGGAAAAAAGAAAATTACAGGAAGTACCAAACTGTGCAAGCTACTAATCAGTCAAATGGATATACCCGCTTCTTCATTTTCTTCACTTCGCCAATTTATAACAGATGTCTTCTGACTGTTGTATTGGCTACCCCCAACCTTTGATCCCAACATCGGAGTGTTTGTTTCTGAGTAAGATTTATGGCTACCTTCAACTAGTCATTATGACAAGGCTCGTCTTGGAGGTTCAAATCACAGGAAGCAAATTTTTTAAAAGAAAAATGTAGTCTATTCTGAAGCTAATTTCAGTAGCCAAGTGCAGCTGATATTGCAGATGGTTTCAACAATACAATAGCAGAGTTTAAATTTTGAACATATTTTATCCATCTCTTTCTCTTATCCTCACTGTCAAATGACAATATGTTATAAAAGGAAAAAAAAAAAAAAAAAAGAAACAAAAGAAAAGGATAAAGAAAAAGAAACATGGATGCCTCCGGAGCAAGCTACAAATGTTATTTTATTTCCTAATCTGATTATATGAGATTAACAAAGATGATGACAAGATTCTGACTAGATTACAAATGTAATGTAACTAAATATCCAATCAAAGCCTGTCATGAATAGCTTCCAATAAAGCTTTTAATCCATATCCTCCTATCATCAGTTTAAATGGATACCCTTTTTCTTTTCTTTTTTCCTCCATCCCTATGTATGTAAGCTATAATGAACTATAAATTTTAAAAGATTAAAACTTTACTGAAATATTTTGGAAATTTTCCTTGTTTTCATTGAAAATCAAAAAAATGTAAATATTAAGCAAAATGTTAAAAATATGGGTGTGGGGAGAGCATCAGTTTAAACACAAAATGGGGCCTGATTGGTTTAATTTCTTTAAACAGATTGACATTAAAAAGACAAAAAATAAATTAATGGTCTAATGGTCTCTGAATTATTAAAAAAATGAGTTTTTGCATTTTATATGAGTAAGGTAAACGCATATATAATACACCAAGTTTATTTGTATATTTTACATATGTTATACCTACAAATTTACTTTGCTAGAATTTTCTCACTTGCACTGACAACATCAGGTGGCAGTGTCTTTATAGACAGACTGTTCCAAAATGCTTATTTGATCAAGAGGAAATGAGCAGAGTATAATAATAATTGGAAAAAATATATTTAAAATACTCAAATTTTAAAAGCTAATAATAGGAATAACTTAAATATCAAGTGTGTAAGTGGTCATAAGTAAACTAGTAAAATAAAGTAATATCAGTGAACTTTTTCTATCCATATTTGGTCAGCTACGCCTGATTTTTCTATTCCCCTTCATGTTATGGCTTTATAGGGTTCATGCAGTCTTATCTTAAAAAGAGAGCCTGTTTCTCCTTTATATTTCTTACCACAGATACACAAGATGGCATACACACAGTTCTTAATCATGTTCTCTATGGGAGGTATTTCTCAGAAAAGTTGTCTGAAGTGTTGAACCACTTTTGAAGATAGTCCTGACATTATATGGACTGAAGATCTTTTATATATTTTTTTTTTTCCAATAATCCCTTCACATAGAAAACAGCTTCAGTCTGCTTGAGTGTTGTAATCTTTTTGCACCCTTTTATCCAAGTTTGTTGGAGCTGCTGTCCTATACCCAGGTTAGTTGTAAAGTTGTAGGGTACTGTTTATACGGACCACTTCTTGTTCATATATCTCTGGATCGTCACTTATGACTTTTATTCAATGCTGTAAGTAGTGGCCGATCCCTCTTTTCTTTTTTTTTTTTTTTAACACTACATGGGTAGTGGGAGTTGAAATTGAGGTATTGTCTGGTGAATGTTGGCTTATGGAGGAACTAGTAATACTGAGTGCTAAAGAAAAACAATAAACAAAATTGCAATACAGGTTCTGGTAAAAAAAATAGTTACTGAGACATTATGTTTATAAGTCCTAAAAATTCATCTTCAAGGATACATGTTCCAGTCGATAAAAGCATTAGTTGAATCAATTAACATGAGCTAAAGAGTTGTGAGTTCTATACCTGGTTACAGCAGAGGCAAACAAAAACTTTAAGTTGAGTTAAAGGGAGATAACTGATACTGAAACATCTGGAAGTGGCATGACTCATGGAACTAGAACAATCTACTTCAATAAAAAAAAAAAAAGAGTTCAGTTCAAACTTCTAATTACCTGAAGACAGCCAGAAAAATATTGGGAATATGGTAACAAAGATGATGACAACAGTCAGCACAATGTAAATAAAATTGAACAAGTTTCTTTTTATTTACAATATTTACACTATTGTTTGTCTTCAACTTTGTTATTATCACAAACATTTTGGACATTGTATCCTCCTGTATTTATCAGGTATTTTACAATCTTTATTCAATACATAGTAGGAGAGAGATTGTTTTCGTTTCTCTACATCCAACCAAAGCTTTTATCTACTGGGCTCATATGTCCTTGAGGATCCAGTGACTTGACCCTAAGTGTTGTGAGTTCAATATCTGGCAACAGTAGTGGCAAACAAAAACTTAGAGAGTTGAGTTAAATGGAGATAACCAAGACATCTGAAAGTGGCATGACTCATGAACAAGAACAATCTACTCCAGTGATTGAAATGAAGGGTTTAGTTAAAAATTCCAGTTCCCTGAAGAAGGTTAGAGTATACAATAGCCAAATACCTTGATTATAACAATAAAGATGAAGACAACAGTTCAAACAATGTAAATAATTGAAAGATTCAGTTCTAAATTTTATGAAGGTTACTCAAATCAGCAAACAGCTGATGATGGTCAGAGAGCACAATAGTCGAAATATCATAACAAAGATGGGAACAATAGTCCAAGTGTAAATAATGTAAATAATGATAATGCTTCATTCAAGAAATTCAGATAGAAATTTTCTCTTGTTAAGTTGGAAGATTGTTTATTGTAAATTTACCAGGCATGTTACAAATCTTTGTTTTTTTTTTTTTATCACACACTAAATGGTATGAGTTGTACAATATTTGAAACTGTGTAGATTTTGTAAATATCTTTCTCCAAAAAGTACAATCATCTTTATAAAATCATAAATAAAATATATAATAAGCAAAACTGAACACAAATATGACACAAACCTCCTACAATAAACAAGTCTATCATTGAATATGACGTGTTAGAAAATAGGGCAAGAATTCAATTTTAAGAAATTTTAGATTACAGGAAAATATTTCCGGTGTGGTATTTGCAAATTACAGCTTTAGTTTCATCTGATTTTTTTATCATAATTTTTTTTCTTTTAATTTATATAATTTCAAAATATTAACATGAAGTAGTATCAGAAGGTTTTCTTAAGGAGCTAAGACTGTTCACATGAGTAATCTAACATTTTGCAGTTGATTGATTGCCCAGAATCCTCATCTTTAACTGACACTCAACCAGCCATAAATGTGCATGTGACTCAAAAACTCATTTGACTTAAAGAATGTTCATCAAAAGCATTTCAAGAATCTTGGTAGCAGCTTTGTGAAGCTTTACACAAAATCTAATGCCAGTACATTACAATGGCTGATAAATTCAAACAGAGCTGTTCTTACAACTTTCCCCCTACCCTGCATAATAACAGAATGTAAGTAGAAAGCACAAAGCCTATTGGCAGACAGCAGGTTGGATACCAATGAGCATTAGCTGTGTATATATATTTTCATTGAATTGTACAGCATATGCAATCTGGGAACTTTACAGTGTCAATTCATAAGTTTAGTTTCAACAATATAAATTTCAGAATAATTATAGACAAAGGTTTTAATTTTGTACAGATTTTTTATTTTAGTCTTTTTACAAATTTTTGTCAAGGTGGTTGATTATATCACAAAAAAAAAAAAATTCTGGGCAACATCACAATTTTATAAAAGTAATAGCCAGCTAGTCATTTCAGAGCAAACTTGTCTGTTAATGCAGCTCGTCAACCCCTTTTACAGATGTGCTTGCTTAACATCCAGAATCCACCTGTAGTTTATACATCAATTATGCTGAATGGACCTTAGTTACAGTTTCTGGGATAGTGCATAATTTGACATAATCAGCAATTTGAACAATGTTCATGCAAAGATCATCTCCCCAGGTTGATAACACCAAGAAGTCATCTTGACAAATCACCTATGGTTGGTTCCATAGTCAGAGATAAAGTGAACGTTCTAACCATTTTTCCTGCACCAATAGCAATACCATATTACAAAAATATTTTTTTGTTTTATAAATAGTATTTTTCCCTTTATTTGGCCCCTACCAATTTTAACTAAGGTCCAAAATCAGCAAATATCAATCAGATAATTCTTTTTAAGGGACTAATATCATTTCAAATACAAATTTTATCAAAATGTAAAACAGCTATAAATAAATGTTATCACAAAAATGACTAATCAACATTTCAAATATAGTCCCTGTAAATTATGTTAATGCAGGGCTAAATGGTTATAACAGTGTTTCAACCATAAGACCCAGGTTAAAATTTTATCCATGGTTGACTATCAGTAAGAATTCAACTCCTTGGGGAGACAAGGCCAGCATTTGATAAAGTGCCTGAAAACCAAACTATGGTTTGCTCAACCCTTGAGTGAAATTGTGTAGGGAAAAAATATCAGAAGCCATTGATGGTTGTGCTATTGTATAGTCCTAATTCCATACCTAATAGGCAGATAGAAGCTCTTTAGCCTTGGTTAGCAGTCTACCTAGAGATAATGTCCTGAGAAAAGCTCCCATCCTCTAGCAGCCTAGCCACTCATAGGAATGAATTGGTCTGTAAAAAATAAACAATATTCTTAAAAATGAAATAAATGAACGTGTTCTGTTGCTGGTAGAAAGTATATTTATAAAGAGCTAGACCCAATTAGTCTAGTAAAATGTTAAGTATGTATAATGTATAATGTAGTACATGTAAAAATCAAACGATATCAAAATTATCTATCATTGATAGATAAAAAAGTGTCCTGTTTTTATCTCAAGCTTTCAGCCTTTGTGCCCTCTAGCCTTCCTCAGATGTATATCAATCTGGGTAACCTACAGGGAATTTGAAACTAAACCCTTTATTTAATGTAATATTTCAAATATAAATAATGTAAATAATAATTCCTCATCCCAAAAACATTCAAACCAAAACATGAACGTTAATTTACATTTTAATGCAAAAGAGCTGAAGTTCATTCTTTATAAATAATTACCAAGTTTAAAATGTTTTTATTTAATTATATCAGCGAACATATTAATATAGAGTCAGTGGCATATTAAATGTCAAAGCCATCTATGGCTTGAAAGCTGAAGTCCCTCCATCCCCCGAGAACTTTTTTTTTAATGATATATTTCAATTTCTGATTTTTTTTTGGTTTTTTAAAACAAACAAAATGAACAACAGATGTAGAAAAATATTCAAATTTAATTTCTATATTTTGAGAGTATTTTTTTAAATGAACTTTTATATTAAAACAGAAATACTTATGAAAAAGATAATCTTATTCAGATATGAGGCTTGTAAAATAAAATTTCAAAAAACAAATGTAAAACATACTTTTCCTTGTTTCAAAGTTTTAAATGAGTTTGGGATCAATATTACTTATGGAAAAGGAAAATTAGAAAGTGGTAAAGAAAAAAATGAGAGAAAGAAGGAAAGAGGGGCAAACAAGCAAAGAATTTAGTATTCCAAAAGGTAATTTTTAACCGAATATTTCAATACTGCTATGTTTTTCATGTTTAACTTCATATTATTTTTTTTTTAGCATGACAAAAATAAAACAAATTAAAAACACTGGCTTTACATAAAAAATAATTCAGATGACGATCAAGGCCAAGTTACTTTAATTCTACAATAATAATTTCCATTTCCTTACTCTTGGGTACAAAAGTATGATAATGAAAAGACACAAACCTCATTTTAAGAATTTAATCTACATAAAAATGTGACACCACTAAAACATTCAATGTCAGTAAACCAAAATGAAAACCTTAAGACTATTCCTTGAATATTGAAATAAGACAGTGCCTAGCCAAGACAATTCATTAAAATAAAACCGCCCAATTTTATGACAAAAAAGACTTTAAGTTCAACCTAAACAGAATCTGACAAAGAAAATGCTAACAGTTTCACAAATTTGAAGAGCATTTCAGCTTAAAAGATCAATAACACAAATTGAGAATTTACCAACTTAGCTGCTAAGTGCCCATAGCACATTTAGGAAACTGTTTAGTTTAACTAGCTGGCTTCTAAATTTGATTTTGTCAAGTGCTTTCAAATGAGTATTACTGGCAACATGCAACCACCTTTCTAAAGTTGTAAGATGTTAGAATTACTTTTTACTGGATAGCTACGATAAAAAAAAAAAATGTACATTAGTCATTTATATTTCTTGTTAAGTCTGCTACTGGTAACATGTAACCCAGTACAACCTGCTACATGGCTGGGTGGTTGACATTTAAACCAGTTTTTCTGCTGGTGACTTATCAAATGCCAGATGATCTTCTCATAGAAGCCAGCAACCAATACATGTGTGGTGTATATGAGCAGAAATTGAGGTCAACAAACAGTGGCGACAATCTGTTTCCTGCTTATCTTCAGACCCTAAGATTGTGTTTAAGCATGTCCACTTCTATATTTACATATGCTTTATACTTGATATTGAGCACTAACCCATAAATATAGGATCCCTTAAAACTATATTTTTTATCATATATATATATATTAGTCATTCACATACAAATTTGTTTTGCTGTATCACAGCTCATCAGTATGACTAGACGTCCGACTGCTTCCAGCCGGGATCAAAATGTGTGTGCGTGTGAAACCAGGTTGGGAGGTCTTGAGTCTTGAACAAAAACCTTCCTAGAGATGGTGTCTTGATAAAAGCACTCAGTGTACTTGGATTACCATGAGTGTTTGAATTGGGCATTAGGATGAACATCTAGCCTTGTAAAATATTCTAAGCTTTATGACAAATCCTTTGTCAGGCAGGACCCACCTCGCTTTGCAAGATTAATACCAGTCCTGCCTCAACAAAAAACATGGCTATGTATGTATACAGACATGCATATAATAATTATTATATAGTTTGATATAAAACTATGATGGGGTCTAACACCTTGAATGGCAACCTTTCTAGATCTGTCTCAATAATAACACCTGGTGTACTTGGACTACTGTGAGTGCTTGAGATGGGTATCAGGAACAGCATCCTGTTCTTGTAAAACCTTGCCTCAAATCTTTATGACAAATCCTTTCTCAGGCAGGACCCAACTTGCTTTTGTGCAAGATTAATCCTGGTACTGCCTAAACAAAAATTACACATGGCTATCTAGGTATATATGTATATATTATTCCTTTAAAGCAATATGCAAAGAATTCAAGACAAGACTAAAAACAAGCATCTTTATTATAGATTTATTTTAATGTCATGTCTCTTCAGGATATAAAAGGTCATATATCTTCTGGTCATAAAAGGTCATATCTCTCCAAAGCTTCCTTTACATTAATAATGCCATTACCCTTTTTGGGAAGAAGGACCATCAAATGGTTTCCAGTTACTCATGGTCTTGAATTTTAAATTGTACTTTTAGATTGTTTGCCCTACCAAGGTCAGAGAGCCCAGTCTGTCCTACTATTCAATATGGGATAAGAAATAGTTACATGCCTTTAAGTGCACTCGTGCATAATGAACACAACAGCCTCAGCTAGAATTTGAACTTGGCCTGTGTTTCTGTGTTAGTAAATATTGCACCACCCAAACATTATTGTGGGGGGGGGGGTTTAAAAATTGTAAGGGATCATGAATACAGCAAAAGAGGATTGAAGATTAAATTATAACATCTTTAATCTCTTTGATTCTTCATAATTCCTCAATCTCATATCATAGACACCTCCCCCCCCCCTTTATATGAAAAAGGACTGAGAGAAGCAGGGTTTCCAGGAGAAAAAAAAAAAAAAAAAAGCTATGCACACAAAACATTCTTTACAAATAATAAATATGTGAACAGCACAATGCTTTCTAAACATATCTGGGAGATCGAAAACAAATCAGACCAAAGTAAACTATTAAATAAACAATCAGAACGCATCTCAAAATGCAGATACAAAAACAAATTTTTGCTATGCTACTTAAAAATGTTTCAGTGCTTCATTTTTAAGTATGTTGATTGTGTTACTTTTTTGCTAACATTTTTTGATATTGTTGCAGCAACAAAAAAAAAAAAAAAAAATGAAAGAAAAAATATTTTGTCTATCCATTCTCATGAATATAGAACATTATGAAGATTTGAAAAACTGTCTTAGTTAAACAATTAGTTGAGATAACATTTATTCATCTTAAAATAATTTCATTGAAGTAGTCATCAATTATAACAAAATTACATTATAAAGTTCCTCCAATACAAGGGTAAATAACAATTCATGATACCGAATGAAGTGTGAGATATAAACATAAGAAGTAGAAGGAAGTGAAGATTAGGAGAATAGAGTCATTGAATACTGCTACCATATCTGGTCTGTATATGTTGAAAAAAAAAAAAAAAAAAAAATTCAAAAAAGGGGTTTGATGTAACTGATGCTGTCATGAAAGGCAGCAGCCTAATCAGCAGTCAAGGTGAAGTTTAAGAGTCTAAAACGAGTAAAAAGCATTGGTTTGTGAATTTGGTGACATAGGAGTTGTGAGTTCAATTCCTGAGTTTAATAGTGTGTACTTGCACTCAATGGAAACAGGTAAGCAATAACTGAACAGTACTAAATAAGAACTAGACAATATCCCTAGACACAAGCAGTAGAACGAGAACAGTCTAACACTGTAAATTAAAGAGTTCAATTCAGAATTCCTTGTAGGTTCCCTAGATTGATATATACAGACGTCACAACAACCAAAATGTGATTACAAAAAAAAAAAAAAAAACTGAGGACAATACTCTGGATATAAATAGTGTAAATAAGAATATTTCTCTACAAAGTCACAAGCATTGGATATGCATTTTCACATGCCTCTACACATAAAAACCTGAACCAGCAAAGGTGACATTTTCACAACAGCAATGATGGTATCATTGTCACAAAAATGTTCGTGTTATCTATCTTTAACCTGAACAGGTGACAGTCAGAAGGTGACAAACCCAGACTATATGTGGTTAGACATCCCAGCCAAAATTTATAGAATCCATGGAATTCAAACTGACACGAAACCCTGCATTACAAGTGGAAAGTTATCTTACTCTGACCTGAGTCTGGAAATTCAGACTATCAGCTTAGTGTTGGGATTTTATTGGTCAGATTAGGTGGTTTGTCCAAGCTTCTAGAGAATCATGACTTATTTTAGTATATCACTTTGTTCTGATAACTGTGCTTTAAATGATTTTCTTTGAAAAATTTGCATATTACCATTCCACAGACTATAGTTTTGTTTTCAGACCATAGTATTGACATCTCATCACCAGTGATGTGGTTAAAGAAATGATCACAGAGTGATTCTGCAGATCCTAATAAAACTGCATTGGCCTGTACTTGGAGCATCTGTTAAAATCATCTAGCTCTTAAATAACAAATTTATAAAATACTTCCTATTCTTATACTTATGTAAAAACTGTTCAACCTAATCTAAACTTATTTATAAATGGAACTTTGTGTGTGTGTGTGTGTGTGTGTGCCTGTCCGTTACTTATAGACTCTGAAACAACTGAACCGATTTTCTTGAAAATTTACAGTTGTACTATAAGCATCTGCGAGTGTTCTTAGCTAGGTTTTGTGTCGAGGTACTTCCGATAAAGATCAAAAAACGATAATCGAAAAAATTGGGTTATAGAAGGAGTGGTCCGATTTTAATCAAATTTGATACACTCATAGACAAAGACATAAGAAACAATATTCAGAAGTTTCAAGGTTGCAGTTCTATTCTTGGATGACTTATTTGACTCCGATATTGGAAATCAATACGCCGATATTCTACCGGGTCTGATCAAAATCAGTTTTTCAGCCTTTTTATTTTAGTTTTTTTATTTTAGTTTTTGCTCGGGTCTGGCTCTAAGTAGGTATAATTGTAGTTCTTTGTCTCAGCCATGATACCATTTACTCAGAGGACTTATTTAGCCTTCAAAATTCAGTTTACGACGAAAAAAACTTATTTCATATTGATACCAGGAAATCAAAATTTGATTGACATTCATTCATTTTTCTTTCAGTCTATGGTTTCACTTTAACTGGAAACAACTATTGCTTTTTAGTCTTTCGTGCCAACGTCCAAAGAGTCTGAGCTCCAGGACCATGAATTAGTTTGAAAGCTTTCATTGCAACGCCAGGCTATACTGCTAGTGTTCTGATAAAAGGAAAGATAACTTTGCTAAGAATGCACTAAAATCTACATACCAGAAACCTACATATAAAATTAAATTAAATATAGATAAAACAATAATAAACTACTTTTTTATAATGAATGTATGATAAAGACAAATCATAAGAGGTCAACATTCTCAAAAGGAAATTAAATTTTATAATCTCCAACACACAAGTTAAAAAAAACAAAAAAAAAAACAAACACCCTAGCCACAAGTATCCAGTCCATTTTTATCAGGAGATGACTGAGTCATGTTGAATGTATTTGCAGTTCACTCCCTAAAACTTTCTAGACTGATGGCAGAGGAAGGGAATCTTTACAGCAGTGAAAGAGGTAGAAATATTTAGAATGAAAGCAGAATCTGGGTTATCTTCTCTGAAACTTATTAAGGGAAAACAAAAAAATGCAAATATTCTCTTAAATAATCAAACATTTCATTGAATTCATATCAATAGAAAAATCCAATTTTGGTGCAATTTTTATCCACCTAAATATTACAAACACCTAAATTATTCAGAACATTTTATCAGTTTTCAGTTCTCATAAAAGGATGGAAAAAAACACTATACTTCTAAAACTGAAATTATTACTATTCTTAATATTTTTTTTTTTTTGTCTAAAAACTAAGAAAAATAATAGGCTTTATAGTTTATCTGGTTAAAACATGGCAGCAAATGCAGTCAATGTCCTTAAAGATGAAGAGACCTGAAGCAACTGAAATGTGGTTCTACAGAAAGATACTGAGAATAACAAACTAAACATATAAGCAACAATGAAATTTTGAAAAAAATGGAAACAAAAAGGAAATCAGGAATAGACAGTTGGAATTTTGGGGGCATATAATGAGGAAGGAGAGCTTGGAAAACCTGATACTCACAGGACAGATTTTGGGAAAAGAGAGACAGAGGAAAGCAGTACATAACATACTTGATGAGCTTGAGTAAATGGATAGTAGAACAGGATTTGGGAAAAATAACAAAAAGATAAAACTTATTAAGAGCTACAAAAGAAACCAAGATGTGGAGGGCCATGATCACCAACATCCTTAGGTGAATTACTTTTGTAACTGATTTGGTAATGGAAATATTATTTGTTTCCTTATATGGAAACATTTGGCATCCATCAACCAAACAGCCAGTGTTACTGTCAGTTAAAAGTTATAAAAATCTTTCTATTAAAACCATTTTTCAGGAAAATAGGTTTCTCAGTTACATGGTTTTGGCTCTTTACAGTACTAACAGAGGCTTCTTTCCTAATCATTTCTTCAAAGTAGTGTAGAACATCAAGGACATTATGTCCTGCTCCAAAGGGTTATAGATGTTGCCCAGAAAATAATTAGCTGCTCACTGTTCTACTTAGAGGACCTTTTTTTAATTTTCGTCATTGAAGCAGAGCAGAAGATACAATGAAAGACAAGTATGCATCTTGGTTATTACTTGTTCGGAATGTTACCTTTGGGGTGACATTTTAGATCTATTAGTTCTAGGACAACGTGATTGAAGGACAGCTCTTATCCCTTGACCCTGCATAAAATGAACACTGCCACATTGAAAGCTAATAGCATATAAAATGTTCAACATATTTTAAATTTTATTAGTTTTTTTTTCATTTGATGCAGTACATGTGTTTGTTCTCATCTGTACTGCTTGCATGTTTTTTGTTTTTTTATTTTGTTCGTTGGTGCACCCTGAGTCTGTTGTCCAATATCATTGAGCCCAGTGACAAGAATAATTCAATTTCTCCTTGGAATAATTGGGCTGTTTTTTGTCTTAACAAATGCTTTATACCCCTTTGCTACTACTGCCACTGATATACATATCATTCCCAAGAAGTTTCTATGTTGCATTAGTTAAGAATTATTTAAAGAGGAAATTTGTACTCCATCTCATTCATGGATTATTTACTACTAAAAACCACATCAAATTTATATAATATTAATACATGAAAAGAAAAAATATATATGAAAAATTTAGTAACCAAGAAATCAGTATTTTTAAAAATTGAAAGGAATTTTTTTTTCTTTTTTTTTTATATACTGATACAGAGTTTTTAAGAAATATCTGAAATTTTAGAGTGAAGTTATGCTACTACACTTAACTGTCAAATATTAAATGTTCCTCAAATAGTTTTTTTTGTTTTCTATATTCAAGTAAAAGTTTAATCCATTCAGTGAAATTCATTAACAAAACAATATTCCTTGTTGATCACTATTTTGTATAGTTTCCATTAAAATGAAACTGAGAATTGGGGTTTTATTTAAGCCAATTTTTAAATTTCTTTTTACAAATTCATTTTTTCTTAAACTGACATATAACCAAATTTAGTTAAAAAAAAAAAAAAAAAAAAAAAAACTTATAAGATTCATAAACATTTCCAATTGAACAATGGTAAGATTCAAACTCATAACTAAACCAATAAACCTAACTTCTAAATATAAACATTTATCTTTTTCAAAATGTAGAAAATGTAAATTGTACCTTATAATAAAAATTTTATGCTTTTTTCTATTTTGTATTTCAATGTGGCAGTTACTTTTATTTACGTGATATATGTAATGGTATTGTAGCAAATGCCTGACTGACTATTATGAAAGAAGCTTTGTTCTGGTTAAAATTTTTTTTTTTTATATATCTTGGTGGACATGTGACACTAAAAATAAAGTAAGACTATACAATTTATCTTTGCATATCAGAGATTTCTTATATAACATTATTTTTAATGGATACTCGTATTCATGTAGATTTTTTTATAATTAAACTAATATATCTGCTACATTAGAATATGAAAACAGGTGAATATTATGAAAAACCAGGAAATTATGCCTTTAAAAGGCTTAATTTGAGCTTTATCTAACTGCAAATCCTTTGTGGTCAAGCAGTCTAAACATGTCAGATCAATTGATGGTTTCCCTAGGAGGACAAAAATCCTGCTGGAATTTTTTAAGCCAGTATATATATATATATATATATATATATATATATATTTTTTTTTTTTTTTTCTGTTGCTGAGGTGATGTGTTGTCCCCCGTGGGGATCTTCATATCGAAATGGCCATTCAACATCTTTGAATTAATCCTTTTTTAATATATATATATATATATATATATATATATATATATATTATATATACTTAGTTTTTGGTCCTAATAGGGTTAGACCAGTACACATTTGTATTAAAAGTGTTCTATACAACTGTAAAAACAGCCAAGCCTTACAACAATGGACAAATATGTAGACTGTGCCAAGAAAAAAAATTATACCCAAATAAAGATGAACTGTTAAATGAAAGAACAGAAATTATGACAAAATGCATTCACACTAAGAAATACCTCTTAGGTTCATACAACCATGGATAAAAACATCATAATTCGTTTGAATTTAAACAATGCGTGTTCATAAATTCTCTGCCACGTGAGCGTTCAAATAAAACAACGTTACAAGAGCGTTCTTAAAAAGAAAAATGGTAAAAGGTAAAATCAGTTATTAAAAATCGCCTAAAGACACTATTTATATATAATCCTGGATATTAGTCTTATTAAATACACACGCGCACACACATACACACAAAGGCCTTGAATAATCAAGAAATCTTGTTAAGAAAATATGCATCTTCTGACAAAAATGAAACATTTTACAACATTTAGTTAGTCAATAGCAATTTTATTGCAAAAACAGACTTGAACAATAAAATGATTTCATATAACATGAAGAGAATATGGAAAAATTCTTGGCCTAATCTACTTCTCAAAATCTGGAGAAAGTTTTTGCTTTATATTTTTAAAATTTCTTTTTCTGTTGAGCTTGAAATCTCTTCCGTTCCATCTTATGAATATTTAGAAAATAAATTTTTTCTGTTAAATTTTGATTTGTTGTTTATATATAAGAAAATCCTGGATATTAGTCTTATGAAATTGTGTGTGTGTGTGTGTGTTAGTTCAAAAACTAGTAAAATGGATTTAGTCATTTTCCTGTTCATTTATTTTCATAAGTGTAAAAAAAAAAAAATCTTAAAACTTTTACTAGATGGTAGTAATCAATGGAAGTACAGTGGAGTAATGGATAACAGCTTGGATTGAAGAATTGAAGAGCAGACTAAATTCCCGTCAAGTTTATTACAATCATTTATATACTAGTAATTCTTGGGATGGATATGAATCATCTCTTCTCTCATTAGCTATGGGTAAATAGCAGTACAGATTGGGTCCTATATCCTTGGGTGGTAACTGGTCTAGCAGAAAGAAAATCTTTGAATTCAAACCAGTCTGGAGGCTATTTTGCCCAAGAAATACCTCTAATCTTGGAGTGGAAGTATAACAGGTGCCCTTATGATACTAATAGAGTTATGGGTTTCGTGATGATGAGTAATCAAAGACTGACTAGTTTTGAAAATACTAAATCCTCTCATATACTATGAAACAATTTTATCTCTGTTTTTAACAGTATATTTTGGTAGTTGTATTGTCAAGTCTTTGTTATATGGAAATGCTACAAAACAGATCAACAATGGACACAAATTCCTGCTAAAGGCTATAAAATGAACAGACTGAAACATGACAAAACAATAAAAATAATTGACATTGTCCAAATACTTATTGTTAAACATTGCTAATAAGTTTGGAGACATTTTTTTATTTTAAATTCTAAGTTAATGTTTTCAATATGTCACAAGCATATTACTTGATGAAACTAATTGTTTTAATAATAATGATTTGGAGAGGGGATTTCACTTCAAGAAGAGAGAATTGCTTTAGATCATCATTATAAACTACTTTACAAATGCCATAAACAACAAGAAAAAAATGATGGCATATTCATGGATTTTTTTTTTAACCTGTGTTTGGTGAATTGTTAGAAAATGTTTCTTATGCCATGAGGCCATTGGGAGGATTTCTTTCTAACTTAAAAATTTCTGTGTCATTGAAGAATAATAATGGTGGACATATATATATATATATATATTTTTTTTATTTTATAAATCTACTCAATTCTTCTAGCTTTGCTCTGTGGGATTTGCATCTTTTCATCTTTTTCTGTATGGGGAAATGGTACACCAATTAGGAAAAAGTTAAAAAATAACATGACATGTTTTCTGCCTCAAAACCCAAGGGCTTTTATGGCGGATATATTAATGTCTTACCTGTTTGATGGTATTAAGTCCTTGAAAAATAAAGGAAACTATTAACTTGATTGAATTTGTAATTATTAAATACCAGTCTCACTTTTTTTCATAAACAAAGGAGATAATTTTAGTATAGCAAGAGTTATGGACATTACTATCAAAATATATATTTACAACAATTACACTGCATTAGTTTTTTTTTTTATAATATTCACTCCTGTACAAGTCCCAATAGCCACTGAAAGTAGAGAGTTACAGATTAAGAGACACAGTTTATAAGGATATGTGGGGGAGATAATGGTTAACCATAAACTTGAACATGTTAAGAGTGTAGTGATCAGGGAAGCATATTCTTGGCAGTCGATGCCACAAAGTAGCAGTTTGTGCGAACAAGCTGTTACTCATGGTATATGAAGAGAAAGAATGAGGGCAATTTCCTACAATGTGTCTAACATGGCGAGTTTGAACAATCTGAACAACCCCTATGAATTTGGCAAAGTGTTAAAAGTTTGGAAATGGTGTTGTACATGAACTGAAAGATTTTTCGGTAAATGTTCGTTTTAACTCCCAATGGCTTTTCCCCTTCAAATTTATCCAAAATAGCATTATCTCTGTGCAAATGTATATGCTGAACTCAAATCAACAATTAGTTATTGAAGAAACTTAGCTTTTTTTTTTATCTAAATGTCCATTAAAAATGAACTATATCTTGTACTTTTCCTCTCCCGTAACTCTCACGAAGTCATGTAATTAACTGCAGAATGACGTACTGTGTAGGCTACAAATTTCGGCTGATTTACTTACACCTGTTTACTTCCAGTTAGGAAAGTAATGCACTTTTTTTTTTGCATTCGTCAACCTGTGCATTACTTTGCTAACCAAAAGTAAACAGGCGGAAGTAAATCGGCCAAAATTCATTGCCTACGCAGTATGTCATTCTGCAGTTAATTACATGACTTTGTGAGAGTTACAGGAGAGAAAAAGTGCAAGATATAGTTTGTTTTTTATGGACATTTACATTAAAAAAGGTAAGTTTCTTCAATAACTAACTGTTGATTTGAGTTCAACATATTCATTTGCACAGAGATAATGCTATTTTGGATAAATTTGAAGGGGAAAAGCCGTTGTGAGTTAAAACGAACATTTACCAGATTTCCTACTTGAATAGATGTTAAATCTTATCATTAAGGATAAGTGCAGCAAACAAAACAAGATTCAGATGTAAACTTCAAATGCTAAGCACTGATTGGTTGATTTTGTTAAAAATTAAAAAGACTTGAATTTACAAACTTTACTTAGCACACGCACAAAAGCAGATTCAAAACAAAACTCAAGAAACTTCTTCTATATTTCACACCTTGATGCGAAATCTTTTTTGGCTAATAGAAAGCCAAGAAACATCTAAAAGGAAAAATTCAAATAATCTTCAATTCTCAGAAACAGTTTTTTAATGGACCTTTTCATGAGCCGACACAAAGTTTGTTCATCGTCCAATGGAAAGGCCGGATTCACTTTTGGGAATGAATTCCAAATTACATTTTCCAGCCCTATAAACTGAATAAAAACACAGGTAATTTCCTCTGTCACCAGAGAGAAAAAGAGAAAGCAAATGTCTTAACCCGTTCCTTGACAAACATCAAGCAATCGTTACTATCTCTTGCTCCCCTTTCTTTTCTTCCCTTTCACCTACTCTCTGCCAAGCTGTCTGCCTCCTTTTTTTGTACTTGATAAAACGAACAGAAGATTTTAAGATTGAGCAATTACTTCAAAGACATTAAAACCCAACAATAAACACTCATGCATATTACATACATACATACATACATTCCTGCCTATGAATATTTTAACAATCATGTATCAACCAAAATACATATTTTATATATACCGTTTCAATTTACAATCTTGATTTTTCTTGTTTTATACCCTTCTTATGATGGACTATCTAACTAACAAGGCCAAATCAAACTAATTTGTTTCAACATGCATCACTATAACTGACTAGCAGTATAGCCTGGCGTTGCTCGGGTGTAATGAAAGCTTTAAAACTAATCCATGGTCCTGGAGCTCAGACTCTTTGGACGTTGGCACGAAAGACTAAAAAGCAATAGTTGTTTCCAGTTAAAGCGAAACCACAGACTGAAAGAAAAATGAATGGATGTAAATCAAATTTTGGTTTCCTGGTATCGATATCAAATTTTCTGCACTATTGTAAGAACCTGAAACTTCTGAATATCGTTTCTTATGTCTTTGTCTATGAGTGTATAAAATTTGATTAAAATCGGACCACTCCTTCTATAACCTGATTTTTTTCGATTATCGATTTTCAATATTTATCGGGGGTACCTCGACACAAAACTTAGCTAAGAACACTCGCAGATGCTTATAGTACTACTGTAAATTTTCAAGAAAATTGGTTCAGCCGTTTTGGAGTCTATAGGTAACGGATACACACACACACAGAGACACACAGACAAAGTTCCATTTATAAATAAGTTTAGATAACCCACTATATAAAGTGTACTACCAAACCATCTGTGAAAAATAATGAAAAGTGGGTCCATTATATTATTCCACAAAATAAATTATGACCTAGAAAGAAGCTGTTTACCAAAACAAGGATTACACTATGCTAGCTTCATTTTCTGTTTGGTGAATATGAAATGTGTTTGTAAAGTAGTATTGATTTATAATAAAACTTTAAATGGGAAGTGCTATGTCAGTATTTATTGAGAAAAGTGAGCTTCACTGATCAAAAATATGTTACTCTTGCATGGTAACACAAGACCACACATTTCAAAATTCACAGGGAAGGATTTTGGGTTTGAATATGGAAGTTCTATCTCCACCCACTCAACTCTTGACTTTACCCTATGGGATTCGCACTTTATCACATATTTACATCATTTTCTGTATGTGGAAATGGTACACCAATTAGGAAGAGGTTGGAAAAAAAAAAGGAAAAAAAAAGAAAAAGAAAAACGTTTTCTGCCTCAAAACCCAAGGGATTTCATGGCAGATATATTAATGTCTTACCTGCTCGATGGGATTAAATCCTTGAAAAATAAAGGAAACTATTAACGTGATAGAATTTGTAATTATTAAATACCAGTCTGTCTTTCTCTTTTTTTAAGATATGATTACCCTTACCACAAAAAGGGAGGATTTCTTCCTTCAAAATTTTGGTCTCATTGAACAAAAATAATGGGGGACATATTAAGATTTAAGAAGACTAAAAAACATGACCCAAATCACTCGCCTTTTTTTATTCTATTTTTTTTTTTTTTAAATTAAGAGTTCTTAATTTTCTTTTCTTCCTTTTTAGTTACAAGTCTATCTTGTTTTAATAATTTTCTTTTTTTTTTTAAGATATGGATGGTTATTAGCTACATGAAATAACAGTAGGTAGCAGGTGAATCTGATATAGTTACACCCCCTTCAGTTTGTTTATATGATCTGGCAACCTTGCATTTCCAGTAAATTACACTTCTTTACTGTCTCTCTACCTCTGCTTCTGTTTTTCCTGATCCTGTCAAGGGTAATTACTTTCTCAAGCAACATGACTTGTTGCAGAATCTTGAGTGTGGATGTGTGTAAAAAAACAAGTTTTTCTCTATAGTTTTAAAGAATCCTCCAATTTACTCTTTTATAAAAGATTTAACCTTCCTTTCTTTTTTCTTTCTTATTCAAGTGTAATTATTTTGTAACAGTTTCCCTGGCTGACACAATTCCCTTTTTGTTTTGATGTTATTTTATGAAACTAACAGTGACCCTTCTGGTCAATGACTTAAGAAAAAAAAAAAAATAATTCAAACACTGAGGACAATTAATATTTATTTTTAATTTCACATTATTTCTTACTACAATAATCAATTAGTTGCTTAAAAAATTAATAAAAATAACAGATATTTAACCTTTCATGAAAACTGTACAGTATCTTGAAAACTGCAAACATTCCAAGAATTCAGTTTACAACAGAAAACTGCAAACATTTCAGAATTTAACCTTTTATTGCATATTGGTTACAATTGTAACCAATATGCAACAAAGGGTTAATACGTCCCCAAACAAAACAAAACAAAAATGCTAAGTGTGATATTAAGAGTGCACTGCGTCCCAAAATCATCGATTGGGTATTAAAAAAAATAAAACAAAAAAAAAAATTATTATTAAGCTTAAGTAATGTTCATGCATTCCAGCTTACTGAAAAATTGTTAGCAAACCCTTTCTGAAAGGGGGATGTGGTGGATATGATCCAACATGTTAAGTATTTTACACCTGTAATATTTCCATCAAGTGGGGGGGGGGGGGAGAATGAAAGCCTGTAAACTTTTAATGATGATAACTCCATCCAGAATTACCTTTCAGCTTCAGTGATAATTGCTATTGTTTCTGTGGGTGGTTCATTATGTTTTCCCCACCACAAAAAATTAAAATAAATATCTTATTTCATTTGCTAATAAAAAAGTAAAAATTAGATTAAAATATTATTTCATTTTGCTTTTCTTCTACTTTATTTTTTTTAAAACTTTGAAATATTGTAGTTGCTTTATTTATACTCTGTATATTAAAAGTTAAAATGTGCAAGTAGTATAACTGTTATTGGCATGGAAGATGGTAAAATTCAACCTCCAGCTTAATCAGTCATGTTCAGTTTTCACAAATATCTATTCTCTCTCCAACCATGGGTTAAATAGTGGGATTTGATTCTTTTTTTTTTTTTTTTGATAGCAACCAGTCAAACAGAAGGTAAACTGTATTCCAAACTGTAGAATAAAATGGAAAACAAGTAATTATATTCCTAGATGGTATGATAATTCACAAATAAGAAAAGGAAGTTGTGGAGAACTATAACCACCTACGTCCTGAAGGGATATAGAATTCGAAACAATAAGTAAAATTGAGTGAGGCTTCAAATTTTTTAACATAATTGGAAAATTAAATTGTAACAGAAAACTTAGTACAATGGATTGAGCAGAATTGTAAAAATTAAAAAAGTCTAAGACCACTTTAATATTTATAACAGGTTTTCAAATCAAAAATAAAAACAAACTATGGCTGTGAATGCAGGGCAATCTCTCTACAAATGAAGAGAAAAAAAAAAAATCAAAAATGTGATTCTTCAGAAGGATACTAAGAATTCCAGGGACAAAGCAAATAAACAACAGAATTAGAAAGTGAGCTGAAATTTCTTGGACAGTGAGGGCTTTGAGAATTTGATCATCACAGGACTTATCAAAGGAAAGAGATATAGAAACAAGTAGTGAGCTACCTACAAGACAAGCTTGTAGGAACAGAATAGGGTGAGAAGACTTGGTAAAAGAACAAACATCGCTAAGATAGGAGGTTGTAGAGAGGCATGATCGGCCACATCCTGAAAGGACATAGCACATAAAAGAATATAGGGAATAAAAATGTCGTAGAATGAGACATTAAGAAAATTAAAAAAAAAACATTAAAACGTAAAAAAAAATTTTTTTAAATTCACTTTGTTTTTTTTTTTTATTGAGTTTATTTATTGAGTTTAATCTTGATTAATATTGATTTTTTCTTTTTTTACAGGTTATCAACATTTTTGGTTATTTAAAGCTAAAACATTTTTGAATTGTAAGAAATGGGATGGAGTTTATAATAGTTTTATGATACAAGTCTTACTTACCCATTGCTGATTGATATGTTTTCTACACTTTATCAACCCTATGTAGGTTATCCAAAGCCAGAAAATGTTTTTAGTTTTGTAAGAATTTGTTTTTGGAGATAATGCTTTTAGTGATAGAAGTTTTACTAATAAGCAAGTAGCTGGGGGAAAGAAGGGATGGATTCATACCTTTCCAAAGGGTATTTGTATGTAAGTGAATATAACGAACTAAGCTGGAACTGGAACTCAGCTCTCTAATTAAAAATCCCAAGCAGTTACCCATTACATCACCTATACTTTCAGGCTTACACACCTGGTATTCCAAGCTGTCACCCATCTAGATACTGACTTGAATTGATGTTGCTTAAATTTGGTGATTATAAGCCCTCAGCTTTTATCTGTCAATACCATATAAGATTTTATGCAAATCAATGTTTTCACAATAAAACTGGTATCAGCAGGTGGCTGATGATAAAAGTTTATAAGTACAATTATCATCAAGATGCTTATAGAATAAAAAATATACAGGACATATGATTGAAGAATGATGTCAAGGAAATAGGTTTCATATCTAATCTAAACTTATTTATTAACTTTGTGTGTGTGTGTGTGTGTGTATGTGTGTGTGTCCGTTACTTATAGACTCCGAAACGGCTGAACCGATTTTCTTGAAAATTTACACAGTTGTACTATAAGCGTCTGTGAGTAATCGTAACTAGGTTTTGTGTCGAGGTACTCCTGATAAATATTGATAATAGAAAAAAATTGGGTTATAGAAGGAGTGGTCCGATTTTAATCAAATTTGATACACTCATAGACAAAGACATAAGAAACGATATTCAGAAGTTTCAAGATTGCAGTTCTTACAATAGTGCAGAAAATCGATTATATATATATATATATATATATATATATATATATATAAAAAGGCAAGATGTTTGTGTGTGTGTGTCTGTTTATCTGCCTGTATGTCTGTATTTTTTTTCAGCCCTTTTATTCTAGTTTTTGCTTCAGGTTTGGCTCTAAGTAGGTATAATTGTAGTTCTTAGTTTCAGCCATGATACCATTTACTCAGAGGACTTATTTAGCCTTCAAAATTCAGTTTACGACGAAAACTTATTTGATATCGATACCAGGAAATCAAAATTTGACTTACATCCATTCATTTTTCTTTCAGTCTATGGAAACAACTATTGCTTTTTAGTCTTTCGTGCCAACGTCCAAAGAGTCTGAGCTCCAGGACCATGGATTAGTTTTAAAGCTTTCATTACACCCAAGCAACGCCGGGCTATACCGCTAGTATAGATATAATCTTATAAGGCACAGTTAAGAAAGAAAAAAAACAAAAGCAGTGAATTTTGTTTTTTTAATCGTATCACCCCGAGCAAGGTGGTAACGCCACTGATGTGCAGCGGGCTACGTAATAGTGAAAAGATTGGAAAAGAGAAAACCAGAAACCACATCCTAAACAGGGAACAAGGAATGAGCCTCTTAACCTGTTCAATAGATGTGGGTGGAGTGTGAACCGGTCGATAGATAGATCTATCTACTCCAATTGAAAAAAAAAAGTGAGAAGATTGGTAAAGAGAAAGCCGGAAACCACATCCTAAACAGGGAACAAGGGATGAGCCTCTTAACCTGTGATGACAAATAGAGCAACTGAATTTAAATTAATAATGATAAAAATAAAGTTTAAACTAATCAACTTGAGAAATGTATGAACACTTTGGTACCTAATGCCATTCCAAATTTGTTCTTTTGTCATTGTTTTTACACATACAAGACAACTTTTTTTAATGCTCACTCTATACAAGGCCCACTCTAAGTAGAGAGTTACTGAAGGTGGTTGTGGTAGCAATAAGAATTAGGGCCAGTTTAGGCAAATATGTGGGAAAGGTAGCAGCTAATCCTAGATTTGAAAAGGTTAAGATTTTTAAAAAGTAAATTCTAGCATTGAATTCTTTCTTACAATATCTTATTTCTTTAGATTGTAATATCTATGAAGAAAAAAACTTTAGAAATACATATAAATTAATATTTAATAAAAGAAAAGAATTAGATTCAAATTATGGCAGACATTATTAATCAGTCAATTTCAAAGTATAATTTTCCTTTGAATTTTCTGAAATGAGGAATTCTCTTAATTATTCACTGTATTCTCTGAATATTTTTTTTTAGATCTTTTTGAATTGTAGAAGTTGAAATTTTATACAGTAGAGAATACTTATAGATTTCAATTGACCTATAGTGTTTGTGAAAGAAAAACCTTAAAAATCCAAATAAATCAAAATTTGGTAAAATGAACAAATTAAATACAAATTATAGCAGACACATTATTATAATGTAATTAATTAGTTTTAGATAAAATAATGTCTTTTTATTGAAAATTATTAATAACATACAATATTCCTACTGAATGGGGCTTATGACCACAT
Organism: Ascarosepion bandense; assembly: GCA_037127315.1. Lineage (NCBI taxonomy): Eukaryota > Metazoa > Mollusca > Cephalopoda > Sepiida > Sepiidae > Ascarosepion > Ascarosepion bandense. The sequence goes on from JBBBDQ010000469.1 coordinate 507,206, forward strand.
CACATTAAAACAGCAGTTACAATATGATAACTGATGTTAAGCAACGATGAGCTTAGTCAGTACCTAGATGGGTGACAGCTTGGAAATACCAGGTCCTGTAAACTTAGAATGCTGGTAGTGTAGCATAAAATTGTTAATTTGAGAGCAAAGTTCCAATTTCAGTTGAGTTTATTATATTCATTTACACACAAATACTCTTGAGAAAGTTAGGATTTACCTCTTTTCCCCAGCTATGGGTTAATTAATAAAACTTATCACTAAAACCATTATTATCTCTAAAACATAAAATAAAACTGTACAAAATATTTAGATTTCAACATTAAATAACCCAGAGCCTGATTTACTGCTAAACAAAAACAACCAACCAACTTACTGAAAAGAAAATTTAATTTTACAGAGAAAGATAAAAAGGTACAAAGTATTTCAAATATTAAATTATGAATCTGTAGACTTTCAGCATGTATAGTTATGTTATTAGAAATAACACGTTTTTCAAGTAACACGCTTTCAAATAGAGCCAATGTATTTCATGTCTACTACTAAATCTGTGCACCAGGTATAAATAAAGGACAATGTATCAAGTAGTCAGTCCATGTAGTACACATGATAATACAAGTAGCAACAGAATGTAACAGTTGAAGTCAAAGTTATTAAGAAACTTTCCTATGTGACCTCCCATACCAGTGGGACCAAGTCTCAGGCTTGCGTATATGCGCATTGTGTGTGTTAACTGGCTGTAAGTTAGCCGCACCTGAGGCTGCATCTGGTTGCCTGCTGTTCCATTCCTGTGTGATCAAAGGTATTGATGATCTGATGAAATCCCTCATTCCCCCTGCCATGTTGTGATTTCTGATCTCAAAGAGAGCTGAAGACTCGGCAGACAGTCATCTTGTGCTGCACTTGGCAACAACTGCAAATGAAGAATCAGGGTGGGGGCACAATTCAGAAATAGGGGAAAACAGACAAGAACAAAAAAAATAAAGAGACAGCAGCAAAAGCCAGTCTAGGTGGACTAATGATTATATTCATAATGCTTTGTAGAGCAAAAGAAAAAAAAAGAATAAAAAATAAAAAACTGCAATACAACTTTTCTCAGCGTCTACACACTACTGCTGCTACAGTGTCAAGTCGCCGTTAGAGATAAGACAGTCACTGACTCTTTATGCTATCCCTTCTTTTTCTCTATGCTTAGCAGCAATGGATGTGTCTTTCAGCATGAGAGAGACTTTGTCTTAACTGTCTGGGCTGAATATCTCTCCACTGAGCCTTGAGCATGTCTCAGTTTTCTAAATCCATTCTGCCTTTTTGTCGAAAATGCTTCGATATGTCGGAGTTGGCTGGCAATAGAGTTGTTTTTGCCCAAAAGTCTAATGTCAATTTTGTGCATCTGGCTTTAATCACCTGTTATGATTTTGTGCCAATATCTGCCGACCTGAAGCCTTGGAGACAAAGGTTGTTAATTTTGTACATTCACATGCCAGTGTTAATTATAATTCCTCTCATCACGTGGGTGGTCCTTTTCAAAGTCAGCTGATAATTCAACCTCAGTCGGCCTTTATCGATTCCCTGAGAAGAACGGGAGAGAAAAGAAAAACAAACAAGAAAGAAAGAGTTATCTCCCCTTGGCGAGAATTTTCATCTGGTTTGTCCTCGATTGCTATTATATAAATCAATATCTTTATGTAAGTGGCTTGTGTCTCACCTCTCTCTGCCACCCCAGCACCTATTCCTCTCTTTTTCTCTTTCCAAGAAAAAGAAAAAATTTACCAGGATATTCTTCAACTACCTATTCCTGGGTTTGAATCCATGGTCCATCAATACTATTTTAATGTAGGTGCATAAGGAGCATTTACAGCATTACACCTGTCTTGTTTATTTCATTTTATACAAAAATACCTTCATAAGAAGCAGGACTGTAAAAAGAGGAAAAACAATTTTTGTATAAAACCTCAAAAATATCTGGAATACAAAAATTTTAGATTTACACTATATTTTACTTTGAGGACAAGTTGAATATTGTGACAAAGCCAAATATTCACACACACACACCCCTCAACCATCACCATAAGGGTTTCAATGAAGGTGAGATAAGTAAAAGTTCCAAATATTTAAAAGCTGTAAAAGAATTCAAAGAATGAGCAAACTTGCAGCACATATGCACCACAAATTTTCTATTGACAGATAATCAGGAACCATGTTTAACCCAGATAAAGTTATTAGCATGTGTTTGAATTTCACACAATTGCTAAACCAAACCACCAGTAGTGATGTGTATAGAGCACAATCATTATTTATACTACTCCATGATGATATATGAGAGATGCATAATTTGTGGGTCAAAAGATGTATAATTGAATTGTCATTATATAACTTCTGTTGGTCTAGCAAAATGGATGTCATGATTCTGGAATTACAGTGCTAGAAAATCAGCAGTGTATTAGTATTGATATTTCTTGACAAAATTTACTATTATTATTTTTTTGTTACCGAAGAATATTTAAATGCTTTGTCATGTAAACTGTTTTTGTAGCAAAACAATCTTCAGTGAAGTCTACTACAGTTTTATATTTTTTATACAATGTATAGAAAATGTGTATACAAAAGTATAGGCAGAACTTATCAAATCCCAAAAACTTAAGATCATCATGTAAAAAATGATTTTCAAATTAGAAAAAAGAAACTTCTTAAACCTGTAAGTTTTATTCTAAAGTAAAATTATTTAAGAGATTCCAAGTGTGTTTTTTTTTTCATGTCAAACACTTAATAGAAGTAACCAAATGATACCTGCTTATATGAACATCTGAGAAACATTAAGTATCTCCATTAAAACACTGTATCCCACTCCTCTCATCTAACACAGGGGGTTGGCAAAATATGACCCATGGGCCAAATCCAGTTTGCAACCTCATTTCATTCAGCCTACTGACTTCACAGTATAGAAAATTTTTTCAGATTTATTATCTTCAAATTTAGCAAACTAATTTAATTTTTAAGAAAACTTCTCTATGTAGTTTTGAATTCTTTGAATAAAACTGACCTTTTTTTTTCAAGAATTTTTACATTTGAGAAGAAAAATTTTTATAGAAGAAATGAGTGATCTATTTACAATTGTCTTTATCATAATAAAGACCACTGTGTATTTAATGTGTGTGTCTGTATCTTCCTCCTGTCATAGAGAGAGACAATAGTGAGGGAGCATCAGCTCAGTTCATTCTCTTTACTACCAATTATTAAACTTTACTGTTATGAAAGCTCTTGCTGTGTTTGCTCTTTAACAGAGCTTTATTTATTTTTTGTAATAATTGTCATTGAGTAGTGAAGAAAAAAAATATACATACACACACACACACACACATATATATATATATAGTCATCCGCAGACAGATTCGTCTCGCCACACTACAGCCCACCAGCACGGCCAGACACCCGACCATCTTCAACCCAAGACCGAAACCCAACCAAATTGGCATCAGTCAGCGATTCTACCTCTGAGCCATGAGCGGTCGGTAGAAGGAGGTAGACTTTTTAGTGTATCATGTATCTTACACCAATAGCCAGAGTGCTCTAATTCATTATTGAATGAGTGATATATATATTCCCTTCTGTCATGCTCAGGGGAATAATCTGTGAGAAAACATCTAATAATCCTCTCAAATATTTTGCCGTCATTTTTTACAGTAGGGGTACACTCATGTTTGCATAATGCAAAATTAGACTTATTCTTTGATTGTCTTTCTGACATCTGATATTAATTTACAATGTAAATATACTTGTGAATATATAACACTTACTTTGTGGTTATGTACACACAAATATATCTGAATGTAGGTGCTGATCATATTTTTTTCAATGATTTTTAGCTTACAGGTCTATGGGTGGGGTTTCTTTTATAGTTTAAAATTTACAGGCTTCTTTTACTGAACAGGTTTTTTTTGGGGTGTTTTTTTTAGTTTAAAATTTTTATTATTTTAGATTACAAGTCTTTTGCATTGCTTTCTTCTTTTACAAGTTTTATTTTTATGCATTTTAATTTTAGTCTTTTTCTTGAAAGCTTTGACAATGACTGTGGCGCCTAACTCTCCACAGCATCAACAGTCTACATGTAGATGTTTTCAAGCTCTGTTTTTTTTATTCTGCTTCCCAATATAAAGTTATGATTTATTTCCCTTTGATGCAATATGCCATTAGCTAGATATTATCTCTTCAGTAGACAAATTAATCCAATTCAACCAGATTTTGTCCTCTTTGAAACCTGGATAAAACGAAATATAGTTCTAAACTAAAATAGGAGACACAGCAGACATGATTTTAGATTAAAAAAACCATTGTCTTTTATACACAGGATTATGGTCTTTATATTTTTGTGCTTGCACTTAATTACCATTCATAATGTGGCTAAAGAAAAAATTAAGTCTTGATTCTGAATATCATGGCTTTAAAAAGAACATTAGAGAGTGGAATACTTTCAAATCAATAAGGCATTCTGCAGGTAACAAACACCAACATGGAAAATGGAATCAGAGAGTAAAGTTCAAATTTTAGGCTATTCCTTTCACTTTCTTACAGGTGCCTTTGGGAAAAGCATGGATGTCTCTCCTCAACTCCCTCTAGCTGCAGGTTTAATATTAGAGTAAATGGGGGGGGGTCTGTAGCTTTGGGTGGCATCCACTCTAAGAGAAAGAAAACCTTGAATTCAAAACTGTAGAGAAGACAATGAGAAAACACTCCATTATCTTTCCCAAGGAGGCAAGACAATTCATGGATAATTTATTAATTTATGAAGAGTCATGATTGCCTACACCCTGAAGGGATGTGGGTTTTTTTTTTTAAGATATAGAGTGAAATCATTGCAGCGATAAAGGAATATATGCAAGCATTACCAAAATTAAACATTCATTTCACTATTCTCATCTAATAGGAGAACTATGTCATGAAAAATATAAAGCCTTAAAATAAAGTTCTTTATCACAACAGTTTCTACTAGGATAAATGGTAAGAATATATCCGCTATTAAAGTTATTCTGAAGAGGGTACATTTCTTAACTGACACCTAAACACTGACAGTTATTTAAGTAAATCTTGTATGATAGACAGAAAATGTGACACCAAAATATGAAGGCATATTGTATAACAAAAGTTAAGCAAAGTATCAAGAAACAGGAAAATTTAATTAAAAACAAAGAAAAGAGTACAGAATATGTAATATTAGTCTTCCTATATGACACTGATGTAGAAACTCACCGTAGAAGAAATGTGGTTCTATAGAAGGATGCTAAGAATACCATGGTTGAACAGGTGAACAAGAACCAAGTTTTAGAGAAAATGGATACAAAAATAGGCTCTTATACTTAGAATCAGAAAGAGACAATTGAAATTTTTAGAATAGATAATGAGGAAAGAGTTCTTGGAAAATTTAACACTGGCAGGACATGCTGAAGACAAAAAGGAAAGCAAAAAATAACCTACTTAAGGAGCTTGTATACCATATATACTTGAATATAAAACAAATTCATGTATCATGCAATACCTGAATTTTAAACCCCTACAAAAAAAAAAAACAAGAAAAAAAAAATTACCCATGTATAGTGCAAATGCCACTAAAAATGCATGATCTTCGAACTCTTCAAAAGAAGAAGAAAAAAAAAATCACACTATACTCAAGATTATATAGTAAATGGTTGGCAGAGCAGTGATTAAGAAAGCAAAAACAAAAAAACTGCTAAGAGCAACAAGGGACAGGAAGTTGTGGAGAGTTACAATCGTCCATGCATTGAAGGGACACAGTAGTTGAAGTATAGACAGACAAATATATTCACAAATATTAGTCTAGAAACAAAAACAGTAACTCACAGTAGCAATGAAACGCAAGAGTTTCTGGATTTTGATAAATCAACTAATTTATTGTTCCTATATAAAAATTAACAACTTTGAAGTGATAAAAGATGGCCATAGGATAATTATAACGGTCATGTCACGTTGAATACACCGGTTCCCGCTCGATCACCGAAGTTAAGCAACGTTGAGCCTGCTCAGTACTTACGTGGGTGACCACTTGGGAATACCAGGTGCTGTTAGCGTTCACGGATGTGCGTTGTGGTGCGGTGGATGTCGGCTTGGAGGGGGAAATCGGTGAGCCGAGTTCCAATTTCAGTCGAGCACACTGCACTCACTTGCGCACTAGTACCCTTGGGAAAGGTATTAATCCGTCCGTTCCCTCCAGTTATGGGTTAAATAACGGGGTAGGACTTGGGACCCTGCCCTTAAACAAATCCCAATGAGACTTGCTCCGTCAGGGAGGAAGCCCGCTCAACCCGACTAGGGTGAATGCGGCATACATACAATACATACATAGGATAATTGGATAAAACTTCATGTCTATAATATCTATATTAATGAAAGATGAGAACAATGGTTCAAGAAGTCAATTGAACTGGATTTCAGTTTTAACACTACGTTTCAGATCTGGGTGATAAATGCAAAAGTATTCAAAATCTTAAAAAAATCAATATTGCTTTTATATCTCCATACTGTCTCTTTCTTCCAAAATTACATCAGTAGAGATTTTTAAAAAATATATATATAGTGACATGAAAAAGGATTTTTAAAAACTTGATAACCTTGATATTAAGATCTGTTCAACATTTTTTTTGTTAATTATTAAGGTTGAATAATCCATATTTCATAAAACACTTTAAAAATTAATGGCTGTTTCTAATGTAGATAACATGAACTCTAACAAAAAAAAACAAAAAAATTCTAGTAAAATTTTTGTAAACTCTTGAGACAAGAAATCGTTATTATATACTGATATAATCTGACTAGTATTTTCATCTTGGCTGTTACAGTATTTCAACCATTGTACTATCCATCCTTCTCCTGGTGCTTGTAATCAATTTTAACCTAGCAATAAAGAGTTCAGTCTGAAATACCCCCAAATTTATCACTAGACACTTGAAGACAGTTTAAGTGTACAGTACAATATCCAAAACTTTGTGACTATAACAACCAAGATGAGAATATTAATCTGAGTATAATGATCAAGTACATAAATTATCAAAAATGATTAAAATATAATCAAGCAAATGACTATTATAAACAAGAAAGTTACAAGTGAATGATAAATATTATGGAAACACATTTATTGCAACCATTATATTTTCAAACAAGTTTCATTTATTACTAATAAGTTTCATATGCAACCAAATTTACTCAAAACATACTCCATTAAAATTTAAATTTTACAATGCTAACTTTTAAAAAGCATGCCTGTACAAAAAACGTTATATATATGCATACAGATAAAATAAACAAAAAAAATGCTATGATTGGATATTTAAAAAAATGATGCTGTGATTAGAGACTTAAGTATTCACTTCTAAGATGTCTTTAAAAATGTTATAGAGCAAAAAATGTGGTTTAAAATACACAGGTTACAAACTATAATACCTAAAGATGGCTGGAGAGTAAGGGATGAAATGTGACTATAACAACCAACATGAAGATACTAGTTTAAGTAAATCAACATAAGAATTCCTGATTCTAAAAATTAAAACCAAAAATGGTTTTAGTATAGACTTTTATGACTGATAAGAAACAAAGTTTGTGTTTGCTGGGTAACCAACAAGTCTTAGCTATGTGTCCGGAGCAGAAGATAGCTAGCAAGTTCTCATTTTGCTCACCAGCAGTGTCCTACAAAGTGCATTCTTCACTCATGTAAAATTGTAGAAATATCAGGGATGGGTCCATAGATGAGAAAATTTGCATTGCTAAAGCTTGGGTCACCTTGAATAAAATATTCAAGGTGACCCAAGCTTTAGTAATGCAAATTTGGGTATAATATCAAAATCAGATCTACCAGAAATTCTCAAGCAGAGATTTTTTCAAGCCAGTATAGAGGCAGTTTTAATGTATGGGGCTACTGCTTGGACATTAACTAAAATCCTTGTGTCTAAGTTTGATGAAACCTACTTTTGGATTTTGAGAGCTATACTTAATGTCTCTTGGAGACAACGTTTAACCAAATCACAGCTCTAAGAAAGTTTCCCAAAAGGCTAAAATTAAAACAACAAAATAACTCAGATATAAGAGAGATTTTCTCTGGCCCCAAATTAGAGCCTATGGTAATGTCATCCCTTGTTCCCTGTTTAGGATGTGGTTTCCGGTTTTCTCTTTTCCAATCTTTTACTCTTTTCCATTCTTTTACTTTTTTATTTTTTTCAATTGGAGTAGATAGACTAAACTATCGCCCGGTTCACACTCCACCCACGTCTATTGAACAGGTGTAGAGACTCATCCCTTGTTCCTTGTTTAGGATGTGGTTTCCGGTTTTCTCTTTTCCAATCTTCTTACTCTTACGTAGCCCCCTTCACATCAGTGGCATTACTGCCTTGCTTGGGGTGATATGATTAAAAAAAAAAAAATGTATATAAAATAGACCAAACCTGGATATAAGAGAACTTTTATCCGGTCCCCGACAACTCTCTTATATCAGGGTTACACTGTAGTACCTTTCGTTTGATCACATTGTATGGAGTAAGTTAAAGACACAAGATTGATTTTTTAATCAGGCTTGTTGGTGATAAACTAGGTATAGGCTGAAATTTTTATTTTATTAAGATTTATACATTTTTTTAACATAATGCTGTTGTACACTGAATAGACTTAAGCTTGACATGCATTGGAAAACCACAAAAGTAATGATTAGCATGATATTAATGATATATTCTCTTTATTGCTGTTGTCTGGGACTGAATCTGAAATATCTTTGTGGTATGCCCATAGTTCTCAAATCACAGAATCACCAACATTTTGAATATTTCTTTTTCTGTGTATATTCCAACAATTGTCAGTCTTTCCATGTATTTCCAGGGTATGACATCCAAATGATAAAAAAAAAAATCAACTTATAACATATTAGGAACAAACAATTTATACTTAATGGGAATAGATAGGTTCGCCTATCACAGGGTTAACACTCCTCTATAGTCTGTAGAACAGGAGTAGAGGTTTATTTTGTCTTCTGTTTGAGGATTGGCTTTTCAGTTCCTTCTAAAGTCTACTTCAACTCTATATGTCTCCATTCGAACTCAGAAATTTAATTTATTATTTATATTTTTATATTATTATTTATATTTTTCTCCTCAATAAGAGTACATGGGTTCACACACATGGAATGGCATACACACAGTCCTTAGTCATGTCCTCCTCTGTTGCTTTTTTTTCCTCATGTAGGTGTAGAAAGAAATATAAAGGAGAAACAGGCTGCCCCCTTAAGGTAAGGCTACAAGAACATTGCAAGGCCGTAACATGAGGGGAGATAGAAAAATCAGGTGTAGCTGATCACATATGGAGGAAGAAAGAGGATCACTGCTCCCATGGGATGAAGTTGTAATAATAGATAGAGAATGCCACTGGAGACTACATAAACTTAAGGAATAAGCACATATGCTAGCCTACAAAAATCTAAGCCAGCCAAGCATAGAGATGAATACAATATGGAAACCAGTAATATGGAGTGCCAGAGAAAATCATTAGTGGTGTCATAATTGCAACATGAGCTCAGGTTATAAAAAAAAAAACCCAAAAAAACTTAGAGACAAACCATTATCAAAAATTGCAGTATGAACTCTGGTAAAAAAATGTTTACTGAACATTAGGTTTATAAGTTTCAAAAATTCATGAATACCAAAAGGAGCTTTGCACAAGGAATGAGAATGATATAGCCCAGTGATTGTAATAAAGGGTTCAGTTTGAAATTCCTAGCACTGAAACATTGTGCAAATGGTAACAAAGATGAGGACAATAGTCTGAATAATGTAAATACTACCTCATCTTATAAATATAGACAAATGAAACTTTTCTTCTATACCATTTGCCATGAAATTTAAAAACTATGGCATTCTAATTAAAAAAAATGTTATTCAATTTAAAAAAATTAAAGTATTCAAATTAAATTATACGTCATTCAAGTTGAAACACTCCAATATTTTTTTATCAATATAAAATGGTATAAAATTTATTGTCTAAATTAAATTTGCACTTGCCAAACACAAAAGGACTTCAGATGAACACCAAGAGGGGCAAACATGTACTATCAAACTATGTGGTATTAATGTAATAATTGCACAATTAGAATTATTAAATTGTAAATTGATTCTTTAAATTGGATGTGTTAGTTTTTAAATTGAATGTCTTGATTTTTTCATTTCAATGCAGTAATATTTAATTTTAAATGCCTTAGTTTATAAATTAAAGGGCAAATGATGTAGACTAGTTACCAACCAAGGCTATAGGACCCAGTCTGGGGAAGAGATAAACTCATACCTTTCCTAAAGTGAACGGAATGAACTTGACTGAAATTTGAACTCATTTATCTGATTCCTTAATCAGAGACATTATCTATTACTTCATCACACCACCTTGCTTGTAATAAAATAATTAAAAAGCATGATCTAATATATCAAATCTAGCATTATGTTGAATGTCTTAATACTGAAATAGAAAATAAAATCATATTAAAGCTCGTTATGAAAAGAAGCTTCATTTTTGTTTTAATGCCTAATATAAATTAGCATTTAATTATTCATATGACAAAGTCTTCTTATTCAAAACTTTATGACAATCACTGTAAATGCTTTTGCAACTATTTTAACAAGATCTCTGATCTCCTTACAAGACCCAGATATCACCTTACTGATTCTCACTTCTGAACTATGACAAAAATAATTCCTAAAATATTTCTTCTGACATCATCATTAAAACAAAAATGTAAATCAATATTAACCAGCCATGTATTTCAGTGACCTCTGCAAATGAAATTGAGAGCATATCTTTGTAATTGTAGCTTCAATTTCTATCACACCAACAGCTGAGAGGTTGAAACCGGATTAATTAACTTACTGTGTTTTTTCTATCACAAGACCTCATGTGAGTAAAAAAAGTATAGAGAAAAAAAAAAAAAAAGGTCATCAGTAGCAGACATCAGAGCAATTAAAACTTCAAAAGAAAAAAAAAATGAATAACTTATATATTACTAACTATATTTATAGGATTCCTTTGTTCAAACAGTTTTTATAAGCTTTTCTATTTAGTTCAGTATGATTTTTGTATGCATTTCCTTAGTCAAGATAAAAGGGGGGGAGAATTGTGCAAATCATAGGTTCCCAACCTTTTTGCTGCGATTACCCCAAAATCGCAATTTCACTATTATCCATTACCCCAATGAACAAATACCCGTAATATAGGAAAAGAAGTAATTATATTTTCATACATCAAAAGCAGACAAAGTTAATGGAAATTATTCAATACAATAGTACCACTCTATAATAATCAGAGGTATAGTAGCGATAACCTAGCCGTGATTCTTAATGCGAGTGTTGAGCTTGTAATTGCCTGTGCCAGTTTATTTAATCTTGTGACTGAAAGGGCTATTCAGGCGTCGTTCGCTACGTCGAGTCTGCTACATTTCTTGGTCTTCATTTCAATGACAGTAGAAAAAGCTTGTTCACATAGATAAGTGGTTGAAAATCCTATGAGAATTTGTACTGCTCTAGAGGCTAGTGTTGGTATATCCTGCAGGCGAGAGATCCAAAAGGCGTCTAGACTAGAAAGCTTCTATGTATTGTTCATCCTGAGTGTGAGAAATTCTTTTGCTGGATAGTCCTCATCAGGAATGATATCTTCACTCACAAGATATGGATTTCTTACCTATTCATTATTGAAATTATTCAAGTTTGGAAAGTACTCACGTAAATTTTCCAAGAGGCCATTTAAGTGATCACTGATGTCTGTCTTCAGAATTAACTTTATCAAGGAAGGCATCCAATGCAGAAAATTGTGCAAAAACTCCCTTTCCAATACGTCTGGTCCATAGTTCCAATTTCCCACTAATTAAGCAATATTATCCTGAATTTCCTAAACCAAACATCTATTACCCCCAAAATATGGACTCATTACCCCACTGGGGTAATTTACCCCGGGGGTTAGGAACCATGGGATGATCAGTGAAAAAAGGATGTTTACATAGTGCAGCAGTTACTGTCATGGAAGTCAAATCGGCATGCCAAGTCCAGTGCATTCACTTTTGTACAAATAACCTTGTGAAAGGTTTAACTCCATTTCTTGTCCTCCTAGCTATGGGTTAAATAGCAAAGCAGACTGGGTACTCTAACAACCAGTCTAGGAAAAAGACAATTATGAATTCAAAAGCAGTTGGGCATGAAGTCAGTAGCTACCCCATTAAAACCTACTTGTTATAGAAACAAAAAATACCAACGCATGATATTGTGACGTGGCACAATACACCACAGGGAAGTGTATTGACACTGAGGAAGGTAGGGGAAACGAGAGAATGAAGTAGATGTATCCAAATACTTAAAAAAGTCTGATTTATAATATTTCTTTGATCTTTAAGACAAGTGTCAGCAAACTAAAGCACATGTGCCACACATGGCATGCCAAGCAATTTCTAATGGCAGACATTTGTGTAAAACTCAAAGTAACAAAGTATGTTGCTGATATCAAGCAATTGGCTAAGACTATATAAGGTTCCTATTAATAATAAAAAATTAAAAAAAAAAACTTTAAAAACAGTTTATTTCTATTAATGTGGTTTAGATATTATTGTATATATTACTATACAAAATATATTGTAGAACATGCATATTGACCTTGACTTGTATAAAAATACGTATGCTATTGGCACACTGAATGATTTTAAAACATTAAGTTGGCATAGCAAAAGTTGCCAACCCTTGATTTAAGACATCATCAAAAAAAAAAAAAAAAAAAAAAAAAATACAAATTTGAAAAAATAAAGCTGTAGGTATTTAAACTTATAACAATAATGTACACAGTCTTTTTATTTATTGTTTTAAAGTTTGTTTGTTTTTTTTTTAGTTTTTATTTTTAATGTAGATAGGCTTTCAAATAAAAACAAAAAAATAATTGCTGGTGGTCTAACACTTAAATGATAGCATCTGCATTGTGAGGCAGCATCTAAGTACTAAGAAATGTAGCTTTAAACTAACCAAGATACAATTTGAACTTGATAATTCTTACAAATATAAAAATGTATCTGGTATCATAAGAGAGAAATAATATCTTATAAAAATACAAGGTACAGCAGAAATATTTCACACATAAGACATTAAACTAGATGAAGACACCATTACCACTAATGTCTTACCATAATGTGGGATGTGTATGTGAAAGATATTTCTGCCGCACACTACACCGGGTGCGATGAATAAATTGTCGTCCAAATTATGCAAAAAAAAAAAAAAAAAAAACAACACTAACATCTTATTTTAAGAAACATATTTACCAAAATTATACAAAAATATCTTGAAATACTAAAGAGTAAATTTATTTAAAAAATAAATAAATAATCACCATTAGATCCAACCACAGCTTCTAGACAATTTCAGAATCTCCTCCAACTCTTCTGGACAATCTCCTTGTTTAATGCTGCCATAATCCTTGCCTAGGATGTGTTGTGGTACAGTGGATATCGGCTCGGAACGAAAAGCCAGGGAGCCGAGTTCGAATGCCAGCTGAATCCATTGTATTCACTTACGCGCAAATACCCTTGGGAAAGGTATTAATCCATCTATTCCTTCCAGTTAAGGGTTAAATAGCAGGACAGATTGGGTTCTATAGCCTTGGTCGGCAACCAGTCTACCGCAGAAAGCAATGGCAACCTACTGCAGGATAATCTTCTGCCCAGTCAGTCATGTCTCTTTCGAGACATGATCGCCCAAGCGTGTATCATGTATGGCACTTAACTGACTGAATCCTTGCCTTCAGTTCATTTTTGGTGATCTCTCAATCAACTGTGCCCCATACACAATAATCAAGATGTCACAGTCTGGGAAGTTAGGTGGCCAAATGATGCAAGAAGTGATGTGATGGCAGAAATTTGTGTTTCTATAGATGCATAAAAAATACACTTTGAAAAGTAAACAACTAAGTTTTGTAAAGACAAAGCTTTCAAAATAAAGATGACTTTTCATAAAGTTAAGGAACTTCTGGACACAGAAGCACTTGAGGTGATGACTTTCTAGAAAAAAGAAAACCTAAAATGTATAATCCCACATAATATAAATGATTTAGCCAAACTGTCAGCAACAAGTATGTTACCTTGAAGTCACCGAAAATTAGACGTCAAGGTCTTTAAGATTAACTACTTTAATCTACACATTTTTTTTCTCTTAATTACTGCAAGATATCCTCTTTGATATTAGAAAATACTGAGTGAATGAATCAGACATTTTAATGCCAATGAGCCGTTATATCTAACCATTTCCATCCATAAATCTGTCAATTTTCTATATTGATGAAAGCTTTTTTTCACGAGTAAGTTTCATAAGTTAATTATTTTAGATAATTTGCAATATCACACCTGCTGTACCCTTGTATGTTAATTCATGATGCTACTGGAATTGGCAACCATCAGAGTATCATTTTTTATCCAAGCTAATGTAAATAATCCTAACTCCTTTCCTAGAGATTTAGATAATAATATTGGTGGACACGATCTTAACATGAGGTATGCAGATGACAGTGTTGATAGCAGATATGAAAAGGAAACTGCAAGAATTCCTACAGAAGACAGTAAAAGAAAGAAGAAAGGACTAACCACTAGTTGCAAAAAAAAAAAACAAAAAAAACAAAAAAAAAAAAACAAATGTATGATTGCCAGTAAGTGAAACTGGCCCAAAATGCAAATAATGAAGGTAAAAATTAAGCAAATACAAAAATTTAAATATCTGTGAAGCATTTTAACAGTGACACCAAAATTCAAAGCTGTATTGAAATAGAAAAAGGTGTCTTCAAAAAGTTAATCAAATTATTAAGAAACTGGAAAAATTTCATTAGAAACAAAGAGTATTAAGCCATCACATAATATCAGTCCTCCTCCATGACAGAATCTCCTCACAAATGAAGAAACTTAGGAAACATGGTTCTACAGAAAGATGCTGAGAATACCATGGACCAAACATGTGAGCAACAAGCAAGTTTTAGAGAAAATGGAACCCAAAAAGATACTTTTATTTAGAATCAGAAAGAGACAACTGAATTTTCTCGGGCACATAAGGAAACAAGGCTTGGAGAATTTAACAGTCACAATAAGAGGGCTAGAAGATAAGCAGAGAGTAACTTATCTAACAAGCTTGAATAGTGGTTGGAAGAATAGGAATTGAGAGAGATAATGAAAAGACATATTACTAAATGCTGCAAAGGACAGAAAGTTGTGATGAGTCATGATCGTCCACATTATGAAGAAACACCACATAGAAGAATTAGCTTAATTTTTTTCAGTTAAATTTTTTTAACATTTAGACTAGTTAGAGGGATGTCATTTTTCAAGATTTTACATCAAAATATTTATGACCACATCAATTTAAGATTACAAAAAAAATTAACTGAATTTTATTATAACAGCAACAATGCAATTAAAATTTCAATGAGTATATTTTCCAGATTTTTTTCCTTAATATATTTTAAATTTATCTTTATTGCTTTGTTGATCAATATTTTCATTTTGTTTTTTTTATTTACTTTTTAATACAAAAAGAATTTTTTATGTTGTTTTTACATGCCCAGTCACAGGCTTAAGAACTTAAGTCGATGTAGATGATATTTTTTTTTTGTTTACAAATTGTACCAATCGGTAAAACATGAAAAAAGGAAAGAGAGAGAGTCTCCAAGTTACTTTTCTCTGATCTTACCCTTCTAAATCCTTATCTAGTTAGACATTGATAAATTCAGTTTCGATTTGATACTTTTACTATTCATTCATAAATACCGACACACACATGTCCGTGGCAGAGACAAATGTATGAGGGGGGAGGTGAGACTTAGAAGTTATCAAAGGCTGCCAACATGGTTAGCAACAAGAACATTTAAAATTTCCAGTACCTCTGGATTGGTAAAAATCATCTTTGAAATAAGAGAACTATCTGAGTGACAAATGAAAGTTTTTCATCTTTTTTAAATGTATACAGGGAAAATATAGATTCATTAATGAAGGAAAAAAACTTTTTTTCTTTTACTTCTTCTCATTTTAGAAGTTTATTCCCAAAACAAACTAATGATGTATCATTCCTTCTTGTTGCAAACTTTGTATCACAACTTCAGCTAACTGGTGTGCTTCAACTGCTGAAAGCTCAAGAGATTGAATGGTCCAACTATCTGCATTAATATTATCTCACCAATTAGGCAACCATAAAGAAATGAAAACTTTCTAATCTGCATCTGTACACCAATGATTCTGGCTTTCATCTCTGGGTCTTTTGTAATAAAAAAAAGATTGCGCCTATAATGCCATTAAACTCATTATGATTGAAAATGATGGGCAAAAGATGTAGACATTCTTTTCTTCATTTCCACTCTCAAGTTTCAATTCTTTTAAGCACATTTCTCTTTGCAGAAATTTTTCACCAACTTACAAATCTCCTTCACAATATCAGAAGTGTCTTTCAAACACTGAACTTTTGTACAGGCATCTTTGATGGATAGATTAAGTGCCTGCTCGCAGCAATGGGTGTACAAATGCTTTGAGTTAAAGGATTTTGTTGTATAATATCTTGGTCAGTGTGGAATAGTGCTGGGGGTCATTCATGATTGCTAGTAAAAATGATAGAATTTTGCCAAGAAGTGTATTTTGCACTGGACATGTCACTGAGTGTAAAATACAGGTGTCAGGCAAATTTTGTTTTGACAAGCAAAAGTTAAAAAGGTCAGCACCCAAGACAGAATCCACTGGAACTCCCAGGTGACGAGAGATAACTATTTAAGTGATGTCAGCTGTCACAGAGAGACAGTTTTACAGTTTTTAGAGTTGAGCTTTAAAGATCAGCCAGTCTGGCTGGTAGCCTTGATGCATGTGTGCTGCAACCTGACCAGACCTCGCTCCACGGCCTAGTCACTGAAGAAAAGAGCAAATAAAACAACGGTATTTTTTACATATACGTCTTGATGTCTGCCAATTTTATCAGTGTGAAAAAGTAAGTCATTTTGATTCATTTTGGGTCCAGTTTATTTCATAAATTTATCTGTGAAAAGATAACCAACATTTGGCTTGAACAGATTCTTGTTTATGGTCCCTCATTGTTTGAGAGAAAAGCAAAATCATCATGAGTTGCAGGTTATTTTTCTCGACAGAGAAGAGATTTATTCCCAAAATTCTGAGGTGCAGCTTTGTTCTCCAGACATTTTGGTTCAGCATTGTTTTTGTTGAAAGTATATACCTGTCAAAGTGGGTATACAACAATTTGATTTGAGCAAACACAAAATTTCTTGCTGGCCATTACTGCAGTGCCACCATAACATTGTCCTCTTGCTGTTATAATAAACATTTGGTTCCGAAAAAAAATACTGAGGATTATGTTTTTTTCTTACAGTGTTATTGAAAAATTAGTGAAATGTTGATTTTTGTTGCTGATTGTCAAGATTGCAATAAGGTGTAAGGGTAATGCTGGAAGTTGACCAAATTCTTTGTATCACTGGACATGATTGTTCACTGAGTCTGACGCACGTGTTGGTTGATTGAGGTCACTGTGGTGGATCAGTTTGTGGTAGGGTGCATTGATTCTGAAGGTGACAAGAGATTGGTGTGGATGATTGGCTTGTTTCTATGAAACAGAGTCGATTGCTTGCTTGCAGAGTTGAATTTGATGAGGTTACAGCATTTGGTGACAAGGAAGGCTTGTAGCTGGGTGGTGTCGAGACTAATTATATCATTGATGGGTCAGCACCCTGCATGTCAGGTGGCCTGCCAGCCAACTGCTAATGTTCGTTGTAAGAAGCATGCATTTAAGTGGATTGGGCAGTCTCCATTGACATCTCCTTTTTAAGTAAGAACATTCACAATTGGCTAGTGCCGTTTTCATTGTAAGGGCTTGCTTCAGTATAGGATGTGATGATCAAAGCCTATGCACAGAAAACAACTTTTTCTTTTTTCTTTTTGTTTTCTCTGGCATCCTGTCAGCATGCAGAATGAATCCGAAAAAGATCTAATTGCAACAGAGTATGACATTGTATTTTCCAATTCATTTGAGTAAGCATGTCCTTTATCACTTGAACAAGTTTATCAGTAGTAAAACATTCCATAAATTTCATGGCAACAAATTCTTCTCAAGCCATCAAGGTATACGCGTCAATCTGTCTTATGAATATCACTACCTGCTCTTGATTTGATATGTCTAATCTTTCATCAGTCATAATCGTAAAATGCTTGGCCGATTGTATTTGTTTAGGGATATTATGAAGGATTCCAAATGCCATTACTTCAATCATTTTGACTTTTAAGACCAATATATTTTTCTGTTCTTTGACTCAACCAATTGCTTAGCATTTCATCAGCTTCACATCTGTATAAAAGAATCAACATTGCTTTTTGATTTGGTACCCCAACTGCCTCGAAGGTACCTAATGTTTGTGAGAATCTTTAACAACATCTGGTGGTTTTGACTGTTTCAAGATTGCCTCAGGCGAGATCATGTTTACAACATCATTTATTTGGCAATTGTAATATTTTCAAAATGTTCCATGGCTTCTTGATGAGCATTTGAGGTTTGGTGGTTTTTTGTTTTTTTTTTTATCCTTCTTCCAGTTAGAAAATCGTGTCTTTGTAAAGACATCGCCTTGGACCAAGGACTGAACCAAGAAAGATTTAGCTTCTGAAAATTTTAGACAGATAAAACAAAAATGTGGAGTCTCTTCGTCATAATGCAACCAAGGGTAACTGTCAAACAAATTGGATTGAAAAGATCTTGCATGATCTTTTGGCCCAAGCTTTGGGAACAGTTTTTTTTAAATCTTGGTTGATTTGAGCAATAACTTCAACACAGCAAAAAAAATCTACAATTGTATAAATTTTAATTTTACTGTGAGAAACTTGATTTTATTCACAAGAACATGGATTGGCAAAAATTCTAATATATTTTTTTTTTTTTTACATTGAGTAGAAAAACAAAAAGACATGGTCACCCAATCATGTATCACATATGGCACTTAACTGACTGAGAAACAAAAACATAAGCATTTTAAATATGTGTTTTAGGTACCTTCAAAAATTCACAATAGCTAAAGTTTAAAAGAAATTTTATGAATGATAAATATTTTTGAAGCTTTTATCTTAGTTTACTTTCAAGTTAATACATTAAATTTAATATTTCTACTAATCAGAATACCTGAAAATATTTTCTTTAAAAGGACTGGAAGTAGTTTTGTTTTTCTAAACAAATCTTAATTTAGTACGATTTTTAGTCCACATTTATTTAATGGTAATTCTTTTTAGTCTTTATTGAAACATTTTCTAAAAATATAAAAATCTTTACTGAAACTTTATTTGAGGAATATTAGCAAATTTAAAGTATAATTAATCTGATTTGAAACAACTATTATTTACTTCAAGTTTAAAATATTATAGAAATGCATTTTTTAACCCAACAGTAGCTTTTTATTTAAGGAATTAACATTCTAACAATTGTGCTGAAAGATCTAATATTTTCTATGGAGACCATATGTGAAAAGACTTAATTAAAGAAAATGACTTCAGTGCTTTATATATATATATATATATATATATATATATATATATATAATTTAAGTATTCAATAATCTTAAAAATTAATGAAATTATTTCCTGTAAGTTAACATTTATTGATTTTAATAAATTTTGGCTTTAATTTTACTACATTCATCACTTTTATTTCTTGATAATGTTGTGTACGATCTACCATATTCATAAATGTGGCTGTTTATACTCAAAGAAAAAATTTCAATTTCTTTTTAACAAACATGGAAATGATGACATACTAAGCTTTTCAAATTATGATTAGTGAATATAATTCTCACTCAATAATATTATCTATAAAAAAAAAAAACAATCTATTAAAAAATTTTAAAAGTTTAAGAATTAAAAATTAATAATTTATTCTAAATAAAATGCAAATAAAAATGAAAATTCTTATAAAAGTTCCTTATTCATCAAATTTTTTTTAAGACAATAATGTCTTTAATAAATATTATTGATAAAAGCAATTAAAATATTTTCTAATTAAATGATTTCTTAGTTTTATTGTATTTTTTTTTATTATTTCATGATTCAAGGCAGGTTTTTAGTAAATGATGCATCTATTTTTACCCCTCAACAAAAAAAAAATTGATGATTTACAAAATTTACATTCTCCAAGGTGTCCTGCATTTAACCTATATAAATATTTCAATCTCAGAATATATAATTTCTGTAAATTTTACAAAGGATGTGGGGGCATTAGAAGTAAACAGAAATATATTTTTTTGCCAAGTTTAAAAAAAAAAATTTCTAAAAAATAATTTAATTCATTTGTGAATAAGTCCTGAAAATTTCATTAAAATCTGACAATTATTTGATCTTTATGAGAATTTCCAAATCAATGTATTTTACAAATAAAAAATAAATATTAAGTTTATAAACAAATAAAGTATATTTATTTTGACATAGGTGGAAGCCATTTGTATTTTGGGGTAATGAAAATTAGTTCACAAGTTAGCAGCTGTCAGAGTGATCAATTTCAGAAGTTGGATCACTGTAAGGATGTTAATGTTATCTAAATCTAAACTTATTTATAAATGGAACTTTGTGTGTGTGTCTCCCCGTTACCTATAGACTCCGAAACGGCTGAATCGATTTTCTTGAAAATTTACACAGTTGTACTATAAGCGTCTGTGAGTGTTCTAATCAAATTTGATACACTTATAGTCAAAGACATAAGAAACGATATTCAGAAGTTTCAAGGTTGCAGTTCTTACAATAGTGCATAAAATCGATAACATATACATATATATATATATATATATATATATATAAAAGGCAAGATGTTTGTGTGTGTGTGTGTGCGTGTGTGTGTGTTTATCTGCCTGTATGTCTATTTCTTTTCAGCCCTTTTATTTTAGTTTTTGCTTCGGATTTGTAGTTCTTAGTCTCAGCCATGATACCATTTACTCAGAGGACTTATTTAGCCTTCAAAATTCAGTTTACAATGAAAGAAACTTATTTGATATCAATACCAGGAAATCAAAATTTGACTTACATCCATTCATTTTTCTTTCAGTCTACGGTTTCACTTTAACTGGAAACAACTATTGCATTTTAGTCTTTCGTGCCAACGTCCAAAGAGTCTGAGCTCCAGGACCATGCATTAGTTTTAAAGCTTTCATTACACCCGAGCAATGCCGGACTATACTGCTAGTCTATCAGGGTTCGTCCTTCAGTTAGTTAAGTGCCATACGTGATACACGCTTGGGCGATCATATCTCGAAAGAGACATGACTGACTGGGCAGAAGATTATCCCGCAGTAGTTTGCCATTGCTTTCTGCCGACCAAAGATATAGAACCCAATCTGTCCTATTATTTAACCCATAACTGGAGGGAAGAGATGGATTAATACCTTTCTCAAGAGTATTTGCGCGTAAGTGAATGCAAGGAATATCAACTAGAATTCAAACTCGGCACTCCAATTTCTCCTTCAGAGCCAACATCCACTGCACCAGTCCTTACAATGCCAAATAATGTGGGAAGATGGCATTCCTTCAATGTAGTTCTTTAATTCTTAGGATCTTTTTTCTTGAGTCCATCCTGTTTCAAGGACCTCTAGCTGTTTGCCTGCAGGTGTCAATTTCTATGCTTTTTGATAAGGCTCCTAAGACAAATCTTTTAGCTAAATTATTTGATTGGCCAAAATTCTTTGTTGGGCTCCTTATTTTGTTTTATATAATGGAAGTTATGCATGGATCCTGCTTCGTCTTTCATAGATTTTTGCCACAAATTATTTAGCTGCTGGACTGATGCTTTTTGTTTTTGGCCTGGGTTAGTCTTCTTTCTCTTTATTTGAGAGAGAAATATATAGAGAAAGAAAGAGGTAAGGATTTTAAGTGAAAGCAAATGCTTTGTTTTAATTTGAATTATTTTCTATTCGTTTGCACATTTTTATTTTTATATTTTATTGGATTAGGTACCTCCACTAAATTGCTAAAAAAACAGCATAATATGAATAAAAAAAGCCCTAAACTTAAAAAACTTTTTCCATCAAACAAATCAAAATGTTTACTATTAAGAGGAAAGAGCAAAGTAATTATTTTTAAAAATTTTTAATCACTTCTAACATGTTCGAAATCTTGGCAGAAAATCTTGTTTTGATTTGAGTTAGCGGATAAACAAAACGTTACAAGAGTTTACAGTGGAAAACATAATATTACAATGTACATCACTCATTTTTTCCAGTGACAAACACATTAATTTGGAAATTCTCGCAAAAATCAAATAATTGGTTGGATTTTAATTAAACTTTCAGAACTCATTCACAAATGAATGAACATGTTTTTTTTTTGCATCTGTTACCACCCCCACCCACACGTAAATCCATGAAATTTTTATAAATTTTACTTTGTTGCAGTATATGGTTCTTTAGTTAAACGCAGGACTCATTGGAGAATATAAATCATATAAATCATCTATTTTTTTTTTTAAATTTTTCCCGTTTCCAAAAATCTGCTCTAAATAGTAAAATAAAAAATGCAATAAAACACTGATATTATTGAATTCGATAAGCTTTTAATTGCATGAATAACTATTAAAAAATATGGATATTAAAGTTTGAAGAAAAACTTTTTTGAATACTAATAAAATTTTAAAAGAATTGTTTTCACTTTTTTTTTTAATTATAATAATTTATAAAGTTTCAAAAATATTTTTTAAAAGATTTCAAAGATTTGTTGCGGTTAGATTTTTAAGTTAATAAGTGAAGATTATATTGCCTTTTGAAAATTGAAATGTGTAATACAAATTGTTTTGCCTTCATATTTTTAAAATAATTTAAATATTTTTTAGTGTGTATTTGAAGTTTTTTATGGTAATTTCTATGTGCAAATTAAGAGATCAGAAAAAAAAATAGAAACATTTCTTCCTCGATTGTTGCTAAGCTATAGGACAATAACTACAGGAAGATTGAAAAGCCTGTCCACCGATGAGGTAGACAAATTAGAGTCCCACATTGACCATGAAAAACTGTGGTATAAAAAGAATAGTGAATCTAATCTACAAGAGGCAAGATTTGTAATGCAAAGTAAACAGAACGCTACAATAATAGAAAAAAATAGAAATGAGAAGCGCATACAGAACAAGTTAAATTGCAACATAAGGGATGAAGAAATGTATAGTGACCCTGAAAGTAATGAAAGCGAAAGTGTCATCATGTCAACAAGACAAATATGACAGTGAAATAAAGAGCAGTTATAGACTCTAAAAATGAACAGTTGTTAGAACACTCCTATAATACTATAAAAAAAAAAAAAAGAGAGAAGAGAGAGACCACAATCTTCTATATCGACAATCTCTTAAGGAGAGGGATGAAGAAGATAGGAGACAAAAACTCCTAGAAGTATCAGGGAAAATAAGGAGATAAAACCTCTTTGGTACAGGGAGATGAGGTGACTCATTAGGAAGTCACCAAGAGTATCTACAAGAATCTACACATCTACCCATGAGGAAGTTCAGTGCTTACCACTTACCATGAATTAGTAACACTACATAAACAGATTGTTTTTCGTTATTTTCTTTCTTGTATTTTGTTAAAAAAAAAATAAAACCCTGTAAAAATACTATAACAAAACAATTGGTAATAATTTCTGAGAGAGCCAAGTCACCCACCACCTGCTACGGACCTGACACAAGATGCCATTTGGTTTTGAAACTATATCAAGTATAGTTATGTAAAGTCAATAAGTTATCTCATATTATCAAAAAAAAAAAAAAAAGAAACAAACAAACAAAAAAAACAACCTTCAATGAAAAGTGATGAAAACTTTTCATTTTAATTGACATTGAAAGACAGATGTTTTTAAAATAGAACAACAACATAGAAAGAGAAAAAAACAATATAATAAAAATGCAGAGAGATATTCAGTCATTAACTAGATTTTATACCGGACATTCGTCGTTGTTTTTTTGTTTTGTTTATATATTATAATAGATATGTAAATGAGTGATTATTGGGCATTGTTTAGATTTAAAACGTGTAGAAGCATGTGATAAAATTTTATTATTTATTATTATTTATAAACCAAGGCTGGCTGACTGTCCCCGAAGCAACAAGGTAAAAAAATTGTTGTCTGCTGAATTCGTTAGCGATACGAAGAATTGAAATTTGAATGAATACAAACAAATAAATACATTAAATGCTATGAAAAGACAAGAGACTAGTAAACTGAAACTTGAAAGTCGAAAGGAATTTTTCGAGTTACGTGGCTAAAAAAATAGTTTTTTTTTTTTAATTAAATAAATGAAAACAGAAAACATTTTCGGTTTTAGTGACGTTTTAACGTAGTTAAATCCATGATTAAAAAATTGTGGTTTTAATGAGTCAGAATTTTTTTAATTGTTCTAATCATTCTACAATATCAACTAAAAAATTTATGTGCCGATAATACACATTACACATTATTGAACTAAAAAGTCATCCCTAAAAAAAAAAAATGTATGTATATATATATAATTTCAATGTGATCATAAATACATTTTTTAAATTATTATAATATACATGAAACATCATTTTTCTTTGGAAAAAAAATTGTTTTCAAAATCTAATTCCCCCCCCCCACAAAAAAATAAATAAACAGGTAACAATTATTTTTTTTTTACAGTTAAATCACTTTTAATTTAAAAATAAGATCATAATTAAATAAGTTAATGAACAAATTATTTGGAACATAAAACATTCTTTACTTTTAAAAACCCTTAAAAGGCTAAGAATCTCTAGGTTCATAAATAAAAAGACTGCGGATTTCTCATCATGGTTACGCGAAACTTGTTTAGTCACATGACTGCCACATCTTTAAAACGATCCAAACAGAAGACAAGTTCAATAACAAATGTTTTGTTTTTTAACTTGTTTTCTACTTTTTAGGCTGAAGAAAAAAAACTCTTTAAAAATGCTCGCAAAGCAAAAATATATCCTGTTTTTTTTGGGGGGGATAACTTCGTAACAGAGAGTCGGCAAATGACGTGATCACTTCCACCCCCGCCACCATTTCTCGATGATTGAAGAAAAATTTGCTTGAAGAAATTATTAAAAAAAAAAAAAAAATCAAAAGTTGGTTCACAAAATAAGCAACTAAAAAAAAAAAATCTTTGATGTGTAACAAAAAAAATAATTTTTTGAATGAAACGATCGTCCAAGTCTTGGATAGTGGAAAAAATTGAAGTTGTCAATGAAGAAAAAAGTGAGAAAGAGAAATGAGGAAGAGGAATTATAGATATGAGAGAAAGAGAAACGGATACTTCGCCTACACTATTGGGAAGTCTTGAATCAAATAGAGAAATAGATCGAATAAACAACCCCGGGAAAGAGGTCAAGGGTCATGAACTAAGAATAGTCTTTAAGAGTATAATGTACCATTCACTGGCTTTATGGAAACCAGGCAAGAAAAAAAATGCATGCACACACACACACACACAAATATTTTTTTTTCACTATCTTGTTGTTCGATATATGGAGAAAAACAAACGTTTTATTGAAAAATCTTTTATATTCTAAGAATCTGAGTAAGGAAACTCAGAATTAAAAAAAAGAGTAACGCCTTTTATGAAATAAGGAAGCTTGAAAGTGTTTAATACTGTAACAGCAAGTCATAAAAGTTAAAAATAAAATAAAAACACGTAGACACTTTTTTAGTAGTAAAATTTAGTTTTCCTTCTGGTTTTCACGTGATTTTATTTTTATTTTCTATGACCTGGTAGGATTTTGTTTGAGAAAACCGAAAGAAAGATGTCATTCATTATGAGAAAAGATTTCGAAAGGAAGAAAAAAAAAGTTTCTTTCGTTGTTTATTTTGGAATGTAAAATTGTAATTTCAGTATAAAAATTGAAAATGAAATGACGTAATGATTTTTTTTATTGATATATTCAATTGTATATCTTAATTTTCTTAGAAAAAGAAAAGTTATTTATTTCAGATGGGATTAAATAAATAAATAACCTTTCTTTCAAGTTGTTGCAAGCACACACACTATTTTTTAGTCGTAAGTTTACCGTAAGTATAGTAATGAAGGTATTATTGGAGGAGCACAATAAAAAAAAATTAATTTTTTAGGTAAAAAAAAAAATTTTTTAAATGAAATATTCAAATTTATTTACACGGCATTTCAAAGTGAGTGTTTTGCTTACTTTTTTTAGGATTTTTTTTTTCCTGTGAATGCTGTTAGAAACAATTTATTGCTGGTAAACTTTTATTTTACTTTTCATTCAATGACTCATATTTTTATTGACATGAATATTTTTTAAAAATATAAAATATTTTGTAAAGAAAATAAGTGTACTGTAAAAATGCTACGGACTACACTACAGTCACTACAACAAAATATAAATATTAGTACTTTATTTAGTTCTTGTTATTCGTATTTCAAGAAAAAATAATTTTTTTCTTTCTCGTCGTGGTCCTTAGTCTGATTTTAGAATTAATTAAAACTAAGATATAATTTTTTTTTATTTTATTTGTTTTTCAAGATCTATTTCACTTTTTGTTTAGAGAGAGAGAGAAAAAAAAAGAGATGTTGTCACATTGAATCATTCTGTGTAGTGTTAATAAAATTGATCCAACATCCATTCCGCCTAACACCAGTTTTAAAACCACAAGGGAGAAGAAAACTTGAAATAGATAGATGTTTTATTTTATGATAAAAATTAGCCCATAAAAATATATAAGTACATTTTTAAGGCTTTTATTTCAAATTAAAAAAAAAGTCAAAGTCTAAAACTACTCGTGATCTACAGCCATAAAAATGTTTTTATTTTTAATAAGCATCGATGTTTCTATGCCATTTAATCGAAGATGGAATGCGTAAGACAACGAAGAAGTTTATTTTTTTTAATAAAGAGATTTAAAAGCGTTTTTATAAGTTTTATTTTTCTGAACTTGAAGAAGTCAGATCAACAACAAAAACAAAAGAATTAACCATTCACATCACAACAGAAAGAAAAGTTGATTAAAAAAAAAAAGTATTAGCTTTTTAAGGTATTAAAGATACGCGCCAAAAAATAAAATTTTTTTTTAAAATGAATGAATTTCTTTATAAAATATAGTTATACCAAGCAAAAAGTAAATCGTTTTTAAAATTTAACCTAAAACTTTTAAAATGCAACTACAAACGTTTTACTTCTTTTTAGCAAATTATTGAAGACAAAGAAACTTTTACAACAGGAAATGGGATACAAATTCTTAAAGTTCACTTTTTTTTTAGAAAGCCGATGACGTTCGTTCAAAAATAATGCAACAACATTGATTTAATTAATTTTATTCTTAATAATATCAATGAAAAAGTTGTTTCTGTTAAGTTAAACTAAAGATACGAAAAGCTTTCAAACGGCCATTTTTAATTAAATTAAATGTATATTTTCTATAAAACTAAGTAAACGTCAAGAAAGTTAGTGTTGACCTAGAACACTAAGTACTTTTAATGAATCTCAAAGACAGATTTATGATTTAAGTTGTTTTATTTCTAAAATTGATTTCCTTACCACCATTTTCCTTACATGTTAAAAGTGGAACTGGCAAAATATTTTTTTTCTCAAATACACGTCTCGTAGTGGAGAAAAATGTGTATCTTGTTTTATTTAAAGGAATATTCAAGAATTACTGCGTACACAAATTTTCTAATCAAAGTCTAATTTTGTAAATTAACTTTATTTGCAAACAAAACAAAAGAATTCATCTAAAAGAGAATCTTTCCAATGCACAAAAAAGAAAACAATTTACGCAATGAAATGACAAAGTTTAAAGATGACATAAAGCTAAGCAGATGTGTTGTTTTTTTTTAACATACTCTATGAATAAAAACAATATTTCAAAAGATTATTCTTTATTATTAATATTATTACCTGCCGTGTTGTTTATTATTTAAGTAGGGACTTTAAGGTCACTTAAAGACAAAAAGTTGTATTTGTTTTTTTGTAATCATTAAGGTTTATAAATTCAACAAGTTCGCATTTAATTTAAAATTACTAAATAAAAAAGAACCCTAAACCTGACGCAACAGAATAAAAGCAAAATTAAAAGCTATAAGAAAAAAAAAAGTGTACTCAATTTTTCTCAATTTATTTATTTATTTATTTGTTGTTGTTTTTTGCCATATACACCTACTGAAAATTACTTGACAAACTTGCAAAAAAAAATTATGAAAGGATAAATTCACACGAAGGTGATTTTTCTCATTTTTCTGCTATTAATTAATTAATTAATAATTACGTTTATTAATATTTTCCCCATTAAAAAAAAATAAAAAAAGATTACAAACAAAAACTTTTAACTATTGTTTCGTATTAAAATTTGTTTTATCATTTTATTTCATTTTTTTCTGTTGAAAGTTTTCAATTCTAAAAATATAAGGGTTACTTTAAAAAAATGTAGACAATAGAACACGTTTTTTGGAAATCATCCGAGACAAAAAAAAATCCTCGCGATTACCTAATACAAATCAACGTACGTGTAAAACGTTTCAACAAGTATGATGAACCTACCTTTATTATTATGGCTCGAAGACTGGTTTCCCATCCTTTTAGGTACTTGGCGGTAAATTCATCAAGAAGGCAGGTAAAAGACAAATTAATAAAGTGTTACAGTTAGAGAATCATCAACTACCCAGAGTACTACTACTGCCCAAGATTGTAGTAGTACTTTTTACTATAATACTGCAGAGGGCAGATAAACTTACGTTTAATTCCACGAAGATGACTCAAGATGTGATAAAAGCAACAAAAGAGCTATGCTGTTATTTTTTTGTGTGTGTGTGAGTGCCCTTGATAGATTGGTAAATATTTCGATGAATCCAGTAAATTTGTTATCTTAAAATAAAAGGTAAATCTCCACCTAGCAACAGACAACAGGGTATAAAAGGTCTCTAAATGGTTGTTGTAAAAACTAGTTTGTGTATAATTAGTATTAGTAAGTAGTAGCAACTCTCTTAGAAGCAGCCGCTAACAACAAATAAAAATGAAGCTCTACTTGATGTTTACGTTTTTTTGTTGTGGAGCTAAATAATTTTTTTTTTCGTTCTGAGGAACCCTTTTCAATTTCATCAACCTCCTATACATTGTTGACAATTTTAAAACTTTCTCCTACCCCTCTCTTATCGGGCCATTGCAAGAAATTATTCTCCCTCACTAAAACTTCTGAACTATCTCTATCGCTTCTAAATTTTATTTTTAAAAAATATTGAAAATTAATGATCATGATCATACACTTGGTGCAATATATAATTTTCTTGAAAATCTGTTACAAAATAGCTGTTATTTTAATAAACTGCTAATTCCAGTATGACGTGATTTTTTGTTTTGTTTTTTAACGATAGACCACGTAAAAACTTATGGGTTGGTGGGTTTTTGTTGGGAGGGGAGTGCTTATTTTTATTGTTAAAAATGATTCTTGAATGTGTCAGTGCCAGCAAGTTGAAGAATTTTTTATTTTAAGCAGCTCATCAATCTTTTTTTTATATATTTTTTTAGTTAATTTTTTTTTTTTTTTTACAGTAACGTTCATCCTGTACAAGGCGCAGAGGGCCACTCGAAGTAGAAGTTACATTAAGGAGTAGTTTATAGGAGAGAAAAATAACAGTTAACTCTATACTTGAACAGATTGTTAGTGATCAGGGAAACATCCTCTTGGGAGTCTGTTCTACAGGGCAGTGGTTCATGGGAAGAATCTGTTTGAGTGGAACTTACTTCTCACTGATGGAATATGGAGGGAATGTTGGTGGTTTGCTACTGTGTAAGTGGCATGGTGGGTCCTATCTGTGAAGGTTAAACCTGGCAGAACCAAGGAATGTAGTTTGTCTGAGCACTTTCCATGGAAGTAGTGATAGAGCAGTGAGAAACTCACCACATCCCTCCTGTGAGAGAGAGAGAGGAAATAATTCTTCTCTAACAAGACACTTTTGGACTCTATCAAGACTGGAAAGTGAAGACTGGGTAGCTCCTGCCCAAATATGGCAACAGTACTCCATTTCAGGCCTGAGGTAGAGCATAGCATGAGGAGTCAAGCAGTATAGGGAGCAGATCATTTTACCTGAATCTTTAACAATAGATCATACATAAGAGTTTCACTTGAGGTCAGATGCAAGTTTGAGGTCCAATATTCTCTCAAGGCACAGCCAGGGCTGTTTTAACAGCATTATAGGCCCCTGGGCAAACCAGTGCACTGGGGCCTCTATGACAATCACGTACAAGAATAAAAAGTAAATGGTCAATAATATTAAATATATATTTTTTTATTGGCAATTTAACAAAACTGGTGCTAAAGCATTAAAAACATGCTGCACAGCAGTAACTAATCAATATCTAAATCTAAACTTATTTATAAATGGAAATTTGTGTGTGTCCATTACCTATAGACTCCGAAACGGCTGAACCAATTTTCTTGAAAATTTACAGTAGTACTATAAGTGTCTGTAAGTGTTCTTAGCTAAGTTTTGTGTTGAGGTACCCCCGATAAATATTGAAAATCGATAACCAAAAAAATCGGGTTATAGAAGGAGTGGTCCGATTTTAATCAAATTTGATACACTCATAGACAAAGACATAAGAAACGATATTCAGAAGTTTCAAGGTTGCAGTTCTTGCAATAGTGCAGAAAATCAATAATATATATAAAAGGCAAGATGTTTGTGTGTGTGTGTCTGTTTATCTGCCTGTATGTATGTATTTTTTTCAGCCCTTTTATTTTAGTTTTTGCTTTGGGTTTGGCTCTAAGTAGGTATAATTGTAGTTCTTAGTCTTAGCCATGATACCATTTACTCAGAGGACTTATTTAGCCTTCAAAATACAGTTTATGACGAAAAAAAACTTATTTGATATCGATACCAGGAAATCAAACTTTGACTTACATCCATTCATTTTTCTTTCAGTCTACGGTTTCACTTTAACTGGAAACAACTATTGCTTTTTAGTCTTTCATGCCAACGTCCAAAGAGTCTGAGCTCCAGGACCATGGATTAGTTTTAAAGCTTTCATTACACCTGAGCAACGCTGGGCTATACTGCTAGTGATAAAAATTTGAACAAGGCTTGAAAAACACAATAATAATCAGTAAGTCATACAGATTAGATGGCACTGTACGAAATGACTATGAACTTATAACAAGCATTGGCGACATTTCTTTTCAGAGAATTGTTTTATTATTGGCTCGAAGTCAATGGTCTTCAGGAATAGGATGTCATTTTCCATGCACATGAGTGAAAGCCAGTTTAAATGATGCTGCAGCATTGTGCTACAAAGCAAATCTTTTTTAAGTTTTAGTCTTGAAAAAGAATGCTCTCTTGTACAGTTGATCACCATCATGCACCTGAACACTGAGTGCAATTTCAAGTTTTAGGAATACAGATTTCAAATTGTCCAAAATTATTTTTCCGTACAGTGCAGGTAGAGTCTCACAATTTTCATCAAGACCCATGTAGTGTTTGAGATGCTTACATTCATCATAATTCTTTTTTTTTTTAATCGTTTCTCCCCAAACAGAGCAGTACTGCCACTGGTGTGCAGGGGGCCTATATAAGAGAAGAGTGAAGGGTTACAGAGGAGGAGATCGAAGAGAAAGAGGAACTGAGGAGGAACCAGTTACAAGGGATGTCAGAGAATGGGCAAGAGAAGGATGAGAATATTGGTGTGAAGAGAGTTGCATGAGAGTAGAGAGAAAACAGGAGAAGAACAAGATACAGGGGGTGTTAAGGAAAAGATAAGAAAAGTATGGGAGTCAAGTAGATGAGAGATGGCAATTGACGTTGCATTTAAACTCTTGGAAATTATAGCTATCAGAGAAGCAAGTATACAGAAAGGAGTTCCACAGGCAAGAAGTGCGAGAAAAGAAGCTATTAGAGTAGAAGTGTACTGCATTTGGTTGTTTTGACTGTATAAGGGTGAGACCTTGTTGCCAGTCTGGTTGTTCAAGTAAATTCTAGTGGAGGGGGCACCAGGAAGCTAAGCTTGTTTGAGCAGAAGCCATGAAAATATCTGTAGAAGAGACAGAGGGAAGCCACATTTCATTGGTGAGAAAGTGGCTGGAGTTGAACTACCAGATTGAGATCGATTACATTGCAGATTCTCTTCTGTATTCTGTTGAATACCCTAAGACGAATAGCAGAAATACCTGACCAGATATGACAATAGTATTTAATATAATTCAGATCTTCATGATACAAATGAACTAGATGTTCACGCTTTTTCTTTCATGCATCAGAAGCAAGGTTTTTTTTCGATACACTGAAGAAAGAAAACAGATTTTCACTCTCTGAATAAGCCTCAGAACATTTTGTCAATTAAATGATTAGATTGCCAAAAATAGGGAGGAAAGTTTCCACCTTGAACTTTTCAGTTTTACTGAGA
This sequence comes from Ascarosepion bandense, assembly GCA_037127315.1. Classification (NCBI taxonomy): domain Eukaryota; kingdom Metazoa; phylum Mollusca; class Cephalopoda; order Sepiida; family Sepiidae; genus Ascarosepion; species Ascarosepion bandense. Next base: position 539,621 of record JBBBDQ010000469.1, read on the forward strand.
AGTATCTTCTGCTGATCCATCATATCAATTAAGATTCACAATTCGTTTTCCTTCACATTTTTTTTCTATCACTGTAATCTGTATGTGAACATATACTTCTGACTTTGAATTCATATTCATTAAATTTGTCTTTAGTTTCCTGTAGGTAGCTTTTCATAGACTCAAGAAGATTCATGTCATTGAGTATATTCACATCCTTTGATTGCTTATTTTGTTCATTCTTTCTAGCATGTCATTCCAAAGAACTGTGATAAAGATTGTTTAATTTCTAGGTTTTCCATTGTTTTGCTCACTCCTACCTCTCACTTTGAATTCACTTGCTGTTCATTGTCAGCTGATAGAGAATCCAGTGCATGCTTTATTTTCTCAAAACCCCCAGCTAAAGTATCAAAATGTGCTGACCATCGGTATCAAACAGATGCATAACCACAAAATCTTTTTTCTAGAGATGATGTCAATACATTCCAGCAACGAGTAGAACCGGCAAAAAAAATGAATACTGATGTTGAACCAAATTAAATAATTTTACAGTCTGTAGACAACATTCTGTTGTTTTTACTCTTATCAAGTTCAGCCTTTGTTCTGCACAGGGAACATAGATGGCTAATTCATTGAGTTAATGAACCCATGCATGTAATCAAGCATATCATTCAGACATATTTGAGGCTTTACCATATGACTGATGCCGACAGTTTGATAGAAAAATTTTGTTCTTATTAAGAAAATCCCCAACAGTGTTTGTTAGATCCTTTGCTCCATGATAAAAGATGGGGATAAACATCAAATAACGTTCCAGAGGCTCACAGCCTTTAATGTATTGGACAGTAAATATCAATTGATCTGTGTGTGAGATGTCTGGAGTGGAATCTACACTTGTTGAATAATACTTTGACTCTTTTACTTCTTCAAGAATAGTACAAAGAACCTGTTGTTCTATTAATTCAATAAATTCTTCACAAATATTTGCAGGTAAATATGACAGATTCACTTTTACAAGATTTCTTGTAAAAAGTTGTAAAAAAGGAATTTGAACCTTTCTTGGAAGAACATCTTGAGATGTTCTTCCAAGAAAAGTTCAAATTCCCTCAGCAGCTCTAGTGTACCTAAATAGTTGCCATTTTTCACTATAAAATAGCAAACCTTTGGAGGCAAGAAAGGGGATTACAGAAACCAGATGTGCCAATATTTTATGCCAATATTCCTGCTCTGAGTTGTATTGCTCAAGTAATAAAGAATCTACACTTCCAGTTTCTTTATACCTTATTAAATATGCTGTCATGTACTTTTGATGTTCTTCTCTATTTTCATGTTCTACAATAACATTGCTATGCTTCCAGTCATTGAACCCCAATGTAGCAAAGGGAGATTCTTTCTTGGACAATAGGTGACATACAAAACAATACAAACGACCTTGGGATGTCAAATAGAGAAGCCATTCATGTTTTACACACTCGCCATTTTGCAGTTCACATTTGAACACATCATTTGATAAATACTTTGCTTTCATATTCTCTACTCCAGCTGTTTTATGCATTCTGTGAGTTTGAAAGATTGCTATCTTGATTCTGAAATGATAAGGGTCTACTATGAATCCAGTAATCTATTGTGTTAGTATCATTAATGTTCCATAGCTCCAAATCTGTCTCTTGGATTGCAAACTCCTTTACTGTTCCTGTAGCATAAATTCGTGTCTTCTTAATTATAATAGTGAATGCCCCCAACGATATAAGTTAGCTGTTATAAAAAACTTACTTCAACGCACACAAATGATATCTTCTTCCAAATCTATATTTTATAAAGAATTACACAACATTAAGCAAACACGAGTCAATAATGGATTTCCTAACTCCATTATTGATCAACAAATTAAAATGTATCTCAACAAAATTAATAGCTCTAACAATAATGATAATATTAATAATAATAGTTTACATCAAAATAAACATAACACTATTAACTTATACTATTGCAACCAAATGCATAATAATTATAAACAAGATGAAAAAACTCTCAAAAACATAATACATAGAAATGTTAAACCAGTGGAAAGTAATAATCAAATTAAACTTATTATATATTATAAAAAGTTTAAAACAATTGACCTCATAGTCTATAATAACCCAACAAGCACTAAACTAAATTCTCTACAAAAACCAATGTAGTGTACCAATTTACATGCTCATTCAGAGATTGCATCTCTGATACTAATCAAAAACCTAGTACATACATTGGTTTTACTACAACCACGCTCTCCCGTAGACTTACATGTCATCTTTCTGATCAGAGTACTATTAAACAACATTTCTCTGAAAAACAAAAACATGTAGGTAATATCAGACAGATTTTGGTCAACAATACGGTGATCCTTACTCATACACACAGTAAGAGGAACCTGCAGTTATTGGAGGCCATGTACATCAAATCAAAACAACCAACACTCAATAAAATCAACTTTAAAACAGGAAATAACATATTACATTGCATTTGACTACATGGTTTTGTTGTCATTTTGTGCTATCCCGCGGTGTGACGTCATAAAACCGCATCGCAAACTTAAGAACTGCATTTATTATTTTTGGTAACTATTGCCATTGCCAAGCGGAGTTTTATGTCAACACAAAATAAAATCGTCGGTGACGGTGGATTTTATAATATTTCAGTTTAAACTACCTCTCTGAAGATGGCTCATGTGAGCTGAAAGCTTAGAAGAAAACCAATAAATAATTATCCAAATGTTGGAGAATTTTTGTCTTTGTTTTCAACTGAAATTAAAGCAAAAATATGACATTTAGAACGGCTCATGGTTAAACATAATAGACATTCATTGTCTCTTATATTTAACAGTATATGTTTATAATATATATATATATATATAACTACTGATTACTATACTATTCTTGTTAGTGGGATTTAGAATGTGCAATCTGCATAGGGATACCCCCTAAACACAGACGGGAGTCACTTAACAAATATATTTTTACAGACTCAAATGTCAATGAATAATATTTATCTATTTCTGAACCACATAAATGTTTTTAGACTTGTGGAAAATAACAATAGAGAGGTTCAAGTTAAAAAGCATCACAAGTTCAAAGTTGTAATTCCAAGGGTCATAAATTAGTCTTATGAATCCAACATCAGAAAATGCTGGGGAGGTGGGGGTGGTTAAATCAAAAGTGTCAAAAAACTACAACTAGCAATACACAACTACCTTCTTCACTTGCAAAATTTCAAGTGTCTCTCCTTTGTACAAAGTAGTGTTAGGGTAAGCAAGGTTGTCACTGATCAAAACTGGTAGGGAAGTGCAAACAATTATATTGGATTCATTTACTTTGAAAGTTCTCAACTTTATCTGCAACAAGTCACAAATCCTTCTGCTAAAAATTACAATTCTGCAGCCCCACGTTGCTACGAATTAATGTAAAAGTAATTTTTTTCTAATTAAATTTGAATGATTTACATCCATTTTCTCCTGAGGTGATCAGTTAATGATAAAATTTAATTTATAGTGCCATTTTTCATTTGATATAAAATGGTTCCACTTGAGTGTAATTTTTGTAAAATGTAAAAATGTAAGTTTCCATTATAAATATCACAGCTAACAACAGAAATTATCCTTCCTAGAAAAGACCAGGTCCATGATTTTCCAAGAAAAACCTTTCCCTTCTTTTACTCCCAAAATCTGTGAGATACTAGAATTAATGTTCCCTTAGCCACTAAACAGATCAACAGGATTTTTGATTCCTAATACTACAGATGTGAAAATTTGCTACTACAAAACGACGAAAAACCAGTCTCCAAATCTCAATACTGGTTATGCATTTTAATCCTTAAAATAATTCAGAACGTATATAGTCAAGTAAGCTAAAATAAAAAAGAACATATAAATAATACAAACAAATAATCATAATACTAAAAACATTTATGTACTGTGAAACATATCCCAATTTAACTCACACCAAACAAAACATGTCTGTAAATTTATTGCCAACATATAATTACATAAAAAGGAATAACGTCTCAGCTCAAGATCCGGTTGTGCTTTCTGTTACATGTTTTTCCTCACAATTCATTTTCAACATTAACCCAGAAGATTCCACTGCTACAATTTGGAGCTAGATAGTTACAGTAACTCGTTCTGTTTTTTCTTTTAATACTAGAACAAAAATGGCACAATCATAATAGTAGTAACCGCCACCCTAATTTACAGCATTGGTGATATACACTAGCAGTTGCTTCAATTGAGTCATAAATAATTTCCATTTTTATTTATGAACTTTATTTGTCAAAAAATTCAATTACATTTACATTTTGGCAAACATGGACCTTCATGCCTGCAAAAATAGGAGTATCAAAAGGACCTTTTTCCATTGACACCACTTTTCTCAGTGTCAGCGGAAAAACAATCTTTTTGACACTCCATTTTTTGTAGGCACAAAGATTCATGTTAGCCACCATTTTATTTGAGTATGCATTTACCATTATCCTGGATTTCTTTTCAGTAAAATTCTGTAGATTTTGATGCAAAAATGTTTTTGATCAACTCATGAATCTGGTTTTAATTAGCAAAAACTTCCTATATCAAAGATTTTTCCAACTAATCAAAAAAGGTAAAAATTAATTTGTGAATATGGTATATGGGGTATAACAGACCAACTAAGTACTTGCTGTATGTGGCTCTGTCTTGTCATGGAGGGGAGTAATATTTTTCCCAATAACAAGAACAGAGGGCTTTTCAACCAGACCTTTATGGACATGTTTCATCTGTTTGTATAAATGTGCATTTAGTGTTATATTGTATTTTAAAAACTCTAAATGAATATTACCTGACAAACCCACCACATGCAGAACATTACCTCTCTCCCAACTTTTGGGGTTGGGTGTGAAAATTTATCCTTGTCAATATACTGCCTTTTGTGTTAAACATCATTGGATGTAATCCATTTTTCAACACCTGTTATGATATTTTTAAAGAACAGTTAGGATGATACATTCATCGTTAGTATGATACATTTTCAATTAGTATGATTATTAGCTAGGATGATACATTCATCATTAGTATGATTGGCAGTTAAGATGATACATTTGTCATTAGTATGATTAGTAGCTAGGATGATACATTCGTCATTAGTATGAATGATAGTTAGGATGATACATTTTTCATTAGTATGATTAGTAGTTAAGATGATACACTCATCATTAGTATGATTGGTAGTTAGGATGATACACTCATCATTAATATGACTGGTAGTTAGGATGATATATTCATCATTATTATGGTTAGTAGTTAGGATGATACATTTGTCATTACAATTGGTTCCCAAAAATGTAAATTACTTATGACTCAACCCAATACATTTGGGCTAATACCCTCATCTTTGTTGTTATTATCACAATGTTTCGGATATTGTCCTCTTTGGCCTTCTTCAAGTGTCTGTTGATTCATCGATTAAATCAAGAGTTCAGTTCAAAATTCTCTGAGGGTTAGTTAAATTGACTGACAACTGAAGAAGCCAGAGGACAGAACAACTGAAACATTGTGGTAATAACAACAAACATGAGGAAATTAGCTCAAATGTAAATAATGATAACTCTTATCCCAGAAATTCAGGGAGAAATGTGAGTTTCAATTCATAATTACAAAAGTAATTAACTAGATCAACACAAAAAGAAAAACCTTGACTCGGGTGTGTCTGGTTTATGTAAGAGTTGTTTTATCTTGAATAATTGGCTGTAGATGGTATTACTACTAGATTTGTATGGCATTTGTTCTAATTTGTATGAAAATGATGATGCATAGTTGTCAGTGAATCATAGTCAATCATAAGACTGACTTTTTCAATGTTGAAGGTCTCTGTTGTTGCTGATGACATGAGCATGTTGAAGGTCTCTGTTGTTGCTGATGACATGAGGACATGGTTTGGATTTGTGGCAATATGGATACAGAATTAAAAACTATTTATAAAATCAAAGTGATAATTTTAAGCAGTAATTTTTTATATTACTTGGTTGCTTTGATTCAGTCATTGATTCATTAATTTCCTACGGCTTATCAACCCATTGCAGGGTATTTAAAGCCAGAAAATATTTTTAGATTGTAAGAATTTTTCTTTTTTGAGATAATAATAATTTAGTGACGCAAGTTTTACTAATTAACCCATAGCTGGAGGGAGAAGCAGAGGATTCATATCTTTCCCAAGGGTATTTGTCCATAAGTGAATATAACCAACCCAACTGAAATTGAACTCAGCTCTGAGATTAACGTTTCCAATGCATTATCCATTAAAACACCTGTGTATCCAAGCTTACAACCCCAGGTATTCCCAAGCGGTCACCCATCAAGGTATTGACCAATCTTGACATTGTTTAACTTTGGTGATTGTATGGGAACCAATGCTTCAATGTAATGTAGCTGTAAGCCAATACTTATTTGTGTCAGTGTACTTATTCTGCCTAAAAATGCTTGTTTATATGCATTTGCTGTTAAAATTAACCATGAAGGTAACTATTTAAATTTTCTTTTTGAATAGGTAATGTATTACCTTATCTTTTCTGCAAATCCCTTGCTGTTAATCAATTCCTTCAGTGACTAAAAAGAGTAGACACAATATCAGTCATGTTTCATTTCCAAATATCATTCTGTCAATAGAAAGTAGAATATTTTGAAATATTTATAAAAGGCAAACAAGTATGAAGTATTTCATTTTACCTAACATTATTCATAAGAATTGCTTTCAATAGTGTCAGTCAAAATTAGCATATTCATGTTTATTGTTTCTAACAATCAAAGATGGAAAAACAAGAATTGAATTTATATTGCCTTATATTATTGAGCTGGAGTACTTAATTGATAGTAATATAAAAAAATAAAGAAAAAGATTTTTCTTTTTTGAAGACGTGCATTTCTGTAGAAATACCCATAAGACATTCAGTCATTTAAATGCCATACGTGATTCACGCTTGGGTGAGCATGTCTCTTTTGATCCACGAATAAGAAGATTTTCCTGTATTAGGTTGCCATTTCTTTCCATGGTAGACTGGTTGCCAACTAAGGCTATAAAACCAAATCTGTTCTGCTATTTAATCCTGCTATTGTTGTGCAGTGGATATCCACTCGGAACGACAAATCTGAGTACTGAGTGTTGAATTTCGGTTGAATTCCTTGCATTCATTTACGCACAAATACCCTTTGGAAAGGTATTAATCTGTTTCTTCCCTCCAGTTATAGGTTAAATAATGGGACAGATTGGGTTCTATAGCCTTGGCTGGCAACCAATCTACCACAGAAAGCAATGGCAACCTACTGCGGGATAATCTTCTGCCCAGTTAGTCATGTCTCTTTTGAGGCATGATCGTCCAAAGTGTGTATCACGTATGGCACTTAAATGACTGACTGATTCGACTCATAGCTGGAGGAAGAAGAGATTCTTGCCCTTCCCAAGGGTATTTGTGCGTAAGTGAATGTAACAAATTCAACTGGAATTTAAACTTGGCTCTCTGATTTCTCATTCCAAGCTGATATCCACTGCACCACAAATGCACATAAGACATTACTTGAAATGTTGAAAATCATTTGCACTAACTTGGTTATGTTAGTCACTTTGTTGTGTGGCTTCCCTACAAGTTAAAAATACTACTGGACTGTATATCTATCTATATGCAATTCTCTACTTAGATATTGTTGTGGAGTAGTTTTCGCACTGAAGGTTATAAACATGCTATGTCGGTTACTAATCAACTTAATGCACCCAAAATGTTAGGTACTTGGTAATCTTCCACTGAAGCTGAGTCCTTAGTATTCAGCTAATTGCCGACTAATATCAACTGCCTAGTAGTTCGACTGAACTCTAATAGAACTATAAAGAACTCCTATGAACTTCCCAAGAACTCCTAAGAACTTCTCTCGTTAACTTCCTGTTGACTCTTATTAATATAGGAGGCAGAATCCATTATCTGAGGAATAGGTGTGTTTTCCCATAACAGATATAAAATGCTTTACTTTGTTTTAAAGTAATTATAATAGCCAAGGATGCATTCCAAAAACTGAGTAGGGTATTGAGAGACAGGAAGATTTCATTGGAAATAAAGAAAAAAGTACTGGATTGTTATGTGATATCTGTTCTCCTGTATGACAGCAAATGCTGGACAATCTTCTCAAGGAAGAAGGAGAGACTCAAAGCAACAGAAATTAAGTTCTTCAGAAAGATTCTGAGGATATCATGGACTGAACACATGGGCAACAATAAGATTTTGGAGAGGATGCAAACAAAAAGGAAATTTATACTTAACACCAAGAAGAGACAGCTAAGATTCCTGAGACATGGAATGTGGAAGAGAGACAGGAGAAAGCAGCATGAAACATACTTGATGGGCTTCAGCAAGTGGATGGTGGGGCAGGGTTTGGGAAAGATATGGATGTGCATTGTGGTCCATTGGATATCGGCTCGGAACGAGAAATCGGAGAGCCGAGTTTGAATTCCAGTTGAATTCATCGCATTCACTTACATGCAAATACCCTTGGGAAAGGTATTAATCCATCTATTCCTTCCAGTTATGGGTTAAATAACAGGACAGATTGGTTCTATAGCCTTGGCTGGCAACCAGTCTACCACAGAAAGCAATGGCAACCTACTGTGGGATAATTTTCTGCCCAGTCAGTCATGTCTCTTTTGAGACATGATCGCCCAAGCATGTTTCACATATAGCACTTAACTGACTGATCAGAGAAAAAGTGTTTAGAGCGACAAGGGATAGGGGCAAGTGGAAGTCCATGATCACCTACATCATTAAAGGACATGACACATAAAGAAGAAGAAAATAATAGATGATGAAGAGTGGATTGTTTATAACAATAGAGAATGCAAGAGATCATGCAGTAAATGAAATCAGCCATTTTCAAAGGCCAATCTTCATTCAAAGAGGAATAGTAGCTGGGTATATGAGGGGATTAGAACAAAGTCCTCTACTATAAGCTTTTCCAGATAATCAAATAATTGATTCAAGTACTAATTTATGGAGCTGTGAATATTAGCTGAGAATGAGAAATTGGAGAGCTGAGTTCAAATTCCAGTTGAATTCATTGTATTTACTTACACGTAAATACCCTTGAGAAAGGTATTAATCCATCTCTTCCCCTTCAGCTATAGGTTGAATAACAGGACAGATTAGGTTCTATAACCTTGGTTGGAAACCAGTCTACTGCAGAAAGAAATAGCAACCTGCTGAGAAAAAAGTCTTCTGCTTAGCCAGTCATGGATTGAAAAAGAATGATTATCCAAGTATCATGCATGCCACTTAACTGACTGAATTATGGTAAGCTGAAATATTATTTTTAATGGATTTTATTTTAATCTGACATATTTCTATTACTTTAAAAGCTGTTGTTAGTGGATACTCGTATTTGAGTAGATGCCCCATTTATTTTTAAACAGTATTTTATTTCATCTATCAACCTGCACATTCAAGAAAACTTATTAAAGAGAATGCGCCCTCTAGCAGAATTCAAACCTGCATCACAATTTTCAAGAGAAACTGCCATTTGATCTGACTTGCTTTGACCACTTGGAAAATCTTCTGCCCAGTCAGTCATATCTCTTTCAAGACATGTTCGCCCAAGCACGTATCATGTATAGCACTGACTGACTGTTTCTATTGAGGACAAAGAAAGGCATCAATTGATAAGATGCATTAATCCAGAATTAATCCAGAATTAATCCAGAATTAATTAAAAGAAAGAGGAGGATATAAGAAAAAGGTAATATTAGCTGGCATTTTTCTTTGGGAATCAGGCAAAAGTTGTCACACATCCACAGTAATGCAATATATTTGACCTCATAAGGGCATGGTAATACAACCCATGGTGAAAATTATGGAAGTAGAACACATCAAGGATGTTTACTTTGGTTTTTTATTTAGCAGTAAATAAACTACTTGCAGATAAGGTGCAAAACATTTTTTATTTTATCGCTGAACATTCTGATTTAATGGGCACACTTATAGATCTTTTAGTCCTAGGTAAGATTAGAAACTACATCTGGCAGCAAAACCAATGATCAAGAGATTGGGGCTTTTGAGTAGAGTGGCAACACTCTTAATTACTGTTGTTCCAGGTTCACTATGACCCAGGTTGTAGCACCTGTTAGGGTAACAGTTATGGGAAAATAGTGAACCTGAAACCAAAAACAAGTATAAAAATACCAGCAATATTTATTTTTCTAAAAGAATTTGACTTTCAATAAACAATTTTTTTATTGATGGAATGAGAAAATTATCAAGGATTTCAATGTACGCATTGATGTAATAAACACTTAGGAATTAAAATGAACTGTTGATTTACCCACACCCAGAAGATTAATGATGGATGGTAATGATGAGGAAACACAAGTAATTTTAACAAAACAGGATGAGGAATTTATTCACAAATTTATATGCTTGAAGTAGTGTCAGTAACTCATTTCAAGAAAATAAATCAGAATTTCTGATAAATAAAGTTTGTCGTTTTAACAAATTGTCTTGAAGAAAAAATGTTTATACAATAGATTAAATGATCTGACACAAAATAATATTGAAAAATGTTTATACAATAGATTAAATGATCTGAAACAAAATAATATTGAAAAATGTTTATACAATAGATTAAATGATCTGACACAAAATAATATTGAAAAATGTTTATACAATAGATTAAATGATCTGACACAAAATAATATTGAAAAATGTTTATACAATAGATTAAATGATCTGACACAAAATAATATTGAAAAATGTTTATACAATAGATTAAATGATCTGACACAAAATAATATTGAAAAATGTTTATACAATAGATTAAATGATCTGACACAAAATAATATTGAAAAATGTTTATACAATAGATTAAATGATCTGACACAAAATAATATTGAAAAATGTTTATACAATAGATTAAATGATCTGACACAAAATAATATTGAAAAATGTTTATACAATAGATTAAATGATCTGACACAAAATAATATTGAAAAATGTTTATACAATAGATTAAATGATCTGACACAAAATAATATTGAAAAATGTTTATACAATAGATTAAATGATCTGACACAAAATAATATTGAAAAATGTTTATACAATAGATTAAATGATCTGAAACAAAATAATATTGAAAAATGTTTATACAATAGATTAAATGATCTGATACAAAATAATATTGAAAAATGTTTAAAAACAAAGTTTGTTGCTTACTGAAAGGATATATGGTTTGCATATGTTCAAAAGTAGACAAAGAGAGTTTGAAACACTTAGCTTTCTTGGATTGTTAAAATAAAATTATTTGAAGTCCTGCATGCTGGTTAGAGGTCAATATAATTGGTAAGTAATTTTACACTGACAAAATCTTTGGCTGCAAGCAAGTGAAATGAAACATTTCACATTAATCTAGTTAATCTCATATCATTAATTTAGTTTTCTCCTCATTTATATCAAAATGAATTTCACATGGGCTTGCAAATTTATTTCCTTTATTTTCTTGGCAGACTGGCTAATTCTTGTGAAAGAAAGGTTTTCATTGGTCTAAAACAATTTCACATAGGCTTGCAAATTCCTTTGCTTTCTCTCAGCTCACAAGTAAATTTCTGTAAAGGCAAGGATTTCATTGGTCCAAATGAAATTTCATATATGTTCACAAATTGCTTTCTTTCTTCTTTCTCAGTCCTCCAAATTTGAATGAAGTGGGTGAAGAAAGTTATCATTTTGCAAGCACTACACATATACATATGTTTAATTTGAATAGCACCAGACAAAAGTTACAGTATCATTGCACTGGTGAATGCAGATTTATGACTGAATATTATTTTCATCTTGTTGTCCACATGCCATGATTGTTTCTCTTTAGCTGGCTTTAATCTCATTCCCTTATCTTTGTGTGTTAGTGCCATTTTTTTTTTTTTTGGCTTTTCTGTATATAAATCCCATTTGCTTCAAATGATTTTATTTACAGTTCTGTCAGAAGCATTAATTCCTGTTTCAACACATTTGTTTTCATTTGGTTTGCTGTATGTTTACTATTTTCAAGGTATGTTACTTTGAGTTTTCTATCATGATGCTTCAATTTCTTTTGTGGTCTGGGGTGGTAACATGTCTTAGGGTCCTAGGTATGGGCAAATAGGTAACTCCTAGACTGGGGTCAAAATACTATAAAAGTATAGTCATACATTTTTATATAAAAATGACCAACAATACCTATTTATAGTAAAATTACCAACAATACATTTTATCTATAGTTGAAGGCATATAATTACAAAATATATTTATCTCACATCAGGCTGGTTCAAACAGAGTGAAGACATAAAACTGTGTACAAAATTTTCAACAAATATCAACAAGTATTTTCATAGCAAATGTTCTGATGAGCTTCTTTCCCTGTTCCCAAACCACATGTATTTATGCATTCTCTTAGATTGGCATTAAGGCCTCACTCTTTTACCATCAAAATAGTTAAATGTAACCGTTTCTTCTACTCTAACAGTTTCTTTTCTTAACCTTCCAGTTTGTAAAAATTGTAACACCTTTTCTATCAGTCTATGGTCCACCAGAACCACAGATAGCTTCTTTCTCTCTTTCTCCAGTCATCTGAAACATTCAATACTGCAACTGATCAATAAATTCAACTCTTAGCCTGCTCTGTCCCACGTTCTGTTTAATTTGATCATAGACAGGCCAAAATTCATCATCAGCATTTCACCTCAGGCCAGTCTAAACAGAGTGAAGATGTACAGAAATAAAAAATAATAAATATTTGAAGAAGATTGACAAATAAAAAAAATCATGTTTTATTGTGAGTATAATGTACAGTAAATTTGTTAGTAATTTTTGCATGCAGAATTGTCAATCTAAATTTTCCCCAAATCAGACAACATTTGGTTAAACTGTTGTGGTACAGTGGATATCAGCTCGGAACGAGAAAGCGGGGAGCCGAGTTCGAATTCCATTTGAATCCATTGCCTTCACTTACGCACAAATACCATTGGGAAAGGTATTAATCTGTCTCTTCCCTCCAGTTATGGGTTAAATAGCAGAACAGATTGGATTCTATAGCCTTGGTCGGCAAGCAGTCTACCGCAGAAAGCAATGGCAACCTACTGCGGGATAATCTTCTGCCCAGTCAGTCATGTCTCGAAAAAGACATGATCGCTCAAGCGTGTTTCATGTATGGCACTTAACTGACTGACTGTTAAGGGTTGGCTTGTGTGTATATAAGGAATTCATATAGTTGAATTTGATAATTTTCTTTTTGGTAAGTCTGGCTTCTTGGCTGATGTCCGAATTATGCTTAGGCAGTTAGTTATGTGCGGCCAAAGGTCTCTGTCTGTTTTCTAGGTCCAAAAATAAAAAAAATCTCTCTGTGTATTAATTTTCTCTTTACTTTCACTTTTATCAATGTTGACAAAAAACTGGTGTGGAGGTAGGAGGTGGTCTCCTCTCTCTCTCTCTCTCTCTCTCTCTCTCGGGTAATGACAACAAGCAATGCTCCTTCCACATCTTCTTTGTATTGCTTTAAAGAAAAACAACTATTGTTGTCAGGTGCAATCTACAATAACTAAGTTTTTCTCAGAGTGAATCATTTAACACCTGCAATTAGTTTTTACTAAAACAAATTTATTAGCTAAATTCCCTTCACATGGTTTTGGATTCCAAACACCTGATTTTTCATTGAAGAAAACTTTTCACCTCCTAAACGATACTCAGGGTCTTTATGGCCTCATTCATTGGCCTACTGTCAACACCTAAATTAGATATTGCTCCTGGCAGACATTTGCCTTGTTTTCACAACAACATTCCCTGGGAATCATTTTTATATAGTTTAACCCATTTTATGAGAAGTGTATCAGCATGTCTCTTTTTATATTCAAATTAATCAAATTTATTAATAATTACCAGTAACCAAATAGTGTCACAATATCGCCTCCATTTGCTTGCTTTGCTGATAGCTACAATCTTCAAAAGTTTAAATACAACATTAATTGCCATCTCCTTTCTCCTTGATTCTAATCCTTTTTTCAACATCCCCTGTACCTTGCTTTTCTCTCACTGTAACCTCCTGTGCACCAGTGGTGGTCTTGCTTTGCTTGGGGTGAAATAACTATGAAAACAAAATGAAAATAAATAAAAGTGGCACAGTAATCAGCATAAGTACATCGAAGAATATATGTTAAGATATTCCTACTGCCCATTTGTACAGTTGAAGGTGGTCACTAATGACTTTTTGGAAACGAGTTCTTTTCAGAATGCTATGTGTGCTGTGGTGCAGTGAATATCGGCTCGGAACGAGAAATCAGGGAGCCAAGTTCGAATTCCAGTTCAATTCATTGCATTCACTTACGCGCAAATACCCTTGGGAAAGGTATTAATCCATCTATTCCTTCCAGTTATGGGTTAAATAACAGGACAGATTGGGTTCTATAGCCTTGGTCCGCAACCAGTCTACCACAGAAAGCAATGGCAACCTACTGCGGGATAATCTTCTGCCCAGTCAATCATGTCTCTTTCGAGACATGATCGCCCAAGTGTGTATCATGTATGGCACTTAACTGACTGACTGTCAAATGCTACAGGATGTTCATTGTGGTGCAATGGATATCAGCTTGGAATGAGAAATTGGAGAGTCGAGTTCGAATTCGAGTAGAATTTGTTTCATTCACTTACGCACAAACACCTTTGGGAAAAATATGAATCCATCTCTTCTCTCTCCAGCTATGGGTTGAATAGCAGAACAGATTAGAATCTATAGTCTTGGTTTACAACCAGTCTACCACAGAAAAAAAAATGGCAACTTACTGCGAGAAAGTTTTTTGCTTAGTCAGTCATGTCTTAAAAGGGATATGATTGCCCAAGTGCGTATCTGGTGTGGCAATTAACTGACTGATGGACTGTCAAAATAAATGGATGTGTTTTTTTATTGTTCCTTGAAATTGAAGAAATTTACAGAAAATCAGGAAAGAGGAAAGCAATGATTTTTTATGAGGATTGGCTGACGATGAAGGACTGATGCTAAAGCCGTGAAATACATGAATTAATTTCAACTCTTTTTATTATTAACTTCTTTTTTTTTTTTTAAATAAACGTTTCACCCTGAGCAAGGCATTTCACTGCCACTACTGCGCAGGGGGCTACATAGAGTGGAGAAAGGATGGTTAAATATAGGAAATGTCAGAGGGTGGGTGATAGGTGGGTAAGGATACCGAGAATAAGGGTTGGGTAGATGAGAGTGTTCTGAGAATAATTGGAAATTAGTGTGATATGAGGTGTCTATTGACCCTACATTTAAACACCTAGAGATTGTAGCTGTCAGGAAAGCAGACTTGTGGAAGGGAATTCCACAGGCGGGAAGCGCGAGAAAAGAAGCTGTTGGAGTAGAAATTGCGGTTACATCTTATCTGTTTAACTGTAAAAGGGTGGGACCTAGTTGCTAATCTAGTATCTCGTGTAAATTCGTGCTTAGGCAGCACCAGTGATCTAAGTTCATCAGAGTAGAAGCCTGCATTGCATCTTTCCAGGTGAACTGACATCTGACTACTCAAAGAAAACTGCGTCATCTATATATCTTATGTTGGTAAGATTATGGCTGACAATAATAAATTATAGTAGGCATTCTAGTTTATTTGGGGTGGTTTTGCTGTACAGGTTCAGTGAATGCATACTTGTTACATTCCACTTTCTCTTTAACAAAATCTTTTTGATTTGATGTTGAATTTTTTAAAATTGGAAGTTCAGTTTTTTTAATTTGAGGGTAAAAAGTGCAGTTTTATCATTTGAAATTGTCTGTGATCTCAAGTAGATTGATTCATTTTTATAGATTATCAACCTTTTGCAGCCGGAAAATATGCTTAGAGAGTGAGTATTTGTTCTATATTTTTTTTAGATAATAATGATTTATTTATACAAGTCTTACTAATTAACCCATAGCTGGAG
This sequence comes from Ascarosepion bandense, assembly GCA_037127315.1. NCBI lineage: Eukaryota > Metazoa > Mollusca > Cephalopoda > Sepiida > Sepiidae > Ascarosepion > Ascarosepion bandense. Next base: position 555,569 of record JBBBDQ010000469.1, read on the forward strand.
AAAGAAGAAGTGGATTCATACCTATCTCAAAGGTATCTAAACTTATTTATAAATGAAACTTTGTCTGTGTGTGTGTGTTTACATTACCTAAAGACTCCGAAACGACTGAACCAATTTTCTTGAAAATTTACACAGTTGTACTATAAGCGTCTGCGAGTGTTCTTAGCTAGGTTTTGTGTCAAGGTACCCTCGATAATTATCGAAAATCGATAATCGAAAAAATTGGGTTATAGAAGGAGTGGTCCGATTTTAATCAAATTTGATACACTCATAGACAAAGACATAAGAAATGATATTAAAATGTTTCAAGGTTGCAGTTCTTACAATAGTGCAGAAAATCGATAATATATATATATATAAGGCAAGATGTTTGTGTGTGTGTGTCTGTTTATCTGCCTGTATGTCTGTATTTTTTTCAGCTCTTTTATTTTAGTTTTTGCTTTGGGTTTGGCTCTAAGTAGGTAGTTCTTAATCTCAGCCACGATACCATTTACTCAGAGGACTTATTTAGCCCTCAAAATTCAGTTTACGCTGAAAAAACCTTATTTGATATCGATACCAGGAAATCAAAATTTGACTTACAGCCATTCATTTTTTTTCAGTCTACAGTTTCACTTTAACTGGAAACAACTATTGCTTTTTAGTCTTTCGTACCAATGTCCAAAGAGTCTGAGCTCCAGGACCATGGATTAGTTTTAAAGATTTCATTACACCTGAGCAACGCCGGGCTATACTGCTAGTTTTCATATAAGTGAATATAACAAAGCCAACTGGAATTGAAAATATGCTCCCTGATTAACAAGTCTGAACTGTTATTCATTACACCATCAAAACATGCAAGCTTACAGCACCTGGTATTCTCAAGTGGTCACCCATCTAGGTAATGACCAGGTTTGACATTGCTTAACTTTAATGATTGTACAGGAACCAGGGTTTCAAAACCTAGATGGATTCAAAACAATTCGAGAAAATTATTTAAAATGTTGAAGATCCCTCTAATATTTATTTATTAATTGATTAATTGTAATTAAGTTATTTGAATTGCAAAGAAATATCGAAAGTGATCAATTCTAGATTGAAATTTTATACTATCAAAATATTCTATTATGAGTTATCTCCCTTCAGAATGTAGGCAATCAATTTCTAGTGCTTAAATAATATCTTGGTCGTCGGTATAGAATTTTGTCACGAAGTGTGTTTTACTTTGAGTGATGCAGGGATGTGTCACTGAGAGTGAAACACAGGTGTCAGGCAGATTTTGTTTTGAAAAGCAAATGTTAAGGGAGGTCAGCATCCAAGATGAGACAGAATGCACTGGAAATCTCAGGTGTCAGGAGGTAACTATTTAAGTGATGTCAGCTGTAAAAGAGAGTCAGTTTTTGAGTTTTACAGTTTTAGAGTTAGAGTTGCAGACAGCAGCCAGTCTGTTTGGCTGCTGGGGGCCTCGATGCATGTGTAATCCCACCAGATCTGACCCACTCACTACAACTGAAAAACAGAATAAAAATAATAGAATATTTTTATTCAAATATGAAGTATTGATGTCTGTTGATTTTATCAGTTGTCAAAAAGCAAGTCATTTTGAATCACCTTGGATCCAGGTTGTTTCATCATTTATCTGTGAAAGATAACATTTAATTCGGGCAGATTCTTGCCAAATGGATAGCAGTTTATGTATCGTCATTTATGAGAGAAAAAACACTGACATTTTGAAGAGAGGAATATTTTTGCAAGTTTTAATTTTCGTTGTCATTGTTAATTCCCTGAAAAGTACAAAAGACAATCATTTGTAGCTCTAATCAATGTTTGGCTTCTATCCTTTCTAGTCCCTCTTCTGCCATCCATTTACACAGGCTTTTACTTTTTAATAAAATCTTACTTCTTAAAAATAAATCATCTTTTAATAGAATAAATATTAAACAACAGTGTTTTCAGCTCTGATCATCATCAGAGTTGTTTTGACTTGAAGTTACACAGCAAGTCAGTGTGATTTCTCATCTTCAGTATGGCTGCTTATTTTCAAGGATCCCTGTCTGCTCAGGTCCATTCTCTAACACCCACTGAGCTAATCTGTGGTTTTATATTGTAGACCTTAGTTACAGTTCAGGTATTTACTCTGCCAGGGTTATATAGAGTTTTGTAACCAGAGTTGTCTTTTTCCTATGCTAGTTGCCAACCAAGGCTTGAGTGTCCAATCTGTCCTAGTATTTAACCCATAGCTGAGGGGAGAAGAAATAGATTCATACTGTTCTCAAAAGTATTTGTGCAAAAGGGAATGTAATGCACTTGACTGGAATTCAAATTTGGATCATTGATTTGTTGTTCTGTAGTACAGTAAAAGACAGTAGATAGAGATTGACATTGCATTTAAATTTTTTAAGATAAAGTTGGCCAGAAAGGAGGTGAAAGAGAGTTCCACAAGCAAGAAGTGCAAGAAAAGTGTTGTAGAGTAGAACTTGAGAAGTAGTTGATTTACTGCCGTTCAAACTCCTGTCGATTCCATTACACCAAAGTGGTATCAATACCACAGGTAGGAAAAAGAAAAAGAAAATGTACCAGCTGGTTGGAGGTGAATCCAAGTAAAAAAAAAGATATTCAGTAGTATTCAGGAATATGAACTAAAAAAGGAGGTGTTGTAGAGTAGGTCTTTGCATACTTCCTGTTCTTCCCTACTACTATGACAATGGACTGCTCCTAATTATAAAAATGACAAGTAGCCATATTAGAGTAAGATTTGGGAAGTAGTTGATTTACTCAAGTTTTCCCTTCCATGTATTAGTATTTAATAAACCTTTTTATTTTCCTTTCCTAGTTTTGTTTATTCAATACTCTATGATTTTCCTAATTCTCACCTATTTTGAACATGGACAATATTACAACAAAAAGAAACTGTTAGCATAGAAGTTTCAGTTACATCTAACCAACTGTAAATTAATGAAACTTCATCATGTCTAGCACTGCACTTAAATCATGAAATCTAGGTACCATAGTGAAGAGATCATCTGAACAATTACTATAAAAGTATTCATAGAAAAGACACAGGGAAGCAACTTTACGGTGGTAAGAAAGTAACTGTAAGCTGAGTTAGTTACCAGATCAGGAACAATAATATTGTTGCTTATTTTTTAGATTTTATCAAATATCTCTGAACCATATGTAGCAGCAATATTCCAAATATGCATGTAAACTGATGAGACCTCGTTGCCAGTCTAGAACTGTAATTAAATTCATAAAGTCTAAGTTTCATAATGAAAAAATCATTTGAACAATTGTAATATATTATTTGACCTAGTGCGTAATTTCCTACAGAAGTGTATTTTGAGCAAGTGTTATAAAACAGCAAAAATATGCAAGCTGCTAGCAAAAGAAAATAAATATTGTTTTGAAAAGTTAAAGAATGCAGATACTGGGGTGATGAGCAAAATTTCCCAGGTCAAGAGATGTGGACACAGGAATTTATTTATACTAAAATAAATATTATTGCATTGAAGGAATGTAATTAGGTTTAGTGTTTTGATAACCAGCATAGCCTAGGTCAGATAATATAAACTTCAAAATTGTTTTATAAACAATGTGACTAAAACATAACATGTTCAAACATATTTTGGCCAATATATAGATCAGAAGACAGTTGAGTTGGCAATAGTCAGTCAGCAGTTGAGATTGGAAGACAAACCCAGAGATCAACTCACACATATGTGTGTGCTGACCTCTCACCACTCCTCTACACACAATGATCACTGAAGAGAATAAAAATATGAGTTAATATTTTTATATATTTGTGTTGGTTGTTATCGCTTATCTGTCAAGATGTTTGTTGTTCCAGTGACAGTAGTAGCAGCAGTATATATGAAACATGACAGTGTTATATAACACAATTATCATGAAAGTATTTATAGAAAAGACACAAGGAGGTGACTTTATGGCAATGGGAAGGTGACTGAAGCTGAGACACCAGATCAGGACCAATAATATTGCTAATTCTTCTTCTGATTTTATCAAGGAGCTCAAGGTAAATAGCAGGGGCACCAGGCCATATATGGCACCAATATTCTAAGTATGGACAAATGGTAGACTTATGGAAGTTTTTAATTCTAAGTCATTGATAAAATATTTGAAAAAGAGAACATTAATTTAGGACCAAGATTCAAAATCTCTTAAAATCAATCTAAATAACTTTTTGACAGAAGTTTTTTCTATTTGTTTATTTGAAGAAGCAATTAATTGGCAGGTTACCAACTATTTTGACATCTGTCTCCAAGAATGCAGAATAACAAATCAATTAAATGTCTTTATAATCTAATTATATTTTCCAATGATAATTACAGAAAATAATTATTTCTCAATCTTTATGTGTCTTATTTATACAGAAGACTAGTCAAATGAATGGACAGAAAGGACCTAATATTATGTAATATCTATAATTTACTTGAAGATTGATTTGTTTTTTACAGTAAGCAAATTTATTAAATGGCTGATGCAAGTCTCCTTGGCTTCACTTTTTCAACCACCCTGAAGTGGAATGAATATATTGGATCTATAGCTGCATCTACTGCTAGGAATGTTGTGTCTCTGTGTCAAGCCAGAAAGCTTTTTTCATCAGAATCCATCTTGCACATTTATAAATCTACCATTTGTCCGTGCATTGAATACTGTTACCATATCTGGTTGAGTGTTCCTGTTATTCATCTGAAGGTTGTCGACAAAATCCAAAGATCTGCAATGTAATTGGTTCTGACTTGGCATTACAACTTCAGTCACTTTCTCATCGATATTGACATGATGCTATCCTCTGTCTTTTCTATAATTAATTTCATGGTGAGATTTTTCCCTGGTTCCACATAAGCATGCTACGAGATTAGCATTTAGGTTTCAAGGCTGAAATAGTTAAATGCAACCACCACTTCTACTCGGACAGTGTTTTTTTTTTGTTTTTCCTACCTGTGGAATTCCTTTCCATTTACTTGCTTTCCTGATAGCTACAATCTGGGATAGATTGTTCTCACTCCATGAGTCATTCCACTTCCAGATGTCTCAGCTATCTCAATTTAACTCAACTCTGCAATTTTTTGTTCACCTCTGCTGTAGGCAGGTTTTGAATTCACAACTCTTTGGGTCGAATAACAGAATCCAACCAATGCTTTTATCCACTGAGCTATGTGTTCTTGAGGACACATGGCCCAGTGACTTATGGAATAAGGACAATCTACCTCAATGAATGAAATAAAATGTTCACAGTATTTACATTATTCGGACTATTGTCCTAATCTTTGAACAAGTAACTTACATGGTTAGAGGGAGATAATTCATGACTGCCAAAAGAGGCACTACTATACAAGGAATGGAGTTCATATACCCCAGTGGTTGTAATAAAAGGTTCGGTTTGAAATTCCTAGCACCTGGAGAAGGCCAGAGCATACAATGGGCGAAACGTTGTACAAATGGCAACAAAGATGCGGAGAATAGGCCGAATAATGTAAGTACTACCTCATCTCAGGATTATAGACAAATAAAATGTTCAGTTAAAAATTCCAATCATGAAAAAGGTACAACGGCCAAAATGTTTTGAATATAGCAACAAAGATGAGGATAACAGTTCGAACATTGTAAATTATGTAAATAATTGTGGGCAGTTCTGAATGTGTCAAGAATTTGGCTACATCATTCATACTGTAGTAGTATTGTTTATAGTAAGATATGGCAGCAGCACATCTATGCATAAACCAGTCTGGCTATTTAGCATTTGCTGATATATCTTGTGAAGAATAAAACACTCCATGTTAGAAAGAATTCACGCAGAAATGAGGGAGGCTGTTATGGGAGCTCTATTCTTAAAGAATGCAAAGAGAGGAGCTTCTGCAATAAAAGATCTGAAGCCATCCCAGTCAACTTTAGGGTGTTGAAAAATTTTCCACTGAAATGGGGTATCAAAGGATGCCTTTGATTCAGCATCGGTCTTTAACATGGCTCAGTGAGTAATCTGAAGTGCTCAAGGAAGGTAACACTAATGTAGAACATTTCTCAAGACTTTTATGTGCCATGTCCTTTCAGGACGTAGGCGATCGTGGCTTTCCACATCTCCCTATCCCCTGGTGGTGCTTAGTACGCTTTCTCCTGTTGCACCATGCAACCCTCGTTCCATCATCCACCTAATCAGGTCCTTCAAATATGTTATCTGCTGCTTTCCCCTGTCTCATTTTCCCTCTATCTGGCCTGTTAGTATCAGGTTGTCCAAGCCCTCCTTCCTCATTGCATGTCCCAGGAACTTTAGTTGTCTCTTCCTGATTCTCAGTATTAATTTCCTTTTCATTTCCATCCTTTCCAAAACCTCGTCATTGCTCACATGCTTGGTCCATGATATTTGCAGCATCCTTCTGTAGAACCACATTTCAGCTGCTTCAAGTTTTTCCTTCATCTTTGAAAATATTGTTCAACATTCACTGCCATATTGAAGAACCCACATCACATTCAGTACTCTCGTCTTTGTTGCTAGCAAAATTGTCCTGTTTTTAATACTTTACTCAACTTTTGGAATGCTTCCTTTGCCATGCTAATTTATCTTTGGATCTCTGTGTCACACTTTCCGTCTTCTGTTAGAACACTTCCCAGGTATTTAAATTTTTGTACCTGCTTGATTTTAGTGTCCCTCACCTATATTTGGCATTTTGGGCTGCTGTTTTTGCTGATGACCATGTATTTGGTTTTCTTGCAGTTTATTTGTAGTTCTTTCTTGTCACTCTTTTCAGCTACCTTCTGTAGGAGGTCTTGTAGTTTCCTTTCTATGTCTACTATCAGCATTGTATCATCTGTGTACCTTATATTGTTTAAAATGTGGCCTTCCATGACGAATCCTGGCATAACTTCTAGGATTCTCAGAATAGTCTCGCTGTACAAGTTGAATAAATCCGCTGAAAAGACACATCCTTGTCTTATGCATCTTTCAATCTTTGTATAACTGCTGAATTCGTTACCTGTCCGCATGCAGGCAGTTTGCTGCCAGTCGAGATTCTTGATTACTCTTAGGTCTTTCCCAAATATGTCGAGGCTGCCAAGCATCTCCATCAATTCTTTGTGGTGTATTTTGTCAAACACCTTTGCATAATCAATAAAACATAGGTACAAGTCCTTCTTCATTTGTATTGCCCTTTCAAAGAGCATCCTAATCATAAATATGACGTTCCTTAAGAAGTAAGAAAGAGGTCTAATAGTTTGTATGGTGTCCTCTCATATTGGAAATCTGAATAGGTTCATTCAAGATCTGAGTGTGAAGGATAAGTCATCATAATTTTTAACTTCTTCATTAATTTTGTTTTAGTCAAATTGCCACTACTAAAGGAAATATTATGACTATGTCGTAATAATTAAAATAAATATAATAAAATCTTATTCTTTCTATACACAATGTTATTACATATACTTCTTTTTCTATGTGTTGTGTCACTTTAGGACATGGCTATCCACAACTTTCTGTCCTTTGTAACCCTTAGTAATGTTTGTCTTTTTGCTATATCTCCTAATATCTGTTCTGGTAATCATTTACATAAGCTCACTAGGACTTATGACCATATCATGTTGTAACTAACTGTTACTATAAATCAAAGTTAAGCAACATTAAGCCTTGTCAATACCTTGACGGGTGATCACTTGGAAATATTGGTGTTATATGCTTGGATGTGAAAGTGGTGTAATGGATAATGGCTTAGAATTGTTAATCAGAGAGCTGAGATCTAATTCCAGTTGGGTTCATTTTATTCACTTACATGCAAATACCTTTAGGAAAGCTATGAATCCACCTCTTCTTACTCCACCTAGGTTAATTAGTAATACTTGTATATCTAAATCATTATTATCCCTTCATCAAAAAAATTCTTACAATCTAAAATATTTTCTGGCTTTAAATAACCTGCAAGAGATTGATAAACCATAGAAAACAAGTCAATGTAAAAACAAGCTTGTTAGGTATGTTATACTTATAAGAATGTCAGTATTACTATTTGAAAATTGCTGAATTTTTTAACATCCTTAAAATTGCTTATTTTCATGGTATCAGCGGATTAGTTAGTTTAAGAATATTTTTGTATTTCTATTACATATTCTTACATTTCTGAAGACCATGTGATAACAGTTGCCTTTTGTGGATAAACTACTAGGGCTATATTTTCTGGAACAACATGTCATATCGAATTTTCCCACCAATAGTAACTGGTAGTTTGTTACTGGAGATAAAGTGACAGCAAGTCTTGTTTTCTCCAGCACTTTTTTTTAGGATTCAAGCCGTTTTCAGTCTTGTTATCCTCTGGATAGTTCTAACTCTTCTTCTTATTTCAATTTCCTTCTTTTCTTTTCTTTTCTTTTCAAAACAGTTCCCAGCGCTCCAAAAATAACTGGCAGAACTGTCACCTTCGTATTCCCAAAGTTTCTCAGCTCTCTGGCAAGGATGAAATAGTCTTCTTTAATTTCTTTTTTTTTTTTTTTAAAAAGATTTTCTGTGTGGTCTGGTGGAATTGAAAAACACATTATCTGGCATATTTCCTTATTTTTGTTTGCAGAAATTATAGTTTCATTTTTTTAGTGAAAAAAAAATGTAATTATAGTTTTAAGAGAACATATGCTATATTTAATTCTAACTGGAGAAAGAACAATGTTGTGAAAGTGGACTTTTCCCAGAGAATAAGGGAAGAAGAAAGACTGTTCTTTATAATATACCTTGTATATTCAGATGTTATTTATATATTTTAATTGAATGAAGACATGGAAAAAAAAAATAGCAATGCTGCTAACAGCTGCTGTGTATAAGTCATACAATTGTTATATATATATAGGAAAGAATATTAAAAAGTTTTGAATTTTAAAATGTACTTTTATATATATATATATATATAGATATAGATATATAAATAATATTTTTATTACTTTAAATGTTAGTTTTAGTAGATACCCATATTTGAGTAAACGCTCTGTTTATTTTTAAACAGTATTTTTTAATCTATTGGCCTGCACATTTGAGAAAAATTATTAAGGGAAAAATAAGTTATGACTTTTGGGAAAATCTGAACAAGTAAAATGTGCTTTAAAGATAAATAGAAACTTGTTTGATCGTGAAGCTCTTTGTAGGCAAGTGATCAAAACATATACAATCAAATGGTGGTTTCTCTTGAAAAGTGGGATGCAGGTTTGAATTCTGCTAGAGGGCGCATTCTCTTTAATAAATTTTCTTGAATGTGCAGGTTGATAGACAAAATAAAAAACTGTTTAAAAATAAATGGGGCATCTACTCAAATACGAGTATCCACTAACAACAGCTTTTAAAGTAATATTTGTGATATACGCTTGAAAAATCATGTCTTTTTCGATCCATGACTGACTAGGCTGAAGACACTATTTACATTATTTAGACTATTGTCCTCATCTTTGTTGCCATTTGTACAATGTTTCAGCTGTTGTACACTCTGGCCTTCTTCAGGTGCTAGGAATTCTTTATTCCTAGCACCTGAGGAAGGCCAGAGTGTACCTCATCTCAGAAATATAAACAAATAGACAGATGACTTTCCCTCAGTAGGTTGCCATTTCTTTCTACGGTAGACTGGTTGCCAACTAAGGCTATAGAACCTAATCTGTCTTGCTATTCAAAACAAAGCTGGAAGGCAAAGAGATGGATTCATACTTTTCTTAAAAGTGAAACTTTGGGAATACGAAGGTGACAGTTCTGCCAGTTATTTTTGGAGCACTGGGAACTGTTTTGAAAAGAAAAGAAAAGAAAAGAAGGAAATTGAAATAAGAAGAAAAGTTAGAACTATCCAGAGGATAACAAGACTGAAAACGGCTTGAATCCTAAAAAAAGTGCTGGAGAAAACAAGACTTGCTGTCACTTTATCTCCAGTAACAAACTACCAGTTACTATTGGTGGGAAAATTCGATATGACATGTTGTTCCAGAAAATATAGCCCTAGTAGTTTATCCACAAAAGGCAACTTTTATCACATGGTCTTTAGAAATGTAAGAATATGTAATAGAAATACAAAAATATTCTTAAACTAACTAATCCGCTGATACCATGAAAATAAGCAATTTTAAGGATGTTAAAAAATTCAGCAATTTTCAAATAGTAATACTGACATTCTTATAAGTATAACATACCTAACAAGCTTGTTTTTACATTGATAAACCATAGAAAACAAGTCAATCTCTTGCAGGTTATTTAAAGCCAGAAAATATTTTAGATTGTAAGAATTTTTTTGATGAAGGGATAATAATGATTTAGATATACAAGTATTACTAATTAACCTAGGTGGAGTAAGAAGAGGTGGATTCATAGCTTTCCTAAAGGTATTTGCATGTAAGTGAATAAAATGAACCCAACTGGAATTAGATCTCAGCTCTCTGATTAACAATTCTAAGCCATTATCCATTACACCACTTTCACATCCAAGCATATAACACCAATATTTCCAAGTGATCACCCGTCAAGGTATTGACAAGGCTTAATGTTGCGTAACTTTGATTTATAGTAACAGTTAGTTACAACATGATATGGTCATAAGTCCTAGTGAGCTTATATGTAAGTGAAAGCAACAAATTTGATTGGAATTTGAACTTGGCTCTCCAATTTCTCATTTTGAGCCAATATCCATTGCACTACAATGTACATCCTTTATCATAATTCTATTACTTTAAAAAATATTTATGATGTATGACAATCTCTACTAGAGTACATTGGGAGAGAATAGCAGAATTAAGCAAGTGAAGTTTTATTTTGCTAAAGTTTGTCTTTAGTACACCACTAGAGTTGCCATCTGTTTCATATTTTGATGCTGAAGATATGTCTTGTGTCAGTTATTGCAGGACATGTTTTGGCCTGCATTCTGAGAATTGATGTTTCTTTTTAGGAATTAGGCTTTTATTTTTAGGCTTTTTTATTTTTTAAAGATGTACTTAAGAAAAATGACTGGTTGGAATCTTACCTGTCTGTTCCCTCTCCTTTCTCTTTCTTTGTTTCTCTCTTGTACTTTCATGCTGCAATTCCATGATTAATGAAAAGGATTATTCTTACTGTTGCTACTGTTTTTTCTTAAAATATAGCTTCACTCAAAAATTCTAACTAAAGTGTTATTTTACACTGACCATATAAAATTCTTGCATGATAATTAATTACATGTGAATCCCTATCACACAAAAATACTGAACTGATTTAATTTAGCTTTGTAAAGACAGTTAAAGTTTCTGGGACATGTAATGAGGGGTTGGAGAATTTGATACTCACAGGACAGATCGAGGGAAAGAGAGGGGAAAGCAATGCATGACATACTTGATGGGCTTGAGCTAATGGATGGCTGACCAGGGTTTTGGACGGATAACAAGAGAAAGGGTGTTAAGAGCTACAAAGGATAGGGAGATGTGGGATGCCATGATTGCCTATGTCCTAAAGGGACATGGCATATAGAAGAAGGTTCTATAGAATTTGCAAACCTTATGATTGGAAATCATCAGGAGAGTTTCTGTCTTTTCATTTTAGGGAGTTGGCAACCTTATACACTAGGTTTATATTAAAAATTTTCATCCTGTCTCCAAAAAATAATTTTTATTTTTTTTTCAAAATGATTCTTCTGGAATAAATTTCTTCTTCTTTTTTATTGTTGTGACCAGGATTTGATAAACATAAAAAATTATTTAATCTAAAAAAAAAAAAATAGATAAATAAAAAAATAAAATGACTGACAAAAAATTTAATAGGAATAAAAATATGAATAAAATTAATGAAACACAAAGTATAAAATTTGCTGCACTGTGTGTGTGTGTGTGTATTTTTCCCTTCTTGTCTGAAAACAAGAAAAAGTTGTTGCTGAAGAATCTGGGTTAAGAAGAAGAGTCTTATTTGATCTAATAATAACACATTTCTGTTATTATCTGCTGCTTGAGGGTGTCCCCCACCTACATCCTAATGTATTTTTGGATGGAGCACAAATGTTCTGATGTCATTCTGTTATCGCAACGCTGGTAGAAATATATTTTTTCAATTGATGAACCAATTAGCAAATGGAAGTTTTCATAAATTTTGCTTTTCCCAGCATCAAGTAAACTCCAGCCTCACGGATGCACACCAATTTTGATTTGCAAAATTTAAAAAAAAATCTTTTTAGTCTGTAGGATGCATGGTATATTTCTTTGTGGCAGTTGGAAGAAAATAACATTTTTAAGATGGAGAAAAAGAGATAATAAAATGAAAAGTGATTTTTAATTAATTTTATTGCAGTATTTTATCATCTTTTGAATGGTTTTTGTTTTAAACTGGAAACCTTTCATGATGGTTATTCTCCATGACGCAAACTCAAACAGAGAGAATCTCTCACAGAACTTTTGCAGTGCCAAGTAACACAGACTTCTGAAGCAATGGGATACTAATATGTACGAGACTGGTGTAATGAATTTGTGGCCTCCCCCTTACCCCAAATCTATGATACTAGGGCCTCCCACTCTACTACATCTCAATTTTCATAAGGTCGTATTCATAAAAAATAGAAATTTTGTTGTAATCTAATTATGTAGAATAATGGCTCCTATGCAATATATGTGAAACAATTCAACTAGAAAAATTGGAAATAGATACAGTGTATCTAAATACAAATTAGAGACATGTCGTAATAGATCATTCCATTTTAAATAAATCAACAATGTTTTGTGGCAATTTTTAACATCAACTTGACATTTTTCTTGTTAAAAGTTGAATAATTTTAACACATTATGGATAACAGGGAATTATATATAGTGTTTTTTTTCGCAACTTGAACCAAAAAAAAAAAAAATCCTAGAATAACATCAAAATCCGCAAAAATTTTAAACCTTTAATAGACAGTTGTGCTTAGTTTAACTTGTAACACATGCAAATGTAGGTATCAAAAAGAAAATGTTGATAACAAGAGTCACACAGTATTGTCCAGGAACCCCCTTCCATCTTGCCCCCTTACCCCAGTTTGGAGTTTTGGGGATAGTATGCAATGGCCCCGAGTATGTGTACTGTTGGAAGTTGTTCTCTATTTGCATACAAATTATTTGTTCTTGACAGTAATATCATCATCATCATTTACAGAGATGTAGAAATATCTGAGATTGTGTTCAGGTATCTTGTAACCTTGCTGAGAGTGAGGAACTCACAAAATGGACAAAACTCTTGATGGCAAGATGAAATCACAGACACGAGGAGTATATTTGGTATATGAAGAAGCTTTGTAGATCAAAGTTGAATGGTGGAAATTTGATTTCCGGCATAAATGGTTGCGCAGCATGGTGCAGATATTGTTAACTAGACCAAAATAGACCTAGACAATGTTCTAAGAGCAATGTGGCTAGGCTTTACTTACCACAAAAGACAGTGGAAGAGATTTCATAGGCGTATAACATCAGAATATAAATCCTTGCACGAATATGTGGGTTAACCCACTTGGCTTTACCAAATGCACACTAGGTGGCACTGTTTAAGTCTATAAAGAGATAAACATTTCCTTCTTCTTCCTCTTTATTCAAGATATAGCAGCTCGTAGATAAGAGCGTTTCCTGCTGGGGCATGTTGATTTCCTTGGTTCACTGATGACTGAACACTTACACACATGCACATACACGCATGTATCACACATGCTTCTACCACACAAACACACAAACACGCACATTAATATCTAAGTTTTTAAACTTTTTTTTTCACTATGTTCACATTAATGTACTTTCTTTTGTTAACCCGGATATAAGATAAATTTTATGTGGTCCCAAATTGGAGCCTGCGGTAATGTATATAAAATAGACCAAACCCGGATATAAGATAACTTTTATCTGGTCCCGACAACTCTCTTATATCAGGGTTACACTGTACATACATTTAATTTGTTGTTTATTTTAATACCATATTTTCGTGTTATTTATGTTTGTACTCACACAAGTCTGTCAAGTATTGTTTGCACGACAAAATGTACCAGGAACCATTAAATATTTACTGAAAGATGTCTATGCCTCACAAGGATTATTGGTGATTCCCACAAAAAGTGAAATGCTGGCAGATTACAGGAAGAGAATCTATGATGAGAAAGTCAATGCATGGAAGGAAAAAAAGCCTTGCCTGGAGCATTTGCACAAGAAAGCCAAGAGGTATAAGATCTGGAATCATGGAGGTGACTTAGGAATTGAAGTAGGAAAATAAAGGGGGCGATCTGTAGAGTGTAAAATTCCATCAAGTATTCTATTGATAGAACATCTAATTTATCCTTATTCCCACCTGCCATTTGACAGTTCTGTACAACCAATTAAGACCAGCTAAGACAAGCTTAGTATTCAGTTACTGTGTATGTAGGGGTGGGTAATGTTTGACCAGTGGTCTGAGCATTTGCACTCAGGTCACCTACATTAAAAACCCAATTTGTGTCACAACTTGTTCCTGCAGGGGAGTGGGGAGAAGAGTAAATGCCCCCATCTAATTTACCCATGTAAATCTTCTGAAAATGTGCAACATCTTGTCAGTAGCAGCACTTAGCTGGGACAAAAGAGTACAGATGACTTCCCAATAAAATTGTTCACAGTATGTTCTGAGAGCTATACAAAAAGTGCCTTGAGTGCACAGGGAAGTGGTGTGAACATCCACCAACATCAATAGCTAAAAATGAGCAAGTGAAGCTCATGGGAGATACAATTATGTTGACTGCCAAGCACATTGGTGAGCAATTACCCTAATGTCATACTGCACAAGAGCAGTCATGAATGGATCCTGATAGACACTGCAGTACCTTGGATAAGAATATGAAAGTGAAGCAGGTGAAAATACAAAGGTACCAAGAGCTAACAGGGAAAAATCAGAGAAATATACCAAGCAGTTGCAAAAGTTGTTCTTTTTGTGGTTGGTGCACTTGAGACTATTTCTGTAAATCGGTGCCGGTATAGTATATCGCATACTTCTTTGATTCTGGTATAGTATGTAGCCTACCTGGTTTGAATGTGTCCTACCTCAGTAAGAGTATAAGTATTAAGTTATTTATTGAAACTAATTATTTTCCCTAACCCTTACCAGACACTTATAATACTTCCTTATAATATGCTTATTAAGGTAGGCCACATACGATACCAATGACAGAGTTTTGTTGGCTACATTTGAAAGGTAGGCCACATACTATATCAACACCCAAAAGTCTTTCTGCCTTGAAGGAGGTTTTGGGAGTTCCTGATATCATTGGGAATGTGCAAGTGGCAGCACTGTTTGGAACAGCTCATGTGCTGAGGAAAGTGTTGTGTCTCTAAGCTGTACGTAGAAGTTGAGATAGGATCATTGTCATGGCCTATCTCCTTGATGAAAGAAGCACAAAATCACCTGTGCCATGTACATTTCCTAGTTCCTTAAAACTAATTAAATGCCTGTAGGTAGGCATGAAAAAATTTGCATAACTGACTTAGGTACACATAAAAGTGAATAGATTTTGTCTTTGGGAAGATTTTGGCAGATTGCAATGAGATGTGTGGCAGAATGAAGATTACCCTACAACAAGGAATGCATTTCAATGAGTCAGCTGCGAGATTCCTGGTCAAATACCTGGCAGTGAGGAATGTGAAACAGATTACAACAGACATTACTACAAACATCATCACCCAATGATGAAAAGGAAGCTGTAGAGAACCATGATTACCCACATCCTGAAGGAATGTCTTCTCCTAGACTGGTTTGCTAAGACTAGAGAGTCTAGTCTACCTTGCTATTTCACTTATAGATGAACTAGCAGTATAGCCTGGCATTGCTCGGGTGTAATGAAAGCTTTAAAACTAATCCATGGTCCTAGAGCTCAGACTCTTTGGACGTTGGCACGAAAGACTAAAAAGCAATAGTTGTTTCCACTTGAAGCGAAACCGTAGACTGAAAGAAAAATGAGTGGATGTAAATCAAATTTTGATTTACTGTTATCGTTATCAAATTTTCTGCACTATTGTAAGAACTGTAACCTTGAAACTTCTGAATATCGTTTCTTATGCCTTTGTCTATGAGTGTATCAAATTTGATTAAAATCGGACCACTTCTTCTATAACCCAATTTTTTTGATTATCGATATTTATCGGGGGTACCTCAACACAAAACCTAGCTAAGAACACTCGCAGATGCTTATCGTACAACTGTGTAAATTTTCAAGAAAATCGGCTCAGCCATTTCGGAGTCTATAGGTAATGAACACACACAGACAGACACACAAAGTTCGATTTATAAATAAGTTTAGATTTAGATTCATATTTTTCTCCAAGAGCCTTACTGTGAAGTGACCACACAAACTCTTTCAGCTGGAATTTGAACATTTCTTGCTAACTCTGTTTTGCATACTGTTAACGGTCTATCCACTCATATCTACCTGGCTAAATATACAATAGTAGAAAAGAAATCTTTCACCAAAGTGTATGCCAATGACAAGATCTTGCGTAAAATGCAGAGTTATCAATCTTCAGTGAAAATTCTGTAACCTATTTTTAGCCAACAGAACCTACAATGCAATGTTTCGTATTCATTCTTGTGTGCCACATACCAACACACTGGGACAAAAGCTTAAACTGTGACTATGTGTGTGCATATGTATGTGTGGGCTGGTATGTGTTCCTGTTATAAATAGTCTAACACACTTAACAATCAACGTGCCAGCTACAGTGAGGCAAGGAGAAGGAAAGCATTCTCACTATTATATGCAGGGTACGATGAGTAAATTGTCGCCATTAGATATTTTTAATTTTGTGTATGCGCATTGTTTGTTTATGATTTTGTCACTTGCACAGTATAGTAGGGTCAGTTGGGCACCATCTGCATGAAAAGGAGCACCATGATACAATTTACTCCACCAAAAATTTGAAAACAGCATACTGTATTGCTTGGCATGTTTGCTCCTTTACAAAAATTTTAGAGTGTTTGGGTATCAATCTGAAAACGGTGTAGAGAATTCGGAGAGAGTTGGGTGAGTCTAATGGGGATTAAGAAGGTGTCTGGAGTGATCACTAGTGACATTATGTCTCTGTTCATCTTCCCACAGGGACTCAGACTTAATATGGAAGCCTATATCAACTATCTTGAAGAGGTAGTGCTACACTAACTCAAAGTGGTTGCTGGAGGACCCTATGTCTAGCAACAAGACTCTGCACTATGCCACACAAGCAAGAGAACCCAGTCATGGCTGTCAGACAATTTCTGTGACCACATCACACCTTAAATCTGACCATCTAACTCCCCAAACTGCAACCTGCTTGATTATTACGTGTGGGGCGCAGTTGAGGGAGATACCAACAAAACTCCTTGCAACACCAAAGATGAACTGAAGGTAAGGATTATGGCAGCATTCACCAACTTAAACAAGGAGACCGTCCAGTAGAGTTGTAGGAGATTCTGAAGTCATCTAGAAGCTGTGGTTGAAGCCAATGGCGATTTTATTGAATAAATTTGCTCTTTAGTATTTTAAGATATTTTTATGTAATTTTGGTAAATGAGATATCAGTGTTATTTTCATTTTTGTGTAATTTAGACGACAATTTATACATCGCAACCTGTACCCCAGGGCAAAAATCAAAAGACAAGCACTCTTCATATTTTTGTTTTATTGAATAGAAACAAAATATATAATGATTATAGGTAACTAATGAACTAAAAGTTTTTATGGAAGCAGAACTGAAATTATTAATATTTCAATTTTTTTCTTCAAAAAATAAAGTTAATTAATGAACTTGTCACTATTTTTTTTAACAATCATATCTAACTGCTTTAAAGTTTGTCAGATGTTTATTTGCCATTACATGAAAGTATCATGTTAGAATTACAGTATAACCAGGATATGAGAAATCTGGATATAAGAGAGATTTTCTTTGGTCCCAAATTAGAGCCTGTGGTAATGTACAGTATAACCCGTATATAAGAGAGATTTTCGCTGGTCCCAAATTAGAGCCTGTGGTAATGTATATAAAATAGACCAAACCCGGGTATAAGAGAAATCCGGATATATGAGAACTTTTATCCGGTCTGGACAACTCTCTTATATCAGGGTTACACTGTATATACCAAAGACAAGAATTATGTATTTAAAAAAAAAATTAAAGTAACAAACTAGGCAGGCTAAATCTTGAAACCACATGATAAAACATTAGCCATCTGTCATCTCTTAAGGAATGAAACTGTGTAAATTTCATGCAACTATTGAAATCAGAAGCTAATACAGCTGGTCTTTTGTCAAGTAGAATAGCCTTATCTAAATAACTATAAAATTGAAGGATATTCAGATTTCATTTTCTGTCTATTTCTAAGATGAGTTACTGTAACTATTTACATTGTTCAGACTGTTGTCCTCATCTTTATTACCATATTTTTAATGTTTCAGCTGTTGTATGCTCCAACTTTCTAAAGGTAATATACATTAGAATTTCAAGCCGAACAGCATTGCCTGATATATCTGTCTGCCACATTGCACATTTTGAAAACCACTACTCTAAAGTAATTCATGATTAAATTTTAAGCATAGATTTTATGAACATGTCATTGTTCATGTGCACAATATCTTTAATACTGATTAGAAATGTAAAATAAGAAAGCAGGATTTTGTCAATGATAATCTGTGAATAATTGTTGGACATAATCTTTTAATTGGCTGTTGGCTTTGTTTCTTTTAAATTCATCTTATCAATCAACCCTTTGTGGGTTATTTAAAGCCAAAACATTTTTTAATTTTAAATTGTATTATCAATTTTTTGAGAATAAGAATAATTTCATTTTTCACAAAGGAAAGATACTGTTTAAACTTTAGCTAAGGTGGGGAGTGAATCCATACCTTTCTCAAGAGTATTTGCATGTAAGTTAATGTAATGAACCCAACTAGAATTTGAACTAGGTTCTCAGATCTTTCATTCTGAGTATCTATCAGTACACCACCTGCACATCCACAAAATAGTAAGAAAAACATCTCAGGATTTGTTAGAAAATTTATATATGCATAAGTTAAAATTTAGTTGCTGGTTGCCCATAGAAAATAAATTTTTCCCTAGTATAGAAAAAACTTGTGTTGGTACTGCTACATTTTAGAGTAAAAAAGAGATATATCAACCATCTCCCCACAGGGGTGGATGCCTGAGGTAGATGTGGCACTAAGCCATTTAAATGGGAACATCGTAAGCTCAAACAAAAATTCTTGTCTAATTTTGCCCAGACAAGACTAACCTTTGGCAGAACCTTGTCTGGGTTACTCTTTGCCTGAAGGCAGAACCGAGATCAGAGAGAGATGAGAGAAAGGGTTATGTTTTGTTTTATAGTCCTGTAATAACACCACCTAGTGGGCATTTTGGCATACTAGGTGGGGGATAATCCCTACATTGTAAATTTCCTAGTTTGTCCAGATAACTAGATATTATTTTCTTGTTCAGAGTTTAGAAACTGGGTCGGGCCGAGAACTTTTCAGCTCCTCATAAAATTTGACAATTGTTTTAAATGTATGTTCAGTAAAGCAGACAGTTTAAGCAGCTCTTAGGAGGAAAAGAGGAGAGAGAAAGAGAAAGGCAGAAAGAGAAAGGCAGAAAGAGAGAGAGAAAGCAAGAGAGAAGAGGGGAATAGAGAGAAGAGAAAAACAAAAAAGTTTTAAGCTATTTTGTTCTTAATTTTAGGCAATATCAATAATACTGATTGCTAAGTTCTATGAAATAATCTCCTTTATCTATTATATAATAATACTTTTCTTAAAGATTAACCAGCTTATTTTCGGTTTAAAAAGACATTGCATATGAAGAATAGAGTTTACTCAAAGTTTCATCAACTCATTAGTATTAAAAACACATTATACCGCAAAAATAGTGTTTTTGTTCGTGTTCTATGGAGGAGCCATTAATATAAAAATAATAATAAAAATATTGCATGCAATGATTAGAAAAGAGATTAAAATCATACAAAGAATACATTTGGTAGTTGTATATTTGTTTATTTGCAAAATACATTTTATAGTTTGATACATCAAATTGGGGAAATACTAATAGATTTATATGAATAAAATGAATATTAACAAGTGTACAATTCATCACATGTAAAAGGATGTTAGTATTGTAAATAAAAATTACAAATGAAAGTTAAAGTTCAGGGTTATTTGTAAACAAAAACCATTTTTTCAACAATTAGAAAAAGCTGTATACATTTTACAGAGAAAACAGATCAATACTATTCTTAAATAGGTATATACAAGGTACCTCAACTCATTTTTGATACGTATATTTTAAGTTAATTTTATTAAATGAAAAAGCTTTCTTGAAGCTTTCAATTTAGCTTTAATTGAAAGCCAAAAGTTTAAAATTACTATTTCCAGTAAGCAAAATACTCTGTTGTATTTCAAACAAATTTTATTGATTGCATCTAAAATTTTGAGTTTAAAAAAAAAATTAACTTTTTTGGCCATTTTTGAGTGATTGACACGTTTTGCAAACAAAAGCTAATTCTTAGTTTTAAAAATATTGCAAAAATAAAATATACATTGCCGACACATTAATTTAGGAAAATTAGCAAATTTAAGTTACATTAATCTGAAACAAATATTACTTGCTTACTGACTGAAATGTACTATAAAAATGTTTCTTAACTGTGGTAGTCCTGTTATTTGAAGTGTTTATTGATTAGTAACAGCAGGATCTGGCAAAAAAGCTAAGTATGGATGACAAGAATTGACGTAAATTTATGTAACCTAAATGAACATTTCAATTTTGGTTTTTAACTTCATTATAAAATTAAAAATTTAATGTAATATTTTCAGCAATTACTTAATATTTTATAGAATTTTGGTTAGTTTAACTGTATAGCCTTACATTTGAAAATGCTTTCTGAAAAATAAAAATTAAAATAATATAAAACTTTCTCTTAAATTAATTTTAAAATTTAATAACAGAATGAAATTATATAACACGATAAAGGTAACTCAATAATTTATGAAATGTTATATTTATTAATTTATATTTTTAATATCTATTTTTCATATTATTCTTTATTAATAATAATTGTTATCATGATTATTATGACATGGTAAAGTTATCTATTAAATTTTTATAATACTTTACATTGTATTATTAACTACATAATTGTTTACACTATTATTTTATTTAATAATAATCCAATACCCTAAACTCACATGTAAATGCAGCGATATGCATCAGAGAAAAGACATTCAGGTATAGTTTGTGGCCCTGAAAAAGGTTGTTTATATTTCTTTTATTGCCTCTTCAACTGTCCTCATCGCTGAGCTGATTCTCCACATACAAGTCCTGAATCACAGTCAGCTCCAACTTTATAATGATAGTTGTCAACTATATCATCAAGATAACAAATCCTATAAAATGGATCTGCAAAACTCATATTGCCAACATAATCATTGAAACACATGACCTTTTAATGATAAAAAAAAAAAAAAAAAAAAAAAAAAAAAAATCGAAAAGAAAAATGTTTGAATTATTTAAAAAATCTTGGTGCATGAAGATCTGTATTAACCTTCTCAATTGTCGATTAATAAATATAGTCTTCACTTATTAATTTAATAACCTAATTGAAATGATGATTGGAAGAAATTTTTAGATTTTTAAAACATTATAAACTATTATAATTAAAAATAAAAATGAAATCATTCTTGCAAAAATTCATTATTGAAAAGTTTTTTTCTCTTCCTTCAGATTATGATATCCTTAATATATAGTTTATAAAAGCAATTAAAAGTTTATCTTAATAAAACGCAGCATAGTTTTATTGCATTTTTACTTTTTGAAGAATATTTATCTGGGAAAAAAAAAAAAAAAAAGAAAAAATGTGATTTACATTCCCCAAGGAGTCCTGCACCTAATAAATAAAACAAAGTTTCATAAAAATTTCAGGGAATTAATTGAGAAAAAGTAACATATGTTAAAAAAAAAAAGTTACAAAGATTTTATAAAAATGATTTTAAAAATAATTTCAGTCAATTGTGAATAAATCTGTCAATTATTTGATTTTAGTAAGAATTTCTAAATTAATGTTTTTCACAAAAAAAAAAAAAAAAAAAAAAAAAAAAAAAGGCTTAATAATAATAAAAAAATTTTTTAAAGAAAATTTTGAACATGTTAGAAAGGATTTAATAAAATAATTAAAAATACCTTAATCTTTCCCCTTAATAATAACAAACACTTCAACAATAAAACTTTTTAATTATTATTTTTGGAGCATTTTAACATCATGCCATTTTTTCAGTAAATGAGTGGAGGTACCTAGATACTTGTAAAATGAGTAGACAAGGAATATATGAGAATATTAAAGTAAAAAAAAAAAAGAGTCTAAAGTACAAAAAGCAAAAAAACAAAAAACAAAAAAACAAAAAAAAAAAAACAAGAAATATTAATGAAGAATTTGAACAAAAGCAAATGAAAATAAACTGAATGGTTGTCTGTTAAACTTGACTAATGTATAGCACAAAAAATAAAGTTTAAAGAAGAGCATTCAGCAGAATGTAAAACTCTACACAAGATTGATAAGCTAATCATGATTTTCCAATTAATTTTAAATTGAGGATAATCCTTGTAAGAGATCCTAAAATCGCAGAAAGCCACAAGGTGTTAAATATTTAAAAAAATAATTAGTCCTTTGCAAACAATACTAAGCAGTAAACCATTGCATTTTAGTGGCTTATTGCCTTGCTTGGAATGAAAAAAAAAAAAAAAGAATTGAAGAGTACGAATATTCAGAAAACTCAAAATTATTACTTGATTATTTTAGTGCATAATTTCAGTTACAATCATTGTCACATGATGTAAACAATAACCAGTGCATTATTTAGACAAATTTGTCATAATCAACCGTGCTTATTTATAGTACAGAATATGTGATAGCCCTGAGCACCCAAACAAAGAGTGAAATAAAAATTTAATTTTTGAAATTTGAAATTGTCCCTGTTAACTTCGCTGTACAAGAGCCCCACAATCCCACAAGTGTGAGTGCAAATCCATATTTTGTTAAGCGAGACCAGAGTAGTACCCCCACCCCCTACTTGTGTCTTAGGGGCATACAATCAAGGAGTTGGCCCAAAGCATCACTAAACCCCTGGATGTTACAAAGTGGATGTTAGATATCACTGTGGATGGTTACAGCTTTATGAACTGCAGAACCCAACTGAAGTTTTTTTTTTAGTGGGGGGGGTGGGGGTGTTGCTATATGTTTACACAGATGTGCATTGTGATGCAGTGGATATTGGCTTGAAACGAGAAATCGGAGAGCCAAGTTTGAATTCCAGTTAAATTTGTTGCATTCACTTACACGCAAATACACTTCTCCCTCCAGCTATGGGTTAAATAGCAGGAAAGATTGGGTTCTATAGCCTTGGTTGAAAATCATTTTACCACAGAAAGCAATGGCAATCTACTGCAGAAAAATCTGCCCAGTTCGTTATGTTTCTTTTGAGACATGATCCCCCAAGCATGTATCCCGTATGACACTTAACAGACTGATATGTTTAAAACTTATCAATCAGCCCACATAATCATCAAAAGTTGAAGTAAAAGAGAATGCTAGAGCAAATAAATCATAGACTGACAGTGTTTTAACTACTGTTGTTAAAAGTTAAAAAGGAAAAATTATGAAAATAAAATAACATTGTTCTTGGTTGTGGATTTACCTAAAAGTTATTTCTTATGGCTACACACTACATGTGAGCCGAGTTTTTTCATTTTTTTAAATATATATTTTACTTTATCATTAATTTTTATTCTTTAACATGAAATAAATTATATATAATCATTAATGAATAATAATCATGTATAATCATTTAAAATATTTTTTTTTACCCAATTTGTTTTTAGAGAGCCGAGTTTGAATTCCAGTTGAATCCATTGTATTCACTTATGCGCAAATACCCTTGGGAAAGGTATTAATCTGTCTATTCCTTCCAGTTATGGGTTAAATAGCAGGACAGCCTTGGTCGGCAACCAGTCTACGGCAGAAAGCAATGGCAAACTACTGCAGGATAATCTTCTGTCCAGTCAGTCATGTCTCTTTTGAGACATGATCGCCCAAGTGTGTATCATGTATGGCACTTAACTGACTGACTGATCTAGATCCCACTCTTTAATCATTGAAACAGTTAAATGCAACTGCCGCTTCTACTTTAACATTTTCTTTCCTAACATCTTTCCACCTGTGGAACTCCCTCCCATTTACTGGCTTCTCTTATAACTACAATCTTGCTCGGGGTGATATGATTTAAAAAAAAAAATATATATATATATATATATTGTAACTAAGTTGTTGAACTCGTAGGTTTATTTACCCTTTGTTCATGCATTTACTTTTATAAAGAGTGCTCGATACAAATGTAGAGTGTTATACTGTAATGGTTGTTACAATGTTTTTAACTTCATAGTATCACTACACAAAAAATTTCTCATGTTTCGAAGCCAGCCCATTATGTTTTTGGCTTCTTCCTCAGGTGATTTTTTTAGAAATAAGAATTATCTAGTTGAAAAAGCTAGTTTATTTGTGCTGGATTTGTTATTTTTGGGTGTTAGAGGGGCTGGTCTGTATTTTGAGTTCTGTTGATCTTTTTTCAGGTCTTAGGGTTAAGTGTTTGTTTTTGGCAGAATTCAGGATAGGTTAATCTATTAATCTTGAGAGGGCTGATGCTGCTGGCGCCTAGCGTGTTGTTATTTGGTTTATTATTTTATAATATAATATTTTATAATATTTAAGAAATATATTTCTTTTATAAAATTTATCCTCTATACAACATACTTTATAAATATAAAATATATTCTTTATTTATTTATCTACTATTCTGTTGCAACTGCATTATTTTTTGTTGGTATTGTATAGGGTTTGTTTTCTTTTGGGGGGGTTTTCTGGTCAGGTTTTTTTTTTGTTTACTTAAATTTTAGCGAGAAATATTTGCGATGTTTGCATATTACTGCTAATTCGTCTCTATGGTTTAATAAATCGTTGCTGTTCGGGTACTGGAGAATGTGTAGTTTTTCACTTAGACATAAAGGGCAGATGTCATTAAGTGAGTTGCAAGTTCTAGTTTTATCTAGGATTTTCCATTTTACTTTGGGCTTCTGTTTTGAATCCTTTAGCTTCCAAAAGTATGTAGAAAGGGATGTTTGGTTTCGGTATAAGCTGTTTTTAAATGAGGTTAGGTGCAAGTACCAGCGCTGCTTAAAAGTATTCTTAGTTGATCCGATATACACTTTATTTATAGTTGGATTTTCGATGGATGTTATGTTGCATTGATAGATTATTGAGTTTGTTTTGCATTTGTTTTGTAGTGGGCAGTTGCTAGGGTTTCTACAATTACACATGTTTTCGTTGTTGGGTTTGGTTGTGTTTTGGTTGCCGGTTTTATTTTGGTTTGCGTGTTGATTTAGGATATATTTGTTATGGTTAGTTATGATTTTTTTCTAGGTTGTTTGTGCAGCTAAGTTTGAGTGTATTTTTGTTGAAGATTTTACTGAGGAGGTTATTTGTTGGGAAATGTTTTTTAATTAAGTTCAGGATCTTCTGTCCTAGTTCGGTGTTGATCATTTGGTTGAAAGGAGGTGTGTACCAAATGATTTTTCTGTTTCTACTTTTTTTTGTTGGGGTTGTTGTTTGTTATGTATTGAATGGCTTTGTTTCTGTAGCCACTTTCTTTTAATGACTTGTTGTAGAGAGCTTTGTGTTTGTTGAATATTTCTTTGTTGGATGAGTTTTGGCTGATTCTATGTTCTATGGAAGAGGGTATATGTTAGATAATACTAGGGGGGTGGTTTGACTTTGGGTGGATGTATAGTGGGTATTCATTGGGTTTTATGTATGGTTTGTAATTGTTGTTGACTAAGTATAGTGTGATATCGAGGAAGTTTGCTACTTTTAAATTTGTGTTGACTATAACTTTTAGGTTTAAAACTTTGAATTCTCTATGTATTAGTTTTCTGATTTTGTCTGTTTTAAAGTGTGTGGAGTTTTTTACTATCATTAGACCGTCGTCTCTATATAGCCCTATGTTCTGTGTGTTAATGTCTTGGTGAGTGGTGAGATTGCACAGAGTAAATAACCCGATGAGATCTGAGGAAAAAGAATATATTTTATATTTATAAAGTATGTTGTATAGAGGATAGATTTTATAAAAGAAATATATTTCTTAAATATTATAAAATATTATATTTTATAATATTATAAAATATTATATTTTATAATATTATAAAATATTATATTTTATAATATTATAAAATAGTTTAAATATTATGGAATATTATAAAATATTTCTTTATGAAAGACATATTTTATAAAAAATATATTTTATAAAAAACAAAAAAAAGCACACACCCCAATACGAAATAACATACATCAAATTAAGGAGAAACCAACCCCTATATTTTTTTATGAAAGATATATTTTATGAAAGATATATTTTATAAAAATATATTTTATAATAATAATAAAAGCACACACCCCAATACAAAATAACATACATTAAATTAAGGAGAAACCAACCCCAAAACAAAACACCTACCAACCCCTAAACCAAATAACACGCTAGGTGCCAGTAGCTTCAGCCCTCTCAAGATTAATAGATTAACCTATCCTGAACTCTGCCAAAAACAAACACTTAACCCTAAGACCTGAAAAAAGGTCAACAGAACTCAAAATACAGACCAACCCCTCTAACACCAAAAAATAACAAATCCAACACAAATAAACTGGCTTTTTCAACTAGATAATTCTCATTTCTAAAAAAAAAAATCACCTGAGGAAGAAGCCAAAAACATAATGGGCTGGCTTCGAAACATGAGAAATTTTTTGTGTAGTGATACTATGAAGTTAAAAACATTGTAACAACCATTACAGTATATATATATATATATATATATATATATATATATATATACACACACAGTCATAAGATTGCTATATTACCAACATGAAGATAAAATTCCATGAATATTTAACAATGAAATAAGACTAACATGAAAGACAGCATTATTTCCTCTGCATTTAATGCATTAGCATTGTTAGTAGATATGTTTTTCTACATGATTATCATTATTATTTTAGTTCTATTCAAAATACATATTTTGTAGGTTTTACTTTAAAAAATAAAATGGTATAAAAATAGGGTTATCTTTACAGAGCTCAACTTTTAAATAGAGCAGGAAATTATAAAAGGATGAGTTTATCAAATATTTGATAAAAATCTCATTAACAACTTTTGATAGTATTAATAGATATTCTTTTTAAATAATTGGACACAATTTAAATCTTGATTAAAAATGTCACCACCTCTATACTTGACTGTTGTCAGTGAACAAGTTTGTGAAAAAAAAAAAAAATTCAAAAGGAAGTTCTAAGGGGAATTTAGAAAATATTTTTTCTCCTACCCTATTTACACTGTTTCGACTACTGTCCTAATTTTTATTGCTATGTTTATGACGTTTCGGCCATTGTACACTCTGGCCTTCTTCAAGTGTTAAGAATTTCAAACCAAACACTTTATCATGATCACTGGAGTATATCATTCTCAATCCATGAGCGATGCCACTCCTGGTATTGAATTCACAAGTCTTTGGGTCAAGTCACTAGCTAACCAAAGAGTTGTGAATTCAATACCAGGCTACTTAGTGTTAAGTTAAAGGGAGATAACTACATGGACACCAGCAGTGACATTGCTCACGGGATGAGAATGATATACCCCAGTGATCGTAATGAAGGGTTCGGTTCAACGTTCCTAGCACCTGATGAAGGCTGGAGTGTACAATGGCCGAAATGTTACGAACATAGCAATAAAATTGAGGACAATAGTCCGAACAATGTAAATAGTGTAAATACTACCTCATCTCAGAAGTATAGACAAATTTTTTTTGTTCTTTTTCTATATTCTGTGTACATTTTTGGGACTGTTGTCCTTATCTTATATTTATAACAATGGCTCAGTAGATAAACTGTTGGCTGAAGTAATCCATTGACTTGACTCAAAGAGTTGTGAGTTCAGTACCTGACCACAGCAGAGGTGAACAAAAATTTGGAGAGTTGAGTTACTAAAAGGAAATAAGTGAAACAGATATCCAGAAAAAGGCATAGTACATGGAACTAGAACAATTGATCCTGGTGGATGAAATGAAAGGTTTAGTTTGAAATTCCAATGCATATCACCTAAAGAAAGCCAGAGCGTACAACAGCCAAAACATTGTAAATATGGCTTTAAAGATGAGGACAACAGTCTGAACAATTTAAATAGTGTAAATGTATTTTTTTCTGTTAGTACAAATTAAAAATATTATTTCTTTCCAATATACTTATACAAGCTAAACAAATCCTACTTAAAAACACATACAAACTTTAAAAAAATAAAAAATAAAAAATTGTTAGCAATGAAGTCTGAGTCGGACATATTTACTACAAGTTCCTCAGAATAAATCAAATTAGTAGCTTGTAATATTTTGTTGGAATATTTCTGTCATTAGTGAACCAACTTACTTAACGTTTCACTTACTTCCCATAGTTTTTTGGCAACAGCCATGTCATAGCCTTCAGCAGATGAGCTGGTCACTTTACAGTCAGCATAATATTCGCCACTGGTGCTTTCAATTCCTTCACTTAAAGCACAATGGAGAATGGTTTGTGCTCCTGCTTTAGCAGTCTGGTTTTAAAAAAAAGAAAAAAAAAATAGGGATCATTTTATTTTAGCAAAAACTGGGTGCCAGATGACTAATTTTGGCTAACAAACCTGAGATGCTTTGTATGTCAAATCAGAACCATTTTTCATAACTATTAATTCAGAATTCTTAATGAGAAACAGGAAATATTAGATATGTTTTTCCTTGTGAAAATGACAGTGAAGATTGTCCACAGAAGTAATTGTTAATCAAAAATTTACTTTAAATTTATTCTAGTTTTATTTGAAGCTTGTGAAAATGTGCTCCTTTTTCAGTAAAGCAATTTTATTCTGGTTAGATTTATATACTTATTTACATTTTTATACTCAGTTGACCCCACTAGCCTGTCCCTTTTACATCCATTATCAATGTAGCACAGATTTCGATAAATACTTACTTTCATAAGTGGATATCGAGTCATCAACGTTTGAACAATCGATGGCATGAAACGAAATAATTCTGTATCACAAAAGCCAGGATGGACAGAAAATGTGCTAACTCCTGAAAAAAAAAAAAAAAACCTTAGAAATACATTCTGCCCATTTCTGAGAAAAGTGGAAAAAAAGATTAGATATCAGGAATGGCCAACACTGTATGATTTAATAAAAGAAAAGAATACAATATTCTACCATCCGCAACAGTCTTTTAGCCAAGTGGGATACTATGAACACCAATCTTAAAAAGGAAGATGTGGTTTTATCTTGATCTCAAATGTTTTATAGACAGCAGGTGGTTCTTTTTGAAGTTTAGTTTTCTAAGGGGATGTGCGATGTGGTGCATTGGATATCGGCTCAGAAAGCAAAATCGGGGAGCAGAGTTCGATTTCCAGCTGAATTCATTGCATTCACTTATGCGCAAATACCCTTGGGAAAGGTATTAATCCGTCTATTCCTTCCAGTTATGGGTAAAATAACAGGACAGATTGGGTTCTATAGCCTTGGTCGGCAACCAGTCTACCGCAAAAAGCAATGGCAAACTACTGCGGGATAATCTTCTGCCCAGTCAGTCATGTCTCTTTCGAGACATGATCACCCAAGCGTGTATCACGTATGGCACTTAACTGACTGAGTTTTCTAAGTGGCATCTACTTTAATATACAGAGGATTTAATGTGAGACAAATTTTGGTAATAAAGTGGCTTATTATTGGTAAACTAGATTGTGTGGCTCTTATAAATGAGCCATGAATTAAAGCGACAGAATCAGAGTTTTTAGAGTGCATGTCAGTTGAACTAAGACAGAGGGGAATTGTCCAAGAATCATATTGGTCGTGAAAATTTTATCAAAAGAAAATAGTTGTAGAGCTTTTTGGGACTGAGAATATAGAGGATTGGTGATCAATGAATTCATTTTATTTTATTCTTGTGCGAAAGTAATGAGAGAGAATACTAGGGAATGAGACTGTAGCATCAAATATGTTAGTGGAGAAACGCGGAGATGTCAAAATTCTAGGAAGAGAAGAATGGAGATTATGATGTCAAATAAATTCTACTAGAATTCATGTTAAGTTTGGAATTCTATTTTAGGAATTTCAAAGAAATACTAGTTGGAATTTTAGCCTGAGAGAAGTATTTAGAGAAAAAGAAAAGGCCTTGATCAAGTGTACAGGGCTTGTAGAATGCAAGAAACAATTTTTGCAATATGCATATAGATAATGAACTTGGATGTAAGATACAGTTAATTTTCATTACAAGGTCTATGAACCAATTGATTTTGGTGGTTTGAAATTTATAAAAAATTTCTAAATGACAAGATGGCATGGGGAGGAATGCAATACTACAGACACCCACATAGAAAAGGAAGATGTCATTTTATCTTTATCTCAAGTGTTTCTGTGTTATAGTCAGCAGGGTTAAGTCTAGTTTTTTTAAGCAACATTCACTTTGACAGGAGGGAAATAAAGAACTAAAGGAGTGGATGAAATTTTAGACATCAAATGACAATGAAACTGGAAATAGGGTGTATCCAGGTGCTGAACTATATTAATGTTCATGCTTGGGATTCTGGTTTACCCTTGGTAGAAGACAGACTTGTCTGTCAGTTGATTCTGCCTGTTTGAATTGCCAGTCACACATTAGGATGTGTATGTAAATGGGTAAGAAGTAGGTAAAAGGAAGAGATAATATACAAGACCCTTATAGCAGTGGTCCAGTGTCACTTGCCTACCCACCCAAGTGTAGCTCTAAATAAAACATCTACATATGATAAATGAAACAGGGTTTATGTTCTTATTTCTTGATGTGGTGTCTTTCATCTTGTTACCTTGTGAGCATGTAGTGAGCCCTTTCCCAGCTTTCAGTGTACACTGATGAGATTGAGAATCAAAATGCAATGTGGGATTATCATGGTTGGTCAATGGAAAGCTTGGATGAGGTTCTTATTCTGTTTACACAGGAATAAAAACCTTTCACTTTCACATAGTTTTGCATATCAACAAAAATTACAATGATTATCACAAAATGAGAAACAAGTGTTAAAACCAAAACTAAGTCTCCAGCCATAGAAGCTGTTTATTGCTAGCAATTTGATTTTAAGTGACGCATTATGTCAAAATTTTTTTACATTGGGAAATGGTAAAAGTGCATGACAATGAAAAGACTACTTTTTGAAAGAAACTCAAGAAAGAATAAGATCAACAGGATGGGAGGTTTATCATATCCCCTATACTTGTCAGATTTAGGTCCTACAGATTTTAATTTCTAGAACATTCCATAAGTGACAGTAAATTCAGAAACAGAGAAGAATTTGAAACAGCTAATCCAACTTGGGTTGGGGTATTGAGACCCAGATTTCTTGAAATGTAGAATCAAAAATTTGTCTTCTCAAGGTGCAGTTGTTGAAAATGAAGATTAAATTTTTGATAAAATAAAAGTTAACTTACATTTCACGAGCAAGAACAAATGTAATTATTTTCAGAAACCCCTAATACTTAAATAAATTAAACTTACATTTGTTCTTATACCTTTCGATAAAACGTAATTACTTTTCGAACACACAAATCAACAATTCAAGGGAGATAACTCACTAGAAAATGAGACAAAAATCATAAAAATAGTTTTTTTTTTTTTTTAAATCGGCATATTATATACATAATTTGATAAAAGTATGTAGATTATTATTATTTACCATGTCTTAGGTTTTTAATTTATATTTTGCTTGAGTTTTCTATACACAAGTTACCATTTTATCTTTTAAAATTATCAACTAATGGAAACAAGAAGTCTTAGGAGTTACCTTTTCCTGCTATTCTTCGTGCTAATTCCCGTGTGAATAAAACATTTGCTAATTTTGAATTAGCATACGTTCTATGACCATCATCTAGCATTGGGCATTTCATACTTTCGAAACGGATACTTCCCATTTTGTGGCCATAAGAACTGACATTGATAACTCTGGACGGAGCTGATGACTGAAGGAGATCTGAAAGGAAAAAGACATAAATAAAAACATACTTTTCATTATATATATATATATATATATATATATATATATATATATATATATATAGGTACCTCCACTTATTTTCAATAACTAACTTCTAAATGGAATTTTTAAAAATGAAAAAGTTTTCTCGAAAGTTTCATTTTAGTTTTAATTGAAAGGTAAATGATTAAATTTACTATTTCCAGTATGTCAAGTGACATAATTGTATAATTTTTTTTCCTTCAAGGGAAATAGAAATTATATTGATTGGAATCTAAAATTTTACAATTTTTAAAAAAAAGTTTTCAATTTTTCAGACATTTTTGACTGATTGACACATTTGCAAACAAAAGTTAATTCCTGGTTTTAAAAATCTTGCAAAAATAAAATATACATTTGTGACATAATTTTTTGAAAATTAGCAAATTTAATGTTAAAAAAATATAATTTACACAAGTATTACTTATTCATAGCATGAAATTTAGAATAAAACTATTTCTTAAATACAGAGTTGAACTTTCTGACCTGTCCCACATATTTAAATTGTGACGACAGCTTGAATGATGCAAGATAAGTGTATGGTGATCACAAGTGACATAATTGTACAATTTTTTTTTTCCTAAAAGGGGAAGAAACTGTGAAACAGATGACCATAGAAATTACCATACAAAAATATTTTTAAATACAAAGGCACAATGATATGTATTAAACTTTTCAATTTTTGATTAGTAAATATAATTTTCACTTAATATGTTAGTAAACTAATGACAAATCTTTAAATTATTTAAAAAATATTTTTGAAACTTTATAAATTATAAAAAAATAAAAAGTCTTTTAAAATTTTATTATTAATCGAAAAAACTTTTTCTTCAGACTACAATGTACTTAATATATAATTATCAAATTGAATAATGTCATAGTTTTATTGTATTTTTTATTTTGCTATTGGGAGCAAATTTTCAGAAATAAAGGCAAAATGTTTAAAAAAAAAAAAAATAATAATAAATGATTTACATTCCTCAATGATTCCTGCATTTAAATAATAAAACCAATTTTCCCAACAAAATTTAATTTCTCAAAATTTCATGAATTTATGTGGAGGTTCAGGTAACAGATGTAAAAAAAAAAAAAAAAAAAAAAGAACATTTTTACCAGGATTTTTGAAAATAATAATTTAATTAATTTGTGAATAAGTCCTGAAAGTTTCATTAAAATCCAACATTTGATTTTTGCAAGAATTTTCAAATTAATGTGTTTGTCACTAGAAAAAAACGAGTTATGTCATGTTTTCTATTGTAAACTCTCATACTGATTTGGTTACCTGTAAAAGATTTAGATGTTAGAAGGGATTAATTATTAAAAAAAATATACTTTGATCTTTTCTCTTAATAATAATAAACATTTTGATGGAAAAAGGTATCTATATATAACATTAAAACAACTATAAAGCAAGTATCTTATATACTTGAAGTGAAGTCTAGTGTAAGCTTTCATAATCAGTTTTTTTTTTTTAGATTGGGGGGGGGAATACAGGATTCCATTATTCACAGAAAAATGTTTTTTTGGAGGGTTGAAATTCATTAAAAAGAAAAAAAAAAGAAAAAATAATAATTCAGTGGTTGTTTTATACATGAAGTTAGTTAATGTACACGAGTATATATGGTAATTTATACTGTTTCTGTCATTTCAGAATCTCAGAAAAAAAAAAAAAGTAGTGAAAGACTCATTACTCTTTAGGAGAAAGTTTACAAATAAATTAATGAAACTAGAATGTTATACATTTTTTTTTTAAAAATTGGTATCATCCCATGCAAGGCAATAAAGCCACTAAGATACGAGGGGTTCCAGGGTGTGGAAAAATTAGGAACAGAAACAATGAGTGGGAAGAGTCATCAGGTGGACAGTAAATAGCAATTTACATTGTATTTAAATTTTTGCAGATTAGATTTCGCCAGAAAGTATGGAGCCGGAGGGGAGTTCCACATGCAAGAAGAATCTATTAGCATAGAATTTACAGTTACATTTAGCCAGCTCAACTGTAAATTGAGATCTTGACGCCAATCTAGTACTGCATTTAAATTCAAAAAGTCTAGGTACCATAGTGAAGAGCTCTTCTGGACAATTACCATAAAAAGTATTTATAGAAAAGACACAGAGAAGCAACCTTATGATGGTGAGAAAATGAAGCAAATCAGGACAAATAATATTGTTGCTGATTCTTTGACTTTTAATAAGAAAATCAAGGTAAATAGAAAAGGCACTAGATTTGTGGCAGCAATAATTAAATTATATTATTTCAATTAAAAATTATTTCTTTTAAGCCAATTTTAGTAGAATTGCTTTGTTTTCATTTGGATTTTTGCTTTATAAGAGTTTAATGAAAAATAATTCTATACTTGAACTTTGTTCATATTTAAAGAAAACAAAAACAGACTCACCTAAAAGCAAGTTTGTGAGAAGGAATGGAGCAAAATGGTTAATGGCATATATTGTATTCAAACCATCTTCAGTCAAAAGTGAATTAGAATCTAAAAAGAGAAATTTGTGAAACTGAATTCAGTATGAACTTTTCAGAAAATTAATAAATTAAACAAGACAAACCAAACCAAACCCGAAACAAAATCATTCTTTAAAACTCAATGGAATTTTGCATAAGGACATTTCCATTAGTGATTAATTAAAAGCATATATTTAATAACAAATAGTCACCAGTTTGAGAAAACATTTAATTTACAAATGTTCAAAATTTCTTTCAAATATTTCAAAAGTAAAAATAATTTGAATTTATTAACTTTGATGGCAAAAATAGAAACCTAAATAAAAAAAAATTTAATTTAGTCATTTGTTTTTTTGTTTGTCTTATGAGTCTACATGAGGATTAAGTTAACTAATAGAGGCTCACTAAAGACATATCAACAAAATAAAAATGATACTTAAAATTTGGTTATTGTTGTATTGTCCTCTAGTCTGCATAGAAGTTCCATGTCTGTGCTAAATGATGACTGACTTATTAAGTCACTTGACTATGCAAAATAGGGCAAGTCTATTTTACCTATGTCACTACAGTTAGATAGTATGAATTTTTTAACAAAGTTACTTTTGTCCAAAATATCTTGATAATTTGCCGTTTAACCTCTTGTCTGAAGATTACCTTTTCTTTTTTTCTTAGTTTATCCTTGAATTTTTAAAAATGCGCCATTTGACATCCCCTTTAGAAAATTAAATCATTTACATTAAATCATTGCAAAATGTTGACTTCCACACTAAGCAAAATGTTAGGAAGGAAATGCCTATTAAAAATTAGAAAGAGCAATAACAGTGGAATTCAGAAGACTATTTTCTTGAAAAATTATTTTAAGCAAAAGATCTTGCAAATTTTAACAGAAAGTAATGGTGGTTGGTCAATGAATGCCAAAAAGTTCCTTATGAGGAAACTGTTAATCACACCATTGTTATTTCAAAGAATGTGGTGCTAACCTAAGTGTTAAATGTGTTGGATAACTTCATTGGCCAAAATCCTTTGCAGTTCTGAAAGCCAAGTTTTCATTATTTCCTTGACAAGCTTGGTTTTCAGAGCAGCAAACAATTTGGGCAGAAAAAGTTACCAGACATACTTAACACCACATTCCTTACAATAATTTAATATAATTAGCCTAATTTTATGTAAGGAAGATAAAAGGCAAACTTTATTATTTTCTCATTTTTTTGGCAAGTTGAAATGGGGAGGATCTTGAGGATAGAATGTCTGGAGGTTTATTAGGTAGACTATTTGTGTATATTTTAAGGTGGGCATGTTTTCATATGGAAACATTTATGAAAAAAAGAAGCAGTATACAAAAATTTTTGTTTCAACCACAGTCCATTTATTTGCTTTTTTATAATGATTGTAGTGAAACTAAATTCACTATATCTCTTGAGTATATCTATTTAACTTTCGATCAATGAGCTAGGGTAAATAAGTATAAGCATTGTATTCATGGTCCAGATCAAGTCAGCTTTGTGCTGAGTTGGAACAACCAAAAGGTTTGTAATTACTTTATCACTGGAAGATTTAAACATGGTTATGGGATGTCTGTTTGCTTTTTTTCTTGATCCAGAAGTTAGGATAAGTCAGTATAAGCATCATTACAATGGTTGCGCTCAAGTCAGAGCCTTGCACTAAGTTAGAACAACCAAAGAGAAAGCTTAACTTCATAGGTTGAGGTTTTGGGAGAAACGTGCAAGCATAATACATTGGAAAGTAGCAAGAGATTTCTGTCATCAGTGGACTGGGGAACTAACATTCCCCAGTAGGAACATAATTACTGCATGCAGGAAATGTTTTTACTCTTTTATAGACTTCAACAGCACCACCTAATGATGTTTTTTGACACCAAGTGGGGTAATCACATTTCTGGTTTCTTTACTCTTAGCATCAGGTGAAAATTCATTATTATTATTTTAATGGTTCTATTTCATTTTCCCCACAAGTGTCATTGATGCTGAAAAAATATGGTGTTTTACAAAGAAAAGAAAAAAAAGGGTTTTTTATATATATATATATATATATATATATATATATACACACACACACACACGTATAAAAAACAAACTTACACATGATACCAGCATTGTTAATTAGAATATCCACATGAGATTCTTCCTTAATGATTCTTTCGGCAAACTGTTGTACAGATTGGAGGGAGCTGAGGTCCACTTGTTGAAATACAATATTTTTATTGCCAGTTTCTGCAATGATTTTTTCTTTGGCAGCATTTGCCTTTTCTGCGTTTCGACATGCCATGATAATACGGGCATTACGAGATGCCAAGTCAAGAGCTACATAGTAACCAATTCCTAAAAGAAAACAATATAAGCATTTTTTAAATATTTAATTTAAAAGAAAAAAAAATGACCCTAAATAGCTTGCTTCAGCAACATTCTCGTCATCATTATTTTATCACAAAAATCATTTTATCATCAGTTAACTATAATTAAGTAATCAACTTCAGCATGAAACAATGCTTTGAATCAACATCAACCTGAACACAATAGAACATTAGCTTGGGATGACTGGTTAGGTTTTTAGAAAAATACTAAATTATAAATTTAAAATTCTATTATATTTATTCTGAAAGCAACTAATTACTTAAAATTACAAGAGAATTCGGCAAACATAGATCTTCATGCTTGCAAAAAAGGGTAATGTTAAAAGGATGTTTTTCCAGTGACAATGCTATTATTATTTTAATTCACTTCACTTCTTAATGTTTATTGCTTTAAAAAGTGATTATAATTTTAAAACCTAATGATGAAAGTGAATTTAACACATATTTTTTTGAGAATTGACAACAAAAATAATAAACACTATTTATTATACTGTTTATTGGAATGGTTGGCAAAACATCAGCTAATTTATAATTCAGACTTTATAAAATGGTAAATAATAAGGATTTCCTTATAGTGGATAAACATATTTTAAGATATGTTTATCAAATTCATAAAGTTAATTTTTCTGTCAATATATAGTTAAAAAAAAGAAAAAAAATCTGAATGAACCATCAAACATTTATGTATCATGTTTTCTGCTTATCATAAACTAAATTGAAAATACAAGAGAGAATTTAAAAAGTGATAAAGAAATACAAAAGCAAATTGGCCACAATATGAAACCATTAATTGTAAACAAAACCTTTTTGATAGAGACTTTAAAAACTTTTTTGATTGTGAATAATTCTAAGGTGCTAATATTCTTTACATAGAAGACTAGCTGTATAGC
The DNA here is from genome assembly GCA_037127315.1 of Ascarosepion bandense. NCBI lineage: Eukaryota > Metazoa > Mollusca > Cephalopoda > Sepiida > Sepiidae > Ascarosepion > Ascarosepion bandense. The sequence goes on from JBBBDQ010000469.1 coordinate 593,392, forward strand.
CTGGTGTTGCTCAGGGTTTTTAGTGGTTATGTTGAAATGGTAAGGTCAAGTGCTCATTCAAAAAAAAATCCAGTATGAGGTTGCCGTGACACATGAGGTTAAAAAATGTGAAGTAAGTATTAGTTTTTGTTGCATTTGTAAAATGGGATTCATGCTTGGTTAATTTTGCCAATAAAAGAATGATGAAAATTGGAAAAACAGGGATGGATGTTAGGAGAGCCTGTAATTTTATGCTGTGGTGATGCAAAAGTGGATGCATTGTTTCTGCAACGTTAGAGGGTGTTGGCACCTTAAAACATGGCATATGATAAGGCAGAAATTACAAAAAAGACCTGATTTTTGTTTGAGTACAACTAAGCATCTAAGAGAAATAAAAAAAAAAATTCCATTAATTTTTGCAAAAAGCAACATTTTCCATTAATTTTTGCAGCACTCTGTGTGTTAATTGAAATTTTTGTTCGCATATCAAGATATCAGACCATAATCTACCAGTGACTCAATGTTAGTTGAGTTTGAGTGAAGCATCTTGGAGAAATGTATAAAAGTGCACAAAAGTTCACCCAAAATTATGTTTGTGGTTGATTTTTGATTTTTGATGAACCCTGCACATTGAAAAATTTTTTTGTACATCAAAGGTTTGAACCTTAATCTACAAGTCACCCGATTTTGGTTGAAGTTGCATAAGGCATCTCGGAGGAGAAAAGTTCATAAATTCTAAGCGTTTCAGTGATTTCTGGTGTACCTTGTAAATCGATCCAAAACTTATTTTGCATACATCAAAGTTTCATGTCATGATTGACAAATGGCCCAATTTTGGTTGAAATCAGATCAAGGGTTTTGGAGGAGTAGGGTTCGTTTGAATGGAGACACACAAACACAGACATATCCATTTATATATATATATATACTGATGAATACATAGAGTGCAATTCTTAGTATGATAAGAGTTATTCCAGCATGAAAATTAATTAATAGTAACATTTTTGTGTAAAAGTAATTTAATTGAAATGTTTAAATGAAAACAAAGTTGTTATTTTTATACGAATCACTAAATAAATTTTATTTTGTATCTAATGACTAAAATTGAAGAAAGTATTAACTTTTGCTATTTTATATATAATATTATGTGTACAATGTCAGGTTTTATTATGTAAGTCAATATTTTCATATTAAGAATCATTTGCCTGTGAAAAGCAATTTTTTTCTCCCACATAAAAGACCAGAAACAGAAATATTCTTTGAAAGGGATAACAAAATTCTCACTTTCAGGATAAGTTATTGGAGAGATGGATCCCAGAAATGAAAGAAGAAAGAAGAAAAAAGAGTAAAAGGAAGATAAAACTTTCTTCTTTTCACTAGCAAAGAGCTAGGATGGAAATGATTATAGATCTCCACTGTATTTTCTATGAACTGACCTTTAAAAAAAAAAAAAAAAAAAAAATGAAGGATTTTCCCCTACTGTTTTCGTGTTTTTTGTATTCAGAGTAGTCATTTTTCTAAACTAGCTAACACCTGAGTCACATGAGCCCAGTTTTGTTATTTAATCTATATCTGGGAGGATGTACATAATACAAAGCATATTAAGAAAACTAACCCAATACTTACCTGTATTACAACCTGTAATAATGACCGTTTTGCCAGTAAGATCAGTCTTTGCTGTGCAGACACCCCAACTACGGCGCCAACAAATAATTATAGCAAGGACAATTAGAAATCCAACTAAAATTAGGCAAACCATTGTGCAATGATTCACAAACCTGGACAAAAACTGGAGGAAAAAAGAAAAAAAAATTACTAGGCAATAAATAATCAGTTTCAGTTTGTTTCATATCCCTAAAATATTTCTTGAAAAATTTTGACAGAATCTTTTAAAAGTTTTCTATGAGAGCAGCAATCAAAATCCTTGTATATTGTTATTGTATCGTCAACGTTTTACACGCAAAAACTTATAAATAATAATAACTCCAAATATTTACCTAAAATTCAAAGCAATATTAAAGATGAGTAAACAATTCTCAAATGCCTATTGAATAATTCAAAACAAACAAAAAGAATTTTATAAAAACAAAAACAGATTTTGTTATTATGTGCAATGTGCATGTTAATTAAATGGTTGAATGTCAATTAATGTTTGAATTTCTTTATGGAACCAAAAAGGCCAATGAATAACTGAATCAATGAGTGAAGCATGCAGAACATATTTGTCAACTTTTAGGACAATCACTGACTTTTTGTGAAATATTTAGGAAATCAAAGTTAGTTACTTATGACAAAAAATGGTCAATAAGAGAAATGATTATTCAAACTATTTACATTGCTCAAATTGTTGCCCTCATCTTTATTGTCATATTGTATGCTCAGACCTTCTTGAAGTGAGATATGTTGGAATTTTGAACTCAACTCTTTATTTAGTCCACAGGGATACAATACAGAAGACTTTTTTTTATAATGGATTTATTTAAACAGGTTAACATTATTTTCATGAAATGATATGTTTTAAGCAAACATCAAGTTACTTTGTAACATTTTAAAAATATATCAACTCTTTTGAAAGTGAACAAAGAATTCTTGTAGAAATCTGTGATGTGTACAGAGAGAGAAAATGAGAGAGATGCTGCAATATTTTACTATGATGATGTGGATTGCAATTGTGGATTTCAATTCCACGTGCCGTACAATGCCCCTTTTTTGGATATCTAAGTTTTTGTTCATTTCCGCTGTAACCAGGTATTGAACCACAACTCTTTGGGTCAAATCACTTTTTGGATCACTTAAACAGTGATTTTATTCACAAAATCATGTGTCTACATCGCATATCACCTGAAGAAGGCTGGAGCATACAACAGCCAAAATGTTGTGAATATGACAACAGCTCAAATGATTTAAATAGTGTAAATAATTACAATAACTCATCTCAGAAATATATATATATATATATATATATATATATATCCTAGTGAATACAGAACAAAGAATTCTTACAACGTCCAAAACATTAATTTAAAAACAGTGCTCGATATATAATATATAGAGCTGTGAATATTTATTATAAATTATATTTTAGAACATGTACATAATTATTCTATATATAACATCTACGAAGTTACGCTCGTTTTGGCATTGAAACTTCAATGCCTCATCAGGAGGTGTGTAAAGAACTGAAAATCCTTTTTCTTTATATTTATTTAGTTTTGTTCAAGGTGTTGGTAGGGGTTAGTAATAGTGGGATAGGTCTTTGACCGTTGGAATTTTTGGAGAGAGTGTTTTGTTAGAGGTGTTGGTGGGGTTTAGCGATGTGACCATTGGAATTTTTGGGGAGGGTGTTTCTTAAGTGGTTGATTAATGAGAGTCTTTGATTCTAGACAGAAGTTATATATAGAATAATTATGTACATGTTCTAAAATATAATTTATAATATATATATATATATATATATATATATATATATATAATTTTTTTTAAATAACTTTAATCCAAACAAAAAGTAGGAAGGTAAATCCCAAAAACCTGATCCTAATTAATATTAAAATTTTAATATTAAAAATTATACAAGTGGAGAGCTCAATGTAATTAAGATTACAGAGCTAATTATAAAATAAAATAAATTTCGATGTTCAAAACTGTTGAATGATCATTTCAACATGAAATCCCTAAGAGAGATTTCACATTTCATCGGCAACTGCCACATTTTCAAAATGAAATAAAAATGAAGGTTAAGAATTAAAAATTTAAGTCACAAAAAAATCGGTTAGCAATCAACGTCTATTTCTAGATTTTACTTTTAGATAGAGTTGTAAGTGAAAAAATTGGAAAATTTGGCTATATATATATATATATATATATATAAAGATTTATTCAATGAAAGGTTCTTTATTATTTATTCATTATCTAAACTTACTTTATAAAAATAATTTAAATTGTATCACATTACACATTATATTTGATATAAAAATTATCATATAAAAATAAAATATACATTACTTTTATTTAACAATAAAAACAAAAAAGAACATCTCCTTGGTTTAATTTTTAGAAAAGTTGAACCTTTTCTTCTTTTATCTGAAACTTCCAAAATTTGTGTTCAACATTGAAATTTTAATGGACAGTCTTCTTTTTTAACAAAAGTTGTGTGTTCAATACCTGGCCACAGCAGAGATGAACAAAAAGTTGTAGAGTTGAGTTAAAAGGGAGATAACTGGAAGAGGCATGACACTTAGAACTAGAATAGTCTACCATGGACAAAATAAAGGGTTCAGGTTGAAAATTCCAAACACCTGAAGTAGACCAGTGAGTATAACGTTTGAAATGTGAATATTATAACAAAGATGAGGACAACTGTCCGAACAATGTAAATAGTGTAAAGTCTAATAATGAATTTAAAAAGGTGATAGCAAATGAAAGAACTGCCCTGAAAATACATTTTTTCAAAATTTATAATTAGTTACTCATAGTTACGTGTTTATTTCAATTTTTCTTTTCCTTGGTCCAAACATTTTGCAAATTTATAGACAAAAAAAAAAAAAAAAAAAAAAAAAATTGTTCTCAGTTATTTCTATATTTCTGTAAATGAAAAATATTGTATAGATGTTGGTTTGCCTATTTTTTATAAACTTGTAAATAAGCAGTCTAATAAAATAATGTTTAATTCTTTTATTGTCAATTTTTGAGGAAAAAAGACAATGCATAAATCAAGTTGCATATGTTTGGGTCTTATTGAAATTCTAAAAATAGCTTTTTCAAACAAAAAAAAATTGCCAACGGGTTATGTACTATTAGTAGTTTCAAAAGAAAAACTGTCTTCTTGACACCATTTTTTTTTCTTGGTACAGATCTTAAGCTTTACCAAATTTTTATTGGATGAAAAATACAGAATTCTAAGCAAGGTAATTGTGTGTTTGGTATGCTGCTTCTTTTGGATTTTGAATCAGCAACCTTTATATATGGTTGAAAAGTTTAGCATTTGTTGAAAGTGTTCCTATTGACCAAAAAATGTAAATTTAAAGTTTAGTCAAGTTAACCAGTCATCCTATTTTTGCACAAAAAATGTATCATTGTTTCTTATTACTGCAACATATTGTACAATTGTCTGTCAGCCGGTTAAGTGCCATATGTGATACACACTTGGGCGGTTATGTCTTGAAAGAGACATGACTGACTAGGCAGAAGATTACCCCACAGTAGGTTGCCATTACTTTTTGCGGTAGACTGGTTGCCAGCCAAGGCTATAGAAACCAATCTGTCCTATTATTTAACACATAACTGGAGGGAAGAGACGGATTAATACCTTTCCCATTTGCGCGTAAGTGAATGCAAGGAATTCAACTAGAATTCAAACTCGGTTTCCAGATTTCTTATTCTGAGCTGATATCCACTGCACCACTACTCCCAAAAAAATAATTTTTTTATAAAAAATTGCCCCCTGAATTGAACTTTTAACAGAAACCAAAAATTATGCCAAAAGGTTAAAGAAACATAAAAACATTGCATGAATGAAAGAGACAAATTTTGTTCAATTTTAGTAGGTCTCTCTAATTGTTATAAAAAATTGAACATAAAACATAATTTTATGATATTTTTTTTCTAATTGAAAGAATATATTAAAAAAAAAATCTGATAAACTATTTTTAGATTTCCAGCTAGTCGTAAATCGCCCAAACCTATCTGCGTTACCTTCACAAATATACGAGGTATTCGCAGCAACTTTAATAGCGTAGAGTCTTTCCTTCTAACTAACTCACCCGATATCTTAGCTATATGTGAGACTAACCTTGACCCTTCTATCCCCTCTTCAGAGCTGTTCGTTCCTGGTTACCTTCCTCTCTTCAGGAAGGACTCCAATGTCTATATGCATGGGCTTGGTGTATATGTCAGCGAACAACTCCCCCTAGCCAGGGTCACATCTCTTGAATCCCTTGATCATTCCTTCATGTGCTTCCGTCTCTCTCTTCTAAGCTCGGTTAGCTATCTCTTCTTCCTCTACCGCTCCCCCTCCTCCTCTGACTGTACGTTACTTGATTGCATCTCGACTAACATCGACAGGGCCATTTCTTCTCACCCATCTGCCCATATATTTGTGTTTGGCGATTTTAACGCCCACCACACCAAGTGGCTTGAAAACTCAGCCACCGACCTTGCTGGGATCCGCACCATGCACTTTTCAATAGCCCAAGCTCTAACGCAAGTGGTGGACTTCCCCACGCGTTTCTCTAAAAACCCTAACGGAAGGGACTCTTTACTCGACCTTTGTTTTACCTCCATCCCAGACTCCTGCACTACCAGGCAACTCTGCCCCCCTTGGAAACTCTGACCACGCCGTAGTCTCCGTAAACATATCAATCCGCACTAACTCTACCCAAGAAAACCAGACCAGCAGAATATCATACTGCTACCAAAGAGCCGACTGGGACTCGTTCAGGGACTTCCTCTGCGACGTCCCCTGGAACAACGTCTTTGATCTTCCTGTCGAAGACTGTGCCTCCGAAGTCTCCTCTTGGGTTAAGGCTGGCATCGATGCTTTTATCCCTGCCAGAAAATTCCAACTAAAACCTAATTCGTCCCCCTGGTTCTCACCCGCTTGCTCGGCCGCTATTGCCCACCGGAACCATTTCTTCCGGCTCTATCGAAGCTGCTCGTCGAACCAAAACAGGCGCCTTTTCACCTCAGCACGGAACAAGTGTAAAAAAGTACTGAACGAAGCCAAGAGGGCGTTTGCTACCAGAATTAGGCAACGCATAGCATCCTCTAAGTTTGGCTCCAAAGATTACTGGCATCTCTGCAAAAGCGTGCTCAGCAGGAACAAGACTTCAATACCCCCACTAATCAATGAATTTGAAGTTCTCACCTCCCCAGCCGACAAGGCTGAATGCTTTGCCCGTAAATTCTCAACCAATTCGACACTGGACTCATTAGGAATACCTACACCAGACTTCCCACCCAGAACTAAGGCTCAACTAAATAACGTCCACATTTCACCCTCGCTGGTCGCCAAGATAATTGCGCAACTTGACCCACACAAAGCGAGCGGCGGTGACGGAATCCCAGTCATAGTACTGAAGAAATGTGCCCCAGAACTCTCCTCTGTCCTCTCTAAACTCTATAACCTCTGCCTATCTGCTTCCTGCTTTCCTGCCTGTTGGAAGTCCTCCTGCGTAGTACCTATATTTAAGAATTCTGGCGAACCCTCAGACCCCGCCAATTACCGTCCTATTAGTCTCCTTCCAATCTTTGGCAAAGTTTTCGAAGCCATTATCAACGCCGAGGTGATTCAGCACCTTATGACCAACGGTCTTCTCTCTGACAAACAGTATGGGTTTCGCTTCACCAGGTCTACTGCTGATATGCTAACGACCATTACCGAGTACATATACCAGGCACTCGACAAGAATGGTGAAGCCCGAACCGTTGCCTTGGATATCTCCAAAGTATTCGACAGGGTCTGGCATGCTGGCCTCTTGTGCAAACTGCGGAGCTATGGGATAACTGGACATCTGTTTGACCTCATCCAGTCCTTCCTCTCTAACCGCACATTAAAGGTGGTATTAAATGGGCATGCCTCCCAAAACTACCAGACGAACGCGGGCGTCCCTCAAGGTTCTATCCTAGGTCCCACGCTATTTCTGATCTACATTAATGATCTCCCCGACACCATTAGATCCCAAGTTGGCATGTATGCCGATGACACAACAATCTACTCCCGCATCGATCAGAAACCAGGTCTGGACGACAAAGTGAACCTCGCTGCCGCACTTGAAAGGGACCTTCAATCCGTAGTGACCTGGGGTAGGAAATGGTTGGTAAATTTCAATGCCTCCAAAACAAAGCTGTTATCAACTAACCACCATAGACAATCGCATCTACCTCCCATTAGCATGGGACAGGCTAGCCTCCCAGAGAGTAAAATACTACGCCTCCTTGGCCTTACACTCTCGGCGGACCTCAAATGGAATGACTATATTGAATCCATTGCCAAATCTGCTGCTATGAAAGTCGGCTCTCTGTGCAGGGCCCGGAAATTTTTCCCACCTGAAACTATTCTGCACATATACAAATCTACCATCCGCCCGTGTATTGAATATTGCTGCCATATCTGGTCGGGTGCCCCTGCTGCTCTCCTTGGGCTTCTTGACAAAATACAAAGGAGGATCTGTAACATGGTTGATACTGACTTGGCAGACCGGCTGCAGCCGCTCTCACACCGGCGTGATGTAGCTTCCCTGTGCCTCTTCTACAAGTACTTTCATGGCTTCTGCTCCGATGAGCTTAGGTCACTGGTACCGCCTAAGCACGAATTTACACGAGATACTAGATTAACAACTAGGTCCCACCCTTTTACAGTTAAACAAATAAGATGTAACCGTAAATTCTACTCCAACAGCTTCTTTTCTCGCGCTTCCCGCCTGTGGAACTCCCTTCCACAAGTCTGCTTTCCTGACAGTTACAATCTCCAGGTATTTAAATGTAGGGTCAATAGACACCTCCTATCACACTAACTCCCAACTATTCTCACAACACTCTCATCTACCCAACCCTCATTCTCGGTATCCTCACCCGCCTATCACCCACCCTCTGTTATTTCCTATATTTAACCAGCCTTTCTCCACTCTACGTAGCCCCCTGCACAGTAGTGGCAGTGACATGCCTTGCTCGGGGTGAAACGCTTATAAAAAAAAATAAAAAAAAATAAAAAAAAAATTAAAATTGGAAATATTTACTTTAAAAAATACTGCCACTATAAGAATATCATTACCTTTATAGGTTGTAAAAATATTGATTTTTAAAATCTTCTGAAATGATATATAATTGGTTTTTAATGAAATTATATTATTTTCTTTTAAATGTAGTCTTTCTTCAATATTTTTGAGAAAATATTTTTTGTATGTAATTACCTCTTTACCACCTTTTATTTGATGTTTTTCACTTCAGTTGTGTATTTGGGTTTCATAAAATAAATACTAAAAAGAAAAATCTTAAAACCAAAGAAAAGTTGATATGAATGCCTTAGTCATAAATGGAAAAAAAAGTCACCTTTTTGAACATTTTTTATTTTTATTTTATTTTTCTAATTTATATTCTATGTCAGTAAAAAAAAAATATTAAAAAAAATGTGATTAAAAAAAAAATTCTTTGCCATTTTAATATCAACTTATTTAATAATAAATTTAATTAATTTATTCTTTCAAAATAAGTACTACACTAGGATTTTGTTTTTAAAACTTGATATACTTTAATAAATATACAAAATTATTCTTTGCAACTATTCTTAAAAGAATTTCAAAAATATTACACGGCTGTTGATGGCATCTATGGGTGTGCAGACACGGAAATCATTTCTGCTTTTCCCCTGAAATATTTTGCACTTGTATTTGATGCAAAACACTTTCTGATTGCTTCAATACTTCATTTGTGTATAAACTTTAAAGTCATTTCTATTTTTAAAATAAAATTTAGTTTGCTTCCTAAAATTCTCACTGATTTTTTTTTATAAAACAAATTATTATCCCCCAAATCACGAATTTACATTTAAAAAAAGTATGAGTTTTTCTTACATTCTTTAGTTTAGTCAAACATTTCATGTGATAAAATGTTTTCCATAAATCCCAGAATCCTCTGACCAAAAGATCATAAAAAACTATTATTTTTTTTTCAACTCACCAGCAGAAGTGTGTGTTTATGGGGCTGGATTCAACTAACATGAATATTGTTTGTAGTAAGAAATTTTTGTTCGTTTTCTGCCTAATATTGCTTAACTTAAAACTTTAATTGAAGGATTGGCTTTGTTTCTTAGCAGAAAGTCCTTTAAGTGGATTTTAAGTTAAAAACTTAGCAGGTCATCAACACTTTTTTTCTTTCTCCCCCTCCCTTCAACTGGAGTAGATAGACTAAAATTATCGCCCGGTTCACACTCCACCCACGTCTATTGAACGGGTGAAGAGGCTCATCCCTTTTTTCCTCTTTAGGATGTGGTTTCCGGCTTTCTCTTTTCTAATCTTTTCACTCTTACGTAGCCCCCCTGCACATCAGTGGCGTTACCGCCTTGCTCGGGGTGATATGATTAAAAAAAAAATAATTAAGTAAGTAAGTAATGATTATATATACAATACAGAAAAATAAAATATTGATTTTAATATTTCGAGCCACCATACTTACAAACGGAAGCAATACAGTCCAGACCTGCAAACACGAATTGATGTCGGTGACTGTCAGTCAGGCATTTACCCACCTAAACTTTTCCATGATTGAAACGAGCCGTCGATGTTACAAAAAGTAAAGTTTTTAATTTTTATTGCTTTTTAGTAAAATTTGATATATTTTTTAAAGTAACACTTTCCGATTAAAATTAATAGATTTTTTTTCTATTTTGTTGTTTATCGAGTTTTTTTTCTGTCAATCAGATTTTTAAACATTTGCAATTTTTGTCGATTCAAGGGATAATGTTGAATTGTTGATTCGCAGCCACTTAATTCAACTTTTGTTAATTAAAACTTTTAAAACTTAAAAGTATAGCTTTTTTCTTTGAAACACGCAAATTTGAGGGTTTTTTTTTTGGTCGAGGAAGTAAGAAAAATTTCAAGAACTCACTTTTTACATTTTTTAATATTTTTCGGTAAGATTTTCGTTGGAGAGTCCGGAAATTTCTTAAACTTTGCTTACTGACAGACTTGTTATTATACCCTAAGTTATTTATGCCAATTCTAGTACCATAAGTTAGTTTATAAGTCTTTAAGTTAACTAATTTCTTGTACTCTTTGTGTTGTGGGGAAAAATAAAAAAAAATACTTGGTACTTTCAAACAAACACTTACTTACCTTGCCCAAACAAAATGTTAAATTTTTTCTTTTTTTGCAAATTCTATCTTTTAAAAAAATTTAATTTTTTTTATCATTGTATTTTTGAAGCGTCAATCACTAGTTTGTTTTTCTTTTTAGGCTAAACATCTAATTTTAAAATCAAACTTAAAAGTTTTAAGCAGTAAACAAACACGTTGCTATTATTATTATAACTGGTGTAAAGGAGTTACTATATTTTCACTGTTTACGTTTTTTTTAAACTTGCAATTTTTAAAATTTTAAATTAAAAAATTGTAAAGTTAATTTTTAAAATTTTTTACCTGGCACTGCGCTGATAAAAATTACCACATTAATTAAAAAGTGACATCAATACTTAAATAAAAATACAAGTTTTCAATATTTACACAAAAACTGGGCATCTTTTTCTATTAACGAGAAAAGGCTTAATGCGGTTCCACAAAAATCACAATATAATTCAATATTATTATTGTGGCAATAATGTTTGAAAATAAACCATGAACGGAGCCGAAGCATTTAAAAATGTTTTGGTTGCAATTACGAGCTATGTGATAAGACAAAATAATTCAAGAAAGAAAATTACCTTTTTTAAAAAAAATTAATTTAGTCGAAGTAAACACTTGTTACTTGAAAACAGGTCACGCACGAAACAGCGATACGATAAGAAAAAATAGCACCCCTTTTTTCAGGTTGGGTGTGACTATTTGAAGTGCGTGAGGGATGCTGGGAGTGGATACTGAATTGCGTACTTTTTTTTTTTTTAAATTAAAACAAAATTCGGAGTTAGACTTTAAAATTTTAAGAATGACAGAAATCAACGAAAAAAATAATTATAAACTATAAATCGTAAGGGTATTTTTTAATGGATTTAAAAATTAATAAAAAAAAATAATAATAAACTATAAGAATCTGAGAAACCAAAAAATGAAGGATATCATAAAATTTAATAAAATGTTCAGGTTTAGAGAACTAAAGGTAATTTTTTAAATTTTTATTGAGGAACGGCTACACACTATCGACTTTTTAAAAAATGATCCTGCCAAAAAACACATTTTAGATAATTTAAATATCTTCTTATTAAATTGATTAAATTTCCATTTTATATGAAAAATAAAAGTTAAAAAGGTAATCCTTATTAAAAGGGAAATAAAATAAATTTCTGTATGAAAATAAAGTTTTTAGACATTTTTAAAACGTTGACAGGCATCCATCGATAATTCAAACTGCCATCAATAATAAATAAATAAACTCTTAAAAATCCAATATTTGTCCTAGAAATGTGTTTATAAAGTCAGTAAATTTCGAAATTAAAAGAAAACTGGATTTTGTAAACGTAACGCTTACTATTTAATTTGTTATTTGTTTAAGAAAATAACTTGTATTTAGTGCAGTAATCAATAAATGATCTTTAATAACACATACATACACACATACATACACACACACATTTTTATGAAACTTACTAAAAAATTAATAATTTTTTTCGTATATTATTTTAGAAGTATTGTTTTTAAACTTTTCAGTTTTAATACATTGATTTTTTTTTATTTTGGGATTATTTCCTTACTTGTTTGATGTCAAAATATTTTACACATAATGTGGTCTTTTTTCATTGTTCTGAATTTAAGAGTTATTGAATTTATGTTACGCTTCCGATATGGATTCATTAAGGTGGTAACTGGTAATTAAGAATTTCTTTTAATATCCATACAAAAATGTCATCTAACACTAACAGAAAAAAAAAAAAATAAGGGTCATACTCGAAAATGACATTAATTTTTCCGTTTCTTCAAACATTTAAACACAAAAGCAAAAAAACAAAACAAAACTTCTTGCGAATAGCAATTTTTGATAAACTTCAAAAGCTCACGTGAAAAATTACAAGTAATCTTTTTTTTTTTTTAGTTTTTAGTGTAGATCTGTCGAGTCCAAAATAAAAATGTTTTAAATTATGCGAGTATCACCTCAAAAAAAGAAAATTAATTTTTGGAGTTTTATTGATACATTAATATTCAGGATGAATTTCCAGTGTGTTCACACTTGATCATTTTTTTTATTGAAATCACATCTTCAGGGATTTTTTTTCAGGGATGTTAGCAAACATCTCCCAAGTACATGTGATATCGAAAAGGGAGGGTGAGTCTCGAACATGGTTATTAAACTGGCCTTGCGCCAAACAACGGAACTTCCTACAATTTACTCCAGGTCATCATAAAGTTGAAGAAAAGATAAAACTGTTTCGTTAGTATTTAGAGCAAAATTACACCCAATTTGTAGGAAGTGAAAATATTAACTGTGAAATGTTCTAATGAAAGTTTATAGAATTAAGAGTTCGTTTGTCGTAATGAAATTTGATTTGTGCAGATAAAGTTAAGTCCATGTTTTTGATGTGGTATATCAACAGGGTAGTGTTCAATGCCTTGTTCTCTTTCTGTTGTGGACGGCGAGTAGAAGAAGAGAAAGATAAAGAAAACAGCAAGTGAGAGGGTTTGAATGTGGGTCACCGGAGGCGGCCTGACTATTTTGTTGCTACATTATATTCTCTCTGTTTTCTGCTCCCACGTCTCTCTGACTGACCGAACGAAAAACGTGAAATATATAGCTAACTTGGATGATGTTCTCGGCTCCCAATGCAAACTCATTTTTGGGCAGGAAGAAACAATATTCCGTTTTGATAAACAAAACTGATATCAGAGTTGATTTTCTAAGCACTGCTTAGATGTGGCACATGGCCGAAAATAGGGGAACTCAGTGAGGATCGAACTCACTACTCAATTGTAATAGGTTTTAGCGAGACAAGCTTGTTAACCATTATACCACATCAAGGTACCCCCCAAAAAACATATCAGAGACACTACTCTAGTTCTGTGAGAAAATAAATAAAAGAAAGAAAGAAAGAAGAACCGTAAAAATAAGCGTTTAACTCTATTTCAGTGAAATGGAAAAAATTGTCAATTTCAAATTTTCATTTGTACCCATTTCTTTAAATAACAGCCAACATTCATTTTTAATTAATTTTTGCAATATCTTTTTTAAATTCTTAAGCTCAAATATTTAACGATGTGATAAAGTAATTTCTATGGATATTTTATTGATGTAGAACTCAATTTATGAGCTTACTCATCATCAGAATTAAGATTTATTAGAATATTAAAATAGGAAAACTGAAATTTTCAAAGGGTTTTCAATTATTATTTAATAGCTTTGGATGAATCAACTGACACTACAGGGTTTATACACAATTAGGGTCATAATGAAAGATTTTCTTTGCTATGAAAGCTTACTTGCTTTGGGTACTCTTACAAGTATAACACAATACATAGAAGTCTTCAATAATATTTATGAAAATGTCATGAAGTTTAATTTTATTAATTTAGTGAGTGTGTATATAATAATCTTCTATGACAGGAAAATGCAAAGGGTTTATTAAAAAAAAAAAAAAAAAAAAAAAAGGAAAGAAAAAACTGTAGTACAATACTTCCCCAATCATCTGGATATGAAAAGAAGATATATCGTCCACCAAAAATTTCCAATAGATTTTCTGTTCAGTTGCGATATTGCCAAGGTTCAAAAACCCTAGATTGTATTAAATGTTGATTTGCCCTATCATTCTAAAATGAGTTGGCCATGGGAAAGTGTTAGCAAGGGTGCTACATTTTCGAAATGGGTTAAATTTTATAAAGAACAAAATAAGTAATGTGAATTATTGAAAGACATCAGCAGATAATGCAACATTTCTGTGTGATATTATGTATTATGTCAAAATAAAATGACTTGAATATTTCTTTGCAAGGTAAAATAATGTTTCTAGCCCAAAAATCCAAGCATTTTGCAAAAAGTCATTTAAAAAAAAAAAATGGGCAAACATTTTCCCCAGTTAGCAAAGATCATTAACGAACCGGAATACTTATGCCAATCATTTAGGAGATGTGCAACGTTTATATTATGGATTTATCGATTTGGTGAATACAATGTAAGGCTCATTGACTTTGAGAAGCCTGACATCACACTCTGCTCAGCATTTTGTAGCAGATGCCACACCTGGTTTCGCCAGATGTGCACAAGTTAAAAAAGTATTAGCAGTAGTAACCGTTTTTCAGCTGTTAGTCATGCGGAAAAAAGGTGGAGCACATGACTTTGACAAGACACTTAACCTTTTAACTTACCAATAGAGTAAGTTATACTATTTTTTCATTTTTACTTATGTTACCCACATCTAACAATATACACACCATATTTCTCCAGCTCTGACCTTACGGGTCATCTGGTTTTCTTTTTCCTTCTCAGTTGGGACCAGTGTGCTGTCCCGATAGGATTGATTCGGTTTCCCAAAACCTTACGATGTTGAGATTGACAGCAAAGTCAAGTGCAAACCCTTCTGTGTATGTAGATGTAGAGTACTACAGACAAGATTGCTTAATTCCTACTTGCGGCTGTGATAATTTTTGTCTCTTTACCTCCAAGGACAACTTCTGAATCAGGCTGGAATAAGAACTGCTCAAATAAAATACTGTTGATAACTTAAAACTGGTTTACTGAATATAAAGAAAATAATGTTGAATGTGTCTCTTGTCTACAGCAAAATCAAATTCTCTACTGCGGGATGGTGATTTGGGAAATCTAGTCATAAACGCTAACGTAATAACTAGTCAGTGAATTCTTCGTGATAACCAGTCAATTGACTCTCACTTAATTATTGTGTTATGTGTGTATCTGTGTTTTCTCTCCGACCTGAGAATTGCATGTGTACTCTTTCGCGATGATTGTCATTCGAGGAATCCCGAGTAGCTCCAAGTTTACTTTTCCTAGTCTCATTTTCCCCGACTGAGTGTGTTTTCACTTCACCCGTGGGAAATGAGATTGAAGCAAATCACTGATGACCTTCCTTGTTAGTTCTGATCTTTGATTGTTGGCCTTGGAGAATGTCATTTATATCAATGACCCTCTCTACTCCAAAATTTAACAGTAGTACATATTTCTCCATCTGACCACCTTGATCTTAGGAAACCTTGTTAAAAAATACCACATGGTACTTCCTTTGTTTTGAATTTTCCTAGAAATCTTTCTGTAAAAATGTATTTTTGAACAATCAACATAAACAAATCCCAATTCTGGGGAAAAACAGAAAATATGTTTTGTACTTTGTCTAAAATAGTTTAAATTATTCTTTCCTGTGACCACAAATGTTTGGACAAATAGCGTAATGTAAACAAACTTCTGAAATTTTAATTTCTGAGGACCTAACAAATTCAGACAACACATTAATCATGTCTTCTTATCTGCAGGAAGTGGACAGGGTGGGGTACCTTGGTTTTACTGAATCTTGTCTAGTTAATTCTGGGCACGATTCTTCTTAGAATTGTTCTTAAATTCATTTTATCTTAGATTTTAATGCAAACTCGTTTTTCATTTTCTTCAACAATTCAACCTGAGAATTATAACAATTGTTTAATTAGTAGTCTTTCCAAAATATCATCCTCTAATTTCATTTAATTTAACGTTTAAACAGGGTCAGCGCCCTTTTCTCAGTTCTCAATAGAATACAAGTTTTCATTCTGCTTTATCCACTCTTATTTAGTTTCTTAAACAATAATGGGAATTTATTTCTTAAACTTATTTCTTATTAATTTATTTCTTCTTATTAATATTATTTCTTAAACTTAATAATGTGAATTCTTAAACTAATAATGTGAATTCTCTGCTCGATTTTATTTTGATAGAGTATATTTGAACTTATATCAAATTGGAACTTAATAGATAATATCATACAGTTACTTCCATAACTAACCCTAACCCTAATGCATATATTCAGAGCTAATCACCATAATCTTATTTACTATTTCATGCTTAGAGTTGAGCCCCATCTCCCTACTTCAAGAGGTATTCACTTAAACTCCAAAGTTTTATCCACTAATTAATATGGGAAATGAGAGTAGGTATATCCTGGTTCAAATTTCTACCTGAATTCGGACATTGTATTCATTATTTATATTTTTTTGTCTCTTAAGAATACATAGGTTCACTTATCACCCAGTTCACACACCTCTCTGGTCTGTTTTTTGTTTAAGATTGGGCTTTCGGTTCTTTCTAAAGTCTACTTCAACTCTAAATATTTCTGCCTGAAATTTTATTCAGTAACGATTATTTTTTTCCTCTCGCCACTACAAGTAGATATGTTCGCTTATCATCTGGTTCATACTCGGAGTAGAGGTTTATCCCTTGTTTAAGATTAGGTTTCTGATTCTTTCTAAAGTTTACTTCAACTCTATACTTCCAACATCTCCAATTGAGCTCTAATTATTTACACTATTTACATTGTTCAGACTGTTTTTCTCATCTTGCCATATTCATAACTTTTGGAATTTAGAACCGAACCCATTATAGCGTCCACTGTTCTAGTTCGATGATACCTCAGTATGAATCTTTGTATTGTACTAAAGTCACTGGATCCAAATAATGCTTTTATCTACTGGGCAATGTGTCCTTGAGGACATCAGTGTATGCATTTTTAGGACTTATAAACCTCATGTTTCAGTAATCATTTTTACCAGAGCTTATATTATAATTTTTAGTGTTATTGTTTTACATAAAACACATATCCAGAATGTCTATTTGGTTTGTGCTCCAGCGCTTCAAATGGTTAAAAGTGGATTGGCATATTTCATCAGGGTGATTTTAACCTAAATAATCAACAATGCTTCAGGTGACAATGAAGATGTCCTGCTTGCCATCATAGAGAATAAACTGAATATTTCGGCAAAGGGGATTGCTAAGAGTTGAAAAAAAAAAAAAAGTCAATATCTCAACTGCCTTTCACCATTTGAAGAGACTTGTATTCATTGCCAAACTAGACATGCAGGTGCCACATTCTCTGATGGAACAGAACAAGCTCGATTGTGTTTTTGTGGTGATATTTTTTTTTTTTGCTGTTACATCATCAAAAAAAAAACAAAAACAAAAAAAACGTTTGGACAGAATTGTCACAAGTGATGAAAAATGGATAATTTATGATTATGTTTGATGCAAATGGAGCTGAAAATAAACTTGTGATTGCAGGAAATGCTTCAGCACATACCATATTCTCCTAACTTGGCTCCATCGTATTTTCATTTGTCCCAGTCTCTAAAGAACAATTAACAAAAAATTTGATTCTGTACAGTGAGTTGAAAATTACCCCACAATCTTCCAACAAAAAACATGAAGTTTCTATGAAAATGGCATCAACAAGCTTGTAGAATGATGGGAGACAATTGTTAAAAAAAAAAAAAACTATGGCAGCTATGTACTTGACTAATAAATGCTTTTGTAAGTATGTAAAAATTTGTTTTTAATTTTCTAATCAGGCACAAACATTTGTAATGATTTAATAATTACCAGTAGCCAGACTAAGAATGTTGGTGCCATGGTAGACAACTTTAATGAAATACTGACACTACTAGTAATTACTAATGGGAAGCCCATGAATGTTGGTACTATGGCGGACTTCTCTAATGAAATGGCTACATTCATAGTACTTACTATTGGCCACACCGAGGACATTAGTTCCATGGTAGACATCTCTATTGTAATGTTTACATATTAAGTTATTTACCTACACTCATTTTTGATACCTATGTTTTAAAATAAATTTTAATAAAAATGAAAAAGCTTTCTCAAAGCTTTCATCTTTAGCTTTAATTGAAAGCTAAATAATTAGATATTCTATTTCCAGTAAGCAAAATGCCCTGATGTATTTCAAATTGAAATTACATTGATTGGAATCTAAAATTTTAACAGCCATTTTTAAAATTTTGATGGGTTTGTAATCAGAAGTTAATTCTCGATTTTAAAAATCTTGCAAAAATAAAGTATATATCTGTGAAACATTTGTGACACTATTTGAAAGGTGCTCAATGTGGGACTCCATATAAACTGGATATTTTTTGAATAGCAAAAAAAAGAGGGTATGCAGAAGAATGAGAGAGAGAGACCACCACTTCACTTGATCTGATGTGATATGCCGCCCTGAAGTAAAAACCTCTGACTCTAAGGCCTTGTTCCAGAAGTCTTGTTAAAAACCAAGACAACAAACACTGTGTCATGATAATCAGGAAGTTGATAGTTATTGCATGTTTTAACAACCTAGAATTTAAAAAAATTAACTTAATATTTTCAGCAATTATTTATTATTTTATTAAATTTTATTAAGTTACTGTAGTTTTATAGCCTTACATTTAAAAATGCATTCTGAAAAAATAAAATATAAAATATAAAATTTTCTTAAATTAACTTAAAAATTTAATAACCGAAATAGTAATGAAATTAAATACCATGATAGAGGTAACTCAATAATTCATTAATTGTTATGGTATCTTATTTTTCACATTATTCTTTATTATTAATAATTGTTATTTTTAATTACCTAATTGTCTATGCTTATTATTTTATTATTATCCAATATCCTAAACAATATATGAAAAACTACTGCTATGTGCAACAGGCCTTTGAGAATATTTTGTGACTCTGAAAAGGGCCGTTTTTATTTTTTCTATTTCCTCTTCGGCCGTTCTCATTGCTGAGCCGATTCTCCAGATAACATAGTCAGCACCAACTTCATATTTGTTCAATTAATAGTTGTCAACTATATCATTGAGATAGGAAATCCTATAAAATGAAATTACAAAACTTATGATATCTAAACTTATTTATAAATGGAACTTTGTGTGAGTGTGTGTGTGTGTCTGTATCCATTACCTATAGACTCCGAAATGGCTTAACCAATTTTCTTGAAAATTTACACAGTTGTACTATAAGCATCTGCGAGTGTTCTTAGCTAGGTTTTGTGTTGAGGTACCCCTGATAAATATTGAAAATTGATAATGAAAAAAATTAGGTTATAGAAGGAGTGGTCCGATTTAAATCAAATTTGATATTCTCATAGACAAAGACATAAGAAACAATATTCAGAAGTTTCAAGGTTGCAGTTCTTACAATAGCACAGAAAATCGATAATATATATAGAAAAGCTTACATTACACCTGAGCAATGCCAGGCTATACTGCTAGTTATGCATAGTTTGGATAGTCAATAAGCTAAGAAGAAATTAAAAGATATGTCAAGTTTTTAGATTAAAAAAAAAAAAGAGGAAACAAGGAATTAAAAAAGTAAAACTTTTAATTTTGATGGTAGGATTTGCAAAGCTTGTTGATTGTTAAAACATACACAGCCAAAAAAGATTACATAAGGATTTTTTTTTCCTGTTAGGGGAACTACCCTTGAAGCATATTTCCTTTTAATGATGTCACTTAGAACCTACCATACAAAAAAAGACATATATACACACACACACACACACACACTTAATTATTTTAAAAATCTTGGTGCATGAAGATTTGTATTAAGCTTTACAATTTTTTATTAGTAAATATAATCTTCACTTATTAACTTACTAACCTAATATGGAGAGTGATTGGAAGAAATTAAAAAAATTTTTTTTGAAAGTTTATAAATCATGATAATAAAAAACATTGTTGTATCCCGGGAGGTGATAAACAAAGAAAGAATAGTGCAAGAAATAACTCTTAACACTGAGAATATATAAATAGAGATTTGTTATACCTCAGTACAATAAACCAAATACAAGTACACCAACAAACAGTTAACGTGAATAACAATTAAGAAGGCAATGTCTCTGTATAGGACGTATGCGTCTGTCTTTAGCAGTAGGCTTCCGTCTAGCGATGTCTAACTCTCGTCTAAGGCCGATGGCTGTCGACTCTCATATAATGACGAATAATTTTGATCACTCCCGTGTAATGACGAAGACTCTAGTATGGTCACGAACATACTCGAGTGCTCTCTCAAGCTATCTCTATAGTTCGTTCTAGTCTAGGTCTTTTATAACCTGGGCCATACCCATTCCTGGGTAGGACAGGATATTCCACCACAACACCCCCCCTTCGAGCTAATTGCTTCATTGAATTTTGCTCAATACTTTTTTCTTTTGGGGTCAGGGCATAGGTGTTTAGTCTTTTTCGGTTTGTATCCTTAATACTTGAGGGTATATCTTTGTTTAAGGACTTCTTCTTACTCCATTTCAGGGATATGTCCAGCAATCTAGTTTCATTTGGCTTGGATAAGCACTTTTCGCCTGATTCCTTCACCCATTTTGAGCAAGCCTTTGTTTTCTATTTGTGTGGCATATCAGTTCGCTTAAGTTTGCATTTAACTGGTTTCATATTTTTGTTCATTTCAAATTTTACTTCTGTTTGAGTAGACTTTCTTTCATTTGACGCCTTAGTCTTAGTGCAGAACATATTAATGGTTTTTTTCCACAAATTGAATAGCACCATTAAATCTATGCCGAAAAGATTTGTATTTCTTCCTAACATCACATAGATCTTTGACTTTTTTACTTTTCCCTCAAATGATACTTTAGCCATAAATTCTCCTTTGAATTTTAGCTTATTTCCAGAAATACCTCTTGCAATGTTTTTCGTTTTATTTAAATCTGGTCAACCAATTTTATTCCAGGTATACTCGTCTATTGCAGAGATATCACTGCTGGTATCTAATAAACACTTTACCGTTCTTCCATTCATTTTTAAGTTCACATATTTTCTGGTACTGCAATCGTTCATGACTTTTTTCATAACTACCGTATTCATGTTTTTGTATTTTTGGTCCATTTTTTTTTTTCTACACATCACTGCCAAATGTCCTTTCTTTGAACATTTGAAACATTTTTTTGTTTCTAAAATAGCATTCCTTAGTGAAATGGTTATTCTTTCCACATGCTTTGCAGTACGGTTTTTCTTTTAGGCAATACGATTTTTCTTTTTGGTAGGCCTGTTGATTTACTTTGTGGATACGAGCCACGCTCTTCTCTTCAATGCAAACATTGTCTTAATGTTTAGCAATTTCTGGCATTCTTTTGTAACTTTTTGTAATGTGATATCTTTGTCTTGATTTAACATTGTGAGGATTTTTGAGCGTACGTCTTTGTCTTTCTGTGCTGTTAATCCCTGTATGAAGATTAGACATTTGAACATATCTTCTTTTATGTCTTTTATTTTAAACCTTTCGCACTGTAAATTAACTATGTTGCGTCTTTATTGTGTGGCCACATAAATGTTACTTCAAACTTCTGTTTGAACTTATTTTTCGTAGGGTTTTTTGCCAAATATAAAAATTACAATACTTTCATACAGGGTGAGATGGATAAATTGTCATCTAAATTATGCAAAAATGTAAATAACACTAACATCTCATTTTAAGATATATTTACCAAAATAAACATGAAAATGTTTCGAAATACTAAAGAGTAAAGTTATTCAATAAAATTGACATTGGCTGAATGAAGCCATAGCCAACAGAAAACTTTGGAATCTTCGGCAGCTCTTCTGGATGATCTCCTTGCTTAAGCTGATGATCTTCAGCTCATCTTTTGTGTTACAAGAAGTTTTGTTGGTGTATCACTCAACTACACTCCCCCATATAATAGTCAAGGGTGTTGCAGTCTGAGATGTTGGTCAGAAGTAAGAGGGTGATGTTGTCATAAAAATTGTCTGCTAGCCATGACTAGGTTCTCCTGCTTGTGTGGTATGTTGCAGAGTCCTTGTACCAGATATAGGGTCCTCCAGTAGCCACCCTCTTGACCCAAGGCAGCACTACCTCCTTCAGTGTTGAGTTTGTGACCTTGTAGGAAGATGAATAGAGGTATAACATCACCATCACTAGTGATCACTGTAAACACCTTTGTAGTCACTATTAGTCTCATCCAACTCTTTCCGAATCCTCTGAACTGTCTTTAGATTGACACTCACTCTGAAATGTTCGTATTGGAGCTTCTGGCATGAGTGCCAAGTAATACAGTATGCCATTTCCAAATTTATTTGATGGTTGTAGATAGCTTTGCAAAATGGCCTGAAATTTGTAAGTGCAAAAACCAACTTCCATGGCTACAGTGAATATTTTTACATGAACTGTTTGCAAGATGCAGCATTCCTGATGTTGTAGTCTCGGATAGTGGTACACAATTCACTGTTTATGAGTTTAAAAATTTTCTAAAATGTTCTTGAATGAACATATTACTACCAAACTGTATCACCCAAAGTCAAATGGACAAGCTGAATGGTTTGTAGATTCTTTTAAGAAAGCTTTGAAAAAAGCAAGTGGTGAAAAAGTGAGTGGAGAAGTACTACAAAAATTCTTGAGTATATACCAGATAATACTGATTCCCGACACACTGACAGTCATGTCACCAGCAGAATTGATGTTCACAAGAAGAATTAAATAGGTGTTTGACAAGTTGTTCCCAGGTCAAATATGAATAAGAATGGATAATAAAAAAACACAAAATTTTTCAATATGGGCAAAAAAAGTGTTTTTTCAGGATATATGAAAATGGAAAAGAAATGTAGGAAGACTGCATAATAAGGTTATAAATTGGAAAAATGATTTATATGGTGAAAGGAAAAAAATGGAAACATAAAAAGGGAATGGAATTGGTTAAAGAAAAAATTTACTGAATAAAGAACTGCAAGAAAGAAAGAACCTATGCAATGTCTGTATGATATCTTTGATGTACCAACACCATGAGAATTTGTTGAACATACAAGTATGAGTAATAGGAAAAGGAAACAAGGAAAAACTAGTACTTGACCCAAAATAAAAGAAATACAAAGTTCAGTACATGGTGAACTCTCCAGAAAGAGGATGTGGGAATACTAAGAAATAAAATACTTAAAAAATCTCACAAGTGGGGGAGGGTTGTTGTGCATTAAATAAGACACCCCTGGTAACACAAATGAACTAGCTATTATTATTTTCTGCAATTACATTTAAATTTGGCCTCATTTTTGTGGCTATTTACAAAATGTAATTTTTTCCAAGGCCACACCATTTACATTATCATACTCAGAGATTGCAGATATATGGATAGTTTTCTTTTTAATTATTTCAAGGTAATAAAAACACTTAGACACAAGGGTTATTGATTATGAGAGAATATGAGAAAATGAAAACATTATTAAAGAGAAAATAAAAAATCAAGAATTAAAAAGACAGAAGTTAACAATTGACATTGCACTTACATTTTTGAAGATCAAAATTAACTTGAAAGCAAGAAGATGGAAGAGACTTCCACAAGTGGGAAGCATGAGAGAAGAAACTGTTAGCATAGAACTTACAGTTACATCTAGGCATTTCAACTCTAAAATTATGAGACCTAGCTGCTAAGTTAGTACTGCACTTAAATTCATAAAGTTGTGGTACCAAAGAGGAAAATTCATCAAAACAATTATCATGAAAATATTTTTAGAAAAGGCACAGGGAAGCTATGTTATGGTGGTGGGAAAGTGACTTAAGCTGAGATGCCAGGTTAGGACTAATAAAATTGTAGATTCTTTGTGTTTTATCATGAATTTCTAGCAAGAGCACCAGACCAGATTTAATGGCAACTTTGTAACTCATCATCATGAAAAGTGAAAATGGCAAGCAGAGTTCAAATTTCAGTCAATTCTATTTGGTTAATTTCACAGTAATGTTATTTGCAAAGGCATGAATCCAGAGAATTCTCGGGAAGAAACTGTCTAAGTAGAATTTCCTACTCATCAATGAAACATGAAAAGAACTTCCCCTTATTAATGAAAAGGAATGGGAATGGGTCAACATAGCATGGCATTCTTTGGCATGAAGGTCTGGACTGGACACCTAACATCTGCATGAAAATAGTCAAAGTAGTAAGAGGTTGACAATGTTTTGTCTGGGGGAAGTTATATTTAATTTCTCATTCTTTTTTCTATATCTCAGTTTTATTTTTTTTTTTTTAAGAGCAGAATTATTTTTTTACAAATAAATTACTTCTGTAAAAAAATTGACATTTTTATTAAATTGTAAATATTTTAAGATTTTTAGAATTCTCTTAGATGCTCAATAAAAGTGTGAGGGTGTGTTTATTTA
Source organism: Ascarosepion bandense (assembly GCA_037127315.1). Classification (NCBI taxonomy): domain Eukaryota; kingdom Metazoa; phylum Mollusca; class Cephalopoda; order Sepiida; family Sepiidae; genus Ascarosepion; species Ascarosepion bandense. Next base: position 618,138 of record JBBBDQ010000469.1, read on the forward strand.
TAATTTTCTAACTCCCACTCAGTGTGCTTATTAAAACCCATCAGTTATAAATTTTGCACTATTGATGAATTGATTTTCCTACCTACTTTTTAAGATCCATCATGTTTATTGCATACTGACACAACTTCTGTTCCCCACCCTGTGATGTATTAGGTGCATAAAAATATCTTCATTATCATAAAAGAACATTTTTTGTACAGTATTTTGTACAATATTATTATCTGTACAAATTTTATCCAGTATTTTGTACAATATTATTATCTATACAAATTTTATCCAGTATTTTGTACAATATTATTATCTATACAAATTTTATACAGTATTTTGTACAATATTATTATCTATACAAATTTTATACAGTATTTTGTACAATATTATTATCTATACAAATTTTATACAGTATTTTGTACAATATTATTATCTGTACAAATTTTATACAGTATTTTGTACAATATTATTATCTATACAAATTTTATACAGTATTTTGTACAATATTATTATCTGTACAAATTTTGTACAGTATTTTGTACAATATTATTATCTGTACAAATTTTGTACAGTATTTTGTACAATATTATTATCTGTACAAATTTTGTACAGTATTTTGTACAATATTATTATCTGTACAAATTTTGTACAGTATTTTGTACAATATTATTATCTGTACAAATTTTGTACAGTATTTTGTACAATATTATTATCTGTACAAATTTTGTACAGTATTTTGTACAATATTATTATCTGTACAAATTTTGTACAGTATTTTGTACAATATTATTATCTGTACAAATTTTATACAGTATTTTGTACAATATTATTATCTGTACGTATTTTATACAATATTTTGTACAGTACTTTTTTTTAACTTAGTTTTTTTTTTTTTCTCGAGTAGCTTTTTTTGCAGTGAGAACATTTGATAGTTAGGACAGATGAAGTTGCTTAATTTCATTTTGAAGTCTTGCAATTTGCTACCAACAGCAAGAAACATGAAATAGATCAGATATCATTAAAATTACAACTAATTGGAGTAGATAGATTAAACTATCGCCCGGTTCACACTCCACCCACATCTATTGAACAGGTGAAGAGGCTCATCCCTTGTTTCCTGTTTAGGATGCGGTTTCCGGTTTTCTCTTTTCCAATCTTTTCACTCTTTTCCTTTATTATTTTATTTTTTTTTTTCAATTGGAGTAGATAGACTAAACTATCGCCCGGTTCACACTCCACCCACATCTATTGAACAGGTGAAGAGGCTCATCCCTTGTTTACTGTTTAGGATGCGGTTTCCGGTTTTCTCTTTTCCAATCTTTTCACTCTTTTCCTTTATTATTTTATTTTTTTTTTTCAATTGGAGTAGATAGACTAAACTATCGCCCGGTTCACACTCCACCCACATCTATTGAACAGGTGAAGAGGCTCATCCCTTGTTTCCTGTTTAGGATGCGGTTTCCGGTTTTCTCTTTTCCAATCTTTTCACTCTTTTCCTTTATTATTTTATTTTTTTTTTCAATTGGAGTAGATAGACTAAACTATCGCCCGGTTCACACTCCACCCACATCTATTGAACAGGTGAAGAGGCTCATCCCTTGTTTCCTGTTTAGGATGCGGTTTCCGGTTTTCTCTTTTCCAATCTTTTCACTCTTTTCCTTTATTATTTTATTTTTTTTTTCAATTGGAGTAGATAGACTAAACTATCGCCCGGTTCACACTCCACCCACATCTATTGAACAGGTGAAGAGGCTCATCCCTTGTTTCCTGTTTAGGATGCGGTTTTCGGCTTTCTCTTTTCCATTCTTTTTACCCTTACGTAGCCCCCTGCGCATCAGTGGCGTTACTGCCTTGCTCGGGGTGATATGATTAAAAAAAAAAAAAAAAAAAAATAGATTAATAGCACTATATAGAGAAAGCTGTAAGAATAGAAACAAAATTCAAAGCAACTATCAACAGATACATCTTTATTTACTCACACTGATCATCATCTCTTGGCTATTTCCCATGACCTATTCAATCATTGGGATGCTATACTGAATAATTCTTATTCATAGTATCTCTCAAAGCAATAGTTTATTTAGTGGTATCAAGCTCCTCTGAATGACATATGGGTTTGAAAAAAAAGAAAGAAAAATCATTACTTGATGGGTTGTATAGAGATACTTAAAAATATATTGTTGTTCTCAACAAATTCCTTGAATATAACATACATAAAAAAATAAAAATAAGAACCATGGTCCCTCATTATGGTCTCTGGAATACTCTGATTCATACACAACTTGATCACTGTTTGACTTAGCTAACTGGTTACATGCTCATTATTTGAAATAGGTGTCCTAATCATTAGAACCTGATATGTTTTTACTGACATTTTAATCAATTAAAGAAAAAAAAATTGTTTTTTCTTTTTCTCATATTCTTTCAACATAAGTTAATCCTTTGAGTCTTAGTAGCCTTATAGACTTGCTTGAGACGAAATGATAAAAATATATTTTATTAATTCACCTGAGTTGTCAAAAGAGAAAAGAAAAAAACACAACATTTCAGTAACTTTGTAATTGCAATGTAATTAAAAATATATCAAAACCATTTCCATCTATTTTCTTGTTTATGTTTAGCACTTTCTGAATATTAAGTTAAACAAATAATGTTGGACACACTGCAGACATTAGGAATTAACATCTCAAAATCTGATCAAATGACCAAACATTATTTTTTTTGGACCTCTTCCTTTCAGCACCCCTCTTAATAATTTAGTACATAGCAAAAACATATGAAAATTCTTTTTGATGCTAAACTGGAAGAAACCCATCAGTAAATTTTCCAAATACACACACACATTTTCTCCATTAATTCTTAATAAAAAACATCTTCTTCATAGGAGACAGTGATATTTTCTCTCCTCTGCTTGTTGCATTAACCTTTTATATGTACCTCCAAAGATTTGCTAAAAAATGAGACCAAGCAGCTTCATTTGTCTTGTGATATTGTTATAAAGTAAAAGTAAAAACTTTCATATCCATACACAATATTATCAGAAAATAAGAGCAGTAACTATAGTCAATTTAAAATTTACTGGCAATTTTCTAACATTTCCTCAACAAGCATCTTTGTAAGACTATAAAGCCAAATTACATAAAATTCAATAAAATATAAGATTATTTATATTTCCTTAAATCTTTAGGATTACTGGGTAGTTAAAAAAAATTATATGAAAAAAGTGTTGGATTCAAGTAATTTTTACAGTTATGCATACTGTATTTAAAAATGCCAGACATTAAGCTATTGATAAATCTGTCAACACCGCTAAAAGGAAGTAATACATATTTAATTCAGATTAATTAAAATTTAAATCAGCTAATTTTTCTTAAAGAAAGATTTTTAATAAAGAGAATTATATTTTCGAATTCCAAGCATTCACGTATACACAAATACCCTTGGGAAAGGTATTAATCCGTCTCTTCCCTCCAGTTATGGGTTAAATAATAGGACAGATTGGGTTCTATAGCCTTGTCTGGCAACCAGTCTACCGCAGAAAGCAATGGCAACCTACTGCAGGATAATCTTCTGCCCAGTCAGTAATGTCTCTTTCAAGACATGATCGCCCAAAGCGTGTATCATGTATGACAGTTAACTGACTGACTGACAGTATTTCAAGTCCAATAACAACTGAAGAAAACAAAACCTCATTTGCAACTTCATTTTCACACTGTAGAAATAAAATTATATTCCATAGATAAGTGCTTTCTCTTTTTATTTTTGGGGGCGATTTTACATAATAACAAAAAGTTCAGTAGAATATTTTAAAAAGTCATTTATTTGGAAGACATTCGCCATTCAAAATATAATATAAGGCTCCTTATAAGAATGGCCTGACAACATGTATTTACACATGCTACTAGTGAGGTGCACGGATGTGCGTTGTGGTGCAGTGGATATCAGCCCAGAATAAGAAACATAGAGCTGAGTTCAAAGTCCAGTTGGATTCGTTGCATTCATTTATGTGCAAATATCCTTGGGAAAAGTATTAATCTGTTTCTTCTCCCTTCAGCTATTGATTAAATAACAGGGCAGATTAGGTTCTATAGCTTTGGTTGGCAACCAGTCTACTGCAGTAAGCAATGGCAACCTACTCCAAGAAAATCTTCTGCCCAGTCAGTCATGTCTCTTTTGAGACATGATTGTTTAAGTGTATTGACTAAATTGGCATCAAGGTCCTACCCTTTTACTATCAAAATAGTTTAATGTAACTTCCTTGTTCTTGCACTTCCTTATTGTAGAACTCCTTTTGTTTGCTTACTTCTCTGATAGTTACAATCTTCAAAAGTTTAAATGCAATGTCAATTGCCATCTTCTATCTACTTGATTCCAATCTCTCTCTTATCTTTTCTTTGACATCCCCTATACCTTGTTTTTTCTCTTACTGTAACTACCTGTGCACTAGTGGCAGTCCTACCTTGCTTGGGGTGAAATGATTATAAAAAAAATTGATCTGTGGCATAGAGAGACTCAAATATTTTTATCGTTGTTCTTTAAATTCCTTGAAAATCTCATTGACAAACTAAGAACCATGACCTCAGACTATTGTCTCAGGGACACTGATTCATACCAACTTGGTTACATTTTGACTCGGCTTACTGGGTAAAATGTTCATTATTTGAAATAGATGTCCTAATAACTAGAATTAGATATGTTTTAACTAACAATTAAATTCACTAAAAAATAAAAAAAAAAACAAAATACAAAGTGCAGATATTAGGTTCAAGAGTGTAGAATTTTGACACTAGATGGTCTAAAATGATGTAGTGGATAGTTAAAACGTAATTGGTTCTCTGGAAGTTGTTGGTTCAATCCCTAGCTATGGTAGTGCTGAAAAGTCCCATACTTTGGATTCAGTGATAAAAAGTGATACAAAAGGTGAATAATACTGGTGAGTATTAACCAATTTGAAAGCATTCCCTAAGCATTGAAAGTGGAATGAGAGTTAATCTGTTTGTGGGGACTGAATAAAGATTTCACTTTGAAATTCTGAGATGGTTGCCAAGTACAAGAACAGACGTCTGAAGGCTGGATGGCATGGTCAAAATGTTGTGAATACAATAACTAAGCTGAGCATGCTGATCCAAATAACAAATTTTAATTCTTTTATTGAGTCCTGGGTATGACAAACTACATCTAGCAACAAGGCAATCGGGAGATCAAAGGTTTTTGAAGAACATGGAACAACTACTTAATTGCTGTTGTTTCCAAGTTCACCCTGGCCTGAGGTGGTAGCACCTGTTAGGGTCCTAGCTATAGGCAAAGAGTGAACTACTAAACAAAAACACTATGAAAGTACAAAAATACAATTTTATAGTAGAATTACCAACAATACATTTTTTACACTATTTACATTGTGCAGACTGTTCCTCATCTTTGTTGTCATATTCCATTCCTCAGTGTAGATCATTCTAGTTCCACGAGTTATGCTTCCTCCAGATGTTTTAGTATCAGTTATTTCCCTCAAGGATAAATGGCTTAGTGGATAAAAGTGTTGGTTGTATCCAGTGACTTGACCCAAAGAGTTCAATATTTGGTTACAGCAGAGGTAAACAAAAAGCTTAGAGCATTGAGTTAAAGGGAGGTAACTGATACTGAAACATCTACGACTATAAATTTACACGTGCCTCTTTTTTTGTATTCAGTCTAAGAACTTCATTTTCTATATGTTCTGCATCATTTTGACCAGTCAAAATTGTGTCCTACATGTAGACAGCAACATGTAGAAATAACTCTTACAGTACCATTTATTATTCAATGAAATATTGCTATTGTACTTGAAATTCAGAGAAATTGCTCGTTGTAATGTAACAAGACAATTATTCAGCATCAAAGGATACTTGTAGATAAATGCATGGGATACTGTTCAAATTTACATGCTTCATTTACAGTTAATTTATAGTCAACATGCAGGAGGACTGAGTCATGTGGTTTCATGTTTGATTAACAGTATGATGCAATCTGAAAGTTCTACAGCTTCTACTTTCTGCAATTATTTGTCCATTTTGTTTATGATTTAAAAAAAAAAAGAAAAAGGAAAGATATATGGAACAGGCCTTCAGAAATTTAGGATCCTAGTCCTAGTTCAAATCTTCTGCTTGTGCCTTGCTAATAATGGAACACCCTTGAGTATTTCACCACTACTTCTGTGATATGTTTGTAAATTAACAGAGCACTAAATGAATTTCTGTCAAACAAGTAGCAATTCTTTTGACAACTCTTTTAAATGCATTTGCATTTTGAGTTTTGCTGCTAGGGAAACCACTTGGTCTGTGGATATTTTAACTTCTTCAGTTGTAGATATTTTTCAGCACAATCAAAACAGCTGCACCTGAAATGACTCTCTCCACTACAGAGTTAACAACAATGCACTTTATGCTGAATTTGTTGTAATGTACATTATGCAATTTATGAACAATTTTTTCCTGGTTAGAGGATGAGAATTCTTTGTAACCATCTTGCAATATAGGTACTTTTAGTCTAGCAGGATTAATTTTATTTTTCATCAGGTTTTGTTTTTTGCTCCCAAGATTTCAATGCTGTCAATGTTGGAGTTAGTTTTGCTAGGTGTCTTCACTTTATACAGATTTGTATTATTATTCACATTTCCAGTTTTATGAAAACATGGAATTTTGATTATAATAATTGCCCAAACAACAGAAACATGATGAGTGTGGGTGGTGGTATCTTGACCGGGAAATCTTGTTGACTGTAATGCACAAAACAAGATCTAGATTTAAAATCCAAATGCTAAGCACTGACTAATTGATTTTGTTAGAAATAAATGAATTTACAAAATCTTTGCTTAGTACACATAAAACTAGTGAAATTTCACACCTTGGTGCAAAATGTTTTTCAGCCAATAGAAAACTAGGAACTCCTAAAAACTAAAATTCAAAAAATCTTCAATTATCAGAAGCAAATTATTTTACGAACCCTTTTAATGAGCCGACACAAAGTTTGTTCATCATCCAATGGAAAGGCCAGAATCACATCTAGGAGTGAATTCCCAAATGACTTTTTTAAGCCCCACAAACGAAATAAAAAACGGAGCAAATTCAACTGCTGCCAGAAAGAAGAAGACGAGCATAATTAACATGTACCCTTGACAAACGTTGAGCAATCACTATTATTACCTCTCTCTTTCTCTCTCACTTCCTTCCTCTTTATTGTTCACCTGTCTGTCTCTTTTTATACTTGATAACCAAATGGAACACTGAGCAAATACTTCAAAAACACTCCTACCAAAAGATAACACTGATATATATACATACATACATATGTTCCTGCCTACATCCACACTAGTTACTATTATGAACTCTTGATATTCTTAATACTGTTTCTCATTGAACATTAATTTCTACCAATTCATGTTATTCTTTTCTATTAATAAATTTCTATTTAAATATACAAAATATATATGTTTATTTTTCCACAAAATCCACCTTCTAATAATTCTGGATAAAACCTGTAAGTTGTAGGAAGTTTGGTTATGTTTCACACAAGGCCAATTCCAAAAAACATTAACCATCTCCCAACTTCTACAAGACGTCAACACTTTCCATTCAGACTAATGTTTGGTGGCATTTGACATCAAAGGGTTTTTCAAATCCATCATGTCTAGCCACAGTGTTTGTTTCTAGTAATATTTCTTGGGCTTAGTTAAACACATGCATTTTCTCTAACAGTAGGAAGTGTTTAATTTGGTTTTAGTTAATTCCACAAATCAACTGATTCATGTATCTGACAAGGTTTTCCCATATTGACAGTATTCAGATGGCTTGCAAACCGCCTCATTTTCCAAAGATGACTTGCAAACCTCCCAAATTCTCAAAAATTGTCTCACAGACCTCAAAGAAGCCAAAGATTAATTGTAGACCTACCAAATTTCCAGATGCCTTGCAGACCTTGCAAGTTTCTAAACATGGCTCACAGACATTCAAGATTCCAAAGATTAATAGCAGACCTCCCAAGTTTATGAAGGTGGCTTGCAGAACTCCCAAATGTTCAAAAATGGTTCACAGACATTCCAAATCTCTTAATTCCTTGAGGAGGAGACCCTCTTTCTTGCAACACAATACTTTAATTTTAGTATTCCTGAATTGCTCAAAATATCCTTTCCCAAGATTATTTTTGATACTTTTTAGTAAAATGCAGTGGATTTAAAAAAAAATTTGACTCATGTGGAGTGCAGAAAAAACAGTATCAAAAACCACACTACCAAGTCTTTAGTATTTGATGAGAGACTTGCTAGTGCTGAGTTTGTGAAATTCTGCCAGATAATTATCAATAGCTTCACATTCATGGAATAATTTTGATTGAAATGAAAAAGCTGTACAAATACGAAAAGCTTAGCATTTTATTGCTTGATTATTAAATAACATAAGACTGGGAAGACTTAACTTGTCCAGTTAATGTTTTGAACATTAAACTTCTTGATACGACTAAATTGTGTCCTTTTTTTTTGTTTTTAAATACAGGATGTAGGGTAATGGCTCAGTTATTTTGTTGCATTACTCATGATTAGATTAATTCTCCTGTTTCTTTAGGCAATAAACTGCAGATGAGACAATGTTGTATAAATTACAGTAGTTTCCCACTGACATGCATCTCTCAACATTTTTTTTCAGAAGTTTTACTTAATCTGTTATGGACAACCTATGGTGCCTGTATTTAACACCATGAAAATCAATTTCAGTATTCACTGAAGTCATGTCAGGAGCTAAACATCAGTAGAATATAAGAAAAGTGCACAAAAGACAAAGAAGAAATTTCTTACTGGTGCTCGAAAACAGTCGACACAGTTTGACTCTTGTTTTTATATATCCTGAAAAGTTTTTAATTTTTTTTCAGTGTTTTATCATCATCCCTTTGCAGGTTATTTAAAGACAGAAAATATTTTTGAGAGTGTAAAAATACTTTTACTTTTTTTTTTTTCAATTTAATCCATAAATAGATAGACTAAACTATCACCTGGTTCACATTCCACTCACATCTATTGAACAGGTGAAGAGGCTCATCCCTTGTTTCCTGTTTAGGATGTGGTTTCCGGTTTTCTCTTTTCCAATCTTTTCACTCTTACATAGCCCCCTGCGCATCAGTGGCGTTTTCGCCTTGCTTGGGGTGATACGATTAAAAAAAAAAAATGGTTGGGAGGGAAGAGACGGATTTGTGGCGGACTTCATCACATTAATTTAACTTTGATAAGAAAACAGAACTCATGCAAGAAGAATAACCAAAAGAGATTGTTGAACATAAAATATATGTATATTAACAAAATGTATAGTATCAAACAATGATGTGAAAGAAAACATGCATTTAAGTAAGAAAGGTTGAAAATGTTGCCTCTCTTTGACTGCAATTTAAGAGTTTAGTGAGCGATAATTATTTGGTTTAAAAGTTCACTGGAGAAAGGTTCAGGAGTGTTTCATGATATGATTGTTCTTGTGATATTACTGTTGAAAAGTATTGTTCTGTCAAAAGAAGTTTTTAGTGAAGGTGTAAAAATATCAATAGGGTGTGGGTGTGTGCGTGAGAAGGGTGTCGTGTGATTAGAACTGGAGTTTCAACTGTTGTAGATTCATTTAGCAGTTGAAGTCTCACTAAATGAGGTGAGGAAAATTTTGGCTTAAATAAGTGACTATAGGCTCCAATTTGTCACATGGGAAAAATTAGTTTTCCCGTGCAAGTGATCTGATTGATTGGCATCAACCAATCAATGAGTGAGCTTTGGAGAGACTTAAGGAAGCTTCTGTGAGCCACTTCTCCCAAAAGTGCACAAATTTGACAACTTAAAAATAAGGCGATACCAACATTGTCGCATTACTGTGATTTGTAAATTGCCTGTAGAAAATGTATTAGTGATTTATTAGCCAATGATCGTTTGGCATTGTACATGTGATTTTGTGTTTGTATGTATATGTTTGTGTGTAAGTAGGTTCGCACAGATTCATACATTTCCGAAGGGTATTTGTGCATGAGTGAATATAATCAACCCAACTGGAATTGAAACCCAGCTTTCTTATTAACAATTCTGAGCCATTATCCATTAAACCTGCACATCCAAGCTTACAGTACTTGTTATTCCTTAGCGGTCACCAATCTAAGTACTGACTAGGCTTGATGTTGCTTAATTTTAGTGATTGTACAAGAACTGGTGTTTTAATGTGATACGACTGTAGTTTTAAAGTTTAAATTTTTTTTGTTCACAAAGTCTCTGAAGAATTTATTTCAGAAAAAATATGCAAGTACTGAAAATAATTCGTCCTAAACCTTACCAAAAATAAAATATTTTGTTGAGAATTGGTGCTTGCATAATAAAACATCATTTTCTTTCAGATATGACTGGAACTCCTACTCCCCCAAAATATCTACAGTGAAAATTTATTTGAAATAGTTCACTTAAAAGTTTTTATTGTAGTTTTTAAATTCATCTAGTTGCTGTTTTTTTGACAAGAGATTTTTTTTCAAAAAATCCCAAAATATAAAGTTTAATTCAACTTTTTAAAAAGAATTTTACTTTTTTCATTTTAAAATTTTTTATTTTCATGACTGCTAGATTATTTTGTGTACAGAAGTTCAAAAAGGAAAGAATTGAACAATTCTGTGACGGTAATCAATTGAGGGTATCAATAAGTTCTTGTCAATTTTTCTTTTTTTGCAATGCTTGCTTAATCCATTATTATTAGTTTAATAAGAGTACCATTTAACTATTTTTTGGATCGATTTCTTTCTATCCATACTGTGCAAATAAAAAGTAAACTTATTCATTCTAAATTTGGAAAAGAACTAATGAAATGAAAAATTATATTGGTGATGTGCTGTTAATAGGTAATTTATCTTTAAGTGTAAAAATATCAATGTTTAGATTTTATGTTGTTCTCAATATTTAATTTAGTTTTATTGTTGACTTATATTGTAGTGAACAAAACAAGATCTAGATTTAAAATTCAAATGCTAAGTACTGACTCATTGATTTCATTAGAAATAAAAAAAGACTCAAATTTATAAATTTTGCTTAGCACATAAACAAAAGCGAATTCAAAACAAAACTCGTTAAATTTCACACCTTGATATGAAATGTTTTTCAGTTAATAGAAAAGTAGGAAACATCTAAAAAAAAAATTTCAAATAATCTTCAATTATCAGAAACTAATTCTTTCACAGACCCTTATGCGAACCAATGCAAAGTTTGTTCATCGTCCAATGTAAATGCCAGAATCACATCTGGGAGTGAATTCCCAAATGACCTTTTCAAGCCCCACAAACGAAATAAAAGATGGGCCAAATTCAACTGTTGCCAGAGAGAAGAGAATGAGCGTAATTAATACATCCCTTGACAAACATCAAACGATCATTATATTACCTCTATTTCTCTCTCACCTTTCTCTTCATTGTTCACCCATCTGCCTCTTCTTATACTTGATAACTGAACAAAACCCTTTAAGACTGAGCAAATACTTCAAAGATATCCCTACCCAACCATAATGCTCATACATACATACACACAAGTTACTACTATGAACTCTTGAAGTTCTAGGTATCACCACGGAAAATTAAAAATGCATTTTTTAAAAATTATTAATCTTCTTTGAAGTTCAATTTCAGTTTTTATTTGAAAGATAGTAGCATAAAGCTAATCTATAAAAAATAATGCCTATTTAAATAAGTTTTTTAAACACTTTAAAAACTACTGACACATTCATTATTCAGTGACCAAATACACTACAGCAAATCAAATTTTTAAAAATCGATTAAAAATGTAAGTGATTTGTTTTAAAAATAAATTTTAAAATTATCTGTATTTTATAAAAATAATACTTTTTTTTTGCCTAAAAACAAAACATAACGAAAAATAATAACATTAATTTTCAAAATTTTACATACGGTAGTTTGTGAGCTGTCATCAAAGTTATGTTGCGGCAGTAAGAGCGGTCACCACTGTAGCTGTAGGGATGGTCAGCCATGGTTGGTACAAGGACAATTCACAAACACAGCCGACAATCCCCACAACTTAAGATTTTCAGGTATCATCGGAATTATCAGAAGATTAACAAAAGGTGGATGAGTGAAGAATAAAAGTATACCTTTTCTATGTTGGAATAGAAACTTAGAAAAGACTTAACAATTAACATGAATTGGTAGAAGTTAAACGTACATTAGAAACAGTAAGGAGTTGAAAAAACAAAACAAAACACTACTCACCTCTCACACCGCAAAGACTTTGGTACCATAATATCAAATTCTTGTCGTAAATTCCTGTAATAACTACACATAGGAAAAGGTTCAATAGAATATAAAACCATTATTTATTCGTAAGACATCGCAGCTTAACATGTTGTTTGTGCCTCTGTACACGAGGTTTTAAATGTCAGACATCAACATCACATAACTTAAGCCCTCTGTTGGTTCTAACCTGAACTAAGGGAGGCAACTCTTTTATGCCGGTGTGACAATTATTGCTACAATTTTTAAAACATCGAACTAAATTCCTGCTACTAGAGTCTGTTTTAAAAACCTAAAAGTAAATAAATAAACATTTCTATATATTTATTACATCTGTATCTGCAGGACTATTTGGGTACAATGTGAATAATCGTCTTTACTAAATGGATTTGTAAAATTCATGATGTAACCAACAAATTCATGCTTAGACTATTAAATGTCCAACTATTTTTGATGATATGGCCAACTATATTAATATTTAATAGTTCATATTTTGTGAAGATCTTTCACAAAATTTGGTATTAACTGGGTGAATTCTCTCATGATAGAAGAAATAGAGAGATCTTTTAATTTTTTTCAAATTCTTCTGTAGTGTGGTTCTTCTTCCTTGGTCTATTTTTCCTCTATCATTCAAACAATTTCTGCCTCTATTTTTTGATGTTGCAACTTCCGTTGGTCAGTTTTCCTTGCTGTAATTTAGGGCTAACTTCAAGTATTTTCCAAATTGCTCAGCATCTAGATCATCAGTGGATTCCCTTACTCTATTCCACTTGGTCTTGATAATATAACTCATGCTGGAGGCATAAGCACTTTTTTCTCTCCACAGGATTTACCAATGATGTCTTCAGCTAGCCTTGTATGTTGCCTCACAGAGGATAAGATGGAATATGAAGAAGCCTCTATCATGGTGAATGATTTTTCTTACTGTCTGTTTAAAACTTCTATGGTACCTTTTAAACAGGCAGTTATCATTTTTCAAATAACATTTTATTTTGTAGGTAAATTTTTGATTTTAGAAGTTTTACTTCTTTGTTCTTTTGTGGCAGTTGCTTTCTTATTTTTTTAAAATTTTTATCAAGTTTGAAAAATGAGTAGCATGTAGGGGATGTCTGGTTACTTAAGTGATTAAGTAATTGCTATTCACTCATTACAAGTTATTAGCATGTTCAGAATTCAATCCACAAACATAATTTGTACAATGATGAAACAAAAGAAAAGCAACAAAATTCTGTACGGCAACAAAATAATATAACATTTATATAATAATATACAATAATTGTAATGGTGATAGGCATAGGAAAAGAATTTGCGAAATTGTATGGTTATAAAAATTAAGGTTGAATGCCTTTGACAATAAATCTTCTGTAGTGGGCTGGACAACTCGAGTACCATTTGTTATGGTTTGAACGTCGTGGTAGTAATTTTAACAGTGGAACATAGGTTGGTTGCCCAAACCACTACATTTATAAATAAAATAACTCAAAGCACAATGTAACAAAAATAACAAAATTGTATTAAGCAAGGTTACAGGATTGATTAATTCGTGCATGCAAGATGTCATGAAGAAAGTTCTTTCTTAGATATTAAAGAAATTGTCTCAATATTCATGCTAGAAGATTTTCTGAAAAAGGAAATAATATGTTTGTACTGAATAGTAGTGAATATAATTATACATGTATTGAAATATACTTATAAGATAGAGAGAACATTTTTTTGATGTTGCTAATTACTGGATGCAATTAGCGCAATATGTGAGTTGGAAAGGAACGAACGGCATTTGGACTGTATGCTCCGAAAAGCAGCTTCCAACTGGGGAAGCACGTGTGGAAATCAGTTTATATATTTTTTAATAAAGCACAGGAAAAAAAGTTTCACGTGCGGTCCTCATGTAAGAGTATGTGGGTATATGTGTATGAATGTGTGTGCATGGCAATATGTATGTAAGTATGTATGTGCATGTAGAAGTGATTCTACACTTCCACGTGATGTGCTTTGTTTTAGGAATAGTTTGAATGATGCAAAAGTCATTTAATCTGTTAATAAATGTTACTTTGATATTATGTGGTGAATGTCAATTGAAATGAGTGCATGAGTGAGAGTTGAAATTGAAGTGTTTGTGTTAAGAGGTTCTTAACTTCATAAAGTTCAACTGTTAATAGTCATGTGAACATCAGGGGCACTTGGCTGAACTAATAATTCTCACTTGAGGATTAGCTTTGTGCTGTATGGTGAACAAAGTGGGCAATTGTGCTCCTGTCTGTTACATGGCGAATTGCGTGGATGTCTTTCTTGTCCCAAAGTGAAGGTTCTTGTTAAGTTTCTTCCTTTATATGAACTTAGGGTAGGCTTCAAAACACACCATAAGTTTTGGCAGACTTTACGTTTGAACATGTTCTCAGATGTGTTCTCAGGTGCCATCAATTTATTGACCAATCAGCAATGACCAGAGATAAATTCAAAATTAGATATGGTGTCTCAAGTAAATTGGCTAAGCTTTTGTACTTACTAGTGTGATTGCTATTTTGTTGCTGGAACTTTTTTTTTCACCCACATGTTATGCAAGGAGTAAATTGTGACTAATGGTGCAATGTTTAAAATTGTAATTTATTTTTATCTTACTGTGGGATGAGAAATTTCTTCCTGAATTTTCTGTTTTTGTAAACACAAGAAGATTCCCAAATGAAGTTGATATAATTAGAGAAAAAACACTTTTGGCATTCTCCAGGTAGGCCTATTCTGATATCTTCTGTACTGGTCTATAATTTTAAACAAATTTCAAAAAAATATGGCCACACAGAATTGGTTGTTTACTTGGTCTGAAGCTGTACTTGCTCAAAGATTTTTCAGTTCTCTTCAGCTAAAATTTTCAAAGTTAAATAAAATTAAATAAGAAAATTAATGAAAGCTAACTGAAATAAATTTAAGAGGAGAAATGATTAATGAGCAATACACTTTCATTAAAAAATGTTAACTTGTATTAAAATTAAAAGATAATTATCTAAATTATATTTCAATTTATTAGTTAATTTATTGCATTTAAACTAAAATTTAATAAGTTGGGATTACTGACTTAAAATTAGGCACTTAGTAGTAGATTTTGGATTTTGCCTAAGTTATTTATTTATACTTTGAAACTAAAAAAAATTAATTGAAGTATGACTATCAGTAAAAAACTATTCATTAAAAATATTTAGTGAAATAAGAATTAAAAAAGTAACAATTACATTGAAATTCTGAATGGATGATTTGCAGAGCCTTAAATTTCCAAAAAATATTCAAGAAGAGTAAAACGTAAAACACAGGGGAGAAATAGGCAAATTTCTCACAGCAAAAAGACATTTTTTCTGTTCAGTTTTCTGTTTTTTTCTGTAAGGAAGAACAACCCTTAAAGCATATTACTTTTTGATGAACAGCCGTATGTATAGAAAGTTGCACATTTTGTATCCATACAAAAAAGAATAATAATCAAAATCCTTTTTAAAATACTGGTGCTTGATGAATTGCACTAAACTTTTCTATTTATGATTAGTAAATATAGTTTTTACTTAATAACAATATAACCTAAAAGGCACAAAATAAGACAGAAATTTAAAAGATTTAAAACTTTATAAATTACTCTAATTAAAATTTACAAAATGAAAACAATTCTTGCAAAAGTTTATTAAAATTTTTTTCTTCTTAAGACAATAGTGTCCATAATATATCTTATTCATAAAAGTAATTAAAAGATTTTCTAATTAAATAATGTCTTAGTTTCATTGCTTTTTAATTTTACTATTCAGAGCAGATTTTTGGTTACTGGTGTTTCTGTTATACAAAAAAAAAAAAAAAAATAACTTCTTGAAATTTCTTAAAATTAAATAAGTGAGGGTAACAAATGTAAAAACTTTTTTACCAAAATTTTCTAAAAAAACACATTTCTAAAATAATTTAATTCTTTTGCAAATAAGTACTGAAAGTTTGATTAAAATCTGACAATTATTTAATTTTTGTAAAAATTTCCTGTATTTCCTTTGACACCCCTCAGTCAGTTAAGTGCCATATGTGATACATGATTAGGTGATCATGTCTTGAAAGAGACATGACTGACTGGTTAGAAGATTATCCCGCAGTAGGTTGCCATTGCTTTCTGCGGTAGACTGGTTGCCGACCAAGGCTATAGAACCCAATCTGTCCTGCTATTTAACCCATGACTGAAAGGAAGAGACGGATTAAATACCTTTCCCAAGGGTATTTGCGCATAAGTGAATGCAATGGATTCAGCTGGAATTCGAACTTGGCTCCCTGGCTTCTCGTTCCGAGCTGATATCCACTGTACCACAACACCCCTACTGATGCAAAAAAAGAAAAAGATTTTAACCAAAATTTCAAAAGTTCTAAAAAAGATATAAAGTATAATTTAATAATAAAAAATCTTTTGGCCTTTCCTCTTAATAATAACAATGATTTTGATGATAAAACTTTATTTTTATTAAGTTTCAAGCCTTTTTTCATCATGGTATGCATTTTTCTTAGCAAATCAGTAGAAGTGCCTATAGCTCCAACAAACTTAATGAATTTTTATGAGGACACTAACAAAATATAGCCTTAAGTAATAATGAATTAAAATTTACCTCTTCTGATTACAACTTCCATTTGAAAAATGATCATTACAGAAATAATTCTGCCTTGTACTATTATTAAAATTAAAAATATCAGTATTCAAAGAAAGCTAATACGAAACAAAATAAATAAAATAGAATATTATTAAAATCCTGATTTACCCAGTTATTGTTTTGTTGACTAAAAAGATTCAGCATTATCAAGTTTCTTGTATCTCGAGGAAGACTTATATATTTTGTTTTTTGTCATTGTGTCCTCCTCCTCATAAGTGTGCCATGAATTGCACATATTTTATTAAACAAACCATGAATCTCATGCATTTTATTAAACAAACCATGAATCTCACATATTTTATTGATCAAACCATGAATCTCATGTATTTTATTAAACAAACCATGAATCTCACATATTTTATTGATCAAACCATGAATCTCATGTATTTTATTAAACAAACCATGAATCTCACATATTTCATTAAAGAAACTATGAATCTCAAATATTTTATTAAAGAGACATCCATTTTTGATAAATGAAATATTCATGGAAAAATAGTTGTGGGAAAGGAGTTTTGAGTAAACTGGGAGGACTAAAATTGAAATTTCCCCTCCTCAGCAACCATAGTGTCACTCCATCTTTTCATGACTGATGGAGAGAGCATCAAGAACTAAGGAATCTCCCACTTAAGAAATTAAAAAAAAAAAAGAAATTGGTAGATTTTGAGATATTCTGTTATATTAACATGAGTCATATTTGAATAACATTGGGTGCTGGCTTGTATTATGATAACATACTCAATTGTGATTTTATGTTGTTTAATCAATGAATGCATGAAAGTAAATATTGTTAAAGTTACAGCTCTCAATGATTTCTATATACCAAACTCAAACTGAAGTAAAATTTCCTTGTGAAATATGCAACAAAACCTTTGCCTTTAGCAAGCAGTTTGAAAAGACATATCAGAATGTTCACTGGAGAGACTCCATTTTCTTGAAAAATGTGTGGCAAAGCAGAGTTTGAAAAGACAAATGAGAACTCTCACTGGAGAAGCATTATTAGATTGGGCTATAATGATTAAATTGGACAAGAAAGTACAGTGTTACTAGATTTCAAACTTTTTACTTTTCATTAGTCATCTCATCTCATTTGAAATTGGCATCAAAAGTAGCAAAATTCAAAATTTATGAGTAATGAGTTTTAAAAGTAGCCATTGTCTGGAAGAGACTTCATTTGAAATCTAAACAGTAATTTTGTGGCTCATTTTACACACTCTCTCTCTGCTTTCTGTCACTGTCTCTGTCTCTGTCTCTGTCTCTCTCTCTCTTTCTCACATACATGCATGCACATAGAAGGTGGCATTGAAAAGTTTTCAGTTCAACAAAGAATAAAGAACTCCTTTCCCAAAAATTCTGATTAGATGATTTGATTAGATTGTAATAAGTGTTTTGAGTTGAACACATTTAAGCACCCTTAAAACATGCAACAAAGAAATTATAAAAAAAGAAAACATTCAATAATATTGTATATTTAGAAGTACAGGAATATTTGTTAAAGGATTTTCAATTCAGATTAAATTAAAAAATGTTGGTTAAATAAATTAAAATAAATTTTTCTTTTTAAAAATGAAATGAATTCACAGTATATTTAGGATATAAAATCATGACTTATTTTAACAGAAATATTTTTATAACAGAAAAGCATGGCTGCAGGGGCAATGTATGCATATATATATATATATATATATATATATATATATATAATTGTCATATTAGTCATCCACATACAAGCCCGTTTCGCTGTATCACAGCTCATCACTGATATCATTACTAATATCCTCAAATGCCACATTTTAAAAAAAAATTTAACTTCAAGATCCTTGTATTTTGATAGTTATATATATATATATATATATATATATATATATATATATATATATATATAAGTGGTTAATATATATATATATAAGTGGTTAATACTAATGGAAGTAGATTGCCCAGTTAGATATTTACTTTTAAAAAGTATATATATATATATATATATATATATAAGTGGTTAATATATATATATATATAAGTGGTTAATACTAATGGAAGTAGATTGCTCAGTTAGATATTTACTTTTAAAAAGTATGTATATATATATATATATATATATATATATATATATATATATATATATAAAACTAAAAACTATCAAAATACAAGGATCTTGAAGTAAAAATTTAAAAAAAATGTGTTATTTGAGGATATTAGTAATTCCTGCTCTAGTTGGAGTCCTCAAATTGATATTAAGGAGCAAAAATCAAACGAAACCATGGGATTAACGATGCAAGGGACATCACTCCAATTGACTAAGTTCCTATCACCATTTAGCAGCAACGAAATAATTTTTTGTGTCATAAGAACCCAAGACGTTATATTCCGCCAACATTAAGCAAAGTTATTTCCCAATACTTTCATGGCATGTTTCATCCAAGTATAAGTGCAACAGTTAAGTTGATTACACAGCGATTCGTGTGACCCAGTATTACAGACATACGGAACTGGCTCAAGATTGTCTATCCTGCCAGCGTCAGAAAAATTTAACCAAAATTTCGTACATATTCGAAAGGATTAAAAAATTTTAAAAAGTAATGACACCAAAATTTGATCTTTCCTCCTTATAATAGCATAAACATTTTGATGATAAAACTTTGTTTTTATTAAGTTAAGCCATTTTAGCATCATGCCTTGCTGTTTTTCAGCAATTGCGTGGAGTACCTACTTAAAATAAATTTTTCATTTTTTAACGTAGAATTTAAGTCATGAAATGTAGATAAATTACTTCCCTTTGTAAACGATCCAAGGGAGACAACTTAGTTTTTTAATAATTTTTTCTGGCTGAAATCTTTTGTCAAATATTTTACGAGGTAGGTACCACCAAAGATTCGCTAAAAATGAGCATACATTATGAAAAAATGTCTCAAACTTAATAAAAACAACGTATTGTCGTCAAAATCTCCATAAGAAAAGAATAATTTTCTTTTGGTTATTAAAATATATTTATTAATTCATTTATTAGAATCTTTGAAAATTTAGTAATTTTTTTCTTTCGTCAACAGATGACCATAAAACGAATGTAGGAAATTTGAGCATCATTTTGCAATGAAAAACAGATTGAATTGGAAATTTTTGCAAAAATCAAATAAATCTCAGATTTTAATAAAACTTCCAGGTCTTATTCACAAATTAATTAAATTATTTTAAAAACGTTTCTTTTTAGAAAATCTTAGTAATTTTTTTTTTACTTCTATTACCTCCCACCCACTCATTTAATTTTAACAAGAATTTTCATTTTTCTTAAAAACATTTACATTTATAAATTTAAATCTTTTAAACTTTTGTATTGATTTGTAGTGGTTAGGTGATATTATTATTATTATGTCATTTTTCATCATATTTCGATTTCTGCTTTGGTCTCACTACCAACCAAGTCTGCGGGGAGACCTAAGGCAGGTAGTGACGTGTTGTTATGGCTCCATTTCATGTTTTTCTATCTTCCCTATCATCTCCAGCATTACATAGATAAAGTTTTCCTTAGTGTGTGGGCTGTACTTAATAAGACAATTTTTTGTATATCTCTTAAGCTGGGGTTTCCAGGGATTCTTTCAATGTGTTGTTTTGTTCCATTTTTTATCATTCCAAGTGCACCTACTATCACTGGCACAACTCTTGTTTTCAATTTCCTCATTTTTCCTATTTCAATTTCCAGGTCTTTATATTTTGACAGTTTTTCAAATTCCTTGATTACTATGTTACAATCCGCTGGACAAGCCATATCAATTAATAGACAAGTTTTCTCCTTCTGGTTTTTAACAATAATGTCTGCCCTGTTTGCTTCAATTTTTCTGTCTGTGTAGATGGTGTAATCCCATAGAATGGTTACATCTTCTATTTCTGTAACCGGTGCTGGGTGATGTTCATACCAGTGCTTGCCTACAGCTTTTCCATAATGTTTGCATATTGCCCAATGTAAATATTGTCCAACTCTATCGTGGCGATTTTTATATTCATTTGGGGCAAGCACAGAACAGCCTGAGATTAGGTGGTCTATTGTTTCTTGGTGTTTATCACAAAACCTGCATTTTGGATCCATATTATTATGCATAATATTTGCCTGAAAGTTTCTAGTGAAAAGACTTTGGTCTTGTGCTGCAAGAATAAAGCCTTCAGTTTCAGACTTTAATCCAGATACACGTAACCATCGATGAGTATTAACTTTGTCAACATTGGATTTATTGGCACGTACTGGATATTGGCCATGCAGAGGTTTGTCTTGCCAGCGCTGTTTCATCTGTTCAAGAGCTTTATCTTTGGCTTTCATTTTCATATTATTATTATTATTATTATTATTATTATTATTATTATTATTATTATTATTATTATTAAGTAGAAACTACATTTACTAATCTTAAATGGAAAACTATACTTACAATTCAGCGATCCTATTATTATAAAAAAGAATTTTGAATTTTTGTTTTGATGTCTGTAAAAGTGCCAATTTTTGTAAATACATGGCATTATCAGAAAATGAAAGTGGTAACTATAGTAAATTTAAAATGCATTGTTACTTTTCTAACATTTCCCATACAAGCGACTTCATCAGTAAAACTATAACGAACGCCAAATTACATAAAATCCAATAGAACATTAGATTAATTAAAATATTTTTTGAATTTTTAAAGATTACTGCATAGTTAAAAGATAAAAGATATTTGTAGAGGACAAAACGTCCATTATTTATATTTGAGAATCGACTCGACGTACGATTGATCAGACTTGACACGAGAAATAAGAAACAACGAATACGCCAAGGTTACAAAGATGGTCGAATATGCACGCAAATAGAGGAGAAAGAAGAAGTTCTCTCTCTTAGTCTGGTGAGAGACGTAAAATGTTCAATGAAAGATTGATTGGAATAAAGTTCTGAAAAGAAGAAATACATAGTGTTGGAGTTGAAATTTCCATTGAAGTTTGTATTGGGAAATGTGTGTGCACATGCATGTATATGTGTATGAAATGAATTCGCGCCACTAATTGCTATCGGCAATCAGTTCGGATGTTCATTTCCCCGGTCCACTGTTAACTTTACTCTCTCTCTCTCTCTCACACACACACACACACACACACACACACACACACACACACACACACACACACACACACACACACACGCATATTCTTAATAGCTAGATTTTAATGTCTTTTCCTTTCTTTTCAACTGTATACAAATTAATGTAATCTATTTATATCAGTACATACATTAATTGTTTGTTTGGTGAGACCGACCGAGCAAAAGCGAGGGACCGGATGTTTGCTCTATAACAACCAGAAAGCAAATGAACAAAAATCATCTCTGCGCAGGTGTATTAGCGCAGATGTTCCGGTTGAAAAATAAAAATTAATTAAATATCAAATTTCCATTTCGCGAGCCTACGCGAATTTGATTTACCAGCCAATGGGAAGCCCAGAATCATATACAAGTATGAAATTGCAAACGAGCTGCTTTTGATCCAAAAAGCAGATATCAAAAGTGGAGACACAAAGCATCGTCAGACAGACTGACGCACAGACCAAGGAGAAGAATGTAATTAATATCCCCTTGACTTAAGTCGAGCGGCTACTACATTCGCCTCCCTTCACTTATCATCATTTCTTCCCTGTCTCAAAAGTACTTACTGACCTCAAAAGTGACCACTTCAAAGACTGTTTCCTCACAAACCAACTTACTGACTTCCGGACCCTAGAAGTGGCAACTTCAAAATGAACATTCCTTACCTACAAGACGCCTCCACATTCCTAAGCACTAATTATCTTTTTTAGAGTTTATTATTCGCCATGCCACAAATTTTAACAGCCGTTGGTCACACAATCTAAGCACTTCTATCTTTGCCATAAACACATTTTAAAGTCGTGTTCGGATCACGTCGGAATAACCCGATATAAAGTGGTTTACCCCGACGTGATGTGAACGTCGGGGTAAACAACGCATATACCAACGACACATAAAGACATTTCCACCAGATAAATTGGTATACCCAACGCTACACCAGATAAACTGGCGAAACTGACGTTCTCCAGATAAACTGGTAACCAACACATGGATTTTCAGCACATATATATACACGAAGACATCTTCTCCCGGCCAACGCACCTTACCCATCTTCTCAACAATCCTGACAATGAAAAACTTAACGTCCGTCGACACCAAAATGAACAATTACTACCGTAAGCCAAATTACTCTTTCAACATTTATATTTTACGGAAAGTTCAAAATGAACATTCTTCCCAGCATTTCGGAACCAAAATGAAAAACCTAACGTCTGTCGGACTCACAACTAAAAACTCCACGTGCTTCAAACACGTGGTCGAAGAGTAAATAGGCCCCCCGGCGCAAATAATTAATAATGAAGCCCAGAATCATATACAAGTATGAAATTGCAAACGAGCTGCTTTTGATCCAAAAAGCAGATATCAAAAGTGGAGACACAAAGCATCGTCAGACAGAGTGACGCACAGACCAAGGAGAAGAATGTAATTAATATCCCCTTGACTTAAGCTTAACGTCTGTCGGACTCACAACTAAAAACTCCACGTGCTTCAAACACGTGGTCGAAGAGTAAATAGGCCCCCCCCCCACCGGCGCAAATAATTAATAATGAAGAAAAAAGAAACGAAAGAAAGAAAAAAGCAAAACGACAATAAAAAAACCCGAAAAGAACGAAAAGAACAAAATGAACGAAAATAACAACAAGAACAAAAAAAAAAAAAAAAAGAAAAAACAACAAAAAACAAACAGAACAAAAAGAACAAAATGAACGATAAGGACAAAAACAACAGAACAAACAGAACGAAAAGAACAACAGAACAAAAAGAACGAAAAGAACAAAAACAAAAAAAAACAAACAAAAAAAACGGAAAAACAACAGAAAAAAAAAACAAACAACAAAAAAAAAAAGCGGAAAAACAACTGAAAAACAAAAAAGAAAAAAACAACATAAAAAATCAGTCGGATAGTCACTTGTGAATTTAAAGGAACGAAAAACCCACCATAAATAGTGACTACCCGGCGTGAGTTCAATACCTATATATATATATATATATATATATATATATATATATATATATATATATTGTGTGTATTTTGGCAGCATTTTTTCATTAATGCAGGTTTCATTGAATAATATAGACAAGTTTTGTCTATTAATTTTGTGTAGGATCCGTTCATACCGTCTGATATACTTGATGGTGATGTCATTGAAAGAAAACAAAAAATCACAGTATTTGTTGAATTTTTTATCGGGTCTAAGCTCCTCAAAAATTCTATCGAAGCAACTAAAAAGTGCCGCGCACGAACTACGCAACCACCTTCACATAATTGTAAAAAAAGCTGACAAGGCTAACATCTTTGTTGTACTTAACAAATCAGATTACAACACAAAACTCAACCACATACTCCATGACCACACAAAATTAAAAAAAATTAACAAAAACCCGACACACCAACTAAAATCTAAACTTAATAAACTCATTAGTGCCAACAACGCTGATCAGAATTCCTTAAAACTCCCTAGAATTATTGGTGACTATAAACCTGGTTACATATACGGAACCATAAAAACTCATAAACCTAACTATCCTCCCCGCCCTATCATATCCCAAATTCCTACTCCTGTATACCAGTTAACTAAACATATTAACCAGCTTATCACACCCTACCTTCCGAGTAAATACAGCATAAAGTCAACCCTAGAGGCAATCCAAATCCTCAAGAGTGAAAAACCTAATAATGAAATCATAGCTTCACTTGATGTGGAAAACCTTTTACTAATGTACCCGTCAGTGAAACTATTGATATAATTATAAGAAATGTTTACAGTAATCCTTCATTACCCCCACTCAAAATTAATCCCAACATCCTAAGAAAAATTCTACTAGCTTGTACTACTGAAGTGCCTTTTGTTGATCCAAACAACACTATATATATACAACGTGACGAAGTCTTCATGGGTTCAGTGCTTGGTCCGATTTTTAGTAATTTCTACATGTCTAACCTTGAAAATACTACCTTTGCAAAATTTACAAAACCATCAATATATCTACGATATGTTGATGATATCCTAATATCAATTAAAAATACTGATGAAATCTTACAACTTCAAAAACAGTTTCAAAATAACTCAGTTTTAAAATTTACTTATGAACTTAGCAAAGATAACAAAATTCCTTTTCTTGATATATTAATTAACACTGACAACAATAAATTTACTATCTCACCGTATCAAAAACCCACTAATAAAAATTCCTCCACACTCAATTATATTAGTGAATGCCCCCACTATTACAAAATAGCCATCATAAAAAATCTATTATATCGTGCAAAAGTCAATTCATCTACAAATCAGATCTTCTACAGTGAACTAAAAAACATAAAACAGACACTCATCAATAATAATTTTCCCAACTACATAGTTGATGAACAAATACATTATTTTCTTAAAAAGCTTAACATGGAAAAAACAACACATGATACTAACCCAACCAATCCTAAACATATCACTCTCTTATACCGTAGCCAGATGCACACCAACTACCAACTAGATGAAAACATCCTAAAAAAACTCATAAATACTAATATTTCTCCGACAGACTCTAACAAAAGAATTAAGTTCATTATATATTACACTAAATCCACTACATCTCATTCATTTGTCCGCAGCGACTCTTCCCCCACCGTTAGTGATTTGCAAAAAACCAATGTAGTATATAAATTCATATGTCCATTTAGAGAATGTATCTCTAACAACCTCAATAATATCTACATCGGCCAGTTCAGACTAGTTTTGAACCTGTCCACTGCGGTGGTTGGGTTATATTTGACCAGTAGCCGGGCGTCCGCGCTCGGCCCCCACGCTAAAAAAGACCTTGTGTCATATCTCGCTCAAGTGGGGGAGAGAGAAAATCCGCATACTCAAACAAGAAAATAATAAGCAGAAACTAAAAATCCTCGAAGCACTCTACATTAAACAATTTAAACCTGGTTTGAATACAATCAATTTCGATATTTCCAATAACGTACTCAAATGTCTGTAATCAGACCAGGGACCACAACACCACTATTTTGTCACTGTTTTCGGCCATCCGCCACGGTAGGGATGGACTTAAATTTTCAATTCAATTATCTTTATTGTTAATAGCTTAAATGTTCTATGTTTACTGTGTGTTAATATTTACTCTTTGGTAATGGCTTATGTGAGCCGAAAGCTTAGACCCGATAAAAAATTCAACAAATACTGTGATTTTTTGTTTTCTTTCAATGACATCACCATCAAGTATATCAGACGGTATGAACGGATTAATAGACAAAACTTGTCTATATTATTCAATGAAACCTGCATTAATATATATATATATATATATATATATATATATATATATATATATATATATATATATATATACACACGAAAATTTTGTTTGGACTTTCAGCGAAATTTGAATATTTTTTTGTAATACAAACTAAAATCTTAGAGGTCTTCCTGCTTTATGACATATCAGCATTTGGGACTTGAAGTGTGTAGGGATAATGACGAGGAAACGCACGTGTTATTTTTTAACGAAACAAGAGAAGGAATTCATTACAAATTTGCACATTTGAAGTTTCAGTAGCTTGTTTAAGGAAATTATCAAACATTAAAGGTTCGTAGTTTCGATGTATTGTCAAGAAAAGAAAAATGTTCATATTAATTCATCAGACACGAAGTAATATGCCAAAATGTTTAAAAGAAATTAAGGGAGTTCGTTTCTTACATAAAAGTTATACGCTTGTATTTAACATGAATAAAAAGAAATATTTTAAAGTACTTAGCATCGGAGTCGAATAGAGTTCTTTGAAATTATCCAGCTCTCATTAGAGGCTGATAATGTATCAGTGTGTAATTTGACACCGGCGTTATTCAGGTGCGCGGGACTCTGCCTTTCTTTCTCACTTTTGTCATTTCTCTTCTGTCCTTTTTTGCTTGATTCAACTTTCTGTATCTGTTTATATCAAAAAGCGATTTGATATCGATTCGCTATATTTTCTCACTTTATAAGCCGCTCCCTTTTTTTATTGGTCAGAATAAATTTCACACAGGCTCGCGAAACTTTGCTTTGGTCTTTTCTTCCCCTTTTGGTATCGGTCAAAAATAAATTTGGCTCGCGAATTTCAAAACAGTAAAGAAAAGAGAATTATTTTGATTTTGTATTCACCGCAGACTAAGTCATGTTTCGAAACTGTTGATTCCCACCTATCCGCGTATTGTATGTTGGTGTATTATGGATTCGCTTCTAACAAATCCATTTCGACAGCCAGCTAGGTAAAAAGTGGCCACTGGGGGAACGGTACTGATATGAAAAGAGTCTTTCGTGAGGAGTGACATTCGTGGCGGTGCACAGTAGAGATCTAATACAGTGTAACACTTCGGATAATACTCGCTCCCATTGAGATTATCTAAGTTTCTTGGCTGCCAGGGTCAGTGTAATGTGTCTCCAGATAATGCCATTGTAATGCACACACTGGATTATAAGGTATTTTTCTGCTGATTGTAATTCCTAATTTTGTCAGGTACCTTCACAACGGATGTGCGTTGTGGTACAGTGGATATCGGCTCGGAACGAGAAACCGGGGAGCCGAGTTCGAATTCCAGTTGAATCCATTGTATTCACTTACTCACAAATACCCTTGGGAAAGGTATTAATCCGTCATTTCCTTCCAGTTATTGGTTAAATAGCAGGACAGATTGGATTCTATAGCCTTGGTCGGCAAGCAGTCTACCGCAGAAAGCAATGGCAACCTACTGCGGGATAATCTTCTGCCCAGTCAGTCATGTCTCGTTCGAGACATGATCGCCCAAGCGTGTATCACGTATGGTACTTCAACTGACTGACTCTCACAACTCCTTTAATAGAAATAAAAGTTACTAATATGCAGGTATTCAGAAGACACAGAATATCTGATTCAGATACTGGATAATGGTTTCGGTTTTCATGTTTGGACATGGGAATGCGAACTGAAAGCGAGATTACTTTTATTACTGTGAGTAAGTAGCAATTTCAGGAGGCAGAGGGTGATGCTGGCATCTCATTTTAACAGATAAATTTCTTAAAATTACACAAGAAATCTTGAAATACTAAAGAGTAAATTTAGCCAAAAATCGCCATTAGCTTCAACCACAGTCTCCAGACGATTTCGGAATTCCCTGCATCTCTTCTTGACGGTCTCATTGTTTAAGTTAGTGAATTCTGCCATAATCCTTGCCATCAGTTCATCTTAGGAATTACGAGGAGTTTTGTTGGTCTCTCGCTAAACTGCTCCCTACACATCAAGGGGGTGCAGTCTGGGGAGTTAGGGTGGGGGACAGATGTAAAGAGCGATGCGGCCGCAAAACTTGTCTGACAGCCATGACTGGGTTCTCTTGCTCGTGTAGTATGGTGCAAACTCCTGTTGATAGATATAGGGTCTTCCTGTAGCCATCCTCTTGAACCAGGACAGCACTACCTGAGAGAGAGAGAGAGAGAGAGAGAGAGAGAGAGAGAGAGAGAGAGAGTATTCAGGTATTATAGTAAAAGATACCCGTGTGCCCAAGCAGATCCTGGTTGGCGTTGTCACTTCTACCGCATGGCAGAAAGAAAGAGAGATAAGAAAAGAACAGGAAGTGTCGCCTTTTTATGGTTGCTTTCTAGCGCCACTTATGGATATTCCACATTAATAACACACACACACACACACACACACACACACAAAACAGAACAAAACAAAACATGAAATTATTTTATTTTACGCAGATCACTTGTTTTATAATGAACGAAAACTTATTTTTACACGATAGGGAATTAGGGTTAAAGCTAACATATCAGATTTGTCCCGCTTTCATTTTTCACCGACTTGCAAGTGCCTTTAACTGGTCAGCTCGTGATCAATTCGAGCAATACAAAATTCTCAAGCTTTATTGATTGGATTTATAAAAATAATATATTTTTAACTTAGCAATTTCGTAAAATACTTTTTGGCACTTTCTTATTTTTTATTTCAATTTTTTCGGGTTCAATTTCTGACGAAGATACATTGCCCCAGACCGCGTTTGTCACTGTATGACTCTCTGAATTCGGGCAGGAGGTATCCAGACGAGGCTTCACCGAAGGGGAAAATCGACAGTAGCCCGACCCTGACTTGTGCAGGGTCTACGGGGTATTTTTTGCCGATATTACTGGCTCGGAATATTAATAATAAAAATGGCCTTGTATCGCATGTTGCGAGTTGCATTGTGCAGTGAAAATAGAGAAAAATGGACGAGAACAAACGATATGAAGGAGGAACACAAAGACACGTGTGACGGGTATGAGAGAAGTTAAGTTGTGGTTTTAATAACAGGAAGTAAAGAAAAAAGGGATTACAGAGGAAGGGAGGTAATTGAATTAAGGATCGTAGACACGAGTTATCGTACTTACTTTCAACACCGCATTCAGCCTCAGTGGGGAGGCCGATAAATACTGAAGAGACATTGCCTCATTTTATAAAAACAAAGTAGAGAGCAAAACTAAAATAAGAAAAATCCGTGTTTGAATTAATTATTGCGTTGTCTTGATAATCAGTGTTCGAGATTACGGTGGCGTTAGTAATTAGTCATAGTCACAATTAATATAGCAATTAAAACTTCAATAATTGTGACAAAATCCAATTCAATGAATTTAAATTTTTACAAAAACAATTTTGCCGAGGGATCTTCTCGCAGTAAGCATTTCCGTTATTTGACATGTTCGTAAAAAGGGACAGATGTCTGATGTGGAGAAAGATCATACATTTAATAAATATGTCTACTTTTTTTTTTTTACAAGAGAAAAAGAAATACAAGCATCTTGAATTAGATGTACTTTCAATTAATTGTTTTTAGCCATTTCACGTCTATCTCTGAGATCGCTTGGAGTAGATTTGAGTAGACGAGCTGGCATTTTTGTGTTGACTGACTACGACTTATTGCAAAATCATAGGTTTTTGAATTTACTCAAATGAACATAAAATAGAAGCTGATACAGACGTAGTACAGAACAAATCCCATGATTGGAAAAGATATTTTTTCAATCAATTATCTTTGATTTGCTTAGTAAAAATATAAGTTACAACTTTCTATCTATCTATCTATCTATCTATCTATCTATCTATCTATCTATCTATCTATCTATCTATCTAAAGGGTGAAAGGTTTTCGTGTGATGCGTTTCGTCCTTCAGGACTTTATCGGACCAAATTTGTTACTTAGGTCACCTAAGTAACAACGTGCGTCTACACACGTTTTTCCCATTTTTAAGTCATACTCCCCCCCCCAATTTTTGTTCTTGATATATAAAGATTTATACATCGTTTTCAGTTATCAGTCAACTGACTAAAAGAATACCAACTCAAATTACACTGCAGTACACCAAGTCAACAACACTCAAAAAAAAAAAAAAAAAAAGAAAATCTTACTAACTTGGCTATGACGCGACATGACTGAAATAAGTCTTTACGGCAGATTATCAAATAATTCACAAACAAAAAAACCCAAAGCAACAACAATGACAATAACAACCGCAAAAAACTGTGAGAATCTGAGAATATTCATTCATGTCTTCGTATCAACTTTATTTAATCATTTCTTTATTTCTCAATTTCTCCAACAGCTTCTTATTCCCACAAAAATCCTAAAAATTACTTATTTTTAAATGCGGACATCACTGTTGATAAATCATAAATTTTCAACTATAAAAAACAAAACAAAACAAAACAACCTCCACCCCCCCCCAAAAAAACAAACAAATCAATATCTCGACATACAAAAAAAAAAAAATGAATATATCGTACAATAACTCGAGTATAGAACGAGGTTTTACACAAAAAATGGGGGTCGCACTTAGACAACGAGACACTTCAAACTGGTCATTTTTTGAAGCGGTTAAAAATTAAAAAAACTCATGCATTTTCACCGCGGTAATCGGCTGCACTTACTACACAGTACAACAGTGTATAGTACAGTACACAGGTCAATCTTTTCTGGAAGGGTTTTAAAAATACAAAATATTTAGGGATCACACTTAAAGTCACTTACAATTACAATAACAATAACAAGTCGGCTTATACTCGACTCGCTCGAGTATAACAAAGTAAATTGCCTATTTTTACAGTCGATTAGAGTTTTTTTTGTTTCTAATTTTTGCTTTTCAGTTTGCTTTAAGTTCTGACAAAGTAACCAGAAAGCATTGTACCTTTTTTTGTGGTATAGTGGATATCGGCTCGGAACGAGAAGCCGGGGTGCCGAGTTCGAATTCCATTTGAATCCATTGCCTTCACTTACGCACAAATACCATTGGGAAAGGTATTAATCTGTCTCTTCCCTCCAGTTATGGGTTAAATAGCAGAACAGATTGGATTCTATAGCCTTGGTCGGCAAGCAGTCTACCGCAGAAAGCAATGGCAACCTACTGCGGGATAATCTTCTGCCCAGTCAGTCATGTCTCTAGTCTTTGGAGACATGATCGCCCAAGCATGTATCACGCATGGCACTTTGACTTAACTGACTGAAGGCCGAAAAACCTATAGGCCGAAAAATGTTATAAAAAAACAAAAACAAAGAAAAAAAGCAATCACACCTCCAAAAAAAGAAAAAGAATAAGAAAAAAAAAAAAAGAAAAGGAAAAAAGAAAAAGAAAAAGAAAAAGAAAATAAAACAACAGAAGCATGTGAATCTCTAGGAATAACATAAAAAAACTTAGAATTATCCCTGTCTTGTTTTTAAAAATAGCGCTGAAAAATAGCACAGACACACCCACACACGCATAATTGTTTACTTTTCACTTCAGTGTACGTGTGTACATTTTTAATTTTATTTATGTATATTTTTACGTAAAAAAAACATTAAAGTCCTAAATTAGGTAGTAATTCAATCAATAAAGAAATCATAGAGCAGAAGTAATAAATTAATAAACATTAAACAATGTCATTTTATTTAAATTCAAAATCGCAGCTTCTCTTTAAACCAGCATTTTAATGATTAAATAATTATATAAGAAGTTTTTTCTTTTTACTCATGTTGTGCTTCCATAGATTCTTGAAACTAAACATTCAGCTAACTGATACGATGTCGTACTACTCATGAGGCGACATTATATAATTATTTAATTGCTGTGTAGTATATTTTCTTGTTGTCTTTTAGGAAAAATATACATGTTTATACAATTAATTATTGATGACAATCAAATATTAAAAATAATTTTAGCAAAAAGTAATTTCAGAAAGCGCAGACAAAGTTTAACTACCATTAATGAAAGTCATATCTGCATCAGCCCGGCTAGCTCAGTCGGTAGAGCACGAGACTCTTAATCTCGGGGTCGTGGGTTCGAGCCCCACGTTGGGCGCACAATCTTTTTATTGCTTTTTTTGTTCTAAGTATTTTTTTTTATCAACCTAAATAGTAAATAACGACGATAATTTTTTTTTTTGTAAAAAATTGCTGATAAAATTTAAAAAATAGATTAATCAGTCATTTTTATTTATAAGTTTTAATCCGCGACTAACCATATTCATTTAATTTTATAGCAACTTCAAACGTTCCTAATCCTAAAAAATGTTTACAGTACATACAACACTGCGGCATTTAGGCCGTAAGACCAAATCACCAACAAACATTATTAGTTTTTGAAACTTTTTATTAGCATTATTATTGGCATTACCATTAATGATTAATGGTAATAAATTAATGGTATTTTCGAATGTGTTCACGTTTAATTAAATGATTTAATCATAAATACTTCGGGATACATCTTTATAAAAATGATTGTTATTGTAACATTGTACCTCCAAAAAATCACTGCTCATTTTCGATACCTCAATTTAAATTTAATTTTTAGAAATAAAAATGTTTTCTTGAAGCTTTAAGGAAAAAGACAAACTTGGGCTTGCTTGAGCAAGTAGTTGGCGGAGCAAGGTTTGGGAGAGATACCAAGAGAAAGTGTTAGAGCGACAAGGGATAGGGGTAAGTGGAGGTCCATGATCGCCTACGTTCTGGAAAGACACGGTAGGAAGTTACTAGAGTTCGTTGAAGTAGGAGGTTAGTTCGTTCTCTTCTTTTCTGTGCTATGATACTAGCTACAGACAGACACCTATAGTTACTTTTTTTACACCTACTGTATTTATTTTCAGTGTGCCTACGTCTCTACCGAATAGATCACATCACAAAGTCAGTTTTAAAGTGCGTTTTAACGGCAATGCCGCGAAAAATTACCCCTCGGCACTTCTATTTGACGCACCGGGTAATAACCCTAGCTCTGTCTCGAAGAAGCGGTACTGCCTTGGAATGGAACATACACCACCCACCGGCCTTGAGTTTTATTATTTTGAAACAACAGAGCCGACGCTAGTTGTATCAATCACTCAGTCAGTCAGTTAAGTGACATAAAAGTGATACATGTATGGGCGATCATGTCTCTTCACTACGTCCTCACTTAAATCAGTCGACTGTTTTTTTTAGTAAAGTGCCATTGGGCGATCATGCCTCTTTCGATCCATGACTGACTAGACAGAAGATTTTCCCGCAGTAGGTTGCCATTTCTTTCTCCGGTAGACTAGTTGCCAACCATGACTATAAAGTTTAAGCCAGTCTGTCCTGCTATTTAACCCATAGCCGAAGAGAGAAGAGATGGATTACCATTCCCAAGTATATTTGCGCGAAAGTAAATGCAACGAATTCAACTAAAATTCGAACTCGGTTTTCCGATTTCTCCTTCCGAGAACCAACCACGAAAAACCCATATTTGTGCTGAATTCGCTTATTTTGAGATTACAGAAATTTTTCTACCAAATTTTGTTTAATGTAAAGTTTGTAAACGAGCCTTTAAAGATTAACTTGGTGTCCCCTTCGAACTGGTGACTCCCGCAGGGATTTTAAACCCGTAACTTTGCATTAATTGTGGTATGTGGTTAAATTAAAAACTGCAGTTTATTTTTTGTTTTGAACACAATTCTTGACATTCTGTTTGAATTTCTGGAATGATAACATTATTTAGATAATTTATAGCCGGATTAATTTTTTCATCTTTGTTGTTACTAACACAGTGCTTTGATCGTTGTGCACTCCGACCTAAGGCATCTGTTGTTCCGGGTAACAGCAAGGAAATTTTGAAATGAACCCTTTAATCTATGGAGATAGATTATTCTCAATCCACACTCCATGTTTAGGGATATACCGTTTTCTCTCTTTTTTTTTCTTAAATGCCGAGTCTGTACTACCCAGTCCAGGAATAGAACTCATTGTTACTATGCCACCAAATTCACGAACTAACGGGACGGATATTCAGTCAGTTAAGTGCCATACGTGATACACGCTTTGGGTGATCATGTCTTGAAAAAAGACATGACTGACTGGGCAGAAGATTAACCCGCAGTAGGTTGCTATTGCTTTCTGCGGTAGACTGGTTGCCAGCCAGGCTATAGAAACTAATCCTGTTATGTAGAAGTAGGATGAATGGTATTAAGGGTATTTGTGCGTAAGTGAATGCAAAAATTCAATTGGAATTCGAATTCGGCTCCCCGATTTGTTTATTCCGAGTCGATATCCACTGCATTACAACGTACATCCAAAAAAGATAGTACGCCCAACGTGGGGCTCGAACCCACGACCCCGAGATTAAGAGTCTCGTGCTCTACCGACTGAGCTAGCCGGGCTGAGTGGAGACTGCTGTTACGAAACACAATAAGGTACTCACAGATATTAAGGATACGCCAATATTACGGGTATTACAGAACACAATAAGATACCCCTAGATATGAACAGCGTAACGAGAACAATTTACACTGGCATAAAATTCCCCGAAAGATACAAGGGTTGCCAACACTGGAAGAAGGCCGGAGAGTAAAAGTACCGAAATGTAGTAATAACAACAGAGATAAGGATAATCAATGCAACTGTAAATAATGTATTGTAAATAACATTTTTGTATGTAAAGCTGCAAGTTGATTTTCTGTTTAATGTTAAACAGTTTTTATTATTATTATTTTAAATTTCCAAATAATTGAACATGTTTCCTGTTATAAAGACTAAAGAAAATCCATACATTTTAATAAATGCTTACATGACGAAAGGAAATACAATCCTGTTGTCTTATGTTGTTTCAGTTATCTACGAGTGTTTTGATTTCAAGCCGCTTCGCTTCTCTTTTTGTGTAAATGGAGTCACTGAGTTTAGGTTTGTGTTGACTGACTACTACCTATTGCAAAGTGTTGGATATTACTAACTTGAATTTTTTTAGTTTACAAAAAAAACAAAAAAAAAACAAACAAACAAAAAACAAAAAAAACCTAACGGTAAATGGTTGAAAATTCTCGTTATATACCACGTAATCTCTTTTCTACGACGTCCGAAGATTTCTAATCATATTTTAGATTTTGGCGTTTTCCCCCTCTGCTCCATCTATCTTTTTTTTTTTTAATCATATCACCCCAAGCAAGGCGGTAACGCCACTGATGCGCAGGGGGCTACGTAAGGGTAAAAAGAATGGAAAAGAGAAAGCCGGAAACCACATCCTAAACAGGAAACAAGGGATGAGCCTCTTCACCTGTTCAATAGATGTGGGTGGAGTGTGAACCGGGCGATAGTTTAGTCTATCTACTCCAATTGAAAAAAAAAATATCTATCTATCTATCTATCTATCTATCTATCTATCTATCTATCTATCTATCTATCTATCTATCTATCTATCTATCTATCTCAGACTGTTCATTCATTATCTATCTATCTATCTATCTATCTATCTATCTATCTATCTATCTATCTATCTATCTATTGAACGTCTATTTTGTGACGTTTTTTAATATCCCTCTAAATGAAATATTTTCAAACGCTAGGTAGTTACATTTTAATTAAATTATTCAATTTGGAATATCATATTAGAGAACAAATTTCGATATATTGTGAGAAAGCATGGATATTGTACAAAAAATGTACATGAACCTTGTTGGGAGGTCCGTGATAACACCCACCAGTCTTTGGGTGACAGCATTTGAGGGATAAAAATACACTTAAAGTGGAGACTAGAAATGTAAGTAAATGTATATTTTTCAGGTTTGCAAAAAGCACCCAAAATTTTTCGAAGGTACTTACTGTCACATGATCATCAGTCAAAAATGCCAGACATTTAGCGCTGGTGTGGAAAATGAGAACAGTAATAATGGGGTAAATATGATGACTTGCTGTCACTTGATTCCTTGTCAAGAAGCACCTGACATTTTTCAGCTTGTTCAGAAATTTCTTAAAATAACATTGTAATCCTATCAATGTTAATAGATATTTAACTCTAAAAAATAAGTCGCCCAACGTGGGGCTCGAACCCACGACCCCGAGATTAAGAGTCTCGTGCTCTACCGACTGAGCTAGCCGGGCTAACGGACTTTCAAGAAAAGCATCTAAATTAAAAAAACAGACACATGTTCACTCGCTCTGTTTTGGCGCCAAAATTACTCTTTGTTGTGATGCCAGGAATTTAAAAGGTAAAGTGTATCAAAAAAAAAAAAAAAAAGAAAAAAGACTGTGAATGAATTATTTGTATATTCAAGCTTGGTATAGGTGACTGGTGGCCAAATGAAAAATTAGCAAATAGTTTTATGATAATTCTAAAAATATAACTTTAACAATCAACTCAAATGATTTTCGCGCGCATTTTTTTAAAACTATAGTAACAACTTAGATAAAAAAGCAGACTGCGTATGTCATTGCCCGGCTAGCTCAGTCGGTAGAGCACGAGACTCTTAATCTCGGGGTCGTGGGTTCGAGCCCCACGTTGGGCGAAAATATTGCTTTTATTACAAGATACTTTGACCTGTTAAAATGATTAATTGCTGCTTTTAAATCGAATAATTGTACAACATATATTTACGCAATAAGTTCGTATGTATTCTTTTTTATATATCAATAAAGAAAAAAAATTGAACTTTTCAACTCTTTGTAGTTACAAGATTTTCAAATTCTTGTTTGTTAGTACTTTTTAAATTTATATTTAAATTTAAATATAAAATGAAATAAAAAACAAAATGAATAACTTACATAACTGATGCCCTTGGTTACATATTAAGAAACTTAAATTAATCAAAATAAATAAAGTTAAGCAAATTGATGTGGAAATCATAAGAAGAAACAAACGAACGACAATTTATATATAACTACAAAAGTACATCGCCCAACGTGGGGCTCGAACCCACGACCCCGAGATTAAGAGTCTCGTGCTCTACCGACTGAGCTAGCCGGGCTTACTTGATGATTGTTCCCAAAAGAAAAGATAAAAAATAAGCACATGTTTACTCGCTCTGTTTTGGCGCCAAAATGATTTTTTATTGTGAAGCCAGGAATTACAGGTAGTGTTTTTTTTTTCTATTTCATAATCAGCAACAGAAGTTCACCGCATTTCAATTTTAAATCAAATATTATTAAAAAAAAAAAAGGAAAAAACATTTTTATATTTACAATATAGCTGTTTTCGATTGACAATCAATCGGAGTTTCTATTTTCTATGAAAGGTAAGTGGTGTAATAAAATTGTTTTTCTCCTCGCCACACTTTTCTTCTTTTTAATTTTTCGCATAAAATCGGAGACAAAAATCATTTATTCTTATTCATTTTTTATGAATATAAAATTATTTATAAAGTAAAGTAAAGTAAATATTGATAAAAATGAAAATAAAATTAGAAATTAAAAAATATTTTTTTAAAATTTAAAATTGAATTTTATTATTATTCTTTTTTAAATAAAAAAAATATTTCATATGAATATTGTGCTGACTATAATGAATTATATTTTCTGTGAATATATTTTCCTGGATTTCAATCTTGTAATATAGCAGCACCTCCTTAAAGTGGGAGAGGTGATCGATCAGCTTGAACAGATGTGTGGGACCCTTCGCTACCAGCAACAATAGAATTGAGAACTCGACTATTAAGGCTATGACTAGAACAGATTCTGGTGAGCTCAATGAGTTCATTCAGCTGGGAGTTCGGGCAATGCGAATCCCAAGGAAATTTTGAAATTTATACAATTTTGAGGCCTTATGAAATTGGTATTTAGAACATTATGACCAACATTTGCTACTTCAACAGATTGACGTATGATTCTATTATTACTAAAACGATCGTATTTTAATAAAACATTACTTTAAAAAAAATCACCTATTTTGTTGAAAATTTTACATTAAAAA
The DNA here is from genome assembly GCA_037127315.1 of Ascarosepion bandense. Classification (NCBI taxonomy): domain Eukaryota; kingdom Metazoa; phylum Mollusca; class Cephalopoda; order Sepiida; family Sepiidae; genus Ascarosepion; species Ascarosepion bandense. The sequence continues at coordinate 656,282 of JBBBDQ010000469.1, forward strand.
GTTTCTTCAGGAGACCCTCTGAGATTAGGGGTCATGAAGTTTAAGTAGATCCGCCACTGTGGTTTATACCAACTATCAGCATGGCAGTGGTTAGTGGCAATTTATTTCCGTTTATAGGGAGTAAAACCCTGATTTTAGGCCTTTGCTACCTTACGGTCACATCTAAACACAGAAGACTATGGACGACAAAATATTCAGAGTGGAGTCCCGAAGGCGGTTGGCTCCCAACATTGATAACTTTCCGGCAACTCATGCAGCTAAACCGACCCCAAATATAACCTGTATTCGTTTGGATCTTGTCGCTAGAAGGGGATCATGTATAAAATTATTAAAAAAAAAAAATGTTGGGATTATTTAAAAATTCATATACAGGGTGCAATGGGTAAATTGAGACCATTTTACATTTTTAATTTCGCACATTGTTTATTTTTGATTTTGTTGACTGCATAGTGTAGTAGGCTCAAGTTGGGCATTGTCTATGAGAAAAAGAGCAACATGACACAATTCACCCCGATAAAAATTTGGCAACGGTATGCTGTACTGCATGGCATCACACCGGAGGCTCCAATGCGAACATTTCAGAGTGTTTGGATGTCCATCCGAGGAGAATGCAGATAATTCAGAAATAGTTAGATGAGTCTAATGGTGATTACGAAGGTGTTTGAAGTGATTACTAGTAACAGCAACGTTATGCCTCCACTCATTTTCACATAGGGCCTCAGACACAATATGGAGGCCTACATCAAGTACCTTGAAGAGGTAGTGCAGCCCTGAGTCAAGAAAGTGGTTGCTGAATAACTATTTTTGCAACAAGACTGCATCATGCCACACTAGCAGGAGAACCCACTCATGGCTGTCAGACAATTTTTGCGACCACACCACTCCTTACATCTGACCATCTAATCCCTAGACTGCATCTCCCTTGGGTTTTATGTGTGGGTCGCAGTTGAGCAACTAAACTCCTTGTAACACCAAAGATGAACTGAATGCAATGATTATGACAGCATTCACCAACTTGAATAAGGAGACGGCCCAGAAATGTTTGCTGGAGATTCCGAAGTCGTCTGAAGGGGGGGGGGGGTCAAGCTAATGGCGATTTATTGAACAAATTTACTCTTAAGTATTTCAAGATATTTTTCTGTAATTTTGGTAAATATATCTGTTAAAATGAGATGTCAACATTATTTTCACTTTTACGTAATTTAGACGACATTTTATCTATCGCCCCATGTATAACAACAATGTGTATTTACGCCTAAAAACATAACGCATTTAAGGCGAGCAGACTTTGCAAAATAAAGTGCTCAATATTAATAAATTATTATGAACATTTATTTATTTTATATATTATTACGTGAAACCAAGGGTAAAAAATCACACCTATCTAACTGAATATATATATATATATATATATATATATATATTGTGGGGTCTCATACATTGACACCCACACACACACGCATGGTCACGCGGCGTCTACGTGACAGCCGTAGTTCCCGCCAAAAACGAAGTGGATATAAACGGAAACATCACGTGGGGAGAGCAGTTAGGATGTCGTCCCGGGACAAGAACAGACATGCCTCCCTAACTCATACAAACACACGCGCACTAATTGCGGGTAGCAATTAGTGGCGCAAATATGTTTTATTCTCTTAATTTTCTTCTCTGACATTAACTTTCATTCAAACAGGACTTTATAACTTTCTACACAAAAGAATCACAATTTCTCCAACCTTCGTCAGTAGAAATCCACCGACTGCTACACACGCATGTAAGTCTCTCTCTCTACTCAACGCACACACAGACACAGAACTTTGTCTTCTGTCTGACTTTCTACGAACAGACGAAGGGGAATGACTCTTTCCTTTCCACTTTCTTATGCATGCTCTCTCAACCCCATGTAACCCTTTTCAATACATTGCTTTTCCGGTTACTTTCGCCTTTTTGTTCTTTCTTTAAAACCTGCTTTAAACCATGACTAAGGTTGCGCCGAGTCGACACATAAATTAAAATTAGTAAGTGGATGCATCGTCCACTACAATATTGTAGAGAGATGTCTATTTCAACGACACCCGTATTATACAATTACGCTGGTGTTTTTCTCATGTATCTATTTGCACTACTGTTCTTTGTAATATATTTGTTTAATAATAATCCGTCTTTGTGTCATTATTTCTTGCCCACAACAACTTGGCGACGAGATCACAACAACTTGGCGACGAGGATTCTTAAGGATCCTTGAGGACTGCATGGAAATTGTCAATATTATTTCAACATTGGACGCACGGAATGTTATTTTTCGACACATTTTGTTTCTATTCAACAGTATTTGGCAATCCAGAAAAGGAAACCGAACAACAACAACAAAAAAAAAAAAAAGGTATAACTAACTTACACTAAATTAGATCGCGAGCCGCTAAACTACGAGAATTCATGTTTTTCGAGAAAGTAAGAAACTTTTTTTTAGAATTATTTCTTTTTTATTTTGGTTTAATCATAAAAAACACACACACGGTCAAAGGTCAAACATGAACAGAGATGAATTTAAATCCACTATGCTTGAAATTCTTAAGTTCCAGCTTGAACAACAAAATCAACGGGAACTTAAATAGCAAGAGGAAAAACTTGAAATGCAAGCTGAAAAAGAACGGCTGGAATTTCAAAAAACAAAGCAGACATCAAAAACTTTAAGAAATTCTACTTCAAACTCAACAACAGCAAAGAAACTTGCTTGCACTGGAAAACAGGGGAGACAATCAAGTTTACGGGAGAACTTATCACGAACGTAATTTTTCAAGGAAAAACGTTAAAACTAAAAATATTTGAAATAAATACAGAAAATGTATTCGGCACGGACTGGATGGAGAAATTTAAGTTGTGGGACATGCCAATGAATTAATTTTGCCAAAAAATCTGAAACCTGACCACCAAGACAAATAATTTAATTAAAAATTTCAACTTTTCCGGAAGTTTTTTTTTTTTTTTTGGTGGGGGGTGGTCAGTGTAATAAGATGACATCAAAATTCGAGTTAAAGGATGACATCCAGCCAGTGTTTAAGAAAAAACGAAATGTGCCCTTTGCTTCTTTACCAAAAATAAATGAAGAACTCGACAGACTAGAAAGAACCGGTGTCTTGTCGAAAATTGTGTACAATCAATGGGCTTTGCCGACCGTCTATGTGAAGTCAAACGAGATCCGGGTTTGTGTCGATTTCTTGACGGGGCTTAATGTGGCACTCAAAAATTATCATTATTTACCGACACCGGAAGAAATTTTCGCGAAACTAAATTGGCGGTGGCGGGGTGGATTTAAAAAAAAAATCGACTTTAGTGACGCATATCTTCAAAGGAAGAATGTTCTAAATTGCTATGTATCAACACCCATCGTGGGTTGTACAAGTTCGAACGTCTACCGTTCGGGGTAAAGGTTGCACCGGCAATTTTCCAACAAGTAATGGACACTATGCTGAGCCATTTTGACTTCGGTTGCATATTTGGACGATATATTAATGATAAGTCAAAATGTAGAACAGAATAAGGAACATGTGCATAAAGTATTCTCAAGAATTCAGGAGTACGGGTTGATATCCAAAGAATCAAAATGTTATTTCTTTATGGAGAAAATTAAATACTTGGGACACATTATCGATAAAGAGGGCACAAGACCAAATCCAGAACGGGCTACAACAATCAAGCACATGAAGGCTGCCGAAAATGTGTCTACCTTACAAAGTTTCTCAGGATTGGCAAACTACTACCGAAATTTACAACTTACATGCTCGATTAAACGAACTTTTTGAAAATAAAGAAGGACTGGAAGTGGACACCTGAATGCCAAAAAGCATTCGTCAAAATGAAAGTCTTAACGTCGGACTTGTTTCTTGCCCACTATGTCCCAGATTGACAATCAGTTTCTTACACGAACTGTTTGCCAGATTTGGGGGTAGTCGATTTTTTTTAGACAATGGAACACAACTTGCGTCCGGCTAATTTAAGAATTTTTGTGAGAACTTCCAGATCAGTAATATCACGATTGCTTCATATTACTCAAGGTCCAATGGACAGGCCGAGCGCTTCGTTGACACGCTAAAAAGAGCTCTGAAGAAAACTAGGGGCATACTCACAGAAAAAGTCCTGCAACAGTTTCTTCTGGTGTATAGAATCACGCCTAACGACAACATACCATCATCATTACCCCCAGCAGAGGCAATGTTTGAGCGTAAAATCAGGTTTGTGTTCAACAAGCAAACACACTAAATACAAAACGCTACAAACCCAGAGAGAGAGAGTTTTTTTCCGGATTTTTCGGGATAAGTCTTTCTAGGAAATGTGTACAATTGAGAAAAGAGTAGAAAATATGGTCTACATAATTAAAGGTCCTCAGTTTACTCACAAAAGACACTTAAATCAAATAAAACGCCTGTCGGACGATGCTGACAGCGGTTCTCCTGAAGAGAAAGAAGTAATGGATGTTATTTACGATAATTTTGACATGCCAATACTACAAGCAGCCCCGGAACAGCGCCGTTTAAAAAGAAAAAGCAAAATGACGGATTTTCTCGCCGTTAATCCCAAAAGAAAAAGATATTAAGACTCCTGCGGAGTTAATACTTAGGAGGTGGATGTTATCCATGACTTATCCATATGACACATTGAACTCTATCTATCTATCTATCTATCTATCTATCTATCTATCTATCTATCTATCTATCTATCATTTAGTTTTGTTCCTACCTATCTATCTATCTATCTATCTATCTATCTATCTATCTATCTATCTATCTATCTATCTATCTATCTCAGTCTTGTTCCTATCTATCTATCTATCTATCTCAGTCTTGTTCCTATCTATCTATCTATCTATCTATCTATCTATCTATCTATCTATCTATCTATCTATCTATTTCTAGTCTGTTTCATTCCTATCTATCTATCTATCTATCTATCTATCTATCTATCTATCTATCTATCTATTTCAGTCTTGTTCCTATCTATCTATCTATCTATCTATCTATCTATCTATCTATCTATCTATCTATCTATTTCAGTCTTGTTCCTATCTATCTATCTATCTATCTATCTATCTATCTATCTATCTATCTATCTATCTATCTATCTATCTATCTATCTATCTATCTATTTCTATCTTATCTATCTATCTATCTATCTATCTATCTATCTATCTATCTATCTATCTATCTATCTATTTCAGTCTTGTTCCTATCTATCTATCTATCTATCTATCTATCTATCTATCTATCTATCTATCTATCTATCTATCTATCAGCCGTACGCATATAATCACGCTGGTGTTTTTCTCAAGTTGTATCTGTTTGTACTACTGTTCTTTGTAATATATCTTTTTAATACTATTCCGTCTTTGTGCCTTTATTTCTAGCCCCAACTGGACCATAGCGACGAGACCACAACAAAGTTAAATAATCGTAATTTACTAAAGAAAAACGAATGAACAGTCACATGTCGTCATAAAAACATATACCTGTTGAAATAGGTTAAACCAGATAGATTTCAATTCAAGTCTATATCTTAATTTTTTTTTTTTACTCGTTCATTTACTTTTTTTAAGTTCAACTTTTTTGTTATGTATGATTGTATAATTACTAGCTTGTATTAGTAATTTTCTATTTAACTGTATGTATGTTTAGGTTAAAAATAGCATCTTATATGAAAAATATGTGAAATACATTTATTAAACACACAGTATGTCCTATATTGAACACACTACCACCTCTTTAACTAGACGCCATATGTGTTACTTATCAAACCAAAGTGCTATAAAAACATTTATTAACCCATACACAAATACTTAAGGTCGAAAATACAATAATTCTATTCAAACCACGCTATCAAAAGCATCTCGCTATTAGGGAGGCACTATACATCAAACAATTCTATCATACTTACAACCTTACATTATTTAATAGTGAAAATGGAGTACTGAAATTTTTTTAATCAAAGTATGCTCACGCGATTTCCAGTCGCGCGCGGCACGTGATAGCTTTGAAAGACCGCTCCTTAAAAAAACAAAACAAAACAAAAAAAAAAACAAAAAACAAA